>OX493324.1:33460323-34660323 GCA_950371115.1 Anania fuscalis | reverse complement strand
TTTCCCGTTTATTTTAATTTATATGAGGAATATCAATCACAATCTTATGTGCATTTGGCTCACTAACAGTCTTTGATTATATACATGTCTAGTTTCCTTGTTCGAGTGTCATTAACGTCCAAAAATATATACGCCAACAGTTGGCGCCAAAGTTTGTATCGCCCGCTTAGTGGCGCGCTTGTTACCATAGCAACCTTTAATTGTTACCATAGTAACCATAGTTGGTACTCACTCAAATCTGGCTTCTTTTGGTAACAATTTCAGCACCACACTCTATCTAGACATGTTTATAATCAAAGCATTAAGTTAGACATACATAGTATATAAGGTGTAAACTTATCAGTTAACTCTTTTCTAGGAGGTGGTTCTACTGCTCAAATAAAACAACTTTTTGTATGAGACCAAGTTCGAAATCGTAAAAAAATATTTCATATCTTTATACAAACTGATCTCAGCTGGTCTGCCGTTTTGTATGGGGAAATGGTTTTTTGTTTTTCGATTTTGAAGTTGGTCCCATAGAAAAATTTGTTCTATCTAAGCAGATGAATCATCCCCTGGAAAAGAGTTAACTGATATGTTTACACCTTATATAGAGTACTCATTGTTTATGCGTTGTATGAAGATTAAAAACAAACGTGTGGTGCTATCAGTGGTGTTATGGTACATGAATCACTTTTAGGAATTTTGTTGAAATTTGTTGCAAAGCCTAGACTATTCTAAAGAATAGGTATTTAATATTTTTTAATACAATTAGTGAAGCAATTGTATCTTTATAAGGAAATAAGTGTGACTGCTATGTCGTAACTATTAATGAACAGTTTTATTATAAACCGGCCAAGTGCGAGTCGGACTCGCACGCGAAGGGTTCCGTACCATTACCTATAAAAACGGTAAAAATGTGTGGTTGTATGGGAGCCCCCTTAAATATTTATTGTATTCTATTTTTCAGTATTTTTTGTTATAGCGGCAACAGAAATACATCATCTGTACAAAAATTCAACTCTCTAACTATCACGGTTCATGAGATACAGCCTGGTGATAGACGGACAGACAGATAGATAGACGGACAGCGGAGCCTTAGTAATAGGGTCCCGTTTTACCCTTTGGGTACGGAACCCTAAAAATGGACAAAAATGTCCACTGAATCTGTTATAGCGTGATTACTGATGATAGATTGGTGTAAACTTATCAGTTAACTCTTTTCTAGGAGGTGGTTCTACTGCTCAAATAAAACAACTTTTTGTATGAGACCAACTTCGAAATCGTAAAAAAATATTTCATATCTTTATACAAACTGATCTCAGCTGGTCTGCCGTTTTGTATGGGGAAATGGTTTTTTGTTTTGCGATCTCGAAGTTGGTCCCATAGAAAAATTCGTTCTATCTAAGCAGTAGAATCATCCCCTAGAAAAGAGTTAACTGATAAGTTTACACCTTATATAGACTATTCATTGTTTATGCGTTGTATGAAGTTTAAAAACAAACGTGTGGTGCTATCAGTGGTGTTATGGTACATTAATCACTTTTAGGAATTTTGTTGAAATTTGTTGCAAAGCCTAGACTATTCTAAAGAATAGGTATTTAGTATTTTTTAATACAATTAGTGAAACAATTGTATCTTTATAAGGAAATAAGTGTGACTGCTATGTCGTAACTATTAATGAACAGTTTTATTATAAACCGGCCAAGTGCGAGTCGGACTCGCACGCGAAGGGTTCCGTACCATTATCTATAAAAACGACAAAAAAAATCACGTTTGTTATTTGGGAACCCCTTAATATTGATTTTATTCTGATTTTTAGTATTTGTTGTTATCACGGTTCATGAGATACAGCCTGGTGACAGACGGACAGCGGAGCCTTAGTAATAGGATCCCGTTTTACCCTTTGGAAACGGAACCCTAAAAAACAAGTAAACCTTAAACTATAACAATAGATGATTTTTTTAAATTTTGATTAATCTCAGAATCAATTCTTATTAGGTAACTTTTAAAAGTAATGTTTTACAATTATACAAAATGAGTTTTTAACCTGTAATAATACACACATATTTCATAAATTACTAGCATATAAGTTCGCGGTTGCAGGACGCGTCATTATAATATAGACCATTGTAATTATGTCATAATAAATTATTATTTATAAATAGAAATAATTCATACACTTAGTCCTTCATAGTCATAGGTAAATAATACTTAACAGAACATATGTTAATTTCATATATATTATTTAGAACCTAGTTTAACATCAAGACAAGAAATGATTGTGTTAACTATGAGTATGTTGAAAATTTTCATAAGCGTATGTTGAAAATTTTTATTGGTTTTCGACCCTATTATAAGTAATTAAATTTCAAAATATGGTTTCAATATATGGGTAGAGCCCTAAAAAGGGTAATATTTGTCAAAAGATTTACTTACAGCTGGTTCCTGAGCTCCTGCGAGTCCTGAGGAGTCTGCAGCTGATTGACCATCTTAGACATGGACGACACTATAACAAACATCACTACTTTATACCACGAGGCATGAAAAGATATCAGATTATGGCAGTAAAAAATTAAGATTATGACATTAAGAAAGAATACTATTTTAAAAACCCTTTTTATTAAAAGACTGTAATTTCAGAGCTATGTCAAAGTCAAAGTCATTTATTTTTGCAAATTGGCCATCAATGGCACTTTTACATGTCCCAATTTTTTTTTCCTACCACCGCCTCGGGCCTACATATCGGCTGGTGATGAGAAGAAACGGCGCAACAAATTCAGTCACCTTTGTCAGCCTGGTTTTATTACAGGAAATACAATTACAAGATATTGTAAGTGTGAGCTAGGCAGGATATTAAGTCCATGCACCCTTGTCGTTCAAGTAATCTTCAACTTTGTAATATCGTTTTTCCATAAGGATTTCTTTAATGTGGTTTTTGAACTTATAAACAGGCAAGTCAACAAGAGTTTGTGGTACTTTATTAAATATTTTTATACATTTCCCCAAAAATGAATTACCTACCTTCTTTGATCTGAAGTTGGAACGGCAAGTTTATTTTTATTTCTAGTATTATAATGATGTGAATCACATTTAAGGCTAAACGAACGAATGTTTTTTCTAACATACATAATATTATCAAAAATGTATTGTGACGCTACTGTTAATATTTTAATATCTTTAAAGACCTCCCTCAGAGAGTCGCGAGGCCCAAGACATGTCATCACATGGCACAAATGGATATGGCAAAATAGGTGCTTCATGTAATATTATATTTTAACATCGACTTTGTACTGTCTCAACCATATTTAATGGCAAATAAACTATTTGTATTTGATGGTGGACGATACCGTTTTGATTGATTATTATACGGTTTTGATCGGAAATAGTTAAGTTATAAAATGCTATTATATAAAACATGTATTAAGTATTATGAATTTGCTGCCACAAGAGTTTGTCTGACGTCTGTCTTAAATGTTTTTGGATAAAACATTTTTTAATATCATTATTTTGATTCAACAATAATTAGAACATATAATATCAAATCTTTCTCCCTTATAATGTTTTAGGCAGAACACAAATGTTAATTAAACCAAACATGAAATGTAACATGTAACCAATTAATTCAATATACGTTATTCTTTATACAGCTGTAGACATGTTTATTTCTGATTAATGTTAAATTTTAACTGTAACAATACAATTCTATGAATCAAATATTAATTCAATTGGTAGGGTTGCAATGTTCTTTTATAATTGCCATGTTTGCCTTTTTTCTATTTTCTTTATAAATAGAAAAAATACTGGTAATAAAAAAGAGAGGCAGCATTATGAATTGTCAGAGAAAATTTAATTTAACGAACACAAATATTTTAACTGGACAGTTTTAGTGTAGACAGATTTATTTTTTTAATCTTTTCGTATATTTTACTCATGAGATTGCATTACATCAGAATTTCTATTGTCTTGATAATGCAGCACTAATGAGTTAAAGAACCATAATACCAGTCACAATAACCTGTTTAGAATTTCTTAGAATTTGCTCATAACTACATTATTAACTTACTACTTGTGGAGCAGAAATAATGGTAGCACATTACCATCAAGAAGTTCATTATTTTAGAAAAATAAAAGATCATACACATTTATATTATGTCAACAAGCTAGTGGACAAATAAATAAAAATATAAATATAAACAAAGAAAACCTCAAAAAGATCATTGTTCTTTGAACAAATGCCAGATATAAGATAAGCTACTTGATAATGGTTTCTTAAAAAATTTAATCATAATGTTCTCAATGTGTCATACCATTTTGCGAAATCTTCTTGATATTGCTGGCGATGGTCGAGGAAAGGCGCTGGAAGTTGTCGGAACCCTCCTCTTGCGCCACTCCACCCTGGTACGAGGTCTCCATCGTGTCTCCTCCCTTCAAATGACGACCAATTAACAAGAGCACAAAAGACGTGACATACGTACGGATGCAACGACTACGTAAATGCACCGATACCTACTTGTAATCAACTAATCCAACTAAGAATTTATTAGATTTGTGACGCACGAAAAAAACAATGCAATTCCAGCTAAGAACTTCAAATTAACTTACTTAGAAAGCTGAAAACACACAATGTAAGATATACACACAATATAGTTCCTATGTATATGTATTTTGTAGAATTAGTGGATTTTATGACGAATCCACCTTCCCGAACGAGTATTTAACAAAATTTATGCAAATTGCAAGCCGTCTGTGACATATGACAGACAGCAGACAGAAAGAAGTGAGAGACGGACACGTCAAAAAGACGGTTAAATTTATAATGTTGGTCATACAACGACGAACCAGTGATGTGACTTAGGCCTAGTATTTTAATAGTGATAGCATGCAACTAAAGTTGTAGGTAAGTAAAATTCAATCGGGCTTTTTTTAGTTGGTAGGACGATTGAGAACTTTAGTAAATCTCATTACAATGAAGTGAAGTGTTTTTTTTAATCGTTTCAGTTTCAGTTTTTAATCCTTTCAGTTTTCAAATGCATGTACTTACAACAACAAGAAAATGTTTTGGTTGTGTATCTGAACACAGTTTCACTTTGATGACGTCACTTGTCTATAATCGTGCAGAAATGAAATGAGCTTAATTTACTTAAGATTCTGTAAAATTAGTATGCCTCTTTATTTAGCCAAAATATTTTATTTGTCTATGGTATTACCCAGCCTAACCGCTGTGTCTGCGCAACGCGAAATGTCTATGTATTTATTCTGTTACTTTTGTTTGTGTGCGTTTGTGTGTATTTGTCTTCGTGTCCCTGTATCCTCGATTATCCTCTGCTGAAAATTATTCAGAATTTTAATGCCCTTCGCATAGTAAGGACGCGAATATTCATGAATGGAGTATAAATACAATATATGTGTATATTACTCCAAGTGAAAATGAGTTCACTTTTCCTGAGTTGCATTTCGGTCTGAGGCTTGTTGCTTGACCGTCAATAAATTGCGAAGTTTTACCCCGTTATCTTTCGTGATGAGTAGGTCAAAATGAGTGGCTGAAGCAGAGGATGCACTAAATTCATTTAGCAGGTGAGTGTGGCGCCGCATCAAGTACATAGCCATTGATATTAACACGTCGCAGTCCAACTTGACTCATTCTCTCTCGTTGTGTCTCAGCAGTCGGACTCGGAGCTCAAACAACAATGGATCCATCTATCTTTCTGCAGTACTCCCCGCCTACCGGGCTCCCTCAGGAGTCGAAGCTTGCGACGTATATGGTACGTAGTTTAGGCAACTTTAAATTTATTTTTTATTTTATGCAAATTGTATAACTTTGTTTTTTTTTTTGTAGAACCGGTCTACTTCCACCCCAACCCGGTCTCTGAACCAAGCCCTGGGCAAACTCAGCTTAGAGTCCTCACCCACATCCATAAAAAAGGTATTACATTTTTTAATCTACCTGCTTTTTAGTTAATTTTACTTTTATCATTAAGTAATTTATACTTCAAATGCTTTACTTTGTAAACAAACATTTGCTTTTCTTTTATTCTGCTGCTGAGTATTAATTTGACCAAAAATAATAAAACTAAAAAAAATTCAAAAGAAATTCTTTTCTCTTAGTAAACTTGCATTATTTATTTTTTTACTTTTATTTGCTACACTGTTCTTTTATTTTAATTATGAAAACTACCCTCAAAATCCTGTTGTACTCTTTTTCAGCATAATAGGTTTTTTTTTATTTATTAATTATTTGACCGATCATCCCTATGATGTAGACAATATAATTTTTTATGTTTCATGTTGTCATGCTTGAGGGCTCAGTATAGTATTTTGTATTACTGTTATTTTTACATAAAACATAAAATTTTCAAAGTTTTCTAAACTATTGATGAGCAACTAGTTCTTTATTTTTCCAATCAGCTGAGCAATGGAGCCCCTGCTGGCATACAGCAAGTGCTTATTGGAGAGTTTGTGCCAATCAGCTATTACAGCCCCACGAACATTCTCCCCGACTCTCCCGAGAGCTCCCCTCCGGCCACTCTGCCTCCGATGCCCACAAACCCACAAGTTCACCAGGTAGGAACACCTTTTTCTCTCTTCCAGGTTTATTAGAAGAACAAATTAACAGAGGGCCTAGTAAGAGTGTCACAAAAGTATCCCATCACATACTTCGAGCGAAAACTCAATGTAAATATATTACTTTTCAATCGATTTAATCGAAGGTTGTTTTGTGGTACTCGTACTAGGCACCCAGGGCGAAATGTCACTTCTATTTAAAAAAAATTGAATAAATATAAAAGTCTGTAAGGTTTATTCTAATTGTAGTTGACATGATGACAGATCACACAATAAACCCAACAAAATAATTGTTGTCTTAGATTTAGAAACTAGCAACCACACAACATTCACATAAGAGCAAAAAAAAACTTGAGCTAGGTACATGAAAAAGTCCAAAATGCAACCTTTGTGAATCATTTGTTTATTTAATAGTAAAAAAATCTAGTAAAGTACCAATACTGTAAAGTAAATAAAAGTATGCCTATATAATATACGTCCCACTGCAGGGCACAGGCTTCACCTCAACTATGAGGTGGTTTGGGCCATACTCCACCACGCGGGCCCGGTGCGGTGCGGTGGAGGGGTGTTGTAAGGCCAGTGACTAACTAAACCTCACTGTCAGATGTAATCAAGCCGCCATAAGGCCTCTGACTAGGCTTCACGACTAATATCAAGTGATATCACCCCGGACCAACTTTTAACGTGCCCTCCGAAGCACGGAGATGCTCGTGATAAATGTCACTAAATATGGTTGGAATGGTCACCCATCCACTCACGACCGCGGCGTTATCCACTCACACCAGCAATAATATCTTAACAACCTAATAATTTTGAAAACCACTTTAAATCTGAAAATGCTGAAAAGTTATTTCTGTTATTTTGAAATTTAACGCAAGCGGTACGCAATTTCTATGGCGTGTTTACGTTTGGTACCATAAAACAATGCCGATGAAGTTTTTTATTTCATACCATGTTGAGTCTACAACCAGTGTGTGTTACCAGTGATGACATACAGAACAGAAACGTGGCCTCTTACTATGGGCCTTATAAGAAATCTCAAATTTGCACAGCGCGCTATGAGGAGATCCGTGAATGAACAAAAGTCGCTGACATAGCCCGACGAATTAGCCAGCTAAAGTGGCAATGGGCGCGGCACATAGCACGTAGAACTGACGGTCGATGGGGCAGAAAGGTTCTGGAATGCAGGCCGCGTACCGGCAAGCGCCGCGTGGGACGTACACCCACAAGGTGGGCAGACGACCTGGTAAAGGTTGCAGGACGACGCTGGATGCAGGCCGCTTCCAACCGGCTGATCTGGCAGTCACTGGGGGAGGCCTAAGTTCAGCAGTGGGCGTCCTGTGGCTGAAAATGATTTGAGTTTAATAGTTTTGTGGTAACTAAAATTACCACTAAATTCTTTTCATATCAATGTGGTATAAATTCTACATCAAGTCATGAAAATTATTAATTTGCATTTCGAATAACTAAGTTACTTTTCCAAGTCAACCTTTACACGATATGTACTTGACAAACTGCAAATATGGAAAGAACTTGAGCACAACCTGTCAAAAATTTGAGCTTTCTAATTAAAAAAATAACAAGTCGCCCAGTAAAAGGGCCCGTCACGCTAACGGTTTACTGTCCTCATGCAGTTCTTAGATTAGGTTCTAATCTGCGCAGACGCATTCATTGTGTATAGGCTTCAAGCCTGCCGAACTTCACAGATGTGTGCTTAGGACTATTGCATTCCGGCCACCCCGCCAGCCGAAATTCAGTGCGACATTTGTCCATTGAATGGACAAGCCTAGCTCGTATTACTTCGAGTATTTCCTGTAATGCTGGGGCTTCGCCTGCGTGGCGCCTAACGTTCAAATAACGGCATGATTAGCGTAAACTAAATTAAAGCATTCAGCTACCCGCTAAGTGCGTGGCCACACTTATTTGATGTTTGATTCTAGCGTCTAGCGACTTTGTTAGCGTGTGATCTGTGAGTGTATGTTTAAAATAAAAAACGCTTCAAAGAACTCAATACTTTTCTCATTTTGTCTACTCCATCCTAACTTAATAACTATGCACTTTAAAATATATTTTACAAAGAGTTTTTGAATGTGACCGTGTTTTAACATGTTTAGTATAGTAGGTGTAGCCACAACAACGCACTAAACGCCCGCTTAATCGCTTTGATGTGTCAAAAGTTACCGCCGTCCGAGCTATCGCCTAACGTCTAATGTTATTGAAGCAAATTAGCGCACAAAGACCGGCCACACCTGCGTACAACGTCAAATAGAGCATTAACAAACGACATTAGACGCAGGTGAAGCCCCAGCATAATAAAGGCTGACAAATTTGACTGAAAAAAATCAACTGCCTCGCACGGCTAGATAGCTAACATCATAAATAACAACATTTGTTCTACGAGTATTATCATAACTCAATCCATTAATTAAAAATTATTGACCAAGCTTTTATTGAACTGTCGTGACATTTGTAAGTCGATTTCCCATTCACTACGAAAAGGCGGCGCGCGCGACGCGAGCGATGCAGCGATGCGATGCGCATAGAGATAAGAACATTCAGACGTAAAATCATATTGATACTTATTTTTGTATGAAAGTAAAATGTGTCAAATTATTAAAACTCGTAGATCAAATGTTGTTATTTATGATATTAGCTATCTAGTCGCGCGGGGTTGTTGTTTTTTTTAAATAACCCTGTAAAGATTACGATAGTAAAGAAATTCCATGCCAAATATTGGTAATTAATTATTTAAGAAGAGACTAAATAAATAAATACTTACTCCATTTTGCATTTAATAACACGCTACCATCCATCTGCATTTGAGTTGGGCAGGAGTGGACGATTTTAGCCAAAAAAATTTGTTAGTTTATTATTTTTTATGAATTAAAAAATAGATGATGTTGAGACATAAAAAATCTTTACATTGTAATCTATACACTCAGTGCTTTCATCCATTGCAACCGTAACTGGTATTTTTGAAACACCATATATGTATTTACTACAAATCTGAATTTGCTTTGCCCTTAGGAGAATGTTGGAGGGACAACATACTTCTACTCTACGAACGACAGCCTGAACTCGACTGGTTGTCTTAACTCATCTGCTTCCCTTGGTACGTATAAAAAACTGTATCAATTGTAATATTAGTATTTCGCAGCTTTTGTTGCCGCTTGTCCCAAAGACTACCGTCAATAATGACGTCATCATTTGGCCTTTACATCTTACAGATGATTTAAGTAGCTCGTGCACGACAACTACGCTCATGGCTGTGCAATCCAATGCGGGAGTAGATTTCTGACCGCACGTACTGCAAGAGAACCGGGCATTGTCAGGATGGGGATTGCCGAAGTGTCGTTTGATGCGCTTTGATATCAGATTTTTCCAATAATGACAATATATCGTCAATATTCTAGCTTTTTTATCAGTTGGAGAATTCGCAGAATAGGTTAACGATTTTATCTACTACAACTGCAACTATATCTTCCTAACAATATTCAATACTTGGATGTCTTTAACCCTTAATTGCATAGTATATCATTTTTGATACTTATTATTGAGTAATTTAACTTAAAATATTTTTTTATAATTATTTTAAATATAATAAAATAAATATTTGAACTATGAACTGTGAGTATAGCATGATTTACTAAATAAATATATAAGATCAGGATTCTTCTTGATTGACATTATAAAAAAGGACGTTTTGGAAAAATCTTTTTTTTTGTATTCGGGAATGTCCTTTTTTGGAAAAAAGAAAAAAAATACTTCCAGAAGTGAAGTGCCAGTGTAATCATGAAAATTGTGACAGATTTATAATTAAATGATTTTTTTATAGTTAAAAAGAATATATTTAAATTTATCAAAATAAAATAACATTATTAGAAGGGGGCTTTTTTATATTTCTTTAGTTTTTTTTTTGTTTACAGACAAAAACGGAACCAAAAAATTTTTTAAATATTTTTTTCGAAGTGTTAGAATCATAAAGTAACTTATAAAAAGGCTTTATTTAAAAACAAAAATATCATGCATTTATGGGTAATTTATTTTAGACGCTATACCTTAGGCGTTTATAAATTTAATAAATAAATCACGAAGCGAAGTCAACAAGATTTACAAATAAATTTAAGACATGAATATCTTTAAAATAACACCTTAAATATGAAAATTGAAAATGTCAATAGAAGGAATGTTAAATCGAGATTTTTATTTTTGGCATTATCTTCTACAAGTGACGATTGGCCTCCAATTCCAAGTATTTTTTTTATTGTAATCAGTCGGAGCGGAGGCGTGTATGGGCCCCGTAGTCTCGGCCGCAGCCTCGCCCTACGCTTCGCAGATCTACTCCGTGACCGCTACGCACATGGGCCCCGGAACTATGGGCTCTAGCAAGCCAGGTAAGCACTTTTAGACGCGGGTTTTACACAAAGGAGAATGAGCATAACTGTATGATGGGCTTTTTCTACGTTTCATAGACTTAAAACACTTTTACACTTAAATAATTTCGCAAATACAGTTAGTCGATTGATGCTATAATGCTATAGTTATAGGTTTTAACTAAAAAGTGTACTATGCCACTGTTGTAAAGGATTCTGCCAAAAATAATAGCTTCTTATCTAGTAAGTGAGTATCGGTCATAGGAAACTTAAAAATAAAATATCCACGCTTGTCAATGTGATTCTGTGGTTAACACTATCCTACATTTTTTTTTACATAATAAACGATAAGACATTAACAAATCGTTAACTAAACGATCGTAGTGATACATGAACACTTAACCAAAAGATCTGAGGGATATTTTGCTCATTCTCCTTTTTTCAGTAAATTGTGTTTGACGTACAGTTGTTGCATAGGTGACGGTCACGACTCAAGAGTGAACTGGCTTATCACAATAAAACTTCATCTACCCTCGGGGCCCAAATACAAAACTGCGAATCGGTGCGATGCGAATTCGCAACGCAGAAAACTGCATAGATTTCAAATGCATTCGTGCGTAGAATTTTGCGATGCGACGTCGGATCGTAGTTTAGTGTTTAAGCCCTTAGTCCACAAATAAAGTCTCGTAATAACTACGCATTTTGTTTATACTAACTCATTAAGATATAACGTATTAGACATTTTCTTCGATCAAACATATACAGGGTGTAAAAAAAGGCTTACCGAAGCCTAAAACCACGAATTCTATACATTAAACCAAGTACAATGCAAAAAAAATAATTGCTGGGAAATGACTTTTATTGTTGGGTGTCAAAAAAAATAACTTATTTCTAACCCACAATGTATAGCGCGCACGCCACAGACTATGCCTGTGTGTGTAAGCGGATCATGTTTCCTTGTAAAAAAGTTTAGTGTTATCAAACAGAAGTCAATTTTGAGAAAATCTTTGAAAAAAAATTGTAACTTTGACTGTCAATAACTGGGTAACCCGTCATTTCCCAGGTATAGTGTAAAAGAAAAAAAATATCGTAATAATCCGTAGAATATGTGGTATTCGGCTTCGTTAAGCCTTTTTTTACACCCGATATTTATCAAATATGCTAGTTTTGAATTGCTAATTGTTCGCCACACTATTCTTAGGTTAAATGTCTTTTCTCAACAGTCAGTGTCAGAATTGATTCAAATTTGTTGCAAGAATTAAGAATTCTCTTGCTATTGCTAGAAAAACCAACATAACCATTACATTTTTTTAAATTTCATATAATTTGACATATTATGGTGCAACGGTATTATCGACCCATAATTGTTTTTGTGACTATAAGGCATTCTATGCCATTTCAGCAAATCAATTACTCGTGTGTCCTGAGTATACTCGTACATGTCACTGTACCTTAATACCTAATAATAACATTTAAAATAAATCTAGGTTAAAAAAAACACGATAAATACAAATATAATAAATAAAAAATAATTTATTTGGTACAAGACATACACATATATTTGTAGGGAATGTATTACAAACAAAATAGTTAATATTAAGTATTTGTCAACAGCCGAGATGGCTGATGATTTGTTTAAAAGAGTCTAGGTACTGTAAAACATTATAACTTTTTAAGGAATCTTGGTGTTCAATGTGTTTAAATTACTTTGAATATTGTAATATATATGTTTGTATTTACATTGTTGAATATAGTGGGGGTGTTGTAATAATCATATCAACAATGTAAACCTAGTGCTGCCATCTAAGACGGAACTAATTTGTATTTTATCTGTGCTCTATGTCGTGTCTTTAAAAAGAAGAATAAACTCGTTCACTCGCTGTAATCTAACTTAACGGACGGTTGTAAACAAAATATCAACCCTATATCAGCATTCCTAGAATATCACCACTGACCTGATCTGACCTGTCAGTGAATGTGCTTCAAACTTAGCTAACTGTAACTTGAAAATGATTAAAAATATTGGCAATATTCCTTACGTCCCTTTTAAAGCAAAAGAATACGTTTTTTAGGGATGTGTAGTTCTTCGTTGTGTCCTATCCTGTGTTGATAAATGTTCAATATATACAACCTCATACTCATAGTCGCATCGACATGAAAATAGGTCAATTGAAACCATTCATTCTTCTGGTAATACCGTTACATGTTTACGGCTTTTTTGACGTAAATACAGTTACTTTTACAGAAATTGTGCTAAATCTTCATTTGAATGGACATTCGACAATATTTTTTGTGTTCAGAAATAAAAACCAGACAAGTGCGAGGCGGACTTGCGCACGAAGGGTTATCTATAAAAACGAGCAAAAAAAATAATCACGTTTGTTGTATGGGAGCCCCCTTTAATATAATATTTATTGTATTATGGTTTTAGTATTTGTTGTTATAGCGGTAACAGAAATACATCATCTGTGAAAATTTCAACTGTCGTAACTATCACGATTCATGAGATAAAGCCTGGTGACAGACGGATAGCGGCGTCTTAGTAATAGGGTCCCGTTTTACCCTGTGGGTATCCAGACCCTTAAAAGACCGATCTGAAGTCGCCAATTATTCACTCTTCCGTTTGTATAAATTGTGGTGCAATATGCGTTGCATGCAGTGGCGGGCATTGGTTTTATTTCGAAGTAGGCAGTAGATATAATGTGTTTAATTGATGGAAATTTGTGGTTTTTGTCAATAATCCACATTTGTAAGTACCTACTGCCAACCTCATTTCAATTATCAGGTAGGCACTGCCTTATTGCCTATATGCACGGCACGCCCCTGGTTGCATGTCAACACAATCCGTGACACGTAACATGATTATTGGGATTATTTGTGTCATTAATTCCAATAAAACATGATGCAGCTCGAAGGATATCCTTTGAAATAAAAAAAGAAATATTATTTATTACTTTTTAAGTTTGCGTACATTATATAGAAAGCTTTATACACTATATAAGTAACATCAAGGATAGTATTTACAAATTATGTAACGCTAGTTCTCAGTGATCCCACTAGACATCACAATGACACGTATTTGAGGAAGTAATCATAGAATAGAATAGAATATTATTTATTTTGCACTTAAAATTGACACAAACATGAAAAAGAAAATAACATAGATTGACACAGAACTAATAATAATATTATAAATAAAAATAAATAAACGTGCCAAAAAGGACCCTCGCTCAGTATTCGCCGTGGCAACTTAAGTCTGCCACGACACTGATATTCTGCGAGGGCCTCAAACAATCAAAATAAATTAAATAAAAATAAAAAAAAATCAACAAACAATAACAAAGAAAAGAATATACACCGCACGACGTAACACAAAAAAGAAAAAAACATTAGACCATTATTATAAGACAAAAGTATAAAAATCATTAGTTTTGACTGGTAACACTCATTGGTCCTAAAATAATCCTTTTAATTATGTATTTATTGATAATTATATGGATGTTATTTGTTTTATTCTGAACGTATATTCATTTTCTAAACTGCAATCAGTCTAAGTTGCTCCTTATAATATCAGCAATCTTTCCAGTGAAGGTTCCGTCAAAATCCGTCCAGCCATTTTGGAGATAAGCCAGAACAAACAGAAAATAGGCAGACACATACATGCAATCATAACTTGAACTTTTGTGTGTGCGGAGTTATGTGAACGGCTGTTTATAGCCCATAATATTATCCCAAATTAGTAGTAGGATAAAAAAATAGACGTGAACAAGATTTTTAATACTTAAAAAAAATCGCTCGCCTCACGTGGGATCCGAACCCACGTCCATCGCATACCGGGCGAGTGCTTTACCACTAAGCTACCGAGACCTTAGCCGACTCGACGAAATCTTTCAAGTGGTTCTCGCTGTCAAGCCAGCGTATTGAATCTTAGATAAACCTAGCACGGTAATTGCTATAAACAAAAATTTAAGACGTGTACGAGAGCTCAATTTAGCCCTATTTGCAGAAATAAATTGGTTTCATTATTGCATCAATCTTGGAGTTCTTAGGTAAGAAAAATGCTACACTTAGACCATAAAACTCTTATTCTTAAGTTCTATAAAAGTTGAGAATAAGAAGACTAGTAAATTCGTGAACTTATTTCACAAAGTAACGCTAAGAAATGTTATTTTTAACACACTTTTATTGGTTTCTTTTGAAACTAACTAACAGCCGACTACGTAATAAACTCTTGGAAGTCTTTATTATCGACGACCTCCGTGGCCGAGAGGCGAGCATGCCGGACTTTGAATGGCGCCGCCATCTCTGAGGTTCCGGGTTCTATCCCCGGTCGGGTCAATGTAGAAAACGAACTTTACTATATTGTCTCGGGTCTGCGTGTTGTGGTACCGTCGTTGTCTCTGATTTCTATAACACAAGTGCTTTAGCAACTTACCTTAGGATCAGAGCAATGTATGTGATGTTGTCCAATATTTTTATTTTTTTATTAAGCTATTTGTAACTGTAGTGTCGACTTGGTACACTGCAATCGGTTGGCAATACAATATTAAGTACTACTTAACCTACCGTCAGGGTCCCTGCTGAAAATCAGCATCGTGATACGTCCCTGGCTGTCACGACAAATGCTGAGCGGGGGGGCCTTTTGAAACATTTTTTATTTTCCTAAATCCTGTTGTGTATTTCTTTTGTATTCTGTGTGTGTCAAATAAATCATTTCCTATTCTATTAAAAATCATTGAGCTGATCTAATGATCGACCTAGAATATGCATAGTAGAACTTTACAATGGCTCTAAGTAGCCATTGAAACCTTGCATATGATTAAGATTCGTCCAATCTATAAATGTTATTGACAGTTTTTTTTACTGTGGCACTAAAATATTAGGCGATAGTATCAGAAATAACATAAAATAGGTTTTTCGAAAATTCTAACGTCTTAGAACCTAGTTTATGTCGGGTGTAAAAAAAGGCTTAACGAAGCCTTCAACCACGAATTCTATACATAAAACCAAGTAGAATGCAAAAAAAATAATTGCTGGGAAATGACTTTTATTTTTGGGTATCAAAAAAATAACTTATTTCTAACCCGCAATGTATAGCGCGCACGCCACTGACTATGCATGTGTGTGTAAGCGGATCATGTTTCTTTGTAAGAAAGTTTAGTATAATCAAACAGAAGTCAATTTTGTAAAAATCTTTAAAAAAAATTGTAACTTTGACTGTCAATAACTCGGTAACCCGTCATTTCTCAGGTATAGTGTAAAAGAAAAAAATGATCGTAATAAGACGTAGAATATGTGGTATTCGTATTCGTTAAGCCTTTTTTTACACCCGATATATTTTTATAAGACACGAGAAGAAGAATTGTAGCATGTGTGTTCTTGTATGATTTCTTCGACTCAATAAGAGTTTACTTAGATTTTATAACAAAGAGCATCATAGTGAAAAATATGTTAAACTTGCGAATTGATTATGTATACGATGTTGTCTATGCGATTGTTATAAATAATGTGTTGCGATGATTTCTGGTGCAACGTACTCGTAGTAGTGTTGCCGAAAGATCGATTATCAACTGATCGATTGTTGCCACCGCGAAAAATCTGAAAATCGATTGGACATATCAATCGGACTTTTTCGACAATAGTATCGATTGATTTTTTTTGTTTTTAGCAAATCCATGCAAGGTTTAACTGAAGATAAATAACACTTGAAAAACAATCATTGTGTCACGTAACGTCCTCGGTAGCTTAGTTGGTAAAGCACTCGTCCGGCATACGATGGGACGTGGGTTCGAGTCCCATCTGAGGTCGATCTTTTTTTTTTCAAGTGTTATTTATCGTCAATATTATCGATGTTTATCGATATCGATTAATTAAACATCGGTAGTAAAACACCCATTAATTTCATCCTACTTGCATTGACGACCTCCGTAGCCGAGAGGCGAGTACGCCGGACTATATGGCGTCGCTATCTCTACGGCTTGGTCTATACCCAGCCGGAAACCGGACCGGGTTAACGCGGACTCAATGAAGCAATAAGGTCGTCCGGACCGGGTTAACGCGGATTCAATCCATCAATTAAGCAATAAGGTCGTTTTTTGAACGGATTCTTGCGGATACTAACGGATTCCGGCAGCTTAAAAGTCCATGCCTAAGGTTCCGGGTTCGATCCCTGGTCGGATCAATGTAGAAAACGAAACTTTCGTTTCTATTTTGTCTCGGGTCTGGGTGTTCTGGTACCGTCGTTGTTACTGATTTATATAACACAAGTGCTTTAGCAACTTACCTTAATATCAGAGCAATGTATGTGATGTTGTCCAATATTTATTTCATTCATTTATTTATTGTAGATAATAAGCCATGTTTACTGAGTTTCATTTGTTAGGTGTGATGAGCGGCCATACTTGTTATCAAGTTCAATTCTATTTCCATTGACTTCTGTACACTTTTATTGCGAAACCTTACTCGAAAACTAGCTTATTATACAGGGTGTAAAAAAGGCTTACCGAAGCCTTAAACCACTAATTCTTTACATAAAACCAAGTAGAATGCAATAAAAATACTTTTACCTCACTGTAATCTAGCTGAAGGTTGTCTGGAAGAGATCGCATCAAGCGATAAGACCGCCTAAATTGTACCATAAAAGTACTTTTCTCTGTGTAATGTTTGTTTTATGTGGTGTGCAATAAAGAGTCTATCTATATAAGATGTAAACTTATCAGTTTACTCTTTTCTAGGGGATGATTCTACTGCTTAAATAGAACAAAGTTTTCTATGGGACCAACTTCAAAATCTCAAAACAAAAAACCATTTCCCCATACAAAACGGCAGACCAGCTGAGATCAGTTTGTATAAAGATATGAAATATTTTTTTACGATTTCGAAGTTGGTCTCATACAATAAGTTGTTTTATTTGAGCAGTAGAACCACCTCCTAGAAAAGAGTTAACTGATAAGTTTACACCTTATATATCTATGTATCTTACTTACAATTTCTCTACTTTTTATTTACGTTTATTTTCTTATTTGTTATTTACCGGTCCTAAGATACTTTCTTCGAGACTTCTAGTCTGGTTCGATATATTATATTCGTTTTAAGTTTTCCCGCCTTTGCGACTGTATATAAAAAAATATGTGTTCTTGCTTTAAGACGAAATATGTTGTATTAGCTTTTGCACAGCTTCGCTTGCGTTAGATTTATTTTGAGAGAAAAATGAATGTCTAACTCAGTAAATAAATGAACAACCGGTAAAGTGCGAGTCGGACTCGAGCACAAAGGGTTCCGTACCATTATAAAAAAATACGAGAAAATCACGTTTGTTGTATGGGAGCCCCGTTAATTATTTATTGTATTCTGGTTTTAAGTATTTGTGGTTGTAGCGGCAACAGAAATATTTCATCTGTAAAAATTGCAACTTTCCAACTATCACTGTTCATGAGATACAGCCTGGTGACAGACCTTTGAACTAATTCGCTACCCGACTGCAAGATTTTTTTCATCATCGTACCAAAGCCGATGGTATTTTGGTTGTGTTCAAATTATTTGGAACTGTGTCTCCTTAGTCATAAAGCACAGATTCGTTACATAAATTGTGTAGCACTTATAACATTTGTTTAGTAGTATTAGTAGTTTTTTTGACTAACAGACGGAACCCAAATGATTTTACTGACCTTTTTTTATATGTCCAAGTATACGCCTATCTTAGCCATGATAATCGTATTATATTTGTTGCATAATCGATGTTTCGTCTGTATATTTTCTGATGGCATACATTTATGCAACATTTTCACCAAAACTTCTTTAAAAATAAATCTATTACTATAGTGTCTATAAAAATGCACTGCCACTGCAATGCAATTTATTAAACCCGAATTGCGTATTGTGTAGCTACTAGATTTGATGTTGTCTCTTTAATTTTTCAACTTATAACATAACATTTTGGCTATATTTTAGGCTAGATTTGTAACCATGAAATTAGTCAAATATAAAACACTAGCAGCCGGTCCCGGCTTCGCACGGGGTAGACAATTATCGCTAATAGTTTCGGCAGCGCATTCGACGAAAGACATTTTAAGACTCATTTTTCTACACCTTCGGTTACATTGTTCAAATTTTACCAAGGATCCCTAATTTTTTTCAAAATGAAATGTAGCCTATGTCAAATTGGAAGAATGTAGCATTCTATTGGTGAAAGATTTTTTTAAATCGGCCCAGTACTTTTTGAGCCTATTCATTACAAACATACAAAAATAGGTACAAATCTTTCCTCTTTATAATATTAGTATAGATAGCTTTAGGTTTGTATAATATACTGGTCAATGTATCTCGGATAATTATCGGCCGGAATAAAACCTTTTCACCTATGTACTATAATATTAATTCATACTTTTAAAAAGTTGATCGATCGACAATTTTAGTTTTGACTCTTTATTACTCTGAATTTATCATTTTTGGCCTTATATGTAAAAGTAATAATTAAATAATTATGAAAATGTAATTATTTTGATAACAACTTCCGCTTAGGTACTGTAACGTACTGATGGCCGAAGCTGGGATAGACTATTGGGAACTGATCGAGAACAAATTATTTCACTTAATGAATTATATTTATTAAAAGGTTCTTTACATGAGGAATGTAGAAAATACTTAGCTTTTGAATCGTTGTGTACAACTATTTTAGATCAAGTTTTTACTTTTTGATATCTTTCTTTTTGTCACTTCGACTCCACATTTTTTAATCAATCCCGAAAACAAAAGTTCTTTCTACGTCAAAGAAAAATATTCAAAAGCAAGTTTCATATTTCGAACATACCTTGGTAGACGTACAGGTTTTACTCGCTTGGCTATAAACCTCTACAGTACGCCGGCATAGGAACCCCAATTACACCACCTGTAACCCACAATCTGAGGACAATCACAGGCACATGCAAAGAGCACCGCCCTCCCTCCCTCAAATTGCATGCGAAACAGACGAATGCAAAAGTTAGTACCCAACACCGACATAAAAACCTCGACGCGCGTTTCGCCACTTCACGTGGCATCATCAGGAGAGATGTTGTCGCGTCGAAGCGCAGCCGAGGCGCGAGATTTAGTTATGGATTTCCGCAAAGTAACGCCTGATTCTATCAATTTTATAAAGTTTAAAAACTATAACCCGACTACGGCTAGACCGCGCGAACCTTAAGGCCGCATTTTTAAGATATATTTTGACTTAAACAATATGATAATACTATATAGATATTTGTAATGTGCTCGCCAAGACCTTTCTTTTGATACCAAACACGTGAGGATTATCTCAGTTTTATTATTTTTTGAAAAAGTAGAATCTGAGGTTTTAATTTCGTCATATAATTTTTTTATATGCTATGTTTCCCCGGCCATTATAACGAATCTATTGACACCTCGTTCATTAAAATCGGCTTAGTAGTTTAGTAGCTACGGTCGAACATACATACATAGACTGCCAAAATCATTACCCTTCCTTTTGGCTCCGCTTTAGTCGGGTAAAAAGAAAATGATAAAGCATCGCCTTTTCAATGCGTTACACAATTCTATAACTCAGCCACTTCCAATCTGGAATATTCTCGAAAATATCGCCTGCCTGTCGCCAGAAGATATTCCCATATATCATTTATTATATAAGGTGTAAGCTAATTAGTGTCAGATATTTTTAGGAGTAACTTAGACTATCACATGGATCACATATAAGATAAATTTAAAATTATATAACAAACTTTAAAAAATCGAAAAAAATAAAAAGTTTTAAAATAAAGAATCTACATCATCCTGTACATGAACCCAAACACCACAAGTAGACTACTCACACAACGCTAGCCGATTCATAATCTCTCCAGAATCACATTCATGCACGCAAATAATCATATTACACTGTTCATCATAATATCATATTACTTGGTGCGTCAATCAAAGTTTGTTCTATAATTTTAAATTTATCTTATATGTGATCCATGTGATAGTCTAAGTTACTCCTAAAAATATCTGACATTAATACACCTTATATAGGTACTGTCCAGTACCTGGAAAATGTTTCACAAATCAATACAGCCTGCGTACAGTTGATATCATGCTGTCTCTTTCAGCTGCATAGGTCTGTTGCAACTGCAACGTCCGGGGTTTTCATCGTCGCGATTCCTAGAATATGTAATCACGCAATCAATATTGAAACTGGAAGGGATGAATAAAATGGGTGTGGGAGCCTGCGCTGCTAGGACGAGAGATGACCTACACATAGCAATAGTTTCATAATGTATACACGGTGTTTCTTTGCATCCTTGCCATATTCACAGAGATAAAAGTAGGGAACAATACCTATTGTTTAGATAAACTAGATACTCGCATAAATAAAGCACACTAAGTTTTTAGTAAATTTGGTTTTGCAGTACACATAGGAATAAACCGATTTTGTCTCGAACGGTACGCGATCACTAATCAAGTAATACTACAAAGTCTTTTGTGCCGATGAATAAGAACAGTGATGTGCATGCGTTTCGATAATTAGTGTTGTGTTTAATAGATTGTCGATAAAATAAAATAATCAAGATTTAAAAAAAAAAGATCTTTCTTTTTTTACTGATTAGTCATTATTGTCAGTGATATAGTTACCTCTGTAAATATGGCAAGGATGCAAAGTAACACCGTGTATACCGTATGTTACATACTCTTTCAGATACGACGAAAGGCGTAGGTACTAACTTCGCCTACTTCGTTAGCTACAGATTGCCTGTTAGATTGATTAAATTTTTAAACACAGTGCATACATCATTTCAGCTAGATACCACCCGACTCTTTTACGAGAGTTGGGAGTTCTTAAAGTCTCTGATTGAAGCAACAGGTAGTTTTGCACCGAACATACAAGCGGTGGCGTGCGAATCCAGGGGGCCTAGCGCAAAAGTGTATCTTTCTTTCGGTCGTATAAACCTAACCAATTAAAATGGCCAGTCTCATGTGTAAATTTGATAAAATATGACCAACTTAATCTAGCCGTGTAAATGAACTGTTTTCAATTGAACATAAATTGTCAAAACTTTGATACGGGGGAATATATGTTTTAATTTGATCGGTTAATACGACCGAATGATACACTTCCGCGCTAGGCTCCCAGAATTCGATTTAGACTCTTCTGCTCTTTGAAATGTTATGATTTTCTCTATCAGATATTACTTTGTTTTTTTGATATTTATCAACTGACCTCAAAACTGAACTAAAGGACTTAAGAAAACTATCTTTTTCGAGACATTTTATTATAATTAAAATTAATTTAGTGTTTTAATATATTAAAGCGGTTCGCGTCAAATATTTTTGTTTCATTGAAGATGATCTGATCTGATACCTTTCATACAGATTAAAACAAGTTTTTCCAAATATTATTTGTGATTTTACCTTGACGACTATCTGTTAGATTAAAAACCGACCAAGTGCGAGTCGGCACGAAAGGTTCGTACTATAAAAACGGCAAAAATAATATATGTTCGTTGTATGGGAGCCCTCTGAATATTTATTGTTGTCTGATTTTTAGTATTTGTTGTTATAGCGGCAACAGAAATACATAATCTGTGAAAATTTCAAATCTCTTACTATCACGGCTTATGAGATACAGCCTGGTGACAGACAGACAGACAGACGGACAGCGGAGCCTTAGTAATAGGGTCCCGTTTTACCCCTTGGGTACGGAACCCTAATAACCGACTTCAATGAAACAAAAACCTAACTTAACGCAACATTAACCAGATAAATACAAAAGCCATAGTTTATGATTTTACTTAGGCCCAACTTCAAAATGATTTATTCGTCTTTTAAGTATGATTTATTCGTCTTTTAAGTATAACATTCGGTCCTATATCATTTTAGTTGGTTGCGTTGCTCATATATACACCGTGAATTTTTAATTACCCGAGAAAATTAACTAACATACTCAGATATCGATATACATCGAATTTGGCGAATAAAAAAAACGGAAAGGCGTTGGCGTACGGAAGGAATGACTATGAATGAAAAAAAATTCATTCATAGTTATTCCTTCCGTACGCCAATACTACGCGACCAAATTAGGTGGATTTTGGTTCCGTTAATGTTAGAATGATAATGATTACTATTTGAATTAGCAGGACTTTTATGGTGCATATTTTTTAAGGAATGTTAGGGACTTTTAAATAAATTTCTCATATATTTTGTTTTATTCGCCAAATTCGATGTATGTCGATATCTGAGTATGTTAGTAAATTTTCTCGGGTAATTAAAAATTTACGGTGTATATAGTCCTCCTTGTCGTGTCCGACAACGGCGACCACAGACTCTTCTATCGTGAGCACGAATGTGACTGGCGAAGCCTAACTTTGATTCAAACACCCGGTCACAGGGGGCAGAATAGCTGTCCATGCGCGTTATAGGTGTAGTTGTAGCTGGGCTTAGGACGATTCTTGCGAGTTTGGCGCTTTAAGTTGCTCATAAGTACAACATAAAGGTGTTGTATAAAATTATCTCGTGGAAAAATGTTTTCAGTCCATCTAGATATTTATAGAACCTTCATAAGTGTCCTCCCACGCACTGAAGTGCCGTCTTTTGATCTTGTTTTCTTTGTAAGCCTCTTGTACACGAGCTAATGTAGCTATTGTTCGGATTCTTTTGTTAGACTAACCCTTTATGAATTTTGCTTCATGTTATGATATTATGTTTCAAAGCTTTTTGTCTGCTATTAGTAACATAATACATATATAAATAAATTAATATTGGACAACATCACAATACATTGTTCTGATCCTATGGTAAGTAGCTAAAGCACTTGTTTTGAAGAAATTAGAAACAATATAGAAAAGTTCGTTTTTCACATTGATCCGACCGGGAATTGAACCCGGAACCTCAGAGATGGTGGCAACGCCCAGTCCGGCATGCTCGCCTCTCGGCTACGGAGGTCGTCAGTGGATATACTAATAGTCGATGAACACCATATTTTCAATTAAGCTAAAGTTAACTTAAATAAAAAAGAAGGTACTAATTGCCACGACTGCCTGGTGTAATGGTAAACGCTCCGGACTACAAAGCCTTGAGGTAGCGGGTTCGAACCTCGCAAGTGGCAAACGTTTGTTTGCTGACAAGCGTGATAAGATAAGACGACCGTCTGGTGTAGTGGTTCGCGCTCCGGACTACAATGCCTGGCGGTTGCTGGTTCGAATCCCGCATGGGGCTGCACAAAATGTTTGTGTGATGAACACCTGCATTTGTACTTAGTCATGGATGTTTATTAGGCATGGCAATGATTGCTATTTTTCAGTCATTGTCATATGACAAAATGATGATTTTTTGTCATGTGAAATCACCTGTGATAAATCATTGGCAATGATTTTTTGTCGCAGTGTCATAATGTAACACTTTTGCTATTTGTTACTTAAAATGAAATATGATTTATTGTGAACAGTTGCTCCTTGCTACTTTGCTACTTTTTTATGAAATGTCATATATAGTTCGTGCGCTACGTAATGTGCTATTTGTGTGTATTATTTAAGCATTTCTTTTTAAACAATTAACTTCCCCTCATACTTGTACAGGCTTGGGACTGACAATGTAAAATTTTTCATGTGAATTTTTTTTAAATCCTGAATGTGTGAGTAAACTTATTTTTACATTGGCGTATGCACCTATACACTCATCACCGGGCGACTAGTGAATTTAAAAACAACATCATAAAATCATAATTCACACATAAAACGAAATTTCATTGTTAACAAAACGAGCTCGACGTTCCCTACTATAAAATCATAACAAGATAATCTAAACCTTACGGCGCTCAGCATAAAATTCAACAAACTAGAAGGTTTCAACCTGCCACTCGTAACAAAAATCATGACAAACGAATCTAAACTTTACGGTCATAAGTTTAAAGCTCTTAAAATGCTCGGTATCGTTATCGTTCGTCACCTATGATGGCATAAAAAAATAGCACAGCATGTTTGTCTTTTTCTAACACGCATCTGTAGCAAATCATTCCTACTCGCTCGCGCGCTCAAGGCCTGCGCTCGCTAGACCCGCTCTGCTACATGTCATCAACGAATGAAAAGAAATTTGCGCATGACATATGATTTCACAGTCTGTGATTTGTAACAGTCAATATGACAAAAAGTAGCAGGTGTGACAAATGATTTTCAAGTCATATGATTTTTCACCTGCTCCTCATGATATCGTCCATGCCTAATGTTTATACACGTATTCAAATATGTTATCCGTTACCTAGTCGCCATAATACGCATCGCTGTTTGGAGTTTAGATAAATTGGTGTGATTGTGGAAAGAATTTAATGATTTGATTGTCCTTAACGAATTTAATTTGAACTTTATGAAGCTGTTATTAGGCTTTCAAATCACGTTTCGAAGTCTCCAAATAGCTTAATTTTGTACTTATTGCACGACAGTGTGTTTTTAATCCAACGTTTAAATTCATTGTAATTAAAAACAAAATGGCGCCGCCACTATCGCGTGAGATCACTTACTGACAGTATTAAAGTCACTTCTATCCAGTATCGATCAAAAATTTATAATTCAAGCATTGCAACGAAAACTCCAAGTCTGTAAATGGAAATTACTTCTACGAATATCGACTGCATGAGACAGGAATAGAAAAGTATGGCGGCGGTGTGGTTTTAATTATTCAAGACTATCGATTGGACTGACTTCAGTAACGACTAGATTAGCCTCTCTAGAAAATGCAGTAAGTGCCACGTCATGTCACGCTGTAAGTCACATGCACTCGTTTCCCGCCCACAGTCGTTGAATATTTAATAATTCACACGGCGACATCAAAGTGCCTGGAGACGTATTTTTGAAGCATTCGAAATGTATCTTGAATTCGAACACGAATACGATTCGTGTGCTAATTATATTTCTATTACTCCCTTTTTTACGCATTTTTGAATCACTCGAATTCTGTGTTGCTATTATATATGGTAAAATTCTTTAACTATTTTCGTTTCACGCAGAAAATATTTAAAGCCGGAATGCAAAAACTTATTGATTTTAAAGACCGGCAATGAATCGCATGGAACGAAACGAAAAAAAGTTTTTAATCTGTGAACCATATGTTTACTTGTTAAAGTCATACTTCCGAACTTTCTACTAGTAGAATCGAAATACGAGTGGGTCGAACCACTCGTTGCAGAATTCACGGAATGAATTTTCAAAAATAGGGATTTTAGTTATTCGCATGCGAATCTTGCCATTTCGTATTCGAATTGGAATTCGCATGATTCAAAAATACATCTCCTGTTCGTACTATGACATTATTGGAAATTTTTCATAACATAGACGAGAATTCTTTGGCTAATATGATGTTCCCTTTGATGTCTAGGTTTGCAAATTGATAGCTATTTTGCTGGTAAGTGAATAGTGAGTAATAGGGCCTCATTCAGACATGTATTTGGTTTAGTCAGTTTTGCTTGGCGAGAGATACGAACTTGGGACGTGCTCTAGCGAACAAGTCACTGTTGGATTCGTCACTTTGCTCTTGGCGACTACCGAGGTAGCCAATTAACTATTAACACAAATGATTATTTTTTAAGAATTTTGAGTAATAATGACGAGAGTCACAATTTAAAGTTGATACCAGATCTGTCATGTCTGGATCCAGAATCAATGCCAAGCATACCCCGATTAAAAGAAGTTATACTATCATACCATAAAAAAAAGTTATTAGAGAAATAATAAATTAGTTTCTCCTTCATGCCCCGTCATCTATTTTGTAGGGTTCCGTACCCAAAAAGTAAAACGGGACTCCATTACTAAGGCTCCGCTGTCCGTCTGTCTGTCCGTCTGTCACCAGGCTGTATCTCATGAACCGTGATAGTAAGAGAATTGAAATTTTCACAGATGATGTATTTCTGTTGCCGCCATAACAACAAATACTGAAAAACAGAATCATCATCATCTCAGCCTATTGCAGTCCACTGCTGGACGTAGGCCTCCCCCAAAGAGCGCCAAAGAGCACGATCTCCCGCTTTTTTCATACATCCACTGCCAGCCATCTTCCTAAGGTCGTCGGTCCATCGAGCTGGGGGGTCGTCCTACACTACGTTTGTCTAGGCGTGGTCTCCACTCGAGAACCCGTTTACTCCACCTTTCATCGGTTCTGCGACAGATGTGGCCAGCCTACTGCCACTTAAGCTTGCTACATACATCATACATTTTGAACTATAAAGAAAAACAGAATACAATAAATATTTAAGGGGGCTCCACAACAAACGTGATTTTTTGCTGTTTTTATAAATAATGGTACGGAACCTTTCCTGCGCGAGTCCGACTCGCACTTGGCCGGTTTGTTTAATTCTTAAAATACTTACAGTGATCTTTTGGACAATAAATGTCTCTTATCTACTAACCCTGTGAGCTATTGTTACGTGCCTTAAGCTGCTCCCTAAAATAATTAATTAAATAAAAGCTAATGTGACTCCCACTTCGGCTCATCGCGAACTTCATCACCAGCCTATATCAGTCCACTGCTGGACACAGGCCTCTCCAAAAGGAGGATTTTGCCATAATCGCCACGCTTGGCAGGCGGGTTGGCGATCGCAGTTTGGCCAATAAATTTTAACATTCTTGTTCCATAATATTTTTTGACTTTTGGTATTACCAGCCTTTCCTGTCTTACATTTCTTGTATTATATCTATTTTTAACATGTTCCTTGTATTGGTCACTGTGTTCTCTAGTAGGCTAGTACATTATATCTCAATGGTGAAACATCGAAATTGCGACACCCCTAAACTTTGGTCAAAAGCGCGGAAACAACCCGCGGTTATTGCGTAGTTGATCACGCGCCCTTTGAGCTCCACGTGAGCACTGAAGTTCTCAGTTTTTAAGGTTTCGTACCCAATGAGTAATTTCCGAAGTTTTATTTTTTGTCGGTGAAAAATTTACATGGTATAATTTTTAAACTGGAATATTTATAAATAATTAATTAAACGAGATATGTAAATTCAAACTCATTTTTTTACTAACATTAACTTACAAAATTAATTAAATTAGAAAAACTAATAGAATAAAACAGCACTATTAATTTCAAGCCCTTTTCAGGGTTCCGTACCCAAAGAAAACGGGACCCTATTACTGAGGCTCTGCTGTCAGTCTGTCTGTCCGTCTGTCACCAGGCTGTATCTCAGTTGAAATGTTCACAGATGATGTATTTCTGTTACCGCTATGACAACAAATACTAAAAACCAGAATAAAATAAATATTTAAAGGGGCTCCCATACAACGATCGTGATTTTTTTTGCCGGTTTTATAGATAATGGTACGGAACACTTCGTGCGCGAGTCCGACTCGCACTTGGCCGGTATTTTGTAAGAAGCTAAGGAAACAACGCAAATAGCTTTATTTTTAACTAACCCTTTAAGCTTTGCGTAGGAGTTTCAGAGATAAGGATTCTTTTACTCCTTATGAAAATAAAATGAAGCACATTCAACGTCCACATTTTACACAAGAAGAGCTCTTCTACTTGAAGAGCTAATTATAGTCTTGTTAGTGGAGTGGAACCATTCTTCAAATAATACCTACATCCAGTTTCCAATTTAATCTTGAGTCCTATTTCGATTTTTTGTTTTTATTTTTTGTTTCCAAAATCACACCAATTATATAGCCCCAAACTAAGCAAAGCTTGTGCTATGGCGACTAGATAACGGATAAACATACTTTAATACGTTTATAAACATCCATGACTTAGGTGCAATGCTCGTGCTCATCACACTAACAGTTGCCCCTCGCGGGATTCGAACCCGCAACCGTCAAGCATTGTAGTCCGGACCGCGAACCACTACACCAGACGGTCGTCAAATTATTAGATTATTAGATGTGTATTAAAAATATTATTAACTAGCAGCCCGTCCCGGCTTCGCACGGGGTAGACAATTATCGCTAATAGTTTCGGCAGGGCATTCGACGAAAGACATTTTAAGACTCATTTTTCTACACCTTCGGTTACATTGTTCAAATTATACCAAGGATCCCTAATTTTTTCAAAATGAAATGTAGCCTATGTCAAATTGGAAGAATGTAGCATTCTATTGGTGAAAGAATTTTTTAAATCGGCTTAGTACTTTTTGAGCCTATTCATTACAAACATACAAACATACAAAAATAGGTACAAATCTTTCCTCTTTATAATATTAGTATAGATTGAATTAGACTGAATCGAGTCGTGTAATTAGTTTTTTTTTTTATATTGGACAACATTACATAGGTACATTTTTCTGATTCTAAGGTAAGTAGCTGAAGCACTTGTGTTATACAAATCAGAAACAACGACGGTACCACAACATCCAGACCCGAGACAATATATAAATTTCGTTTTCTACATTGACCCGACCGGGGATCGAACCCGGAACCACAGAGATGGCGGGGATGATTAAGGGGTCGTGGAGCAAGAAAGAAGCATTTAACTCACTTTCGCCTAAGGATCACGATAGGTTAGGACTAAAAGCATTCCTGCGACTTATTTAGTTAAATACAGCAAAAATAAAAAAATAAACTGCGATGATTTGAGATCATTGTCTCCCTACTGTTTCCCAAGAATTCTTATGTCAAGTGCATGTATTTATCATCATATTATTATTATTTTATTATGTACTAGCAGCCCGTCCCGGCTTCGCACGGGGTAGACAATTATCGCTAATAGTTTCGGCAGCGCATTCGACGAAAGACATTTTAAGACTCATTTTTCTACACCTTCGGTTACATTGTTCAAATTTTACCAAGGATCCCTAATTTTTTTAAAAAGAAATGTAGCCTATGTCAAATTAGAACAATGTAGCATTCTATTGGTGAAAGAATTTTTTCAATCGGCCCAGTACTTTTTGAGCCTATTCATTACAAACATACAAAAATAGGTACAAATCTTTCCTCTTTATAATATTATTATAGATTTATGTATAGTCCGCGGCGTGCTCGCCTCTCGGCTACGGAGGTTGTCGATTGAGTGTGTCTCTTGTTTGTGGTCGATCGATTTGTATTATAAATAGGATGGTATTATTCGCGTTGATATTCTGCGTATTTTCGCTAAAATTTTCCAATCGTTTGTAGTTTTGTTTGTAGTTGTCTGACAGAAATCGTAATTGACATTGGACCCGTAAAGGTTGTCTAGTAGCTAGGTCTGCCGAAATACGCCTTCACTACGAGTATTTTTTACTATCTTATATATAAAATTCTCGTGTCACAATGTTCGTTCCCGTACTCCTCCGAAACAGCTTGACCGATTCTCATGAAATTTTGTGAGCATATTGAGTAGGTCTGAGAATCGGCTAACATCTATTTTTCATACTCCTTAGTGATAAGGGTTGTCCACCCTTAACATTTTTTACTTAAAAAATATTTATTTGGCAAATCAACGTTTGCCGGGTCAACTAGTATTATTATAAAATAGAGGGACTGAATTCTGTAGAAGATGTTTATTTTGCTCAAAAACGTAATTTGATAAATATAGCTTATTTTAGTAGCACCAGATTCAGCCTCTAGGAGGTCATTAGTGGTTGGATACCTATAAATTAATTGGAATCTCGACACTTAAGTAATTGTAAGACATAAGTAATTGATCAAAACTAACACCTTACTTGCTGGAGCAGGAAGGTTCTCGAATGGAGACCACGCTTAGGCAAACGTAGTGTAGGACGCCCCCCGGCTAGATGGACCGATGACCTGAAGAAGGCAGCTGGCAGCGACTGGATGCAAAGGGCGGGAGATCGTGCGCTGTGGCGCTCCTTGGGGGAGGCCTATGTCCAGCAGTGGACTGCAACAGGCTGATATGATGATGATGATGAACACTATACTTTAGTTCCGATAACCCGGTACAATATCATTTATTAGACAAATCCGACCTTATTACAAAAATTCTATTCTATTCTATTACAAAAAAGATAGACTATGTTTAAACCACGTCATAAGATTAGCCAATGAATTTTAAATATGGGTTATTATTACCGAGATATGTCTGATGTGTCAAAATTTTAAATTGGTTATTTATTTTGTTTTTTAGACATAGTTTAAACCTAGTCTATCGTTTTTGTAATGAGGCCAATCAAGTTTACCTTCGATATTAACCCCTCGACTGTGTGTAAGATAACATTGAATAACCTTTCTTCCATCGGACATCCAGACGCACGGCCGGCTACCATCCGTTCTTAGTTGATATACCCATAATCCGCACTAAGCGCTTCTCATCATCTTTTATAATGCGCACAGCTAATGAGTGGAATTCCCTGCCTGCGTCTGTATTTCCGAGTGCATATAACCTGACTCTCTTTAAGTTCAGAGTGAATAGGCAAATATGAAAAAAAAACAACAGATGTCCGGTAACCGGCTACCGCTTGGGAGTTGAGGATTAATAAAGAGTTAGGTTGTGTTAGGTAAACTGTGGCATTAAAGATTGCTTTATCTATACTTATCTATACTTAATATTATAAAGAGAAAAGATTTGTACCTATTTTTGTATGTTTGTAATGAAAAGGCTCAAAAAGTACTGGGCCGATTTAAAAAATTCTTTCACCAATAGAATGCTACATTCTTCCAATTTGACATAGGCTACATTTCATTTTGAAAAAATTAGGGATCCTTGGTAAAATTTGAACAATGTAACCGAAGGTGTAGAAAAATGAGTCTTAAAATATCTTTCGTCGAATGCGCTGCCGAAACTATTAGCGATAATTGTCTACCCCGTGCGAAGCCGGGACGGGCTGCTAGTACGAATTATAAAGAAGAGGTGCGTTTTGACAGTTCATAAAAAGTATGGTAACTGAATGGTGGCGTCAACTAGCGTATTATACATGCTTTTTCTCATCTCCACTCCTATTCGTCATGTCCATAGGTATACAGGGTGTAGATTTCAATCTGAGCAGGACTTACAAAGGTCATTCTATACCTTATATTCACGATCAAGAATCACGAAAAAAAAAAGACTTCAATAAATATTTTTTAATTTATAAATAAGTACAACTTGAGAACTATATTATTGATTTGCGAATAGTCAACCCTACGCCCACTGACTACAGCAGCGAACGAATGATACACTTACTACAATACCTAATAACACAAAACATCGCAATCATTTCGTGTTTACCCGCTTTGCGCCAAAACGCCGGCCGGCACGTGTGATCGTCTGTGATTTTTTTTTATTTGAAGTATTTTTTTCTCTTGATCGTGATCAGTGTAAGGTATATAATCAACTCTATAAGTATTGCTCAGATTGAAATCTACACCCTGTATATGACATAATGACCTGTTCTCACTCACCAACTAGACTAGATGGGACTAGTATCATGCTATTCAGTATTCACTGGTTGTCAGGTGCTGTAAAGCAATTCGCCTAATAACAGGTCCCATTGTCTATCACTAGACGGCTACCCCTCAAAGCGCTTTGATACTGCCGTAGTCATTAAATGGGATTGAACTATGATGACAATGATGGTGGGTAGTTTAAGCGATCCAAATGTGCAGAGATAAATCGTGCTGAGTAGGTGTAAATTGAAAGGGGAATAAACAGGTAGCGACATAATGCAGGTTATTTATTTATTTATTTAAACTTTATTGCACAGATTTAAGAAAAATCATACAATAGGTGGACTTAATGCCATGAGGCATTCTCTACCAGTCGACCATTAGGCTAAACAGAGATGTTTTGTGGGCGGTGCGATAAAGACACACAATTAAACTTTTTTATAACTAATAAAATCATAAACTACATAAAAATGCATAAACTAAATACGATCATTTATGTATACACATAAAGTAAATACTATCATACATAGACTACATAGACCTGATGATACATACATAAATAAATATAATAGGTTAAGCCGTAACGTACAAATAGAATTCGCAAGAATGCGTGCTGAATGTCATAGCCAGTTTTTAAGGTTCCGTACCCAAAGGGTAAAACGGGACGGAAAAACTAAGGCTCCGCTGTCAGTCTGTCTGTTCGTCTGTCACCAGGCTGTATCTCATGAACCGTATTAGTTAATTTAATTTTCACAGATGATGTATTTCTGTTGCCACTATAACAACAAATACAAAAAAATAGGAAACGAAATATTTGAGGGGGTCCCTCCCATACAACAAACTTTTAATGGTTTTTTTGCCCTTTTTATAGATAATAATACGGAACACTTCATGCGCGAGTCTGACTCGCACTTGGCCGGTTTTTTTAAGTAACGCAGAGGTACAAAAATAACGTTTAAACGTCACGTTTTTATGACGCTGGGTGTAATTGATCTTCTAAACGCTAGGCATCATGATAATTAACAAACAAGCGTTCGTAATTGACGCTAGATACACACACCTATTACCTTCAGCTGAATATTTGTGTCAAGAGAACGCTGGGGGCCTAGCACGAAAGTTTATCTTTGGTTCGGTCGTATAAACCTAACAAATTAAAATGGCCATTATCATGTGCCAATCCTTTGAAATAGTATGACCAACTCAATCTAGCCGTGTAAAACACCCGACCGTTTTCAATTGTTCATAAATCGAACCTTTGATACGGGGGCATAGATGTGTGTGCGATTAATTTGATCGGATAATACGACCGACCGAACGATGCGCTTTCGTATTAGGCCTCCTGCTGTCACGTGATTGGACAATTCGAATCATCAATCGATTACAGCTTCTAGACCGTTATTGCAGAAATCGAACCCCCTCGCCATCTTGATGCGAATGCGCTATTTGCGTCAAGCAGTGGCGTGCATTGGTTTTATTCCAAGGTAGGCAATAGATACTTACAAATGCGTTTTATTGATGAAAATCGCTGGTTTTTATCAATTTACGCATTTGTCAGTAACTGCTGCTTACCTCATTTCATTTATTAGGTAGGCACTGCCTAATAGCTTATATGCACCACACGCCCCTGGCGTCAAGAGTCCATTTATACAAATATGTACAGTCAACAGCACGTCGACCTACCCCAAAAGTCAAAAATTCTCTAATAGATTTTCAACTTTAATCCTGACATATAGAGTTCATTTTCAAATGAGAAAATTTGACATTTTGTGGTAGGTCGAAGTGCTGTTGTTCGTACTATAGCCATATTTTAATTTTAATGTTAAAACTTATTAATAATGAAATAGTAGTAATTTTAAGCGTTACTGAAATGTAAGATACCCAAAGAAAAATTTATAAGTTAATGACGAAATAAGTTTAATACTAATTATAGTTTTTTTTTTTTTAATATTGGACAACATCACATACATTGCTCTGATCCTAAGGTAAGTAGCTAAAGCACTTGTGTTATAGAAATCAAAAACAATGACGGTACCAAAACACCCAGACCCGAGCCAATATAGAAAAGTTCGTTTTCTACATTGACCTGACCGGGGATCGAACCCGGAACCTCAGAGATGGCGGCGCCATTTAAAGACCGGCGTGCTCGCGTTCCTTATTTTTCAAATATCTATCGATTAATGCAAAACCATTGACAATATAATTATAATGGAAAGTTTCAACACATTTTTTCGTGCTTATTTTATGCAAACAGCAAATTATTGTAATCAGAAAGCTCTCGAATCCACATTTATGTAAATACTGTTTTCGCCTATAACACCCGTCACATGAAATAAAGCAAGAGCATATATTAACATATTATAAGGCCGCTGTAGGAAAAACCTAATAAAATCAATAAAATAGTTTTTGATAAATAATTTTTATGGTTTGATAATTTGCATACCTTTTCCTACACTGCAATGGTATAAAATACATTTTAGTGGAACTTACTACAAAGCCTGGCGGTTGCGGGTTCGAATCCCGCGAGGGGCAAATGTTAGTGTGATGAGCAAGAGCATTTGCACCAAGTCATGGATGTTTATAAACGTATTTAAGTATGTTTATCCGTTATCTAGTCGCCATAGTACAAGCTATGCTTAGTTTGGGGCTAGATAATTGGTGTGATTGTGGAAACTATTTATATCTTGTAAATATTTTTTTTTAGCAATTCCATGCATAGTTTAATTGAAGATAAATAACACTTGAAAAAAATCATCGACCTCAGGTGGGACTCGAACCCACGTCCCATCGCATACCGGGCGAGTGCTTTGACCACTAAGCTACCGAGGACGTCACGTGACAAGATGAAATTCTTCAAGTGTTTTTTCTCGCTGTCTCGGTAGCTTAGTGGTCAAAGCACTCGCCCGGTATGCGATGGGACGTGGGTTCGAGTCCCACCTGAGGTCGATGATTTTTTTCAAGTGTTATTTATCTTCAATTTATATCTTACTAACCGATGCGTCTTTTTGTCCTGGTCCAGGTCTGGCCGCGACGTTTTACATGCCAGAAACCATCCGCAACGAGATTTACCAGCGCAACGAAGATGTTTTCCTGCAAACTGATGTCCGCCAGTACCCTGGTAAGAACACACAGTCCAAAATATGAATCATCATTTCAGCCACAGGACGTCCACTGCTGAACATAGGCCTCCCCAGTGACTTCCAGATCGGCCGGTTTGAAGCGACCTGCATCCAGTGGTGCAACTTTTACCAGCAGGGCTAGCATGCGCAACACGATAAAATTTTGTCGTGGCATTTTATCGTTTTTGACGTAATATGTCGTTTTGTCTTTGACGATAACAAAGAATAAACCAAGATATCACGGCAATAACGTGTTATAACGTAAAAATAAGTGGCAATGATCAACGGGAAACCTGAAATTATTAAGAAAAACGATTCGAGACCTCTGTTCATTGAAGACAAAATTTGTCTTGTCTATCGATAAAATAACCGAAACGCGCATGCTAGCTTAGCTAAGACTGAATCCAATGAGCCCCTGGAACCTTCTTCAAAGTCTTCAGGTGTTCTGCTTCTATCCAGGTGTCTTGTACTGTTCAGTCTATATGAAGGGGATGCTAACAACATCCCCAGGGCGGGAGGTGTGAAAGTGTGAGAAGAAGGCACTCTTAGAATTTCTAATGCGTGTTACCACCCACATATCTTTATTGATTAAACGACAGCAGATAATTATGCGTTGCTTACGCATTATCTTCAACGTTTCCAAATGAGTTAGTCGCTCCGGACTTTCTCAACCAGACGCAGTTTGCGTACATTGTCCCGGGGTTCTAATACATGTCTTCATCTCCGTCTGACGTAGATCTCCCGGAGAATGTCGAGATGTACTCCGACCTGACGCCCCTGGAGGGCGCCGCTCCGCACTCCATGGCGACCAGCTACCGCGCGGCTCATCGCCATAGTGGCGACCACTACGCCCTCCGTCGCCTCCACAACTACAGCGCGGTGGGCAACCAGCGCCTCGACGTCTGGAAGCAGATCGACCATCCCAATGTGGTCCGACTTCACGACTACTTCACTACCAAGGCGTTCGGGGATCATTGTGAGTAAGCGCCCGAATTTATACTGCGTGGTTACCAGAGGCATCCGTAAGTGCGAACCCCAGTTGCTAAGGTCGAATTCCACCGAAATATTCGGTACATGTTTTTTTTACTTCTACCTATAAATTGTTGCCACGATATCGGTGGACTTATGCCTTTACAGTGACGCTTTTGATGTACAAGAAATATACAATGTGATATGGGCGGTACTTCTAAGCTGTTAAGGTTAAGTTCGATTTCTAATTTAATAGCCAAAAAAAAAAAATTGGGGTCAAAACAAATAAAAAATAAAAAATTTTGTTTCGAAAATAATTTAATGAATTATTTTATTTCTAGCCGACAAAACTAATAACATCAAAAATGAAGTTTGTTGGTCAGTTACTCTGTTCTTTTAGCTATCTTGTGGTATTTCTTTCTTGTTTCTACGACACTTGAAACCTTAGTTATTGCCTTAACTGTTAAAAAAACAAAATGGCCGCTATTCAAAGGGGTTGAGGGTTTGACCCCCCAAATTATTATTTTTTGTCGATAAAATTAGATATCGCACTTAGCCTTAACGGGTTATAAGTACCGCCCATATCACATTGTATAAGCATGCTATCCCGAGTTTGGCGAACTGAGCAAAAGTTCTTAGTGAAGATATGCTGTTACAGCTCTTCGCTCTCTGCGAGGTTTTCAAGTCAAACTTCTGTCACTATAATTATTTTGTGGTGCCTTATAAAACTTTTTGTTTGAGCTTTCGTATATTATATTATTTACTCCGTTCTAACTTCGTTGTGATTTGCATTTAATGCTGTTAAGTGTGCTGATATTTATTTTATAGACTTCTACCAGAATTGAGTTGAACTTTGAATTTGTCGGTTATTCACATAATATAAAAGTACATTGTCATTGTTAGAAGTCACATTTGCCGTATGAATTTCTCGAACTATTATATTGTTATGTTTAATCCAAAAATTTGTACATATTTGAACAATAATTCATAAAAAAATCTATCACTTCCCTCCTAATACGTAAATGTGACGGACGGGTGGACTGGGTGGGTGGGTAGTGGGTACTTATTTATTATATTAATATTCTTTTAAATTCTCAATTCCTTTTTATATGGGGCCATCCATAAATTACTTCACATGATTGGTCGCATTTGTCCGAGTGGAGGCAGTTGATACAGACAAGGGTGCAAGACTTTGAACAGAGTCGTAAAGCAGATCTCAACGCCAAGCGCGACGAGATAAGGTCTCGTCCACCTGTGGCCATTGTTTATAACTATAACAATAGTGTCCTCACGTGCAGTCGATGTACTTGCACGTTTATTACTAAAATTGGTTTCTGTAGCCATATGAGGGCACACGACAGAGCTGACCAACAAAGCTCCTAAAATGTAATGCAGTCGCTGTGACCGAAAACGGTCTGGAGAATCATCATCATCATCACTTCACACGAATTTCATGATATTTTGACCCCTCCCCCCAGTGCGACGTCACATATTTTGCAATTAAACATATAGAATTTGTATTTTTTCTTCAATTTTGTGTTTCGAACTAGAAATATAAGATTTTGAAATATGACGTCACAAAATTTAGGACCTCCGCCCGCCCCTTGTCACGTAAGGTCACACGTTATCGACCCCCCCCCCCCCCCTTTAACGTGTGACGTAATTTATGGATGGCCCCCATCGCTTGGCCCGACGCAACATAAGAAGCCATTGCCGTCGCAAAGTCACGTTATTCGAGCTCCAATGTTTTAGGCCTACAACGAAGTATTTGACACACCCAGCACCCGTACAAAAGTATAATAACCTTTTTTAACTTTTTATATAAGGTCCGATTTTATTAGTGTTCATCCTGTTAACCTATGACTATATAGGTGAAAAGCAATCGTAAAAACCAACTTTCAAATGTGTACCATAAAAACTAAAAAAGTTAAAAATCAACAAAATTTACTTTATATTGCATAAACTCGTCCTATCTTTGCTACGTTTAACCATCTGATTATCCGTCTTATTCCTTCCCCTTGTACAGAGCGAGAAAGAGTTGAAGATAGGACGAGTTTATGCAATATGAAGTCGATGTTGTTATTTTGTAATTTATTTTTAACTTTTTTAGTTTTTATGATAGACATTTGAAAGTTGGTTTTAACGATTTCTTTTCACCTATATAGTCACAGGATAATAGGATGAACACTAATAAAATCGGACCTTATATAAGTCTGGAGAAGTATTTTTGAAGCATTCGAAATGAATGTTGAATTCGAACACGAATACGATTCGTGTGCGAACTCTATTTCTATTGCTCCCGATTTTACGCATTTTTTTTAATCACTCAAATTATGTGTTACTATTATAGTAAAATCTTGTAACTATTTTCGTTTTACGCAAAAAATATTAAAAAAGGGAACGCAAAAACTTATTGATTTTAAAAACCGGCAATGCATCGCATAGAACGGAACGAAAAAAAAAGTTTTTAATCTGTGAACCATATGTTTAATTGTCATACTTCCGAACTTTCTACTAGTAGAATAGAAATACGAGTGGGTCGAACCACTCATTGCAGAATTATAAATTGTTTCCACAATCACACCAATTATCTAGCTCCAAACTAAGCAAAGCTTGTGCTATGGCGACTAGATAACGGATAAACATACTTAAATACGTTTATAGTCATCCATGACTTAGGTGCAAATGCTCGTGCTCATCATACTAACATTTGCCCCTCGCGGGATTCGAACCCGCAACCGCCAGGCATTGTAGTCCGGAGCGCGAACCACTACATCAGACGGTCGTCTAAATTCACGGAAGGAATTTTCAAAAATAGGGATTTTAAAGTTATGAAATTACTCATTCGTATTTAGCGCTCCTTCGGGCATTTATATATTGAAGGTTGTGTAGAACGTTTTGCAAGTTTTTATCGTTTTCACAATACATAAATCCATTTTCGGTTTCATATATTCAGTGAACACGAGTGATCACGTGACTGACATCTTATCGACTCACAAATTACTAAGAAGGAATATTGGTTTTCAATAAATCCTTTATACGTTCATTCATGTATGATGTTTCGACTGCAATATATTTCACTAGCTTACTAACACCGGTTTAGTCAAAATAATTATGAAAATTTAATTATTTTGCTTACAACTTCCGCTTAGTTACGCCGGCATAGGAACCCCAATTACACCACCTGTAACCCACAATCTGAGGAAAATCACAGGCACATGCAAAGAGCACCGCCCTCCCTCCCTCAAACTGCATGCGAAACAGACGAATGCAAAAGTTAGTACCCAACACCGACATAAAAACCTCGACGCGCGTTTCGCCACTTCACGTGGCATCATCAGGAGAGATGTTGTCGCCTCGGCTGCGCTTCGACGACTCAGTCGTAGTTATGGATTTCCGCAAAGTAACGCCTGATTCTATCAATTTTACCGGTTTAGTCGCTAAGTTTGCCCTAAAACACTTTGTAATTTTTAAACAAATGAACTAAATGGGCCTTACTACAAAAAATATAGACAAGGTTTACACACTGTATAAATATTAGCCAACCAATTTATAATAATAAATATTGGACAACATCACATACATTGGTCTGATCCTAAGGTAAGTAGCTAAAGCACTTGTGTTATAGAAATCAGAAACAACGACGGTACCACAACACCCAGACCCGAGCCAATATAGAAAAGTTCGTTTTCTACATTGACCCGACCGGGGATCGAACCTGGAACCTCAGAGATGGCGGCGCCATTTGCAGTCCGGCGTGCTCGCCTCTTGGCTACGGAGGTGGAGGATTTAAAGTGTATATTAACATCACGTGTCTCAGTAATGTTAGCATACACTTTAAATTGGTTGGATAATTTTTAAACAGTGTTTAAACCTAGTCTATCTTTTTTGTAGTAAGGCCCAATAGGTTTAAAAAAAGCAAAGTGTTTTGTCATAGGTTAAAAAAAATTGATAGCAAAAGGCGATTGAGACTGTTAAGTTTTAGTCTTTGAAGCGTGTGGTTCTTGTGTCAACCTATTGATGGCCTGTCCTGGAAGTCCCTAAATAGACTACGGACCCAAGTAGGCCGAAGCAAGGAGAACATGCACAAATGGGGTTACAGCTAGGAGAGTGCATGTCTATGTGGCATTTCCCCCCAGACAATGGCACATCTCCTGTCATGCCCTGCGTGTCCCTACAACTGCACACGCGAGGATCTTTACAAGACCACCGATAGTCCTATATCGGTGGCTGAGTTTTGGTCCTCACATATAAAGGGTCTTTCAAATAGAGCGGTTCGATGTTAATAATCTGTGGCGGCCATTTTGTTTTGGCGGCATCTGTCAAATCTGTTTTTTTCTTATTCAGTCACTGATGTCAAATCACCATGGCAAGTTATACGGTTGAGCAGCATGTGCAAATGATAATTATTATCAAAATGAGTGTTCGTTAGTGCAAACGTTGCGCGCATTGTGCCCATTTTACGGCAGACGCCGTGGTCCTTCAAAATCTACTCTCCATCGATGGGTGACCAAATTTGAGACGACCGGTTCGGTAAACAACCAACCAACACCTTTACGTCAAAGGAACGCCAGATCGGCCGAGAACATCGCTGCTGTACGAGTGTTCAGGAGACTCCGAGGCAGTCGATTTCTCGCCGTGCACAAGAACTCGGGCCTTTCGCAGACTTCAACTTGGAGAATTTTGCGTCGGGACTTGGGCCTGCATCCGTACGAGATCCAACTGACCCAAGAGCTCAAAGTTAATTAAGAATAAACAACGCCGTGTGTTCGCTGAATGGGCTTCGGAACGCTTGGAAGAGGACCCCGATTTTGGCCCAAAAATAATCTTTAGCGACGAGGCACATTTTTGTATGAATGGTTTTTGTTAATAAGCAAAATTGCCGTATATGGGATGACCACAACCCACATGAGGTTCACCAGGTGGCAATGCACCCACAAAAAGTTACTGTTTGTTGCGGATTTTGGTCTGGCGGCGTCATTGGTCCGTACTTCTTCGAAAACGACGTTGGTGAGGCCATCACCGTCAACGGCGAGTGCTACAGATCGATGATAAACAATTTTGTTTTGGCTTGAATTGAACAATATGAACGTAAACGACATGTGGTTCCAGCAAGATGGCGCTACTTGCCACACAGCGAACGACACAATGGACATTCTGCATGAACGGTTCGATGGTAGGGTTATCTCTCGCAGAGGTGACGTGAATTGGCCACCAAGATCGTGTGATTTGACTTCGCTAGACTTTCTTGTGGGGTTTTCTGAAGTCGCAGGTATGCCAATAAGCCACAATCGACCGTTGCCCTGAAAGCCAACATAACACAGGCCATCGCTCAGATTCAGCCGGATCTATGCAGAAGAGGCATTAAAAATTGGACCTCTCGGATTCGTGCCACCATACGAAGCCGCGGCGGACATTTGAACGATGTCATATTCCATCCATAATGGCATAAATGGGCCTTTCAAATAAAAAATAAATTTCGTTAATATCACACACATCTTGTTTTATTCAATTTTAACATCGACCCGTCTTTGTTGAAAGACCCTTTATAATAGCCTGAGTCGACACGCAAAGAAGAAGAAGATGGCCCGTTTCAATAATCTTGTTTACCTACGATATGGACTACATATATGCAGCCCAGTTCCCTGCAGTAGATCTGAATATTGTCGACAGTCTGAAGGATACTATTTCTGCATACATTACAGTTTACGTGGACATCTGGGTGCAATATTTAGTCACGTGACAAAGGGACAATTTCATTTGAATTCCAGATATTCAGGTTCAAGGTCTTGTAAGTTTTTCGTATGCGACCGTGTATCCTTCTTGAAATTAACACATTTTATAAGCTCATTTATCGGTCATGCGTCTAATGTTACGGCCACACTACCGTGTTATGGCAATAATTATGGCCATAATTGAAACAACGCCTATGTGTAGCCATGTTTTATGGCCATAATTTTTCAATGTCAATCAATATGGCATTTATGACGGTTGGCAATAGTTTCGGTGGCAGTATTTTTCGCACATCAAAGACGATTACCGCGGTATTCTTTGCGTGAAGTGGCCACACTTCCGTTTGTTCAGTGTGCGACATAAGCTCGACCAAAAAGCATGTGCTGACCGATATGGAGTGGTCAAATGAAAGGGTGCTCAAATTTTTAAGGAATGCTTAAGTCTTGGTTTAGTTTTGTAATAATGTAAAAGATTCATGTAATAGTAATTGACAGCCATAAAATACAACACCGCCGCAACTTCAGCCGCCATCTGGAAAAAAATCATATTTATTGCCTAGTTTATTGCCATAACTCGGTAATCTCTAGTGTAACCACACCACTTATGGCGTTTATTTTGGCAGTAATTTAATGCCATAACTAATGCGGTAAAGGGGCGGTAAACGGTAAGGTAGTGTGGCCGTAGCATTTAAGTTATGCAACGAATAAATGAATTCATATTAGATGCGCTCGTATTTCTGATGCGTTCGCTTGGTGCAATATTTTTCTGTCATAAATATTTTGTCAATCAATGTCATTCAACTGATGCTCGTGTGTTTTGTTTATCAAAAATAATTCCGCTTCTATAGGGTTTTACCAAAAGGAGTTTTTCTTTTTTGACAATAGGTAATATTATATAATAAATATGCTCAAGAAAACACAGTAAGTGTCATGGTTTTGAAGTTATATCCCGTCCTGAAAAATGTGTCAAAAATGCCCTTGTCGTGACAGCCAGGGACATATCATGACGCTGATTTTCAGCAGGGACCCTGCTGTTAAGGGTACAAAAGCACGGCACTAGAGAAAAGAAAAGAAGAAAACTAAAAATAGTTTAAAAAACAATATTGACAAGTAGACAAAATCACTACATAGTATAAAACAAAGTCGCTTTCACTGTTCCTATATCCCTATGTATGCTTAAATCTTTAAAACTACGCAACGGATTATGTTGCGGTTTTTTTAATAGATAGAGTGATTTAAGAGGAAGGTTTATATGTATAATGTAGTGTATTTAGTATCAGCATTGCACCCGTGCGAAGCTGGGGCGGGTCGCGAGTAATAATAATAATAATAAAATAAAAATACACATGTAAAAAACAACATTCAGACAAATTGAGAACCTCCTCCTTTTTTTGAAGTCGGTTAAATATGTGATCTAGGGTAATCCAGTAATCATTATCATAATAATCATAATACTTTATTTGCATCAAACATGGTATTAACAGTTCTTCGTTACATTTATGAGTCACATGTTAGGCTACGGGGATTAGCATGCAAATGTCATTTGTGAATACAATTTAGAAAATATTTTATAAATGTCACAGTAGGGTAGGGTAAGCCAATTGACATGCTTAAATATTGGTTGTCTCAAATATTATTTTCACCTCTGCCCCTCTAGCATGTGCAACAAAACACGATATGACATAGCGATTTTTCGCATATTTTTTGTCAAAATATGAACTTTTATTAAAAAAAGCGAGCATAACCGTGACGTCGCCGGCACGGACATGCTTACTGTTTCAATTAAAGTTCAAGATGGAGGCAATAAAAAACTAAAAACCGACTTCAAAATGTCGTCTTCTGTCGACTTCAAGAAGTCGGTTTTTAGTTTTTTTTTTATACGGTATTCTGTGGTACCTGACTTAGGCCATCTAAGCAAATGAATAAGAAACGTTTATGAGGGTATCAGATGGATTTTGTAATCCCTGTAGGTTGCCTAATTGAGGGTCTTATGCGACGACCTCCGTGGCCGAGAGGCGAGCATGCCGGACTATAAATGGCGCCGCCATCTCTGACGTTCCGGGCTCGATCCCCGCTCGGGTCAATGTAGAAAACGAACTTTTCTATATTGGCTCGGGTCTGGGTGTTGTGGTACCGTCGTTGTTTCTGATTTCTATAACACAAGTGCTTTAGCTTCTTACCTTAGGATCAGAGCAATGTATGTGATGTTGGCCAATATTTATTTATTATTATTATTATTTATTATGCCATATTCACTGACTCACGGTCACACTAAGTGTATATCCACCACCCGTCCATCACTGTCTGGATTCACCATACGACTGCCCGCTTATACCGTAACATTGACATTTATAGAAATAGAAAATGATTAAAAATTTTGTTTTTAGCAATTACCATGCTAGGTTTATCTAAGATTTTTTATGCTTGAAAAATGCGGTATGCGATAGACGTGGGTTCGGATCCCACCTGAGGCGGACGATTTTTTTTTCAAGTATTAAAAATCATAGAAAATGATTTATTTGACACACACAACCCACAACAGAGAATAAAAAAGAAATACCTAACAAGAATAATAAATGTGTGAAAAAAATAACATGTCAGCATTAGTTAGTATAAGTGCCCGGAAGAGGGCCTATATAAGGTCCGATTTTATTAGTGTTCATCCTGTTAACCTGTGACTATATAGGTGAAAAGCAATCGTAAGAACCAACTTCCAAATGTCTATCATAAAAACTAAAAAAGTTAAAAATAAATTACAAAATAACAACATCGACTTCATATTGCATAAACTCGTCCTATCTTCAACTCTTTCTCGCTCGGTACAAGGGAAAGGAATAAGACGGATAATCAGATGGTTAAACGTAGCAAAGATAGGACGAGTTTATGCAATATGAAGTCAATGTTGTTGATTTTTAACTTTTTTAGTTTTTATGGTACACATTTGAAAATTGGTTTTTACGATTGCCTTTTACCTATATAGGCATAGGTTAACAGGATGGACACTAATAAAATCGAACCTTATATACAGAATAAAGAATTTCATTTCATTTCATTATTTAATTTTCTTAAATCCGTTACTGTACCGTTATTTTTTTTTTGTTGTTTTTTTTTGTTGGTGATGACTGCTATGTACCTGTTCTATTATTATATTTGTTGTTTTTTGATGTAAGTCATATCGATGGGCCCAAATTAGTAAATACACAATTATTAATTATAAACTCTGCTTTTGTATGAACACACAACTCCTTACTCATTTCCGCTTTAATAATATGAATAAATATTTCTACTATATCACAAAGTAAGTAAATTTTGCTATGGCGACTTGTTATAGGATAAATATACTTAAATACGTATAAACATCGATGACTTAGGTACAAATGCGTGTGCTCACGCACGTAAACATATAACGTCCTCCGTAGCCGAGAGGCGAGAACACCGGACTATATGGTTCCGGATTTGATCTCCGGTCGGGTCAATGTAGAAAAATAACTTTTCTATATTGTCTCGGGTCTGGGTGTTGTAGTACTGTCGTTTCTGATTTCTATAACACAAGTGCTTTAGCTACTTACTAGGCATGGACGATATCATGAGGAGCAGGTGAAAAATCATATGACTTGAAAATCATTTGTCACACCTGCTACTTTTTGTCATATTGACTGTTACAAATCACAGACTGTGAAATCATATGTCATGCGCAAATTTCTTTTCATTCGTTGATGACATGTAGCAGAGCGGGTCTAGCGAGCGCAGGCCTTGAGCGCGCGAGCGAGTAGGAATGATTTGCTACAGATGCGTGTTAGAAAAAGACAAACATGCTGTGCTATTTTTTATGCCATCATAGCTTACGAACGATAACGATACAGAGCATTTTAAGAGCTTTAAACTTATGACCGTAAAGTTTAGACTCGTTTGTCATGATTTTTGTTACGAGTGGCAGGTTGAAACCTTCTAGTTTGTTAAATTTTATGCTGAGCGCCGTAAGGTTTAGATTATCTTGTTATGATTTTATAGTAGGGAACGTCGAGCTCGTTTTGTTTACAATTAAATTTCGTTTTATGTGTGAATTATGATTTTATGATGTTGTTTTTAAATTCACTAGTCGCCCGGTGATGAGTGTATAGGTGCATACGCCAATGTAAAAATAAGTTTACTCACACATTCAGGATTTAAACAATTTTCACATGAAAAATTTTACATTGTCAGTCCCAAGCCTGTACAAGTATGAGGGGAAGTTAATTGTTTAAAAAAAAAATGCTTAAATAATACACACAAATAGCACATTACGTAGCGCACGAACTATATATGACATTTCATAAAAAAGTAGCAAAGTAGCAAGGAGCAACTGTTCACAATAAATCATATTTCATTTTAAGTAACAAATAGCAAAAGTGTTACATTATGACACTGCGACAAAAAATCATTGCCAATGATTTATCACAGGTGATTTCGTATGACAAAAAATCATCATTTTGTCATATGACAATGACTGAAAAATAGCAATCATTGCCATGCCTACTACTTACCTTAGGATCAGAGCAATGTATGTGATGTTGTCCAATATTTATTTATTATAAACATATGCCTCCGGGATTCGAACTCGAAACCGCCAAGCTTAGTAATTTCAAAGTGTGCGAACCACTACACTTGGTTCAAACAAAATAAACGTGTTGCATAATTGGTCACATAAAACTATTTACATAGTTATGGAACACTTTTAACTAGTTTTGGGCCCATCGTTTCGCCCCACCGCACACATAGCTGACCCTCCCACCCTGAACAGCGATGCTGCTGGTGTACGACTATCACCCTGGATGCGCGACGCTGATGAGCAAATATCTCGCGACGGGAGCCCAGGGCGCGAACGCGGAGGCGAACGGAGCCTTCCACGATCCGTTCTCGTCAGACCCGGACGCTCCGAGGCCGTACACTCACCAGGTAAGTTGAAGTCATCCTAAAACTTTGCAATGGTGTGCGTCAACCTTAACTATAAGATGGTTCTGCTTATACTCGATCTTTAGAACGTATAAACCTACTAAATCAAAGTTACCGTCTACTTTTGTCAAACCTTTGACAATTTGTATTCCGCCAAGGCTTATCACAGCGCTCTCATTATAACCTTTTTATATGTAATAACCATTTACCTGTGTATCACAAATAAATGATATGAATTTGAATGTATTAATGACTTTGAACTTATTTTTTCGTAAATTAAGAATTTGCATGTAAATCAAAATAAAAACATTGCTCGATTAATGTGATATATTATTTTTTTACTAATTTTGAGCGTCTAAAAACTGCAAACAGAAAATGAATCAGGAATACAATGTTTTTATAGAAACAGAGACGTTAATCTCTGTACCGAGCTGTTTGTCACGTTGCGACTATGGCGCGTCAACAACACAAACAGTTGCAGAATGCGGCATCGATATTAAGCGATGTGATACAAAATGGGGATCGATTTGCGCATTTTACGAGACGATAATCGTATCAGAAACGCATGTGCGCGGAGCTAACATCCAATCACGGCCGGCGTTGCAGGCCAATCATGTCAATTTCCGTGTTGCAAGTTGTATTTACGGTTTTATTCAAAACCGACGCTATTATTTGTGACCATGTAGAAGAACGCGATGCTGAGAGCGGTGGCTTGCGGCGCTTTGCTGCCCGAAGCCGTGCTGTGGAGCTTGCTGGTGCAGCTGACGGCGGCCCTGCGCGCCATACATTCCGCCGGGCTCGCGTGCAGGTATACACAACATTACAAATACAGCACAACAACACTGCACTAGGCCTGTCAATACATCCCGCCGGGCTCGCTTGCAGTGTTGTGTATACACTACACTACACATACAGCACAACAACACTGCACTGGGCCCGACAATACATTCCGCCGTGCTCGCCTGCAGTGTTGTGTATACACTTCACGTCACAAAAACACTGCACTGGGTCCGTCAATACACTCCGCCGGGCTCGCTTGCAGGTATACACTACAGTACACATACAGCACAACAACACTGCACTGGGCCCGTCAATACATTCCGCCGTGCTCGCCTGCAGTGTTGTGTATACACTACACGTCATAACAACACTGCACTGGGTCCGTCAATACACTCCGCCGGACGCGCTTACAGGTATACACTACACTACACATACAGCACAACAACACTACACTGGGTCCGACTATACATCCCCCAGTCTCGCTTGCAGGTATACACTACACTGCACTGGGCTCGTCAATACATTCCGCCGGGCTCGCCTGCAGTGTTGTGTATAATACACTACACATCACAACAACACTGCACTGGGTCGGACTAAACAATTCTGGCGGCGGCGATTACTGGTCTGTTTCGTGATGTCTATTTTCAGGGGTACTCGGCACCCACAGTTTATTTCTCATGGGTGCTCGAGCCGAGCACCCACGGAGTCGGCGCCCTGTTTCGTGATGTTTATTCTCAGGGGTGCTCGGCACCCACAGTTTATTTCTCATGGGTGCTCGTGCCTAGCACCCACGGAATCGGCGCCCCTATAACCTAGATATTGTCCACAGGTCGTTAGACCCTACGAAAGTCGTCATGAACGGATGCCGCATCAGGATAGCGTGGTGCGGTGTCGCTGACGCTCTTCACCCCAACGCCAGCGATATAACGCAGGTAACATAGCAATTTTACACAGGTCTTCATCTCACGGTGATACTACTGACTTAATGGTGCTGACCAGCAGGGCTAGCATGCGCAACACGATAAAATTTTGTCGTGGCATTTTATCGCCTTTTGACGTAAATATTATGTCGTTTTGTCTTCGACGATAACAAAGATAAAAAAACATAATGTCATGGCAATGCCGTGTTATAACGTAAAAATAAGTGGCTATGATCAACGGGAGACCCTGAAAATATTAAGAAAAGAGATCCGAGATGTCTGTGATCCGTTAGGTTAGGGAAAACGACAAAATTATCGTCGAAGACAGAATTTGTTTTGTCGTATCGATAAAATAACCGATGCGCGCATGCTAGCCCTGCAGCACCTGCTCTGTATTGTTGATGGAAATCTATCGCCGTGCAGGTTTTAAGGCACAAATAACACGTGTGCTGATGAGGCGTCGAATACTTGATTTAAATGGCACCCCTTACGTTAATAATAAGTAAATATATAAATAATAAATAGAGATTAAAAGATAAGAAAAATAATATATTTTTTGGTATAAATACGTGTCAACATCCCTATTGTACATCTTTCTGTCAATATCAAATAGAACTTTTTAAAATGTTGTTTTTAGCAATTCCATGCAAGGTTTAATTGTAGATAAATAACACTTGAATAAAAAATCATCGACCTCAGGTGGGACTCGAGCCCACGTTCCATCGCATGAGAAAAAACACTTGAGAAATTTCATCTTGTCACGTGACGTCCTCGGTAGCATAGTTGGTAAAGCACTCGCCCGGCATGCGATGAGACGTAGGTTCGAGTCCCACCTGAGGTCGATGATTTTTTCAAGTGTTATTTATCTTCAATCTAATAGAACTTCTTTGTTTGGCGCGCAATAAAGATTATCTATCTATCTAAATCCCAAATTACATCTCAGTCCGTCATCAAAGGTGGATTTTGTTTGGTCCAGGCTCAGCAAGAAGATCTTTCGGCGCTGGGCCGCCTGGCGCTGGCACTGGCCTGCCGCTCGGTACACTGCGAGAACCTGCCAGCCTCCATGGATCTTGTATCTCGGACCTACTCGGCGGATTTGAAGAACCTCATACTGTATGTAGAGTCCTTTACTTCTAGCAGGTCGCAAGGCTATGCTGTCGAACGAACAAGTCGCTGACATAGCCCGACGGATTAGCCAGCTAATGGGCGGGGTACATAGCACGTAGAACTGACGGCCGATGGGGCAGAAAAGTTCTGGAATGGAGGCCACGTACCGGCAAGTGCAGCGTGGGACGTCCACCCACAAGGTGGGCAGATGACCTGGTAAAGGTTGCAGGACGACGCTGGATGCAGGCCGCTTCCAACAGGCCGATCTGGAAGTCACTGGGGGAGGCCTATGTTCAGCAGTTGACGTCCTGTGGCTGAAATGATGATGATGAAGGCTGTGCTGGAGTTGTCGGGGCTTATACACCGCCAAACGATTTATAACACCGCAAATTAATTTAATAAGACACCAACAACATTTTAAATACAAGGTGTAACAGAATTGATGTACTTCCTTTTATGGGCTGATGTCATCCGATCGGCGATTTTGTATGGGCAGGTGATTTTTTTTATGCGATTTCAATTATGGTCCCGTAGTAAAAGTTGTTGTATTTGAGCACCAGAATCAGCCCATAAGAGGAAGTACATTAATTCTGTTACACCCTGTATTTATGCCATTACAATCATGGGGTTACTTTTTAAACAGGTTCTAAATGAAAGGAGTCGAATACGTTCGTTAATACGAAGTACCTACTTATCTTTTGGGGTGAAGATCGAAATCATGATTAACCTCATACTGTATGGTCAGTGCCTTACTTCTAGCAGCAAATGTATACAAAGTTGTGCTGGTACTAACAGGATGAGACACCGCCAATTTGTTGATGTTTTTTAGGGTTCCGTACCTAAAGGATAAAACGGGACCCTATTATTAAGACTCTGCTTTCCGTCTGTCTGTCTGTCTGTCCGTCTGTCACCAGGCTGTATCTCATGAACCGTGATAGTTAGACAGTTGAAATTTTCACAGATGATGTATTTCTGTGCCGCTATAACAACAAATACTTAAAACCAGAATAAAAAATATTTAAGGCGCTCCTATACAACAAACGTGTTTTTTTTTGCCGTTTTTATATATAATGGTACGGGATCCTTCGTGCGCGAGTGCGACTAGCACTTTTTTAATGATTTCTTAACATTTCTGGTTTTTTTTGTGATGGAAATTGTGTCACATGAACAGCACCGTCAGTTTAGATTGCTTTAACAAGTCTTGGATGCGCCGCTTCTTCTCGAAAGGGGGTTGTATTTTTAGATACTGACAGTGTGGTGGCACCTATTGTGCCACTGCCTGGCTTATAAGTGTTAAAGATCTAGCATATATGGTAGGATGTATGAATACCGTTTTGTATAGGTACCTGCTGTCCACGGCTCCCACTCGCCGGTCCGTCACCGATCTCATGCCAATGATTGGCGCCCGGTTTTATACTCAGGTATGTTGGCAATCCTTGCTAATATTATAAATGCGCAAGTAACTCTGTCTGTATGTATGTCTGTTACGCCGAAACTACTGAACCGATTGTTGTGAAATTTGCTACAGAGATAGACTAGAGCTTAAGAAAGGACATAGGCCACCTTTTATTGCGAAGAAAAAACCACTAGACGGGAAGCAGCGTCTGTGTGCGAAATAATAAAAAACTGCGCTCGCCAACGCCTGCCAAGCGTGGCGAGAATGGCAACAAACCCCCGATGACAGAAGTCACTGGGGGAGGGGGCTATGTTCAGCAGTGGACGTCCTGTGGCTGATATGATGATGATGAAAGGTTCAGTATGGAGTTTGACAGACTTTTGACGTTCATTAAAGTTAAAATAACATGGTGCAACCCAGCTTTAGGTACGTAGTGTAACATGTAGTTTCTCATAGGTGGAGGCGCTAGAGCGTCGCGCAGACGCATTCGAGGAGCAACTGGCTCACGAAATAGACAACGGTCGCCTCCTCCGTATCCTCATAAAGTTGGGCGTCATCAACGAACGTCCCGAGTGAGTAGTATCTTCTTTTCTTCTTTCTAGCTGGAGCGAGATCGAAAAAGAATGTATTTGAACAACTGTCATTGGGTATAATAGGTTGGGGAAAAGGTTTCTTCGCATTTTTTAAGAAAATTCAAAACACTTTTTAATATCGTTTATTTACATTTAACTCAAGTATGTAGGTACGATATTCATAGATAACTTTTTGCCAACTTGTAGGCAGGGACATGATCCTATTGCTATAGAAATTTTGGGGCTTCTGATCAAAATACCGCGACAAGTGGTTTTGGCAGTGCTCTCGTGATGTTAACCTGACATTGCCTAAAGAATTCTGAAGAGAGCGAAACAGGTGGAAATCTGAAGGTGCAAGGTCAGGACTATACGGCGGATGCATTAACACCTCCCAGCCAAACTCTCTTAATTTTTGCTGAGTGGCTAAATATGTGTGAGGTCTAGCGTTATGATAGTTCATCATGATGATAGACTTTCTCCCCAACCTAATGTTTGTCTCTTTCACTCATTGGTTACAAATAGAAATGCGTTTTATTTACCCAGTGAGTTGAAAATTCATATAATTCAATATAATTTTTGATTAATTATCAAAATCTTAAAAATATCGTATTTAAATAAAGTAAAATGACTTTCGCGCTTTCTCTTACATGATTCTTCCATCTTGACCCAACTATTGGTCTTTTTACCGTTTAGCTTAGCTAAAGATTTATTTTTATGAAGTTTCATGACGATGTTTTTCCTAATCGCCGAGCAATGGGTGTATACATCCGTAGGTAGGGGAACCTTACAACACCCCTCCGCCAATCCGCACTCGGCCCGCGTGGTGGAGTATGACCCAAACCACCTCATAGTTGAAGTGAGGCCTGTGCCCTACAGAGGGACGTATTCAGGGTGTCCAAGAGAATAGGACACTCCTTAAAACCACGTGATCAGTTGGTCATATACAAAAACTTTTCTATGGGAGCAACATCGAAATCGATAAAAAAAATTCAGCTTCTCCATACAAACCTACTCGCATGCCTCGATGATAATGTATGGAGCATCTGAAAATAAAATCACGAATTCGATGTTGCTCCCATAGGAAAAGTTGTTGTATATGTACAGCTGATCACGTGGTTTTAGGGAGTGTACTATTCTTTTGAACACACTGTATAGGCATACTCATTGAGGTATAGTGTACTAGCGTACTAGAGAACACATCTCGAGCCAAATGTTTCAGCCAAGCATTGTAGCCCGATGGACTACAAATTCATTGATTGAACAATCAAGAAGCAGTTTTGACAACTTCAATTATTGACACTGACTGAAGCTTTGTAGTCCACCGGGCTACAATGCTTGGCTGAAACATTTAGTTCGAGATGTGGTCTCTAGTACGCTAGTACATTATACCTTTATGGGCATACTTAACTTTTGTCTTTTTTTGTTTCTTTTCCACAATAAAAATCATCTAACTATCTACAGTTCACTAAATCATAGTATACCAACACCCAGGTTGAACATGGACGCGTCGTGGTCCGAGACCGGCGACCGGTACATGCTGAAACTGTTCCGCGACTACCTGTTCCACTCGGTGACGGAGGACGGCCGGCCCTGGATCGACCAGGCGCATCTGGCTCACTGCCTCAACCAGCTCGACGGAGGCACAGGCGCAAAGGTGAGACAGCTCTGTACAGAAACACCCAGGTTGAACATGGACGCGTCGTGGTCCGAGACCGGCGACCGGTACATGCTGAAGCTGTTCCGCGACTACCTGTTCCACTCGGTGACGGAGGACGGCCGGCCCTGGATCGACCAGGCGCATCTGGCTCACTGCCTCAACCAGCTCGACGGAGGCACAGGCGCAAAGGTGAGACAACCTCAGCCAGAGAAAAAAAAATGCGCGTAATTTTTGACAGCTTCGTCCAGAGATAACTAAAATTGTTTGCGCGCCATTTTTGACAGCTTCGCCCAGAGGAAATACAATTGTTTGCGCGCCATTTTTGACAGCTTCACCCAGAGGAAATACAATTGTTTGCGCGCCATTTTTGACAGCTTCGCCCAGAGGAAATACAATTGTTTGCGCGCCATTTATGACAGCTTCGCCCAGAGGAAATACAATTGTTTGCGCGCCATTTTTGACAGCTTCGCCCGGAGAAAATACAATTGTTTGCGCGCCATTTTTGAATGCTTCATCCAGATAGAATACGAATTGTTTTTGAGGGACAATTGCGCAAAACTTTGGAACAATAAAAAATAAGAAAAAGAACTCAATTCGATAGTTCATAATCATTTCAGACCACTGCTGAACATAGCTTGCGCTTACTACATGTGTTGTACCTGTATTTCCTGTAGAAGAGTCTGGCAAAGGGAACTTATTTCGACTGTGTGACTACTTCAGTGTCTCCGGATTTCCTTTTTGGACGTGGTAATAAAAAAAAACGATTACTCTTATTAAAGTCTCACAAGCTTACCAGGATCTTTGTCGACAGGTGGAGCTCATGTCTCGCGACGAACAAAGCGTTCTGGTGGTGTCCTACTCGGAGCTGAAGCATTGCCTCGAGCAGGCCTTCGACGAGGTCATGCTGGCGGCCGGGGCGGCGCCCTAGGCCTCCACCCCGACAGCCCTTGAGCGTTCTCCGCCGACTTTCGAACACAAACGATTACACGCGTACTTTAACGGTTTTATGGAATATTATGCTAGTGGATTTCCTTATATAATCGGAGAGAATTATGGGTATAATTATTACGTACATGCCTGATGTTTTAGAGGGGTTTTGAATTCGGTTTTTTAGAGCGTTGTCTTTGCAGGTTTATCGTTTTATTTTCATATCTCACGACTACATTATTCACTGATTAGTAACACTGTAATTCGACTTATTTGCCTTCGCCTGTATTCGGTCAATTACTGATGTAAGATGGTCGATACATTCGGTCATCGAATAAACGTAAACGCGCCGTTAGTCGTCGCTGGTAGCCGCTAACGTAATCCGCCTCAGCAAATGCGTACACAGCGAGAAGTAGAGGAAGAAGCGAGGCGCAGCCGAGGCGGTGAGTACCCAACATCCTTAATCGTTAGTTTGTCAAGTAATACAAACGATGATACAGAGATGGCGCTGTTCGAAACTGTATTTATTAACGTCAACTGTAAAATAAACCTAATTAACTGTGTTAACTCATATTGTTGGTCGAATTCCTACAATCCAAAGGCTTGTTATGGGTAAAATAATGGTTTGGTTTGTCACGTGCTCGTTGCAATTCTATATAAGACCAGGAACTATTTTGTTAGGGGTTTCACTCAATATTTAACTGTCTGTGAAACTGTGTATTTAAAGCTATATTTAGTCTATAATATCTACGAAATTCTTATATAATCCATACTGGACCATTTTAGCCATAAAAATTCTCGATTTAAAATTGCAGTTCAAAAACTACGACAGTTTCGGATATGACCGCTTACGGAACGAAAATGCATGGTATCGTTGCAGCTGGGTTCCTTCGAACCTTTATTTGCATGTTGTCAACGTTCGCCATTTATATTTTTAATCGCTTCGCGGAGGAAACAAATTAGGACCGCGTTACGGCTCGTAACGGAGCTATATGCAATAAAAGGGGCTTCGAATAACTCGGAATAGTGCTGGAGGAGTTTGGAATGGAATGGATAATAAAGAGACCGTAATAGAAAAGCTGTCAGTAAAAGGTTAGGAAGGAGTAGGTTGGCATATCCGGGGCTGTTACTTTAACAGTTATTCTACAATAGACGTCTTAATAGTCCCTGGTCCTATATTACTAAATGCTGAATACATTTCGTAGTCAAACCGTTCTAATAAAGATGTTTGGATATGACCACTTATGGTATGAATGTGAATTGTCTGGTTGGATTTTAGCTGGGTCACTTCGAACCTTTATTTGCATGTAGTCCCCGTTCGCCATTTATATATTTAATTGCTTTGCGGAGGTAGCAAATTAGGACCGCATTACGGTTGAAACGAACTAAATGCAATAAAAGGGGCTTCGAATAACTCGGAATGTGCTGGAGGAGTTTGGAATGGAATGGATTTTATTATTTGGAAAATTGCTAGAAAAGCTGTTGGCTAAAGGTTAGGTAGGAGTAAGTGGGCATATCTGAGCGTATTTTTATGGTTATAATAGAAATATTACAGCCTCTTGTCTTACAGTTAATGCTGTTATTCCTGTGGCATATAAAACGCAGCTCAAAAGGACTGCATATTATTCGTTTGATACTATACAAATATATCATCTGCTTGCATATGACCTTCTACGGTACGAATATGAAATGTTTCGTTGTAGCTGGGTTACTTCGAACCTTTATTCGCATGTAGTCAACGTTCGCCATTTATATGTTTAACGCTTCGCGGAGGAAACGAATTGGGACCGCATTACGGTTTGAAACGAACTATATGCAATAAAAGGGGCTTCGAATAACTCGGAATAGTGCTGGAGGAGTTTGTAATGGAATGGATTACAGAATAAGGCCCGATAAAAAAGCTGTCAGTAAAAGGTTAGGTTGGAGTAGGTGGTCATATGTAAGCGTGTTCTATTCTGCCAAGACCAATCTTCTGGTTCTGTATAGCAAAGTAGTACCAAACGAAGGCGAGGTGTAATGCGCATCAGCTTTAAGATAACAGCTTATAAATCGGCTGGCTTCGTTATTGCAAGCGTCGTCTCCTTTATTTGTAAAAAAAAATATACAAAATTTCTCAAAACCAATTCAGGCGATTTAGTTAGCTGTATCCCTTTCTAACAGGAATCTAAATTTCTTAACCCAATGACCATATTTCAGCCTTCTTCGAAAACAATATGATTCAACCAGTTATAATTAACGGTATCGCTTTACTTTTATATTTTAAGTGTTGCCATTTTAAAAACACATTTTAGATTTAATTACATTAGGGGGATGTTACACGTATAATAGATTAGCTTCGTAACTGTTTAATGTGTGTTGCAAGTTTCAATATAGTAATTTTTAATATAAATGTCAAAATATTGATGTCTGCATAGTTTCAACTTCTCCGATTTTCTGTAACTTCGATAAATTTGATTGATCTCATCGTTGCTGGTATTATCCGAACGCAGCTTTTCTCAAATTAATTCGATCGGAGTTAAGAAATTTAGTTTACAGTATAACCACAGTAGTTCCCGTAATCCCGTTACTGTCTTATTCAGAGTGCATTTGCTATTCCGGGACTAAGACTTAAAACCACTGTACTAACGTACAAAAATCAGTGGTTTAACCTTAGTCTGGACTAGTAAATGCACTCTGAATAAGACAGCTAGTGTCTCGGTAAAGTAATCATTTGTGGTTTGAAAGATTGGCGCGAATTGAGACAGTAAAGATTATAATATAATTGATTAAGCATAATATTATTCACACTAGGTAAGGAACGCCTTGTCACAATGGTGGCTGGCAGCATCGATAAATAATTAATCACTTTTAGTCTAGTAAGGGGGTGGCCACACGGTCTGACATATGGTAGGCGAGTTATTTCTCTGTGACTGAAACCAGAGACAACGAAATACTGGCCAGATCTCTGAATGTCACTAGATTTTCAAGTGAAACCGTCGGAGCGCCTCCCCAGCCGGCACCCGCTGGTGGCATACATGTTTGTTTGATTGTTGATGTTAGCATATCGGTGTCTACTTTTACACGTTTTGTTGTCTATGCTGACGACTGTGGCAGTGTACCGAACCCACATGTCCGAATTATTCACTTTTAGTCAAGTAAGGGGGTGGCCACACGGTCTGACATATGGTAGGCGAGTTATTTCTCTGTGACTGAAACCAGAGACAACGAAGTACTGGCCAGATCTCTGAATGTCACTAGATTGTCAAGTGAGACCGTCGGAGCGCCACCCCAGCCGGCATCCGCTGGTGGCATACATGTTTGTTTGATTGTTGATGTTAGCATATCGATGTCTATGTTTACACGTTTTGTTGTCTATGCTGACGACTGTGGCAGTACCGAACCCACATGTCCGAAGCTTTATTCATAAATAGATGTTAATGGCGCCAGCCCAATTAATGTAGTGTTTCAGTTTCACATAATAATCTATCAATGTAATATATGTCAAATTACTGTCTGTAGAACGCTCGTAGGGTAAGAAAAAGTTGAGTTACGACAACCTTTAGCACAAAAGTCATTGAAACAGTGACGTGTGTCACGCGTGTCACGGACTCGCGGTTACATAGTTCAGGTTCGGCCGTTTGCGGTTCGGTAAAAAAATTGCGGATTGTGCTTCGCGGGACCTGGGTTAGCTTCGGAACTTATATCGCATCTGCTCGGACATCTTCTTGACCACGCGGTTTCGTTTGAGTCCATACTTTGGTTTTTTTGCTGTGTCAACATTGACCATCTTAAAACGAGGAATTGAACATCACGGGCTGCAAGACAATGTCACTTGTCAGTTGCCAGATGCAATCAGGGGGGAGGCTCCGCTTCGAAACCGTTTTTTAGTAAATTGTCCATTCATCTGAACTACGTGATATTACTTGTAGTGCCACGTATGGACATGCTTCTGACATTTGCTAGAACAGTTTACTACAGATTAAATCACTTAATTGTAGAGAATGTCATCTTCTCCCACACTGGAACGTATGGCCAACTATCCGTCCGTGTAGCAATACACTGACCTCAAGGTTAGACAAGGTGACCGCACCGAAGTCATTTCCGTACATCCGTACCCTGATTCCGTATCTTGCAAAAGCAATGCAATAGAAAAAAATTACCAATTCTGGCTTCTAAAATCTAAAATTGACAGCAAAAAACAAAGCAATCTACTGTCAGTGCTGCCCATAGATTTTGACGGGACTGCGTGATTATTGTTGATTGCAAATTTTTAGGGTACACTATCTACATTTCATGGACCTTATAATACCGCTTGAAGATATCCGAACAGGAATGCAACTAAATTTTTCGAATAATTCGGCCAGAAAGCTGGAGGAGTTTTGTAATGGACAGGATAGCTCGTAAACACGGTGATAGAGAAGCTGGGTCCTATTTCATAGAGGTGATACCGAGTTATGTTTAAATTTACCCCAGGAAATTCTACACAATTCACTGTGGTAATACAAGTTAAAATACCATTGTATCACTTTTATAAAATTGGCTTCGTTGTGGTTTTTGTTAGAAAAGGGCAAATAGTCGTACCTGAACATGGTAATATCGAGTCTCGTGTAGTCAGTGATCTGTTGTTTGACTACTATAAAACGCGGGAAGCATTCGTTAATACCAACTGAAGATGACAATGGGTAGCAGTTTTATTGTGGTCAAGCATGTATATGATCATAGATCAGTTTCCCCCCGAGAGTGGAAGAGTTAACGAACGATCACAATCCTATGTGTCGTGACATTGTAAACATGGCGTGTTACGGTATCTTTACGTAATTGGACATCTGGATGTATAATTCAGACATTTTTTGTCCTAACCGTGTTTACTGTATGCGCGACGTGATCTCATGTGAGTGATATTTCACTCACAATTCTTAAGGACCAGCTAGGTGCAGGGGTCAATTTGAGGACTTAAATTTTTATGGAAGCTAAAAACCTTTTTTTTTAAATCCATAATAATTATTCCACCCCTGTATCCGCCCCTAGGTTTCAACAACTGTTGAAGTTATAGATCATGTTTTAAGTGTTAGTTATGTTTCTATCAGTAACTAGATCCCGAATCGAAATGATATTTTCATTTCATTTGTTTTACTTTTGGAAAAGTAAATACCTGATGTAGCGGATAGGGGTAAAGTGGAAGTAAGATTTATAAGCTAGCGGATCTTGAATAATTTCATGTTGGGCTTTTCACCTTAAATAAGCGAGCGAGTTCCTCGCCCTCGTAAGAGTGTCACAGTATATTTGAGTAATACGAAGTGTTGAGCATAGCATGGTAAATTCTGCTTCCGAATTATCAGTTACATAGTACGGTCAACAGCACGTCGACCTACCACAAAATGTCAAATTTTCTCATTTGAAAATGAACTCTATATGTCAGACTTAAAGTTGAAAATCTATTGGAGAATTTTTGACTTTTGGGGTAGGTCGACGTGCTGTTGACTGTACCAGCCGCCTGTTAGCCAAAAACATTCCAATCAAAACTAACAACAAACGAACGAATGTAAATACCCCAAGACTTACAGTTGGCAACAAAACTAGCCTGAAAATGCCTACTGGTATTTTTCTTAGTCGTGAGTGAGAGCCGTGAGCAATAGGGGAGTTAATCATTCTATCTGAAGCTCCGAGGCTGTTTTTGTTGCTGACTGTACGTAGAGATGGTTTAGTTAAAATATATAATATGATTCGCGGCTCTTAAGTGTGCATTATTGAAATAATGCCGTGTTTTGATCGAGAAGATATTTGATCAAATTGATACCTTTTCCAATCGTGTGAATTGTCGTTATTACTAATATTTGCTATAACTGAACTAAGTTTGATGATGTTACACCTTGTTATATCATAGTTCTGATCCCTACTTGTCGCAGGCGATGTACGTATTTATTTAATATAGTACAGGGATGTTGACACTAGAGTCGGTTTCATTATATTTTTTATCAAGGAAACACTTTAAAAAATTGACGGTATCTTTATAATTTTTAAATAGTAATGATCTTTATTTTAACGGTGAATTACGGTTTTTTTTAAACGTCAACGACCCCCTCGTTGTCACTGCCTTATTTATTGCATTAGCTGCGTGGTCAGTCTAGACAGAATATTGATAATATAATTAGATGACATAATCGAATATTACAAACAGTCAGTTCATGAAACTATCTTCTCGGTCAGAACTAGTGTATTCTATCAGTATATCGCCCCAGACGCTTCCAGCGCACATTTGCAAGAATTATGAATGTAAAATGAAGCAGAACCTTGAACGAAACGCGGAAACAGAACGCCATTACGCTGGGACTTCATCTGCGTTTAATGCCATTAATAAGTACGGTATTTCATATAAATTACGTACTTACTTATTAATGGCATTAAACGCAAGTGAAGCCCCAGAATTACTATCAACAGTTGTGCCTCAAACAAGCGCAAAATGTATACGCGATTTAATACCTTAAAACTATGTGTTACGGTTGGAAATATGTTTTGCACATGATTTGTGATGTAAAGCGTTCGGTCGGTATACTGAGTCATCATATGATCTGGGGGTCTAAAACGGCCGCATTGCATGTTTCATATTCCGTTCATAATATGTTTCATTTAGCAAATCTTAAAATGAAATGTTATTTGATGAATCATCAAATGAGCCTCGAACATTTCATATTTGCAGTTCATCTAATTTGACAGTTTTGTATGGAAATTCGTAATATGGTCCACTTATTATGAAAAGAGTAATTCATATTAAATGTCAAATTGGTGAACCACCATTTTAATGTAATTTTTATAATTATTTTGTATTGATATTTGTAGAACACACAAAACTTGAGTATTTTGAAACATTTTGTTCCTTTGTGTTGTTAAAAACATTCATTTTTACAAAAACCGTAAAGTAAGATTGGACGCGTCACTATATTTTTATAACGTCATCAAATATGATCCATTTGATGAAATGAATTGCATATGATTCATTTATTAATGTGGCCGTTGTAGGGTTTGCAAATCATTTCCGCTTCATTTCACTAAATGAATCAGATTAAAAATGAAACATCCAATGCGGCCGTTTTAGACCCGCTGATCTTCAAAATTTCTTACTTACGATCCTCTTTGCTGTAGCTTGATTTGGTAGCGCCTTGCCTTAAATAGAATGTGACTAACTGTCAATCTAAATTCAAACACCAAAAACCCTAACGGATAACGAGTTCTTTTTTTCAAATAAACGGGCAAAAGAATTGGACTTATTAATTCCTACAGTTATAAAGCTTATTTTTTTATACAATGTGATATGGGTGATAATTCTAACTCGTTAAAGCTAAGTGCGATAACTAATTTTATGGACGAAAAAAATAATTTGAGGGTCAAACCCTCATCCCCTCTAAAGAGCGACCATAATACATTTTTTTGACACTTAAGGCATACGACAAGATGGCTAAAAAAAAACCAAAGAAAAACCGACCAACAACTTCCTTTCTGATGTTTAGGGTTTTGTCGGCTAGGAAAAACGACTTTCGTTAAATTATTTTCGAAAAAATTTTTTTTTTTTAATTTTTCAGATTTATTTTGACCACAAATTATGTTTTTTGTCCATAAAACTAGATATCGCACTAAGCCTTAACGTACGTTAGAAGTACCACCAATACCACATTGTATATTAGTTATAGCACTGAGAAACGGCATCACCAGTAAGGATCGCGTAGATCTCAATTTGTTCACTTTGGTTGTTAAATGGCGAAATCATAAATATATTTACCGCAATAATTTATTCAGAATAAAAAATTAAGTTTCAATTTCGTCGCCATATTTTATTTATATCATAGCATTCTTGCCAGGTTATGTTTAATGAGCTACACGAGTTTACACTTAATCTAATGAGCTATCACGCAAGTTTATATCACTTTGCTCTTGTAGGACTCCGCAGTTCATAGTATTATCATTAATAACACACAAAACCATCACAATATTGTTATTTCCATTGTCTGTATCGAAGATATGTATTAAATTAACAAGCATTCAGATGTTTTAATATTTTTATCATGAAGTTTCTGTTATCTTGCAATATACTATAGTAACCATAGTTACCTATATACATATTTTTATGTTGAACATGAATTTATTTATCATCTATCAAAAATATTTTTTCAATTTAGAACATATTTATAACCGGGGCTGGTTCAGTGGAAACGTCCCGATTTTATATTATATGATTAAGTGCAGTGTATTTATTTTAATTTCAGTTTTTAAATAAATAATTTCTAAATTGAACAAGACTAAAAATTACTATATCGGTGAAAAAATGATAATGTAAAGTTAACTTTAGGTTAAAAAGGGAATATTTATGCAGTTCTGCTTTTTATTAGACGTGGTACATGTGTTGTTAAGTTCTCGGCTTTGATGTCACTAAGCTGTATACGAGTAAACCTCAGTCATGCATTTGTGACAAACAATCAACGATATTAAAGTTTTTAATATCGTTGCAAACGATAGAAAACATAAACCGCGTCTTCAGGGCTGAGCGATGCGAATGCACGACTACCCCTAGTGAAAGTCGAAACATCCCTTTATTTTGGCCTGCAAGCCTAGGCCTGCCTAGTTTTGTCCAATCGATAATTTTAAGTTACCTCTTTATTAGGTAATAATCATTATTCTATAAGTAAGATTAATTTAATTTTATATTTATTTTTATTGTAATGATGACGTGTAAATCAAATGTAATGGCGAACCAAGTTGTCATTTCCGATGTCCAAATTCTGATCTATGTAAAGATGGTCACTGAGAGGTTCCATCGATATTGAGGTGGAAATATTTTGGGATAATTGTAAGTGTATATTTTTTTTCTTAATAAATAAATCTCTATAATTTGCGTTTTATTTTTACTCCTTTTTAGGGTTCCGTATTCAAGGGGTAAAACGGGACCCTATTACACGTAGTATTATTCTTTCTCTATGCTATTACTAAGACTCCGCTGTCCCTCTGTCATCAGACAGTTAGACAGTAGAAATTTTCACAGATGATGTAGGTATTTCTGTTGCCGCTATTAAAACATACTAAAAAACAAGTTAAAATAAATATTTGAGCGCGAGTCCGACTCGCACTTGGCCGCTTTTTTTCCATAAAACCAATCTGGAAATGCATAATTACAAACAAGCATAAGATAACCTATCAGCTCAATGGGCGGTTACCGTCAGAATGGCTGGTCACCTACGACGAACTAAAAGTATATTCCAAAATTGCTACATGTTTAATTATATTTGCTTCAATCCTGACGACGCTAAAACTGAATATTTTTAAATGAAGCAAATAATGATACAGCAAAATTTTTGAAACTCATCCTTCATTTTAAATTTTTGTAATAAGCAATTACCATGCTAGGTTTATATAAGATTTTTAATACTTGAAAAAAATCTTCCGCCTCAGGTGGGATCCGAACCCACGTCCATCGCATACCGGGCGAGTGCTTTGACCACTAAGCTACCGAGACGTTAGTCAACTCGACGAAATCTTTCTAAAAACTAGATAAAAAGAACAAATGCCTCGCAGTCTTTTTGGATTAAAAAAAGCCTTTGACACCGTCTTCATCCCCATTCTAGATGCGAAATTGGAAAATATTGGAGTAAGAGGAATTCCTCTCGACCTCTTTAAAAAATACCTGCAGGGAAGAACACAGAGTAATAATAGGACAATATATTAGTGATAAAATTTATATAGACTACGGCGTTCCTCAGGGGAGTGTTCTCGGGCTGACGTTGCTTCTGATCTATATTAACGACCTTACAAAACATACAAATCCAAAACACGAAAATTGTATCATACGCGGATGACACTGCCATCATATTTAGAGGTATTTCGTGGGATCAAGTTAGGACGGAAGCTGAGTTCGGTCTCATGAAAATTGAAAAATGGCTGAAAGCTAACCTGCTGACACTGTATGCGTCAAAAACAAAATATATATGTTTTTCCATCTATGCAAACACACAACCAATCGGCGCATATGATATTAAAATACACAGCTGCAATCGTCCCCTAAATACTTGTCACTGCCCTGTTTTAAAAAAAGTGGAAAGTAAGTAATATCTTGGAGTCATGATTGATCAACAACTATCTTGGCAATCACATATAGACTTAGTTGGAAATAGTCTTAGAAAATAAATGTGGGTTTTTTAAAACTCTCCGTCATGTAGCTACAAAAACTTACTTAATTTAATGTATGTATCGTTAGCCCAATCTATTATAATTTATTGTGCCTATAACCATCTGGGGAGGAGCATTAAAATCCAAATTCTTAGAAGTAGAGATAGCACAGAGGGCTTTACTTAAGGTTATTCTATTTAAAAAACGAAGATTTTCAACGCGTACACACTATTCTTTAGCGGATGTACGGACAACAGCACGTCGACCTACCACAAAATGTCAAATTTTTTCATTTGAAAATGAACTCTATATGTCAGGCTTAAAGTTGAAAATCTATTGGAGAATTTTTGACTTTTGGGGTAGGTCGCCGTGCTGTTGACTGTACTTACAATCATACAAGTTTTTGATTTTAGATTTTTTTTTAAGGATGTGTTTCAAAATTTTTGCTGTATCATTATTTGCTTTATTTAAAAATATTCACTTTTAGCGTCTTACATCATTAGGTTAATGATACGTTTATAACTTATAGGAGAATGCGCCTACTAAAATGAAAATGCAATCATATTTACCTACTACAATGTCATGAGCAATTTCATCGCTTTTAGATAAATGGAACCTGTTAAGTGAACATAAAATGCAAATAGGTAATTAGGCAATGCCTACCTGGTAAATGAAATAATTCCAACAGTAGGCAGTAGGTACTTACAGACGTGTGTAATTGGTAAAAACCACTTAATTTCATCATTAAAACACCTAAGTAAGTATCTACTGCCTACCTGGAAATAAAACTAACGCCCGCCACGGCTAAATACCTAATAAATATGTAATACAATCCAGATTGGTTGTTTAACTTATTGTTTGCTTCGAATGTAAGGCGAATTATGTGGTAAAACTACTAAAATCAATAATGTGTTTTAGTCGCTACAAAAGTACGCGGCGATGAAACTCCTACACAGTAATTGTAGAACTAAATTAAATAAGACAACAAAATTAAGTTTGGCCGCGGAACGCCCAGGCTCTATAAAATTTTGGCCCATTCTTCTTTTATTTACAGTCGAAGTGAACGCCTGAATACAATCGGCACAAGACACTGTAGTAAATGTTTGCATTTTTATTTTAGTAGGCGCTTCCTCCTACTATGTTAATAAACTTCATATATTTAAATTTTTGTTTTTAGCAATTACCATGCTAGGTTTATCTAAGTTTTTTAATACTTGAAAAAAATCGTCCGCCTCCGGTGGGATCCGAACCCACGTCCATCGCATACCGGACGAGTGCTTTGACCACTAAGCTACCGAGACGTTAGTCAACTCGACGAAATCTTTCAAGTGGTTCTCGCTGTCAAAGCCAGCGTATTTTCTGATCAATGTTGCGGTATATACTACTACCGCTACTGTGAATAGGTATTTTAAATGAAGCAAATATGTAGCAAATAATGATCAGCAAAATTTAGAAATTCGGTATCCTTCATGTTGAACGAAGAGGTCACTGTGCACCAGCCCGCACCAGCCATCCTGATATCAGAATGGTTGGTCCAAAAATATTTACGCTTTTCTCTATATTTTTTAAGGAATGAAGCAAATAGCAATCATGTTGCAATTTTTGAATATACTATACCCAGCCGGAAACTGGACCGGGTTAACGCGGATTCAATCCATCGCTTAGGCAATAATATCGTTTTTTGAATGGATTCTTGCGGATGCGTGCGGATTCCGGCAGCGTATAGACCGAGCCTTAGAGCCGTTCGTTCCGTCCATTTGAAGGTGACCAGCCATTCTGATGCTAACAGTATTCATGATTGAGACAAGCAGCAGTGAAGTAAGAATTTTAACCAGACAGGGCTCGCCCACATCCGATAATCGGTGACCGATATTTGTAGGAGGAAAGATCGTAGTTATTGCAATAGTGCAACGCACACGTCCTACCTACAAAAAGTAGGTCTGAGCTTGAAATCGGCTCGACTATCGGTCCTCCAAAAAGTCTGAACGGGGGGGGGGGGGGGGCAGCCTTTAAAGTATTTTTCGATTAGCAGCACAAGCTTCTGACTTGGAAAAGGCTCAGAAACCTACAATGGGCTCTGAATGAGCTAGATTATAATGTTTCACAAAAAACTAGCCTGTTGATTTAGAAGTATATTTATATGAATACATCCTCAAAAAAAAACTCATCGCCTATCAAATAAACATCTGTAAGTATGCTTTGTGTAAGTTTTTGAAGTACTTAGTAGGTAGAGTGGTCATTTTATTAGTGGTAGTAGGTAGGTTAGTCGTTTCACTATGCTCTTCGATCGAAAAGTAAAAAAAACTCGACCACATGCTCGGACTATTTATGCAGCCGGATTTTTTCAGAGACCGGTATTAATAACAGCCTTCAGTACCGGATCGTGCGTATGTGTGTATTCAATTCAAATTCAAATTTCATATTATGTTTGCTTGAGTGAAGAATTGAATCCGGTACCTTTACAACGCATCATAAAAAGCAATGCGATAGTGAAAATTTAGCAATTCTGGCTTCAGATTTGCAAGAAAACTGACGGCAAAAAAACTAAAACAAAGCAATCTACTGACAGTGCTGTCTCTACCGAGCAATATATTTTGACACTAAGCAAGTATCAATCGGCTTCGGCACCCTTATTCCCTAAAAATTAGCAATCAGCAATAATCGCGCAGTTATCGCCCAATTATGCTTTCTGTCAATTATTAATAATTATTAATATTATTTTGCAATATAATACGGAATCAAGGTACGGGTAATGATTGCGCAACTATTGCTGATTGCTAATTTTTAGGTAATAAGGGTACAAGCTTGTCCGGAGCCGTTTCCGGATTCATGTAGTCCGAGCCTTATGCGATGTGATAGGTTTTTTGGGTATTTTCGACACTGATCAAGTAATCATTACGTTTAATTTTCGATAGCAAACACTTGGCTGTCTAGTCCCTGTGTGAACTGTGAAAAGTATCACATGATATTTTCTTTTTTTTTGTTAGGTTGGTAGTTACTATCACCCAAAGACAAGAGAGTGCACGAATGTACGAAGAACCGAAGAATGACAATTGACATTTTCCTCTCCTCTCGCACAAACCTCACTCACTCACTCACCTCAACAAGACAGCAGACCTCAGAGAGCAGACAAATTTTACTGCATTTTTCTGTGGATTTTCTTATTTGATCAGTGGATTTTTCATTGGGTTTGTTGAACGGACTTGGATCACACAGATTGATTAGTCAGAGTACGTCTGCTTGGATATGATATACAAACAAAATATCATTAAAGTGCACTCTGACTAATCTGTGATTCTACTTTATTTGATCAGTGTATCATTCCTACGATAAATATGATGTGTGTAACGTTGAGTGGGAATTGCGAAAATTTATCGATCACTTAGATTTTAATTAGACTTGCAAGTTTTCACTTCATAATTCCATGTAGCCCTGCAAGGCGTAGTTGAGTTACATCGGGACGACAGAACGGAAGTGCAATGAGTGCGGTTAGCTTCAACGGGGCCAATAATAGGCTGATCCAGGAAGCGGACCAGGTCATATCGTACACCGAGCGAGGCTCCACCGTGTTTAAGTTTTACCCACGCAAGAGACCAGAGCGGCGAACGCTGTTGGTTCGTCGCGAGACCCACCAGGTGATCTGGGTGAGGCCTGGGGCTCCGCAAAGACAGCCGTACGAGGGCGCGCTAGATATCCGGGATGTGAAAGAAGTGCGGATCGGCAAAAGTTCTAAAGACTTCGAGCGGTGGCCTGAAGAGACCAAGCGGTTAGAGAGCTCAAAATGCTTCACAATCTACTACGGCACCGAATTCAAGCTACGATCGGCGTCATTTGCTGGTAAGTCATTGTATTTAGTAAACATGCCTATTTTAACTCTCAAGGTACCATAAATCATGCTTCACTTTCTATGTTTACATGGATGTATAATCACAGCATCTATAGTGCATCGTGTGGGCAGATGGAGTATTGATTTGAGCTATTTGTCCTTGTCAAAGGACAGGTGTATTGTGTTGGCTAAACTCCCACTCCATATTAGAATTATCTTGAATTTCTATAGAGTCTGCTTTGCTCTTCCACCTACACATTGTTTTCAGAATAACTTGTATACCTATCTAAGCGTAAGAAGCAACCAACTGAAACAATTGAGTACCTACCTTTAGTGGGTTTGAGTTTTAATGAAAGCTCTATTCAGAATGACTACCTACTTTATATTAATAAAAAATAATAATAATAATAAAGCCTTTATTATTCCAAAACATTACATTTGTTCAACATTTACACTGATAAGCTGTGGTTAGTATAACTTATAACTAGAGGTTAGTAAACTATCTTAGTTTTAGTTTTGGATCCCATCTTGGGTGAAGGCCTCCTCCATCATTTTCCATGCATTTCGGTCTTTTCCTATCATGATCCAATCTTTCCCTGCTATTTTTGAGACCACCGCTTAGCAGGTCTACCAACATTTCTTTTGCCGCCTGGCCCTTTCCATTTTGTGGTGTTGATAGTCCACCTATTATCCATGAGGCGTGTGACATGACCTGCCCACTGCCATTTCATTTTTAAAGTGTGTTGTAATGTGTCAGTCACTTTTGTTTTACGTCGGATAATTTTGCTTTTAATTTTGTGGATTTTCCTAAGTTTTAAAATACTCCTTTCCATTCCCCTCTGACATGTCTTTAATATAGATTAGGTCTGCTTGTGAATTTCCATGTTTGGCAGCCGTATGTGACTACTACCTACTTTACTGTTACTTATTAACTAAAAGCAAATATAAATTAACTTCTAGAATAAGACTAAACAATACCTATAATAAACGTCTAGTCTTTACAACAAAAACTTATTAGTACATTTTTGTTTTAAACTTTTTTATGTCTTATGCTGGGGCTTCACCTGCGTCTAATGTCGTTAATTAGTGCTCTATTTGACGTAGTATGCAGGTGTGGCCGGTCTTTGTGCGCTAATTTGCTTCAATAACATTAGACGTTAGGCGATAGCTCGGACGGCGGTAACTTTGGTCACATCAAAGGGATTAAGCGGGCGTTTAGTGCGTTGTTGTGGCTACACCTACTACACTAAACATGTTAAAACACGGTCACATTCAAGAACTCTTTGTGAAATAAATGTTAAAGTGCATAGTTATTAAGTTAGGATGGAGTAGACAAAAAGAGAAAAGTATTGAGTTACTGGAAGCGTTTTATTTTATTTTAAAGACACACTCACAGATCACACGCTAACTAAGTCGCTAGACGCTAGAATCAAACGTCAAATAAGTGTGGCCACGCACTTAGAGCGTAACTTAATGCTTTAATTTAGTTAACGCTAATCATGCCTTTATTTGAACGTTAGGCGTCACGCAGGTGAAGCCCCAGCATTACAAACACTAGCGCTGGTTAATGTAAACAATAGATTAACTACTATGAATGAATCCTTGTACTTTTGCTGGATGACTTAGTTGCAATGTATGTATGACTTAGTTGGAATGTAATTACTAGAAATTCATTACACAAATCGAATTGAAAGGAAAAACATCATAATGTATTTAAAGAAGCACTTTGCCTCAATAATAAATGGTTACCTATTTAATTTAACCTATGAAACTCATGTGCATATTAGGTGTGATGTGATTTCAGTCGTGTTACACTTTATGTGGCTGGGTAATAGTGAATTGATCTTTACACTTTGATGGTGAATAGATCTTCACACTTTAATGGCGAATAGATCTTCCAAATTAAATTTAAATAAATAAATATTGGACAACATCACATACATTGCTCTGATCCTAAGAGATCCTATTTTGCATGGCAGGCTAAAACAAATTATTAAATGTACTAAATAGCATTTTATAGTTTAAGAACGAAAAACATTTGTCAATGTAACTGTTGTAACCTTTTTTTACATAACTTTAATTAAATTTACTTAATACCGGACCTACACTTAATTGGTCACGTCCGACCGTCTTAGCTTAAGCTTAACTATTTAATATTTATCTTTATATAAATTTTGGGCACTATAAGGTCTACAAATGTAACATAATTTTCACTTGCATCTTTTGTACATGACTGTTTGATGCCAAAATAAATGAAAAAAAAAAGATAGGTAGCTAAAGCTAAATAAAAGAATGTTTTGTTTAAAAATTGAAAAAAGCGACTTTAGTAGCTATTAATTAGTTCATCTCATTAATTAGTACTCAGATAGAGGCAATTCTTTTATTTGGTGTTTTTGATCATGCTGTCGCTGACCAACCAATAAAGTTGCCAATTTCGGGTTTGCAGTGTGTAGGTTAATTTTTTTTAAATCACATCTTGTCAAAAATATGATACTATTAAATATCACAGTCATATGTTCCATAATCTTAAAATTTTGCTGCCAGTAATTCCTTGCTGATCCTAAACAAAATGTTAAGGAATGGCTTTAAGGCATACAATTGTGGGGTAGTGCTAGCAACTCGAATTTACGTATGATACAGCGTCTCCAGAATTCAATCCTGCGTACCATATCAAATGTCCAATTGTGTATAACAAATAACGAAATCCATGAGGCTCTACAAATGAACACAGTGATAGAGGAACTAAAGTCTACTGCTGAAACCTATCAAAGACGGTCAACCCTGCATCCCAACGAACTGGCTCCCCAGCTGCTATGCCAAAGTTATCCCAAGCGCCTAAAGAGGCTCGACATCGTAAAACTGCATCTTAGAGCGTAGTAGTAATAAAAAGGAGTGTTCTCAGTGGAGAGCTCACTTAACATGAAACATAACCACTAGAACCCATCCGCTCATAGTCGTGAGACTGATCGCAGATGAACACGGAAAAAAAGTAATGGTTTGACTGGCAAAGATTGTTGTAATCAAAAGAGGTGATAGGTAGCTAAAATTGAGGCTTCTTTTGATGGTTAAAAAAACCTTTTTATGCTTTGAAGAGATTGGAACTTTGTTGGACTAAGTTATAGAGTTAAATTAAGGTTCTACTACCTATTTGGGTTGATAGTTGAAACTGTTGCTTGTTGTTGTTGCGCTTATTGATGAATATTATGTTCAAATTGGAAATAAGAAGAATAATGAGCCATAAAACTCCTTTCCTTGGTAAGCATTCGCAAATATAGTTTGTAACTTAAAACACTGGCCTTACTACAAAAAAGATAGACTAGGCTTAAACACTGCAACCAATTGAAAATGATTGTTAATAATATGTCTTAATTTTCTGATGTGTCAACATTTCAAATTGGTTGGCTATACTTTAGACATAGCTTAAACCTATTCTATCTTTTTTGTATGTAGTAAGGCAAATAATTTTCCAGCCTTTATAGTCTCTAAACCTTAGCCAATTGTGTTCCATAGTGCACTTCAATGTTTTCTTATATATAATACATGCTTGTTGCAGCCCAAACCGACAAGGAGTGCGAGGCCTGGGTCAAAGGAGTGCGTTACCTTGTGGATGAAGCCGTCACCGCATCATACCCTCTGCAAATAGAGCGATGGTTAAGAAAAGAGTTCTATGCAATCGAAAACCCACACGAAAAGTAAATGTTTAATTAAACATCAGTGTTAAAAGCAAAATATTCGTAACCTTCAGATAGAAGCTGAACCTACATATTGAATAATGAAATAAAAGTTACATCCAATATTTATTAGCGTCTAAGGAAGCAGGCGTAACGAGAGAATTGGTTATATTTTGAGTTAGCAAAAGGTTTTGTGATATTCATCTTGTTTTCATTGCTTTATGTTTCTATTAAGAAAAAACTTTTCCAGGATAACGTTGAAGGAGGTGAAGGCGTTTTTACCAAAAATAAACTGCAAAATATCAACTAGCAAACTGAGAGATATTTTCACAGAAGTCGACACGAACAAAAAGGGTGAAATCGGATTTGATGATTTCGCAATTTTGTACCACAAATTGATATTCAATGTTAACGTAAGTGACTGAAAGTATTTCTTGCCAGTATATAATCACACAGAAAACATAGGCATTCAGATTTAAAAATTTCTAACTGTCGTATCGATTTGAGTTAGTTCGTGTCGGACAGACGACTTGGTAAAGGTTGCAGGAAACCGCTGGATGCAGGCCGCTTCCAATTGGACAATCTGAAGTCATTAGGGGAGCCTATGTTCAGTTGATGATGTGTTATCTGGATGATGACACAACATTTGATACCTAATCTGTTGTGGAGCCATTATACGGAGTTGTATTTGACGACCGTCTGGTATAGTGGTTCGCGCTCCGGACTACAATGCCTGGCAGTTGCGGGTTCGAATCCCGCGAGGGGCAAATGTTAGTGTGATGAGCACGAGCATTTGCACCTAAGTCATGGATGTTTATAAACGTATTTAAGCATGTTTATCCGTTATCTAGTCGCCATAGCACAAGCTTTGCTTAGTTTGGGGCTAGATAATTGGTGTGATTGTGGAAACAATTTATTCATTCCCCCCAAGGGTGTGCACGATGTCTTCGACAAATACGCATCATACTGCTCGAACGGGAACACGATCACCCTGCGCGAGTTCCAGCGGTTCCTCGTCGTGGAGCAACACGATCCCTTGGGCGACGACGAAGCGAAGGCCTCCGAGTTCATCAGGGACTACCTGAAGGATCCTCAGAGGGATATCTACGAGCCATACTTCACTCTCAGCGAGGTAATTCTTATTCGTAATCTAGTTGCGGTGTGATTGTTATTAATGAATCCTTACTTAATATTATAAAAGAGATAGTAACTCTGTCTGTCTGTCTGTTACGCTTTCATGCCGAAACTACGCAACAGATTATTGTGAAATTTGGTACAGAGATAGACTAAAGCTTGAGAACGGACATAGGCTACTTTTTATTACGAAAAAAAAACTTGAAGGGCTGGAAATACGGTTTGAATGCGTGTATGGAAGTTGGTCATTTTCAAAGATAAAACCATGAACCATGAATCTTTGTATTTAGGCACTTGATAAGACTTGTGGTGCTCGTAGCTCAGTGGCGGCAGCGCTTTGGTATCGATTACCAAAGTTAAGCAACCAACGCCGCGGTCGTGAGTGGATGGGTGACCATTCCGACCATATTTAGTGACATTTATCACGAGCATCTCCGTGCTTCGGAAGGCACGTTAAAAGGTGGTCCCGGCCAATATCGCTTGATATTGGTCGTGAAGCCTAGTCAGAGGCCTTAAGGCGGCTTGATAACATCTGACAGTAAGGTTTAGTCACTGGCCTTACAACACCCCTCCACCGCACCGCACCGGGCCCGCGTGGTGGAGTATGGCCCAAACCACCTCATAGTTGAGGTGAGGCCTGTGCCCTGCAGTGGGACGTATATAGGCATACTTTACTTTTTACTTTTACTTGATAAGAAATTAATAGATACGTTGTGTAGCGTTTTTAAATTTCTACCTGTGTGGGGATGAAAGGTCGTATGGAAATAAAAACAAAGTCACGCTTTTACGCTTAACCAAACGAAATCGCGGGCACAGCTAGTATTCTTATGTCTTTCTTTCCTTCTGCAGTTCATTGAAATGCTGTTCTCAAAGCAAAACACCATTTGGGACAGCAAAAACGATCAGGTGACCCAGGACATGACGAAGCCGCTTTGCCACTATTGGATTTCGTCTTCGCACAACACGTAAGTCCTATCCTAGAAAGATGTGTATTTTTCATTTTGTTCACTTAGTTAGAAATGCGATTTTTTTAGGTATCTCACCGGAGATCAGTTCTCGAGCGAGTCCTCTCTTGAAGCATACGTGAGGTGCCTGCGTGGTGGCTGCCGCTGCATCGAGCTCGACTGCTGGGACGGGCCTGATGGGACGCCCTTCATCTACCACGGCCACACCCTCACCACAAAGATCAGGTTCATGGATGTTCTTCGAACGATAAAGGAACACGCCTTTATAACATCCGAGTACCCCCTCATCCTCTCCATCGAGGACAACTGCTCTCTGCCCCAACAGAGGCGAATGGCGACCGCCTTCCAAAACGTCTTCGGGGAATCATTGCTCATCGTACCCCACGACAAGAACGAAACGTGCCTGCCCTCGCCGCACGATCTCCGCCGGAAAATCGTACTGAAACACAAGAAGCTTCCCGAAGGCGCTGAGGAGAATTCTTTTTCCGTGAAACAGGAGGAAGGGAAGGACTTAGATTTGCGGACCTCGATAAAGAACGGCATTCTGCTCCTAGAAGATCCCGTCGATAAAGAGTGGAATCCGCACGCTTTCGTCCTGACCGAGAGCAAGCTGTATTACACTGAAAACTATAGTGCGCAGAGGGAGACTGACCTGGACAGTGATGGGGAACCTGAAGTGGATAATACGTCGAGTGTTCCCCAAGACGAGCTTCACTTCGGCGAGTGTTGGTTTCACGGGAAGCTGGCGGGGAATCGCCAGGAGGCTGAGGATTTGCTCCGGGCGCATGCGCACCTGGGCGATGGGACGTTCCTCGTCCGGGAGAGCGTCACGTTCGTCGGCGACTACTGCCTCTCCTTCTGGAGGCAAGGCAAAGTGAACCACTGCCGCATCAAGCTGAAGCAGGAGAGGGGATTCACGAAATACTACTTGATTGAAACGGTGTGTTTTGACAGTCTGTACAGTCTGATCACGCACTACAGGTCCCACCCGCTGAGGAGCCAGGTGAGTCGTGTTATATTCTATGTAGAGTAGAGACGAAAATTGGTAGTTTCGAGTCAGTACCACATATGTTTAGACATTTGGGTCTGAATCTACACGGAGGACTGCAATCACTAAAGACGATGCTGAGATATCATCATCATCATTTCAGCCACAAGACATCCACATCCACTGCTGAACATGGCCCCCCAGCGACTTCCAGATTATCTGGTTGCGCGCGGCCTGCATCCAGCTTCCTGTAACCTTTACCAGGTCGTCTGTCCACCTTGCTTGCCGGTACGTGCTGCGAAATATAAACCCGAAAAGGACTGAGAAGCTGCAGCACTGGATAGGGTGAGGAGAAAAGATTTTGGAGTTGCCTTTGCCGAGTAAGATGTGAATGATGTGCTAAAACTGATGCTTCTTTCCACTAATGTAACTGGAAGGAAACAGGGATTGTTATACAGGGTTTAAAAAAAGGCTTAACAAAGCCTTAAACCACGAATTCTATACATAAAACCAAGTAGAATGCAAAAAAAAATAATTGCTGGAAAATGACTTTTATTTTTGGGTATCAAAAAAAATAACTTATTTCTATCCCGCAATGTATGTGCGCGCACGCCACAGACTATGCCTGTGTGTGTAAGCGGATCATGTTTCTTTGTAAAAAAGTTTAGTATTATCAAACAGAAGTCAATTTTGTAAAAATCTTTGGAAAAAAATTGTAACTTTGACTGTCAATAACTCGGTAACCCGTCATTTCCCAGGTATGGTATAAAAGAAAAAAATGATCGTTATAATACGTAGAATATGTGGTATTCGGCTTCGTTAAGCCTTTTTTTACACCCATTATTTATTAGTGGGAAATCCTTTTAACTAAAGTTCGTAGGAAATATCTTCTATTCAATCATTGAAGACACGCGTTATTGAGTGTAACAATAAACCTAAATAATTCTTTTCGAACAATGTACGCCACTTATTTCAGCACATATTGTTCGTCTAGACTGAAAACTATTGAGGAAAACACATTTTTAATCATAAATATGTATGCTTTATCGACAAGCATTGTAGTTAACAAAGGAGTAATGAGATACTGGTTTGATTACCATAAATCTGCAACACTTGAAGTTAAAACGGGATGAACCTATTCATGCTGGAAAAATGTGGTACTTTTCTTTAAAAGGTCGCGACCTGGAGAAATAAGAACAATTGAAACGCTTTGTTTTTTCCATTGAACCCCTTATGAATTTCCACATTATTTGGTAAACATTATTCTATAAAGTTCAGTATAAATCATTCACAATGTTGCATTGATTTAAAAGAAATTTTTCGTTGATCCATTTAAGGACACGCTTAAACTTTTGTGTGTTAGTACGTTACGGTTAACCGTCATCATCAGCCCACACTAGTCCACTGCTGGACATAGGCCTCTCCAATTGCACGCTCTGCACGATCCACGGCTACTCTCATCCAGCTCCTGCCAGCAACCTTGCGAAGATCGTCACTGCATCTAGTCTGACGGTTAACCGACTTCTAAGCAACACTTTGCTGTCCTTGCTCTAACTACTGAGCTGTGATCAAGATTTATTTCCACCGGCTGATATTAACTTCAAATATACTGCATATAGATTTACCAATCTTTATTCTAAACGGTTCTTAACCTTCTAGAAAAGAACCGGTATTTTAATTCTGAAAGCTAAGATTTTATATCTTGGTTTCGTTGCCAGTACAAGGGCCTTCGTATCTAAAATATTCAAACTCTTTTTTTCATAATTTCATATTCATTTTATTGCATCATAAGTGAATTACATAAAGTGTTACACTGTGTGAGATCACACTTATGGACCCTGTAAGGGTATTGCATTCATGTTTTAGTTTACAATATTATTATATTATAATAATTAAATCGTCATATTAAAAAAAACCGGCCAAGTGCAAGTCGGACTCGGGCACGAAGGGTTCTGTACCATTATCTATAAAAACAGCAAAAAAAAAAACACGATTGTTCTATGGGAGCCTCCTTAAATATTTATTGTATTCTGCTTTTTAGTATTTGTTGTTGTAGCGGCAACAGAAATACATCATCTGTGAAAATTTTAACTCTCTAACTATCACGGTTCATGAGATACAGCCTGGTGACAGACGGACAGACAGACAGACAGATGGACAGCGGAGCCTTAGTAATAGGGTCCCGTTTAACCCTTTGGGTACGGAACCCGAATTAAGAATAAAAATCGTCATAATAAAATCGTTAAATAAAATAAAATAAATAAAAGTATGTCATGTCAAAGAATAATTCATAAGATTCATTTCAATTAAAATTCAATTAAATCACAGAGGATCATGTGCTATGTTGCACTAATTATTCGTTGTAAGAAAGTTAATTGTAAGTACACAAGGTTACACAATTATTTTTCGACGATTTAATATTTATTCTGATATTCGGATACAGATCGAGACAAATCAAATAAATCAAAGACAATAAAAAACATCATAATTTCAGCCACTGGACGTCCCCTGCTGAACATAGGCCTCCCCCAGTGACTTCCAGATCGCCCAGTTGGAAGCGGCCTGCATGCAAAATAAAAAAATCCAATCCAAGAAAGGGATTCTTGAATTATATATTATATATTATATATATGAAATATTCTATTCTATTCTATTCTAAAGGGTCTCACAGCCCGTAATAGACAAAACAGGCGAGTTTATCACAAGACTAAGTTTAGTTTAGTTTAGCTGGGAGGTTTCCGCACTTAGTCTCATGATTGGGCCATTGTGCGCTGCGTCCTTCCTTTACTCCAACCAGCCCAGGTCACCCCAGAAGGTCAGCAGACTTTTCAGGCTCCTAAAGGCTTCCGGGAGTGATCCTGGTGATTGGAGAATCCGTGCCCGTTGTTCTGCCACGCTCCCGCACTCCATGAGCACGTGCTGCGTTTCTTCTGCCTCCATGCATCCTCTGCATATGGGGCTGTCTGTTACTCCCATGTTAAATTGGTGCCTGTTTAAAGAACAGTGACCGGTTATAATCACAGGACCAACTTCTCAGCTCAATTATTTGACGATTGTCTGTTGTAGTGGTTTGCGCTTCGGACTACAAAGCTTGGCGGTTGCGGGTTCGAATCCCGCAAGGGGCAAATGAAAGTGTGATGAGCAAAAGCATTTGTACCTAAGTCGTGGATGTTTATAAACGTGTTTAAGTATGTTTATCCGTTATCTAGTCGCCATAGTACAAGCTCTGCTTAGTTTGGGGCTAGATAATTGGTGTGATTGTGGGAACGATTTATTCTTATTATTATACCTGTGCACAGGAGTTCCTGATAACCTTGAAGGAGCCTGTGCCTCAGCCGAAGAAGCATGAGGGCAAGGAGTGGTACCACCCGCACTGCACTAGGGCGCAGGCCGAAGAACTGCTTCGAAAGGTGAACGCTGACGGAGCCTTCCTGGTGAGGCCCAGCGAGAAGGAGCAGGGTTCCTTCGCTATCAGCTTCAGGTCAGTGCCAATTGAGACCTGGACACCAATCATAAATAATTCTAAGGCATCATTTATTAAATCGGACACCTTATTTTGGATCCGAAAACCCGGTACATGAATAAATAATAATAAATATTGGACTACATCACATACATTGCTCTGATCCTAAGGTAAGTAGCTAAAGCACTTGTGTTATAAAATCAGAAACAACGACGGTACCACAACACCCAGACCCGAGCCAATATAGAAAAGTTAGTTTTCTACATTGACCCGACCGGGGATCGAACCCGAAACCTCAGAGATGGCGAAGCCATATAGTCCAGCATGCTCGCCTCTCGGCTACGGAGGACATTATCATTTATTAAGATAATCTGATTCATCATCATCATCATCATCATCATCATCATCATCATCATCATCATTGCTTCAAAATCAATGAAAAGTAAGGCAGTTGATTAAAAAAAAGTATGTCAATTTGATTGATGGTGTCAACTAGCCTATTACCACAGTATTATCTCAATTATATTCTCTCCTATCAGAGGTGGGCATTGATTTTATTTCGAGGTAGGCGGTAAATACTAATATGAGTGTTTCATTTATGAAAATCAGTGGTTTTCGCCAATGAAACACATGTGTAAGTACCCACTGCCTACCTCATTTCATTTACTAGGTAGGCACTGCCTAATTGCCTATAATACACGCCCCTGTCTTATACAGTGTGACACGTGATCAGCTGATCATATACAACAACTTTTACTATGGGAGTAACATCAAAATCAATAAAAAAAAAATCAGCTTCTCCATACAAACTTACTCGCATACCTCGATGATAATGTATGGAGCATCTGAAAATAAAATCACGATATCGATGTTGCTCCCATAGGAGAAGTTGTTGTATATGACCAGCTGATCACGTGGTTTTAAGGAGTGTCCCATTCATTTGTACACCCTGTATATCTCTGCTGAGCAATTAGTGTAACTATGTTGTGCATTGTATATTTTTTTATTCGCACATATCTCTAGCTATATCAACATATCAATGTTAATATTTAACCTAACCGTGCAAACTTATAAGGGTAATGTCTTATTTGAACCTAATATAAAAAAAATGCGAGAGTTTGTATGTTAGGATGTATGTATGTTTGTTACTATTTCGCGCAAAAACTACTGAACGGATTTGGATGAAATTTTGCACACGTATAGAATATGATCTGGGTTAAAATATTCTATAGAAACGAGCAAAAAATCACGATTGTTGTATGGGAGCCCCCTTAAATATTTATTGCATTCTGTTTTTTAGTATATTTTGTTATAGTGGCACTAGGAATACATCATCTGTGAAAATTTTAACATTCTATCACGGTTCATGGGATACAGCCTGGTGACAGACGGACAGACAGACGGAGCCTTAGTATTGTGTCCCGTTTTACCCTTTGGGTACGAAACCCTGCATATAAATAGTCAGAAATTTTATATCATCATTTAATTTTTTTAAATTTTCAAAACATAATTTTTAGAATCCGATTTGTATAAAAATATTTTTTCAAAAATGATTTGTATATATTTATATGCATATGTTAACAGGTCTAGTTTAGGTTTGATATATCATTTACTTAACACCCTGTATATGTGTAATAACTTATTGTTTTGTTAAAAGCATCGTTGCTTAACAGTAGAACCTAAGAGTAAGTTTGGTTATGCTCGTGTAGGCAGTATCGTTGCGTAATATCGACCATTCTTACACTGATTCGATACCCCGAATATATGAATATTTTGCGCAGCGAATTATGCGTCGACATTCCTGTTCGTTACATAATAGATCCAGTGTTTTTGTTTACCGATTTCCTTGTTACGTATGCATTTAGGGGTCCTACATTCGTTTTGTCTGAATGTTACTGATATTTTATATATATATGGTGTAAACTTAACACCTCCTAGAAAAGAGTTAACTGATAACAGTTAACTCTTTTCTAGGAGGTGGTTCTACTGCTCAAATAAAACAACTTTTGTATGAGACCAACTTCGAAATCGTAAAAAAATATTTCATATCTTTATACAAACTGATCTCAGCTGGTCTGCCGTTTTGTATGGGGAAATGGTTTTTTGTTTTGCGATTTTGAAGTTGGTCCCATAGAAAAATTTGTTCTATTTAAGCAGTAGAATCATCCCCTAGAAAAGAGTTAACTGATAAGTTTACACCTTATATAGGGTTAATTGCAAATTTTAAAAATAAGATGTAGAGGTGTACTGCCTATTACTTCGACCGTGATGCTACGGTCGCGGTCACGAGGGGACTCGTAATTATAAGTTTTAGTTATAATGCAACGCGAAAGTTTAAAAGATTTTAGTTAAATAAGTTTTTCAAAATTAAAAAAAAACAAAATCAAAATCATTTATTTCTGTAAATTGGCCATAAAAGGCACTTTTACATGTCCCAATTTTTTTTCCCTACCACTGCTTCGGGACTATTGTGGGCTAGTGCCGAGAAGAAGCAGCTCAAGAAACTCGGTCACTATTGTCAGCCTCTTTTAAAAATAAATAAATATTTTACAAGATTTGTTGTGAGCTAAGCAGTTTTAAATCCACACATTTTTATCATTTATATAATCACTAACGGTGTAATAGCCCTTTTTTATTTAAGTCCTATTAACACGCAATTTGAATTCATATACAGGCATTTCAACAATGGATTGTGGTAATATATTAAAAAAACGAATACAATTTCCCATGAAAGAACTTCCTACCTTGTGCAATCTAAACATTGGAACGGCAAGTTTATCTTTATGCCTGGTATTATACTTACGTTTGTCATTTTTCTTAGTAAACAAGTGCAGATTTTTGCGAACATACATAATATTTTCAAAAATAAATTGTGAAGCGACTTTAAGTACGTTAATTTCTTTAAACTGTTCTCTTTTTATATTTCTATAGCAGCCCGTCCCGGCTTCGCACGGGGTAGACAATTATCGCTAATAGTTTCGGCAGCGCATTCGACGAAAGACATTTTAAGACTCATTTTTCTACACCTTCGGTTACATTGTTCAAATTTTACCAAGGATCCCTAATTTTTTTCAAAATGAAATGTAGCCTATGTCAAATTGGAAGAATGTAGCATTCTATTGGTGAAAGAATTTTTTAAATCGGCCCAGTACTTTTTGAGCCTATTCATTACAAACATACAAACATACAAAAATAGGTACAAATCTTTCCTCTTTATAATATTAGTATAGATTAGGTACACTCCATTTCTTGTAACTAACAGCGTAACAGGTAACAATGTTATCAAATCTAGGAAGTCGCTTTTGGCCTACGTCTAATTATCGTATCGATTTAAATCCTTTATGTTTCATACATCCGCCTGACAATGTAATATTTTGATACCTTTGAGCTATTCAGTTGATTGAACCGGGAATTCTTTGAAGGCAACATGTAAAAACATCATATTTAGGTTCAAGAAAGGTGTAAGAGGCACATATCTTTATTAGTTATACTAAGAGCTTTATTATTTATTCCATCATAAGAATAAATTTAGTAATTTTTCAATTATTCTGGCACACGTTATACATTTTGGCGAAACTGCTTTATTTTTAATAGTTAATGAAGCAATATTTGTTATAATTAAGCACTTTCAAGTTTTTCTCGTTGTCAAAGCCAGTGTATTTTCTGATCAATGTTGCGGTATATTACCGTCAACAACCGATAGAAATATTGTTACAAATTAACTATTGGTCAAGATCAGAAAAGCTTAAACAATTTAAATTTTGTTTTTCAAGTATTAAACATCATAAATAAAGCTAGCATGGTAATTGCTAAAAACAAAATTTTAATAATTGAGCACAACAGAACGACTCTGGATGTAGGCCGGCCGATTTCAGCCGGCTTACATCCACTGCTGAACAAAGGCCTCCCCCATTGAATTCCAGATCGGCCGGTTGGAAGCGGCCTGCATCCAGAGTCTTCCGTACCCTTATTCCCTAAAAATTATCAATCAGCAATAATCGCGCAGTCATCGCCCGATTGATAGTTATTGTCAAAATGTATTGGCAGCACTGACAGTAGATTGCTTTATTTTTTGCTGTCAATTTGCGATTTTAAAGCCAGAATTGGACAATTTTCGCTATCGCATTGCTTTTAAAAGATACGGAATCAGGGTGCCGGTTTCTTTGTTTCGCCGGATCTCACCCTGAGAGCTGAGTTTACTTGTTTAGCTTAAAGCCCGGTTCCTATATCCGAGAAACGGTTGGTTTCGCTAACGGATGGTAGGAATTGTCAACTTGACATACTCAAAAGCGTTCCTATAAATGACGCTTCGTCAAATTTTATAGGAACGACTATAACGGCTCGTTACTTTTGACACCGATACGATCAGTTGCTGATGTACACTTACGCATAGTACAATATAGGAACCCGGTGTTAGGCGTCACGTGTCACTGTCAGTGCGTCGGTTGCAACATTCACACGTCAGTTGCTTTTGTTAAGTGTACGGTGGTTTAGATTTAAGTTGGAGCCTCCACTTAAGGGTTTCATAAAAGACTTGTGTATTATACTTTATAGTTCTCCCGGCGAATTTTGTACCGAATCTTTATATCTTTTCTTTCTTTTTTTTATGTGTGAAATTCTCGTGTTTGTAACAAAACTCCTTCGAAACAGCTTGACCGATTCTTATGGAATTTTGTGTGTAGAATTAGTAGGTCTGAGAATAGTACGTTAATTATTTTAATACCTCCTAAGTGAAAAAGGTGGTCAAAAATGTATTTTTTATTTTTTAGACATTTTTTTTTTTTTTTCTGATTCAGCATTTAAAAAGTCACCCTTCTACCACCAATCCCTATTTTTTAATAGCGATATTCGTACTTTAATAATTAATTTCATTGGTAAAACAACTTTTGCCGAATCAGCTATATATTAATATTATTAATATCTATTATACTATTAGGGGCGGATAAAAATCTAACATAGCAAAATTCATAAAATCTGTTCAGCCGTTTTTGATTTATAAATTGTGTAACTAATTCGACTTTGTTTTTAATAGATAGTACAAAGCCTTGTTCTTGCCGTTAAGGCCTTAACACCACCCAAGTGCCTAAAATCTCGAATATGAAAATCAAATTGTCAGAATACCTGTTACTTAAATCTTAATAATATTTTAAATACGATATGCTAGAAAAGGGTTTAGTAAACATCTTGAATTGAATAATTTTGTTTTTCCGTTAAGTCCCTTGGATTAAAACATGCACAAAAAAGTGTCTATTTTTTCATAAATTGCAAATGTTCTCTTAAACGGCACAAGCTATTTCATTACTGTTTTCACACAAAACAAGATTTCGGAAATATACATGTTTTGAATTGAGAGTTTTATTTCAAAATTCTCGTTAAAGGCATTAATTTCATAAAAATTTTCCGATTTTTAGAGTTGGCATGCGCGAAATTGTATGGGCGCGACGCGTCAAGGTCATTCAAGCGTGTTAAGGCCTCAAAAAGCAAGAACATTTATCTTTGTCTATCACTAAATCTTATTATATAATCGAAACGGAAGCTGAGGTCATCAGGTCTGCGTATGAATAACCTTTTTTCAGATATCAATATCATTAGTCATGGTTTGTACGAAATAAAGTCTTATTCCGTTAAGATTACAATTCTATTTTGCAAAGACACTTCTCCCAAAAACAATATGAAACATCCTACCAAATTCAAAAGTTTTACGGCCGTAACTGTAATAAATAAATTGAACTATAATACGACGAAATGAGAAACGCGAAAATCACCGAGAGCGATATCCATGTCATATTCGCTTCGTCTCTTTTACTCTGCTGTAAACACGCGCGTGTAAAAGAGACGAGGTGAATTCATCTTGAGAAGCGAGCTTAGTTCGTTAACTTCTATAAGTTTGCGTTTTGTCATATCGTCATGATTTTTCTTATTATGTGTTCGCGCGTTAGTTGAAGTTTTGTTGCGGTTTTATAGTTTTTGAAATATCAGTTATGTAGTTCAGGCTATCGATATGATATCGATTTTTAACCCGTAACCATTTTTAGTTACGTTTTGATATCACTTACACATGTCTAGTGTATAGCGACGTAGGTACTACGCCCGCTTGCACCGTCTAGCCTAGCTTTGCTTGATCAGATAACAAGCTAACATGGGCAATTCAGATAGAGGAGCTATCAGAAAAACTAGGTGCATCAACATATGCGATTAGAAAAATTAAGGAATGAGGAGGTATAGCAGCCAAAAACGTTTATCTATATCTATACTAATATTATAAAGAGGAAAGATTTGTACCTATTTTTGTATGTTTGTAATGAATAGGCTCAAAAAGTAATGGGCCGAATTAAAAAATTCTTTCACCAATAGAATGCTACATTCTTCCAATTTGACATAGGCTACATTTCATTTTGAAAAAAATTAGGGATCCTTGGTAAAATTTGAACAATGTAACCGAAGGTGTAAAAAAATGAGTCTTAAAATGTCTTTCGTCGGATGCGCTGCCGAAACTATTAGCGATAATTGTCTACCCCGTGCGAAGCCGGGACGGGCTGCTAGTTTCGCATATTTTCATTCGTTGATGTCGTATGGAGTGTTTTGGGGAACAGCAGCAGATGCCAATAAAATTTTTATGTTACAAAAAAGAGCCGTTAGATATATTAGAATAGTTTGTTACGGGATTGCTACCATGTACCTTATTTTTGAGTTCCCGATATTTCGGCACTGTTGCAAGCGCCATGATCACAAATAAGGTACATGGTAGCAATCCCGTAACAAACTATTCTAATGTTAGTGACCATGAAAGTTTAAAAGAATATACCGTTAGATATATCCTAGGATTAAAATATAATGATACTTGTAGTAAATTTAGGCAGTTAGGTATTATGACGGTAACAGGGGAATTTATTTACCAAGACATTCTATACATAGAACAAAATGCTGATAAATTGACTAAAAAAGGGGACTATCATAAATATACAGCACGACACAAAGATCAGATAGCACTTCCAAAACATCGGTTGGTTAAATATAGAAAAAGTTTTCTGTTTATGGACAATTTTTTTTATAACAAAATACCATCGGAGATAAAAGATTTAAAAGGAAATGAATTTTGTAATAAAATAAAACAAATACTTATTGTAAATAGCTACTACAATATAGATGAAGCTCTTACTGACATTAACATATTTAAAACTTAATATTGTATCCATTGACTTATATTTATCGTATCTTATTGTATTTTCATTTTTATTTTTGTACATTTGACGAAGCTCTAAAATGCTAATATTTTATTTTCTTGACTCTAAATTGTAAAATGACGTATCTAAGTGTAATGTTATTACCAAAAGATGAAATAAATGAATATTGGACGACCTCCGTAGCCGAGAGGCGAGCACGCCGGACTGTAAATGGCGCCGCAATCTCTGAGGTTCCGGGTTCGATTCCCGGCCGGGTTAATGTAGAAAAACGAACTTTTCTATATTGGCTCGGGTCTGGGTGTTGTGGTACCGTCGTTGTTTCTGATTTCTATAACACAAGTGCTTTAGCAACTTACCTTAGGATCAGAGCAATGTATGTGATGTTGAAAAAAAAATATATATGATCTATTTTAAAATTGCAAGCATTTGCGAAGGGTTTTGTGTTACTGTCGGGTTATTAAAATAATAAATTACAACTTGTATGGTGATCATTTTCTATTATTTAAGAAGTATCAAAGAAATGCAATGCGAATTGACAAGATTCCATAGAATTAGAATTAAACTTTATTGCAATAAATATGGTACATTAGGATATAACAAACAGTTAGCATCTCACATCTAGCCTAAAACAATTGGCATGCAATATTGAGAGAGGCTTTAACAGAAACAATAATTAAATTTAAAAAAAAGAACATTATAACATTGAATTTCTATTACAGGCATTCATTCATTAATTAATATTTGATTTTACATTCAATAAATTCATTTACACTGTAGAAACATATATAGGGTGTAAGTGAATTAGTGTCAGATATTTTTAGGAGTAACTTAGACTATCACATATAAGATAAATTTAAAATTATAGAACAAACTTAAAAAAATCGAAAAAATAAAAAGTTTTAAAATAAAGAATCTACATCACCAGTAGACTACTCACACAACGCTAGCCGATTCATAACCTCTCCAGAATTACATTAATGCATTCAAATAATCATATTACACTGTTCATCATAATATCATATTACTTGGTGCGTGAATTAAAGTTTGTTCTATAATTTTAAATTTATCTTATATGTGATCCATGTGATAGTCTAAGTTACTCCTAAAAATATCTGACACTAATTCACTTACACCTTATACATATACTTAACCTAAGAATTTATGTAAAGCTGGCGGTTTAAACCTATAAGTTAATTTGTTATTTTAAACACTTGTGACAAACTAAGTTCATGTGTCTCTTTCGAATTTGCTCAATTTTGTATGTGATTTTTAAACACTTGTGACGAATTATACGTCTTTTTCCTATTACAGGTCAGAGAAAGAGATAAAGCATTGTCGGATAAAGCAAGAGGGGCGTTTGTACGCTATCGGCACGGTCAAGTTCGAGAGTTTGGTGGAACTGGTGTACTACTACGAGAAGAACCCCCTGTATAAGAAGGTCAAGCTGTGGTACCCCATCGGCGAGGATGTGGTCAGACGGATAATTGCTGTACGTACTCTTTTTTTATATGACAAAAATTACAAGGTTCGATTTTTTTACTTCCTTCTAGGAGTTTGGTATGCTGGTTGGATAAGATATGTGACTGAAATGCACATTGTACTAAATAGCCGAACAGTTTGTATAGGTATGGGAACATATACAGGGTTACATTGTAAAGTAGTGCCAAAGGACATGGCTAAATAGAAGTATGGGCGACTGCCCTAACAATGTATAAACATGGCACCTAGTGTTATGTAATGCTGAATAGATTTATACTAATATTTTGTATAAAAAAAGTTTCAGGAACTTTTCAAAAACCAACAATCTTAAAAATAAAATCGTGGTAATTTCTACTTTGATTGGTTAGCAAACTTGACAAAAAATGCTTTTGCTATGACGTTTTATAAGGCGATTGTAGTTTCGTAGTAAGATGGCTAATCGTGAATTTAAAAAGAAAGAATCCACTAACAATAAAAATGATTACTTTCGATTATAGTTGAATTCGATTGTATCGATGATTGTTTGACTTACATAATACAGGAAACAAATAGAAATTCATCTCTGGCGACACTTAGGTCATTATTGTCGAAAAAAATCAATTCAAAAACTTATAAGTTTTAATTATTTTACTATATTTCTAGAGAAATACGGAATAATTAATTAATGAATATTTCAGTGTTATAGGATATTGACAAAACTTTATACATTCTTAGGGCAGTCGTTTAGCCATCTCTTTTTCAGGGACCACTCGGAATCAGTAACTAAATCGATTTAACACATTTTTTTTTTAAATAAACACATTTTATTTTTATTTTTTATTATTACTATCCGCTGTTAAAAGATTGTACGCGTGGATAATCTTTTCTCATTCATAAAAATTACGCACGCACTATCTCTGTGCAACCTAGAACTGAAAAGTTCAATGCAATAATAGAAAGTCACAATGGCGCACGAAAACAAACCTTAGCCTTTTCGATGTAAGGTACATTTCTAACGGCAGGAGCGCCCGCGCAAACCAGATGTTCAAATTGCCGACAAATACCGTATGCAGTGCACCTTTAGATCTTATTTTTAAAATTTGGCACTACTTTCCAATGTAACCCTGTATTTTTCGACTATGATTTTAGTTCCATAATAAAAGTCCATAAATAAGAATTACAATAAGAAGTTAAGTAATAAAATCGGACCTTAAATAAACAAACATTGGTTTTGGCATCATTTCATTTCACAATTAAAAACTCTTATACATCCTTAGGCATCGTCAGGGTTCACCACAGCTGTGTTGTCTTTCTTTTACTACGGAACCCTCACCGCAACCGACTCACACTTAGACGTTTTAATTATTTGTCTTTTTCCTGCAACTAAGAAGGTTTAAACTAACAATTGTAGTCGTGAAATACTTTTGTAAGAATATTTGATCTGTGAAATAGTTACAAATCGAAAACGGCTACAAAAATCCGTTATAAACCTTCAACAAATTAACAATTTGTAACTTTCTACAATTAAAAATCTACGTCCTACTTAAATCTAACAAATTTCGACTTTCTATCTTCGACTAATTATCAACTTTTGATCATTTGCAAACTAACCGTTTTTGACTTTCTACAAACAAACGATTTTCAAACTTCTATAAATCAACAAATTACGCCTTTTTCAAATTAACAGCTATTCAACTTCCATTTAATTACAATTTTATTTAAATTAACAGTTTGTGACTTTCTACTAACAAACAAATTTCGACCTTCTACAAAAAAAAAAAAGTACGATTAAAAATCGTTATACCTACTACATCCTCATACCTATTTAGGGTCAGTGGCGGGCATTGGTTTTATTTCAAGGTAGGCACATTAGTAAGTATCTACCATACTTACTAATAGTTTGTTACGGGATTGCTACCATGTACCTTATTTTTGAGTTCCCGATATTTCGGCACTGTTGCAAGCGCCATGATCACGGAGTAACTGATGGCGCTTGCAACAGTGCCGAAATATCGGGAACTCAAAAATAAGGTACATGGTAGCAATCCCGTTACAAACTATTCTAATGTTAGAGACCATGAAAGTTTAAAACAATATACTTACTAATGTGTTTTATCGATGAAAATCAGTGGTTTTTACCAATAACATACATTTGTAAGTACTGTAGCGGGGTTCGTAGCATAGAGGTTGAAATAACTTATACCAATTATTTCGGATTCTCGTAGTATATTCAATTAAACTATATTCTAACACAATACACATCACAACTATACTTAGCTCTGTTATTCTGCTGGCTGCTTTCAATATTTCTTTACATTATTATTATTTTCTGTTTATCAATAGAATTTATTTAAATTACTTCTTTTTGATTATTTTACAACTTTTATCATATATAATTCATTGTAGGATCCTAGCATAAATCATTGTTTTTTTTACTACGCATCACTCAAAAATATTCAAAAGCAACTTTTATATTTCGAACATACCTTGGTAGACGTAGAGGTTTTACTCGTTTGGCTATAAACCTCTACTGCCCAGCTCATTTAGTTAATTAGGTAGGCACTGCCTAATTGCCTATATGCACCGCACGCCCCTGTTTAGGGTTCACCAAATCTGTATTGTCTTTCATTGATTATGGGACCCTCATCGCAACTTGACACACTTGTGCGTTTTTAATATTTGTTGCTTGCAATATTACCCACGTAGTTTGATGTTAAAATTTGTTACAGTTTTGCAAATTACATTTTAATAATGTAAATATGTGAAATAGTTCCAAATTGACGACTAATTGCCTGCTAAAATAAGTTTTCGACCTTCTAGAATGATCAATTTTCGCCTTTCTACAACTAAACATTTTCTTCTTACGTACAGTTATCGACTTTCGACCTTTAACAAATTAACAACTTAAAATTTTCTGCAAATTAACAAATTTTAACCCTTCTGCAAAATACAGTTTTTGTCTTTCAGTTTCTGCCCTTAATATAAATAAAGAAATATTTAACCTTTTATAATATTAATCAACAGTTGTCAACGATTTTCAAATCAACACTTTACGCCTTCTTCAAACTTACTACTTACGACCTTCAGCAAATTAACAATAATTGTCTTAAAATCAACACTTTTCTGCTGTCTACAAACAAACAAATGTGACTTTCTTCAAAACAACGTCTTCTTTAAATTATTAACTTACTAACTTCGACGATCTCCGTAGCCGAGAGGCGAGCACGCCGGCCGCCGGACTGTATATGGCGCCGCCATCTCTGAGGTTCCGGGTTCGATCCCCGGTCGGGTCAATGTGGAAAACGAACTTTTCTATATTGTCTCGGGTCTGGGTGTTGTGGTACCGTCGTTGTGTCTGATTTCTATAACACAAGTGATTTAGCTACTTACCTTAGGATCAGAGCAATGTATGTGATGTTGTCCAATATTTATATTTAACTTCTCCAAATTGACAATCTCAAATATACAGTTTTCGACTTTGTTCAAACAATTTTCGACATTCCGCAAAACAACAATTTACGTCTTCCTCAAATTAACCAGCTTTCGAATTTCTCAAATTACACATTTTCCCCTTTTTACAAATTAACAATAATTACAATTGTACGAAACAAAAAATTTCGACCTTATGCAAATTGACAATTAATGCCTTCTTTAAATAAACGAATTTAGAATTTCTGCAACTGTTTAAGCGCCTACTTTGTTAGAAAATAAACTAGCTGCCTGATTGTTTTATTGCTGTGCGAAATATATAAGGTGTAAGTGAATTAGTGTCAGATATTTTTAGGAGTAACTTAGACTATCACATGGATCACATATAAGATAAATTTAAAATTATAGAACAAACTTTAATTCACGCACCAAGTAATATGATATTATGATGAACAGTGTTATATGATTATTTGAATGCATTAATGTAATTCTGGAGAGGTTATGAATCGGCTAGCGTTGTGTGAGTAGTCTATTTGTGGTGTTTTGGTTCATGTACAGGATGATGTAGATTCTTTATTTTAAAACTTTTTATTTTTTCGATTTTTTTAAGTTCTATAATTTTAAATTTATCTTATATGTGATCCATGTGATAGTCTAAGTTACTCCTAAAAATATCTGACACTAATTCACTTACACCTTATATACATTTATAACATAACAAAATCTTCATAATTTTATGGGTTTTTAAGGAGTACAATACTATCATAACACAAAGACAAATTACATACATACTAGGCACACTCTTCTTACACACACACGCGCAACACGCACGTACATACACAGTACATATCGTTATACTACGTTTAGAAATTCTCTGCGTTTCCTATCGCTTACGTTTGTGTGACTGTTAATTAACTCTTCCAATAGCTTGCATGCAATGGGTCGCTGGGTATTGGTTTGTATGTTCTTAAATAATAGTTTTTTTGTCTGGATTCCCGGCTAAAGACATAAGATGGTATTCCCCAGGAACCCGACGACACCTCGGTATACGGAACGCCCGGCTACATGGACCCAACCTCCTTCATCTCTAAGGTAAACTATATTCCAATCGTAATTTAGTTTTCGTCTGTCCGAAGTTTCGGTTTCGGTTTCGGCCTAAGAATCATGTTTCGGCCATAGGTTCGGTTTCGGCCAAAAAACTGCCGAACCTTTCGGCCGCGCCGAAACTTAAAACATCGTACTTTTGGGTCACGTTTCGTCTACGTCGGGAGCACTCAGCAAGGCTGCCGGCCGTTGAATAACTTTATTTAACAATAAAATGTTCAAACAGATATTAGTTATTTAGGATATAATTGCAAAGTTTTACTTATTTCATTAAACGACTTTATAATTGAAACTGAAATCAACACCGAACATTCGGTTTCGGTTTCTGTCTCGGCAAAAAAACCAGTTTCGGTCGGACACTAGTTCTTTCTCTAAGTGTCAGTACTTAAATAAACACTAATTTATTCAGTACTATCAGACCAGCGAGAACTTCGTTCCGCCTACGCACACTATTTGGCAGGTAGAAACAGTTTTTACGGCAATATAAAATTGTTTTTTTTTATGTATTTTCCTTGCAATTTTTCGATATTTTTTCATTATAAATTGAGGATTTTTGACATAACTCACAAAAAAAAAAATTTTTTTTTTTTGTAGCATAGACCTCATGACTTTGACTTTCACCCATAAAATACCCAGCTTCCTGCCATTAATGTAAGTTACGAAAATGTTGTCCAAAAGTATAAAATAAAATGAGGTGAAAGCGAGTCACAGTTAAATTTAAAAAAAGCTCAATGACATTTAAGTAATTTTAAAAACTTTGCAAGCTAATCACTACATAGTATAAAACAAAGTCGCTTTCTCTGTCCCTATATCCCTATGTATGCTTAAACCTTTAAAACTACGCAACGGATTTTGATGCGGTTTTTTTTAATAGATAGAGTGATTCAAGAGGAATGTTTATATGTATAATACATGCATAATATAGTAGAGAAACACTGATAATTGCACCCGTGCGAAGCCGGGGCGGGTCGCTAGTTAATTATAATCTAAAGAACGTGGTGCTTAATAGGCCTTTTTTAACCGAAACCTGTCTACAAATGTACAAAAAATATATAACTTAGCCCTACCACCGCTTCGGGACTACATATCGGCTGGTAATAAGAAGCCGCACAGCAAACCGAGTCACTATGCTCTCGAAGTAAATTAACATCCTCGATGAACGCCTCGGGGTTAGGCGTAAAAGAATGACTTTGTTTGGACTTACATACGACCTTTCAGCCCCTTTTTACCCCCACACAGGTCGAACTTTCAAAAACGGTACACAAAGATTTATTTATTTCTTACCAAGTGCCTAAATACAAAGTTTCATAGGTTTGTATTCAAAAATAACTAACTTCCAAATAAAGATTCAACCCATATTTAAGGCATAACCCCTTTCAAGCTTTTTTTTTGCAATAAAAAGTAGCCTATGTCCTTTCTAAAGCTCTAGTCTATCTCTGTACCAAATTTCACACTAATCAGTTCAGTAGTTTCGGTGTAAAAGCGTAACAGACAGACAGGCAGACGGACAGAGTTAATTTCACATTTATAATATTAGTAAGGATGATATCAAATATTCCTCTTAAGGGTGTCACACCCTCAAAATAATCTTTTTGTTAGCGACTTCGTAACAGAAGTGCATTTCAAGGTCCAATTTGAAAGTCAAATTATCGATTATGATAAAATCGTTCTATGTAGAGTGAGTAGTTTTTTTTCATTTACATGAATTTATACAATATGTAAATCAACCGCTCCCAAAAACATCGTTAGTAAATATAAACTTCGTATAAGCTGTTGGCGTAACACAATAAATATATGAATTATGGAAAGCGATTTTTACGATGGGACCACCAACTTTGATTGCTCAAAAAACAAATCCTCCATACATTAGATATATAACCATATACCCAATGAGGTGAAAACGCAAAACGCCTCGCTGTCCAATAAGCATTTGTTCCGGTGGCTTAAAGTTTACAATTTTTGTAGTGTTAAAGAATTTTTAGACTGGAAAAGTAATTTATTTAAATATATCTAAATAAATGTGACTAATAATTTAACTAAATTAAAAATAATTTGGACATCTGGGATTTCTTGACAATTTTTATAATGTAATAATGTAATTGATTAAATAATTTTTAAATCGTTTTATAATTTTATCACTAATATTTGTGACATTTGCATGCTAATTCAAGTAGTCTAACATGTGATTCTGAAATGTACCTACCTATTGAATATCTATTTATACCATGTTTGACGCAAATAAATATTTGAATTTGAATTATCTTGGAAGTAGATAATAGTACTATTAACAACCTATACCAAAATCGTGTGTTAGATTTCGCAAAAGAAATCTGAAATACCAGAACAGTTGACCTAAATAGTGTAAGAATAGAATTTATTCAGAATTTTATGTCTGAGTATAAAAGTATAAAGTATATAAAATGAACGTTTTACATGAGTTAATGTTGTAATTAATATAAATATAAATTTAAGTCCTTAACGAAACGTTATCATTAAGAATCTATCATTATAGAAGTCGTTAAACAAGATTAATTTTTAACAAAAGTGAGGTCCAGTTTAAAAAGGCTGCTATTATGATGTAACCATAGGATAAGGTCTTCCGTTCAATACCAAGTCAATTTGAGAAAGGAACTTCTAAAAATTTTGGTTACTGGGTGTGCTGGTGTAGGCCGCCTGTAAATAAAAATTGGCTGTCTGGTACCTCGTAAGCTCCACGTCTGCTTAACACACTGCGAAATACGTTCTCTCGACAAACTGCAGTATTATCTTCTAACTTCTATCCGTTAAGGAGTTCTGCGGCTTTCATCATCAGTTCACCAACATGAGATGATGATTACTAGACTCAAATATCAGCATTGAGTCAGAAAATATATGCAAAACATATTGTATGCCCATAAAAATTTTGAGTTGTCCTCGTTCTTCCAGGGATTCCATTAACGGATTCTGACTTGGTGAAAATTTGACACCTCGGGAGTATACTCGTTTAAACAGAGTTGCATTGTCTACAAATCACCATTTTTATTGCATGATTTTTCAAATATAACTGATTTAAATCAAACATTCTATATTTCGTGGTAACAGTATCAATTAGTGTCTTTTTTACCTACAAACAATTATCTTTTCTATACGTTATTAAGTTATTTATGTTACACAAATAGACAGATACAGATATTCTAAATATAAATAAACAAACACACATTTTTAAACTGAACTGACATAACCTCAAATAGTTTTTACCGGTCGAAGTGAATTTTACTTTTTTTGCGTTATTGCTAGCATTGTGCATGAATTCTACCTAAATAAAAATGTCGCCCGAAGGAAAATCTTCAGGCAAAATTATCGCAAATTCTTATAAAAATCAAATAAATCAGGTTCTTTTGAAAAAAAAACCCGATTTTTTTAAATAAAATAACAAAAACGTGATTTTTTTTAACCATGATTTCTAAAATAAAGAAATAGAAATCGGTCCATAATTGCCGGAGTAATCGCGTAACAAACATTCAAAATAAAACAACATTAAGACGAATTTGTCGTCGTCGGTCGTTCCATCGAGCTGGGGGTCGTCGTACACTACGTTTACTCCACCTTTCATCAGTTCTGCGACAGATGTGGCCAGCCCACTACCGCTTAAGCTTGCTACATTTTTGGACTATGTCCGTTACTTTAGTCCTCTGCCTGATGATCTCATTTCGGATTTTATCCTTTAACGAAATCCCAAGCATCGAGAGTACTTACTTCTACTTTTCTATAAATACCTGTGTATAAATACTAGTCTCTAAATTCCTGTGTAGTGTAAGAGGGTCTTACCAGACATCGGTGAAAGTCGAAAGACGTTAATCGTCTGATCTAAAGAAGACGACGACGTCGAATAATCCATTCAATCTTCGATGATGCCGCCGATTGGCGATCGATCGATTTCTCTGGGAACACCCTTAGTTAAAAGTATGCCTATATACGTCCCACTGCAGGGCACAGGCCTCACCTCAACTATGAGGTGGTTTGGGCCATACTCCACCACGCGGGCCCGGTGCGGTGCGGTGGAGGGGTGTTGTAAGGCCATTGCAGTGACTAAACCTTACTGCCACAGATGTTATCAAGCCGCCTTAGAGCCTCTGACTAGGATTCACGACCAATATCAGGCGATATTGGCCGGGACCAACTGTTAAAGTGCCTTCCGAAGCACGGAGATGCTCATGATTAATGTCACTAAATATGGTCGGAATGGTCACCCATCCATTCACGACCGCGGCGTTGGTTGCTTAACTTTAGTAATCGATACCAAAGCGCTGCCGCCACTGAGCTACGAGCACCACCCTTAGTTACTGAAATAAAAATATTTTAATTTGTACGTTATCATCACTGTTCTCCAAGGTGACTGTGAAGGCTCTGTACGACTACCGCGCGAGGCAGGAGGACGAGCTGTCCTTCGTGAAGCACGCCATCATCACGAACGTGGACAAACCGGACGAGGGCTGGTGGCGTGGCGACTACGGCGGCAAGAGGCACCACTGGTTCCCAGCCAACTACGTCGAAGAAGTTGAGGTGCCGCAGATCACGGAGTTGGCAGTAAGTACAACTAGGTGGCGCTAGGTTTGTGGCGAAGAAGACCGGTTATTAAGTCAGGTTATTGAGTCCATGCACTCTTGTCGTTTGAGTAATCTTTAACTTTGTTATATCCTTTTTCCATAAGGATATTGACGTGGTTTTTGAACTCATAAACAGGCAGGTCAACAATAATTTGTGATAGCTACATCGAAAATGTCTACTCATCTCTATTCCACCAGCCGCCATTTTGAAATTTGTGCCGGTGACGTCACGGTCATGCTCGCTGTTTCGGTAAAGTTCACATTTGGATAGTTGGGTGTCGATAAATCGCTATATCATATCGTGTTTTGTTGGTAAGGGGGGAGGAAGGGTCTAATACCAAAGTAGCAACAAATTCGTAACTGTTTCTATTTTTTTTTCTCTGTCTTTTTGACTTAGAAGCTTATGACCTGTTAATGGCTACGGTAATATGATATCTCTGTTCTCATAGATTGCATCAATGTTGCTTGTGTTTCGAATAAAATAACATAAATAAAAATTACCGTGCCCAGTAGTAGTAGTATTAGTAGTAGTATTAGTAGTAGTAGTATTAGTAGTATTAGTAGTAGTAGTAACCATCTCCAACCGACTCTCTTCCAGGGCACCCTAGAAACCGAGACAGCTGCATTAGGCTCGCTCCAGAAGGGTGTGGTAGACGTCATGGGTTCCGTAGTGGAGTTGGTGGTAGGGGAAGAGAACGGGGCCCCGCGATGGCTGGTCAGGGTCCAGAGTCCTACCATGGTAGCGCCTTTTGACATGGCTGCTCCTAGCAGGGAGGTAGCGCTTGAGGTAAGTGGGATCTGAACAGAGGCGTGATGAGTAGTTTTTAAGTAGGTACAATCCAGTTCAATCCGATTGACGACATTGATATCGAATATGTATGTTCTTAGACTAATATAACGTTAATTTGTTCAAATAAAACGAGTTTTTAGCTGTATTTGAAGACATCCGTAGCCGAGATTCGAGCACGCCGGACTATATGGCGTCGCCATCTCTAAAGTTCCGGGTTCGATCCCCGGTCGGGTCCATGTAGGAAACGAACTGTTCTATATTGTCTCGGGTCTGGGTGTTGTGGTGCCGTCGTTGTTTCTGATTTCTATAACATAAGTGCTTTAGCTACTTACCTTAGGATCAGAGCAATGTATGTGATGTTGTCCAATATTTATTTAATTAAAAAAATGAATTTTTTCATGCGGTCCGAATCCATACCGTCCTATTTTGTCCCACGTTAGAAACAGTATTTTTTTTGGAAATTCTATAAAAATGATATCCCTTGGGTATCCATCCACTACAAATTTTAATTGTACTACGAGTTTTTTATATAAAAAATGGATCTCCAACGGAACTAATCGATAATTCCTGGTTTAGTGGCTGTCGGCTATAAAGGAGGCGGCTCAAAGTGCCAGCGTGCGCTCCATGCAGCACAAGAAGATGGAACGCACCTGGCGCATCGCCAAGGAGATGTCCGATCTCATCGTGTACTGCCGCTCCGTCACCTTCAACCAGCCCAGGTGAGACTTGGCTCAGTTCCACAGAAAATGGAGCCACCTGGCTAGTCGCCAAGGTGATGTCCGACCTCATCGTGTACTGCCGCTCCGTCACCTTCAACCATCCCAGGTGAGACTTGGCTCAGTTCCACAGAAGATGGAGCCACCTGGCGCATCGCCAAGGAGATGTCCGACCTCATCGTGTACTGCCGCTCCGTCACCTTCAACCAGCCCAGGTGAGACTTGGCTCAGTTCCCACAGAAGATGGAGCCAACTGGCGCATCACCAAGGAGTTCTCCGACCTCAACGTCTACTGCCGCTCCGTCACCTTCAACCAGCCCAGGTGAGACTTGGCTCAGTTCCCACAGAAGATGGAGCCACCTGGCGCATCGCCAAGGAGATGTCCGACCTCATCGTGTACTGCCGCTCCGTCACCTTCAACCAGCCCAGGTGAGACTTGGCTCAGTTCCCACAGAAGATGGAGCCAACTGGCGCATCACCAAGGAGTTCTCCGACCTCAACGTCTACTGCCGCTCCGTCATCTTCAACCAGCCCAGGTGAGACTTGGCTCAGTTCCCACAGAAGATGGAGCCAACTGGCGCATCACCAAGGAGTTCTCCGACCTCAACGTCTACTGCCGCTCCATCATCTTCAACCAGCCCAGGTGAGACTTGGCTTAGTTTCACAGAAGATGGAGCCAACTGGCGCATCACCAAGAAGTTCTCCGACCTCAATGTCTACTGCCGCTCCGTCACCTTCAACCAGCCCAGGTGAGACTTGGCTCAGTTCCCACAGAAGATGGAGCCACCTGGCGCATCGCCAAGGAGATGTCCGACCTCATCGTGTACTGCCGCTCCGTCACCTTCAACCAGCCCAGGTGAGACTTGGCTCAGTTCCCACAGAAGATGGAGCCAACTGGCGCATCACCAAGGAGTTCTCCGACCTCAACGTCTACTGCCGCTCCGTCATCTTCAACCAGCCCAGGTGAGACTTGGCTCAGTTCCCACAGAAGATGGAGCCAACTGGCGCATCACCAAGAAGTTTTCCGACCTCAATGTCTACTGCCGCTCCGTCACCTTCAACCAGCCCAGGTGAGACTTGGCTCAGTTCCCACAGAAGATGGAGCCACCTGGCGCACCGCCAAGGAGATGTCCGACCTCATCGTCTACTGCCGCTCCGTCACCTTCAACCAGCCCAGGTGAGACTTGGCTCAGTTCCACAGAAAATGGAGCCACCTGGCTAGTCGCCAAGGTGATGTCCGACCTCATCGTGTACTGCCGCTCCGTCACCTTCAACCAGCCCAGGTGAGACTTGGCTCAGTTCCACAGAAAATGGAGCCACCTGGCTAGTCGCCAAGGTGATGTCCGACCTCATCGTGTACTGCCGCTCCGTCACCTTCAACCATCCCAGGTGAGACTTGGCTCAGTTCCACAGAAGATGGAGCCACCTGGCGCATCGCCAAGGAGATGTCCGACCTCATCGTGTACTGCCGCTCCGTCACCTTCAACCAGCCCAGGTGAGACTTGGCTCAGTTCCCACAGAAGATGGAGCCAACTGGCGCATCACCAAGGAGTTCTCCGACCTCAACGTCTACTGCCGCTCCGTCACCTTCAACCAGCCCAGGTGAGACTTGGCTCAGTTCCCACAGAAGATGGAGCCACCTGGCGCATCGCCAAGGAGATGTCCGACCTCATCGTGTACTGCCGCTCCGTCACCTTCAACCAGCCCAGGTGAGACTTGGCTCAGTTCCCACAGAAGATGGAGCCAACTGGCGCATCACCAAGGAGTTCTCCGACCTCAACGTCTACTGCCGCTCCGTCATCTTCAACCAGCCCAGGTGAGACTTGGCTCAGTTCCCACAGAAGATGGAGCCAACTGGCGCATCACCAAGGAGTTCTCCGACCTCAACGTCTACTGCCGCTCCATCATCTTCAACCAGCCCAGGTGAGACTTGGCTTAGTTTCACAGAAGATGGAGCCAACTGGCGCATCACCAAGAAGTTCTCCGACCTCAATGTCTACTGCCGCTCCGTCACCTTCAACCAGCCCAGGTGAGACTTGGCTCAGTTCCCACAGAAGATGGAGCCACCTGGCGCATCGCCAAGGAGATGTCCGACCTCATCGTGTACTGCCGCTCCGTCACCTTCAACCAGCCCAGGTGAGACTTTGCTCAGTTCCACAGAAGGTGGAGCCACCTGGCGCATCGCCAATTAGATGTCCGACCTCATCGTCTACTGCCGCTCCGTCACCTTCAACCAGCCCAGGTGAGACTTGGCTCAGTTCCACAGAAGGTGGAGCCACCTGGCGCATCGCCAATTAGATGTCCGACCTCATCGTCTACTGCCGCTTCGTCACCTTCAACCAGCCCAGGTGAGACTTGGCTCAGTTCCCACAGAAGATGGAGCCACCTGGCGCATCGCCAAGGAGATGTCCGACCTCATCGTCTACTGCATGCCGCTCCGTCACCTTCTACCAGCCCAGGTTAGGCTTAGAGTCGGTGAGTCCCTAGTCTATGCATGAAAAGTGTCACAGATTTGAATGACAGCAAATGTCAAATGTGAATGTGTGAGTGAAGATACGTTCACTGATCAAGTAATCTCTTTGTACAGGCTAACAAACAACGTCATGAAGTCAAAAATTAAAAAAAAAATTAACAAAATAACTATGGCATTACTACAAAAAAGATAGACTAGGATTAAAAACTTGTCTAAAATTAGTCAACCAATTTGAAATGTTGACACATCAGTCATTCAAGACATATTATTAACAAACATTTCGAATTGGTTGGCTAATCCTTAGACAAGTTTTTAACACTAGTCTATCTTTTTGTGGTAAGGCTACTAGTGTTTAAAAGATGTTTTAAATATAATTACCACCCACAAGGTGGACAGACGACCTGATAAAGGTTGCAGGAAGCCGCTGGATGCAGGTCGCTTCCAACCGGCCGATATGGAAGTCACTGGGGGAGGCCTATGTTCAGCAGTGGAAGTCCTGTTGCTGAAATGATGATGATGATAAATAGGTTTATACTTTAATAAAAAATGAAAAAAAAACCCTTAAGGCCTTAACACCACCTAAGTGCCTAAAATCTCGAATATGAAAATCAAATTGTCGGAATACCTGCTACTTGAATCTAAAAATTTAAAATAAGATATGCTAGAAGAGGATTTAATAAACATCTTGAATTGATTAATTTTGATTTTCCGTTAAGTCCCTTGGATTAAAACATGCACAAAAAAGTGTCTATTTTTTCATAAATTGCAAATGTTCTCTTAAACGGCACAAGCTATTTCATTACTGTTTTCACACAAAACAAGATTTTGGAAATATACATGTTTAAATTGAGAGTTTTATTTGAAAATTCTCGTTAAAGGCATTAATTTCATAAAAAACATGTTTATCCGATTTTTAGAGGTGGATGACCTCTAAAAATCGTTTAAACATGTTTTTTGCACGCGCGAAATTGTATGGGCGCGACGCGTCAAGGTCATTCGAGCGTGTTAAGGCCTTAAAATCACTTTACATACCGTATTTCGGTTAAAAACAAAATCCTCATTTCCCACAGACTCCGCACCAAAGGCTTCATATTCACCGAGATGTCTTCCTTCCCCGAAACGAAAGCCGAGCGCTTGATGTGCCAGCAGGAAACAGAATTCTTCGTCAAGTACCACGGCGTGCAGCTCAGCCGAATCTACCCGAAGGGTCAGAGGATCGACTCCTCGAACTACAACCCCGTGCCGTTCTGGAACTCAGGGTCGCAGATGGTAGCCCTGAATTACCAGACACCAGATAAAGCCATGCAGATCAACATAGGCAAGTTCAAAGAAAACGGCGGCTGCGGATTCGTGCTCAAACCGGATTTTATGGAAGAAGGGTATGGTACTCATAAGATTTTACAGGGCGTAGAAGAGTATTGGACAACCCTTCAAACCACGCGATCAGCTGGTCATATACAACGACTTTTTCTATGGGATCAACATCGAAATCGAGAATTGCATACCTCGATGATAATGTATAGAACATCTAAAAATAAAATCACGATTCCGGCACTGCCACCTGATCACGTGTTTTAAGGATCATGGTTCCCATTCTTTTGTACAACCTGTTTATTTAATTATCTTAATAACATCTTAGTGAGTGACGGCTAAGGTAGTCTTGGCATCAGCGGAGGGAAATGAGAACCAACAAGACAGGATTTCGATCTTTAACAAAACAGTATGCAATAAAGAATATCTAATTCATAGGATAATGAATGAATGAACAATTGAATGTCGAAAGTCGTGGGCTGTGAAGTTGCGCGTGATCAGCGTCTGTTCTGTGTCGTCCAAACGTCAAAGCACTGACACAAAAAAGCGTTATAATAAATAATGTAAAAATAATGACGACCTCCGTAGCCGAGAGGCGAGCACGCCGGACTGTAAATGGCGCCGCCATCTCTGAGGTTCCGGGTTCGATTCCCGGTCGGGTCAATGTAGAAAACGAACTTTTCTATATTGGCTCGGGTCTGGGTGTTGTGGTACCGTCGTTGTTTCTGCTTTCTATAACACAAGTGCTTTAGCTACTTACCTTAGGATCAGAGCAATGTATGTGATGTTGTCCAATATTTATTTTTTATATTTATAAAAAAATAAAATTAAAATAATAATAATTTAGTCATTTTTTTCAAATATCTATAAAGTTACATTTCAGAAGTTGTTAGTAGTTCGTTAGTTAGTTACTTAATAAAAATACTAGGAGTTGTTTTAGTATGGTTAGTTTAGTCTGCTTCTGAGATTTGAACCCTTTGGGTAAAGGCCTCCTCCAGTTCCATCCATGACGCTCTATCTTTGCTCGAAGTCATCCACTTTGTTTCAGCAATTTGGACTAAGTCATCAGACCCAAAAAAGATTTAATGCCACCTAAATAGTTCATCATTTTGAAAACAACAACTGTTACTTTTCTGTATGATGTGTACGTATTATCTACACTTATAATGAATGAATGAACGAATATATCTTTATCAAATTGACAAAGACTCATATATTGTTAGTGATTATTTAGAACTAGGTTAGTTTTAATATTAAAAAATAGAATAGAATAAATGAATGATTGACCGTCGCGCAGATACAACCCGTTCGACAAGCGCACCATAGAATCCCGAGTGAAGCCGTGGACGGTTATGCTGCGCGTGATTGGGGCGCGCCATCTCTGCAAATCGGGCCGGGGTACCGCCAGCCCCTTCGTCGAAGTGGAAATACTGGGCGCTGAATACGATAGCGGGACTAAGCTGGTCACCAAGACCGTGGGTGAGTAGGCGTGATACTAATAACCTCTTTCCACAATCACCATCAAGTTGGGACGATGTACCGCCAGCCCCTTCGTCGAAGTGGAAATACTAGGCGCTGAATACGATAGCGGGACTAAGCTGGTCACCAAGACCGTGGGTGAGTAGGCGTGATACTAATAACCTGTTTCCACAATCACCATCAAGTTGGGACGATGTACCGCCAGCCCCTTCGTCGAAGTGGAAATACTCGGCGCTGAATACGATAGCGGGACTAAGCTGGTCACCAAGACCGTGGGTGAGTAGGCGTGATACTAATAACCTCTTTCCACAATCACCATCAAGTTGGGACGATGTACCGCCAGCCCCTTCGTCGAAGTGGAAATACTAGGCGCTGAATACGATAGCGGGACTAAGCTGGTCACCAAGACCGTGTGTGAGTAGGCCTGATACTAATAACCTCTTTCCACAATCACCATTAAGTTGGGACGGGGTACCGCCAGCCCCTTCGTCGAAGTGGAAATACTAGGCGCTGAATACGATAGCGGGACTAAGCTGGTCACCAAGACCGTGTGTGAGTAGGCCTGATACTAATAACCTCTTTCCACAATCACCATTAAGTTGGGACGGGGTACCGCCAGCCCCTTCGTCGAAGTGGAAATACTAGGCGCTGAATACGATAGCGGGACTAAGCTGGTCACCAAGACCGTGTGTGAGTAGGCCTGATACTAATAACCTCTTTCCACAATCACCATTAAGTTGGGACGGGGTACCGCCAGCCCCTTCGTCGAAGTGGAAATACTAGGCGCTGAATACGATAGCGGGACTAAGCTGGTCACCAAGACCGTGGGTGAGTAGGCGTGATACTAATAAACTCTTTCCTCAATCATCATCAAGTTGGGACGGGGTACCAGTTCACAGAAAAAGGCAATTAGCGTTTCGGTTTTCTGTAGTTGTATTGTAGAAAAAACCTTGATTTCACTGAAGGATATTAACCAAAAGGGAAGACTTGGCACCCGTCACACCGCTGGCGGGAAAGCGACTTGCTTTGAATATTCTCTCGCTCAAGACACACAGCAAGCGCAGCGTGGGACGTCCAACCCACAAGGTTGGCAGAAGACCTGGTAAAGGTTGCAGGACGACGCTGGATGCAGGCCGCGCGCAACCGACCGGTCTGGAAGTCACTGGGGGAGGCCTATGTTCAGCAGTGGACGTGTCCGCCGGCTGAAATGATGATGATGATACGCGATATTCCATATAACATATTAAAATAGTTAATCGCTGTCGACACAGCGACAATAGCTAAAGAAAAATCTTTTTAGCGTTCATGCTCATGCTCGCTTGCCGGTCTTAACAGATTCGCTTGGTTGATATACAATGCGACATGGACGGTACTTCTAACCGCCCATATCACATTGATAGTATTGCTTTTTACCCTCGTACGGTCGTTTCTCGTTATTCCCCAATAGGCTAATTGACACCACCAATCAACTGACATGTTGTTTATGAGCTGTCAAAACGCACCTCTTATACTTGTATGGCGATATCGGATTATGATGTCACTGTCCACCTAAATTAACTGCCTTACTTTTTATCGATTTTAAAGCAATCAAAAATAAGTTTTTCTAATAAAAGAAATTGTACCGGGTTATTAGACTTAAAATAGAGTGTTAGTTTTAATAAATGATGCCTTAGAATTATTTGAGAATGGTGCCAAAATCCCTATTCTTTTTTGGCCCTTCTCACATCGCGTCTTTCGACGGTGTGCCAAGGTGCCTAGTGTAAGTTCCACAAACAATCGCTTTACTAACTTCCATTGAAAACTCGATGTAAATTTGTTTTTCTTTCCGATCTTTTGCCAGGCATTTGTTTTTTAGCACCCACACTAGTCACTCAAATGACTGTTTACCAGATTCTAATCGTAAAACCTTTCCAGCTGACAACGGGTTGAACCCGATCTGGAATGACATCTGCGAGTTCGAGGTGTCCAACCCGGACCTGGCGCTCATCCGGTTCGTGGTACAAGACGAAGATATGTTCGGTGAGCCCAACTTTATAGGCCAAGCTTCGTTCCCACTACGCTGTCTTCGGCCCGGCTATCGCAGCGTACCTCTCACCAACGCATACTCCGAGGAACTAGAGCTGTCTTCCCTGCTTGTCCACTTAACATTGGTCGAGCAACGCTGACGCTGGTACGAGGGGTTGTCTCTGCTCTGGCGACCCAACGTGAGCGTCCATCTGGCACAGGCCCTGGTCATGCTAGAGGCACCAGTTCATAATGCCCACACCCATAACGCTACAACGGATCTTGGACATGCTATCAATGTGGCACAGGAGATACAACCTTCACTTGACAGTGTCACACATTACGATTCGCGGGTACTTAACAAGGCACTGGCTCTTAATGAAGCTGACATTGAAACTAGTAACGAGGTTGGAGCTCTTCCTGGATCCCCGGTCGATCAGCAAGACCAGACCCTGACTCATGGTGTTGAAGCAGAACACGACTCGTCAAGTCCAAGGTCTTCATGGTTCCCACACCACAACCACGACTTCCATGAACATGAAACCCATCATAAGGCGAGTCTTTGACGAAAACACGAAGGGGCTCACCCACGCCCTTGTTCCTGAAACTGATAACAAGGCTGGAGCTCTTCCTGGATCCCCGATCCATCACCAAGAACAGACCCTGACTCATGGTCTTGAGGCAGAACACGACTCACCAAGGTCAGGCCATCCATGGTGAACATGAAACCCATTCGGGGCTATGACAAAGACCCGAATCATGAATAAGCCGAGGCTTTATCTGAAGCATACACTCTTTACACGGCTTGGATTCTTCAGGTATATAATGAATGACCTTCGAGACCAAATTTATACAATAAGACCTTAACGGTGCCCATACCACGCCTCTCGTAACCATCCGGGCTTTTATGAACGTGATAACAGTTACGGGATCCAACCCGTTCGGAAGGACCCGGACCTTCGCCAAGCCAGGGATATTATGAACATGATTTACCAAAGCCAGGCCCCCACCACGGCTCCCGTGCGTACCTTCGCCAAGCCCAAGGCCATTATGAATCTGATCACCGTTATGGGGCTCTAGCTATCACAGGGACTTAGACCTTGGCTAAGCTCTAGGCTATTATGAATCTGATCACCGTTATGGGGCTCAAGCCGATCACGAGGACTTAGACCTTCGCTAAGCCCAACCCCGCGTTCAAGAGTCCAGTCTTCGAGATCAACACGGTTCACCAAATCCAGGCTCGGCAATGGGCCCCAACCCTACTTAAAACTCACGCGCTTTTTAGGACCTCATCCCCTTTTAAGAAGTCCACAGCCACCGTGAGGCTTAGTTTTTTCCCGACGACGAATATCTACTTTTGTATCTAGCTATAAAATGTACGTTTTTATAACTCTGTTATTTAAGAGCTGTGGATGTTGTGTAAACTAAAGTAAAGCGACTATACTTTACAGAGTTTGCGCTCTTTTTAAATCCCACACTTTCAAACATCTTGAGTCCGGCCTCTTAAGTTCTAAGTGAAATTTTAGATAAATAAAATATTAAACGATGCTCACGCCATTCCGAGCGAGAATTACTTGACCCGACCCTAACTTCACGGCATATACGGTCCGTTTGGTGACGAATCTGATAGGTAAGAAAACAATAAAATGACTGTGGTATATCTATATATTTTGGTGGTGACGTTAAAAGGGTCATGTTACCGATAAATATGAGTCCAACAATTAAGTCTGTTATGCCTTATTTATATGAGGTACAGAATATGGCACAGAACGAGTTTCAAGCCGATGGACGCCTTTAATTTTGAAAGTAATCATTTGTTTCAATTTAAAACCATGACAAAATAAGATCTTTAGTGTTAAGATCTTTACTTTGTACTGTCTATGCCCAACTGGCATTTAGTTTTGAATTAAATTTATTTTAATTGGCGGCAGCACGTTGTCTTGTTTTTAATTTTAATATTATTAATTAATAATAATTATTTTTTAATATTATTAATAATTTTAAATTAATAATAATATTAAAAAAATGTATCTAAGTAAATAAATTTAATTGTATTCTATCTTTGTGTACATTCACTTTTTTGAAAGAACAATTGTTTAGTTTAATATCTAGGTAGCGCATTTAATTATCCAGGGTTATTTGAAAAACATAAAAAACCTGCCACGACTAGATCGCTAACATAATAAAAAACAACATTTTGTTCTACGAGTTTTATTCATTGAGGTATAACGTACTAGCGTACTAGAGAACACATCTCGAACTAAATGTTTCAGTCAAGCATTGTAGTCCAGTGGACTACAAAGCTTCAGTCAGCATCAATAATAGAAGTTGTCAAAACTGCTTCTTGATTGTTCAATACTACAATGCTTGGCTGAAACATTTAGTTCGAGATGTGTTCTCTAGTACGCTAGTACATTTTACCTCAATGGTTTTATTATAAGTTGTTGATGTTTAACAAATAACCCTGTATATTTGTTCTATTGTAATCAATTAACAACGAAAATCCGGTATTTATAACTGAGGCTTTGTGATTAACAATAGCGTAAATGATTTTATTAATAAATAATCATGTTCAGATAATAGGTACAAATAGTTTTATTCAATTTACATTTGTTTGTAGGTAAGGAAATTAATGTTAACTATTAATTAATGTTTAACGATCTGATATTTACACTTGATTAGAATTAATTTTATTAAATATAATTATTAAAAAATAAACATGGACTTTTCATATTCTTTATGTGAAACAAGTGTCTATGTTAAATGTTAATGTTAGTTCTATGTCTGACATAATTAGCAGTAAGTTTCCCAAAAAATGAAAAAACAAAATGCAAAGCATTTTGGATTGTTGACATACGTAGTCCTGCAGGACAGTCTATGACTAGATATAGGCAATTAGGCAGAGCCTACCTAGTAGATGAATTGAGGTTGGCAGTAGGTAGATAGATATAGATACTCTTTATTGCACACCAAACAAAGAAGTTACAGTTGATATTTACAGAAAGATGTACAATTTAGACGGTCTTATCGGTAAAAAGCGATCTCTTTCAGACAACCTTAGGCAGAGGACAACTAAAAAGAAAGGGGAAAGTGCTGCAGAGTGATTATTGTGTAATTTTATTTATATACCTACAATGTTAATCTATATCTATACTAATATTATAAAGAGGAAAGATTTGTACCTATTTTTGTATGTTTGTAATGAATAGGCTCAAAAAGTACTGGGCCGATTTAAAAAAATCTTTCACCAATAGAATGCTACATTCTTCCAATTTGGCATGGGCTACATTTCATTTTGAAAAAAATTAGGGATCCTTGGTAAAATTTGAACAATGTAACTGAAGGTGTAGAAAAATGAGTCTTAAAATGTCTTTCGTCGAATGCGCTGCCGAAACTATGAGCGATAATTGTCTACCCCGTGCGAAGCCGGGACGGGCTGCTATATTACATATGCGTCTCAGGGGTCAAAATCATTAATTTTAATCAATAAAACACTTAGAATGTATCTACTGCCTACCTCGAAATTAAACTAATGCCAGCCAATGCGAAATCGTATTGGAATTATGAGAGATGAATTTGTAACTTTTTTCTGTAAATGCAACCTGACGGTATGGAACATTTTCTACAATGTTCGTTTAAGCGTAACGTTTATTTGGGTATACAAGCAGACAGAGCCGGATTTAGGGCCCAAAAACAAAACTGTGGATCGGTGCGATGCGAATTCGTAACGAGAAAACTGCATAGATTTTAAATGCATTCGTGTGTAGATTTTTGCGATGTGACGTCCATCGCAGTTTTGTGTTTGAGCCCTTAGTGGCGGAGGTATACTTTGTATCTCACAATGAAAATTTCAGTTAATATTATTATTTAAATGTTTTTTGGTTTCCTAAATTCGTATTTTCATTTTTCTCGAAATAAAATATTGCACGTAATTTGCGATATGTAGACTTTTATGTAGTAAGTTAACAATTATTTAATTCAGTCATAATTATGGGCCCCCACCTATGGTGCTCCCGCGCCGAGTCCGGCCCTGTATGCACGTTAGTAGCGCGTGCGTGCTCCGCCAGCCAAGTGCACGTGTGCGTACATTTTACGTGGTAAAGATAACAAGATTTTAATCGGTGCTCACATTTAAATTAGATTTTACGTCGGACTGACTGATGTGCTAAAAATATACAAGTAATGGTAAATGTGACTATACAGGGTGTAACAAAATTAATGTACATCCTCTTAAGGGCTGATTCTGGTGTTCAAATACAACAACTTTTACTATGGGACTAACATCGAAATCGCATAATAAAATTCACCTCCCCATACAAAATCGCCGATCGGATGACATTAGTTTGTATGGAAATATCTTTTTTTTTTATATTTCGATGTTGGTCCCATAGTAAAAGTTGTTGTATTTGAGCACCAGAATCAGCCCTTAAGAGGATGTACATTAATTCTGTTACACCTTGAATATCAGGTGGTGATAATATCGGATTATACCGGAAAGGCTGAAAATGTATAATTTTTAATAGATGTATAACTACTTCGAGTGACGGTATACACAAATAATTGGTATGATAACATTTACATGTAATTTTTAGGGGTGTATGTATTGATGTAATGAATATGTTTCCCATAAAAATATAAAATCGAAATTGTATTTTTTTCGAGCAACTTTTTGACGGTTTTATTGTAGGATTTAGTATTTTTATTTCCAAATATATCACCGTATATTTTTAGGGCAAATGTGTGGTATAAAACTGTCTTCCCTCAATGTGTATGTGGGTGTATGTCAATTAGTATAATACTTTGATTATATACATGTCTAGATTCCCTGTTCGAGTGTCATAAACGTCAAAAAATATATAAGCCAACTGTTGGCGCCAAAGTTTGTATCGCCCGCTCAGTGGCGCGCTTGTTACCATAGCAACCTATAATTGTTACCATAGTAACCATAGTTGTTACTCACTCAAATCTGGCCCGTTCTTTTGGTGACAATTGCAGCACCACACTCTATCTAGACATGTTTATAATCAAAGGTATAATATAATACTATTACTGTGAGTAAATTGGTTGCTGTTAGTGGAATTTTAATGTGTGTATTACCGCAGCAAAATGTTGGGCTTAACGCCAGTAGCACACCTCCGCTGCGAAACCATGAAAGCGGAACCGCAATGATTTCGCCATTTCCTGTCCGCAAGTCGGAGAAGCGGAACACTAGCGAAATTGCCTGTTCTAGCGCATTGATTTGACTATAATGCTGTCTCTTTCCGACACCTATCACACTTCCGCCATTTTGTTGCGGCGCCGCATAGCTTCCGTTCCGCATGTGTTTGTCAATGTTGACAAATTTAAGAAGCGGAAGTGCGTTTTTATTTAAAATGATATCGAATTCGCTGAAAAATTGATCCAAGAGGTTAGAAATAGGCATATTCCGTACTTGCTTAGTCATCCAGACTATTATAATGACGACATTTCACTCCGATTGTCTCAACTAAACTGACTGACTTGCATTACGTTCCGCGCCGCGGAACGCTTGTCACTCTACACTAGATCGCAGCGAAATGCATCCAGCGGTTTCGCTACTCGTGTTTCGCAGCGGAAGTGTGGAGAAGAGTACTTATAACAGGTAATAAGTGTATCATGGAGATCAATTGGTTAACTACGAGCAATAGCAAGAAATGTATGCAATTCAGGAGACGTGTTTTTGAAGCATTCGAAATGAATCTTGAATTCGAACACGAATACGATTCGTGTACGAATTCTATTTCTATCACTCCCGATTTTACGCATTTTTGAATCACTCGAATTCTGTGTTCCTATTATGGTAAAATTCTTTAACTATTTTCGTTTCACGCAAAAAATATTTAAAACCGGAATGCAAAAACTTATTAATTTTAAAAACCGGCAATGAATCGCATGGAACGGAACGAAAAAAAAGTTTTTAATCTGTGAACCATATGTTTACTTGTCAAAGTCATACTTCTAAAGTTTCTACTAGTAGAATCGAAATACGAGTGGGTCGGACCACTCGTTGCAGAATTCACAGAATGAATTTTCAAAAATAGCGATTTTAGTCATTCGCATGCAAATCTTGCCATTTCGTATTCGAATTGGAATTCGCATGATTCAAAAATACGTCTCCAGTTCTAACGTAAATTACACATCGGTAACGTAAAATTTCGCCAGACCAACTTTTTCAACGCTACACCAGAAAAATCAGAAATTTTCCGAATTACATAAATGAGAAACGATAATACCGATAATTACATAATTTCTCGCTAGTTCACATACAATGCACACCAATATTTTTTCAATAAATATATAAAAAATAATTATTGCTAATATCAAACAAATGCTTCCCATGATAAACTACTTATATGAAACTCTTATCTCCCTAAAGTAAAACATTTTGCTGCGGTAATGCACACAATTTTAATATAACAAATAGTAGTTATTCTAATGACATTGATGTTTAATGTCCACGAACTGAAATATTTCCTGTACCTAAAAAATACTAAGTAATTTTAGAATATAACGTATCTAAAGGGCTCAACAGACGACACACTTTTACGTTCGCCGAAAGGACATCGGTCATTTTTGTCCGCTGAACAAAAAGTGTTGCCATATGCCCCTAAATGTATTTAATTTTCGTTGATTTAGTTATAGTGATATCTATTGAGTGTTTTACTATTGTATTGAATTGTAAATCGATAAAAAATATAATTGTTAATTTAAGTAGCTATGTTCAAAATTATGTAACATTTAAAAATATTTTTTAGGTGAGACAACCAAAAATTTAAAATAACAATTTATGTATTTAAACAAACGAGCGTGCTTCAAATCGGTCACCATTATTTTTTCATGTAAACTCATATATTTCATGACTTACAAATTAATTTCAAACTGTTAACTAATATTTATTCATTTGAGTGCATTTTGTTTCGGATTACTCGCTTTATTTGCAAAGAAGTCAACGCTTCTGGTAATATTTTAATGCTAGTTTTCTTTAAAAATATATTTACTACTTATCTAAACTTTAACATTTCCGTAAATGCTATTACTACCTTGTAATCTCTTAACCTTTTTTCTGGCAGATAATCGTTCTTATGAATCATCTATTTATTGAGTTTGAAATAATTTCATAGAATTTAATTTGGAACATTAAAAAAACAAACTGACTTGGATCTATGTTCAACAAACTGAAGTCCTTATTTCGAGATGACAGTAGGTGTGATGTCAATTTATATAAAGTTGCAAGATAAAAAATGTATGCGGTTATTCGTTAGCATTTGTACCACCATTTTTTCTACTTGTACAGTCCAATCATCAGTAGCTATAAGTGGTATAGAGGAATTAAACCAATAAAAAAATACTCAATGAGACAGTACCTTTAAAAGTAAAAATAACTGAAACATTAATAAGTGAATCGCACAATATAGTTTGATTATTTTACTAAACTTGTGATTTTTTTTTACTTCGGGATCCTTAGTGTAAGCCCTACTAACACTTGGCTGTGTGTCATTTCAATTTTGTTGTTTTTGTAACATCACTGGGCCAGTAGGCCTACTCCAAAATTGTATCATTCGTTCTGACGTATAACCATCAAATTAAAATAACCATTCACTTGTATCAATCCTTTGACAAAATATGACCAAATCGAAATAGCCGTGTAAAAAAACGACCGTTTTAATTGTTCATAGTGTTGTCAGAAGTTTGACACAATAAAATGGTAATTTTAATTTATTAGGGTAATACGTCAGTACGAACGAAACACTTTCGTACCAGGCCTTCAGTTGGCATACAATAACCTGAGAGAGTCGGTACCCTAATTCTGTATCTTGCAACAGCAATGCGATAGCGAAAATTTACAAATTCTGGCTTTAAAATCGCAAATTGACAGCAAAACAAAAACACTGTCAGTGCTGCCAATAGATTTTGGCACTCAGCGTCAATCTGGCGATGACTGCGCGATCATTGCTGATTGCTAATTTTTAGGGAATAAGGGTGCCGGTATTTTCAAATACATGCTAACAGAATTTTTAACTTATTATTATTGCTATTTTCACTATTCTTTGATTTAATTAAAACATGTTTTATTTACTGAAATGCGGATAAAAGTGTTTTTCTAAACATTGTTTTCAGCTATGTATTATCTTGACAACAATCGGTGGGACATGTTGTTGCTCAATTTTTTCATAGATGATGCGAAATGTCATTCACGTTCTGCATTTAAGGACGTTTGCGTTTTTTGTTATCAAAATATTATATGGCTATAGACCTGTTCTGAAATACCTTTACGATAATATGCCTAGTTACTAAGTACAGTAACGGCTAATGGGGTACTTTCTAATTGTAGATTCTGAGTAACCTAAAGGGCATGGTCAACCAATTTTCAAGGAACCATATTCTTTGATTAGTAGCACAATAGTTAATGACAGAATTATTTTTTATAGTTTAATAGTAAAATATAAATATAAACGGTTGCTTGCGTTCAAATCGTAATTGAAAAGTAAAAAATATTTTGTTTGTCTCTTACATACTCATTTAAAACTTACCTGTCAGAGTCAAATTAAGTCTATAGAATTTTCTCAGTAGCGATGATTTTGAATTTTAATTACTTTTGGTTCGTCTCGTTCGTTCTTTCAATTCACGATCACACGCGAGTCACTTTTGTCTGTAGTTGACGTATGTAAATAACAATAGTATTACAGATACTGCCTTAAATCCGTCAGCAACATATTAGTCTTATGTTAGATAGGTTTAATCCGGGATTAAATCATATCCCTAGAAATAATTAAAAGTATCTCGCTGCAAAACATAAAAAACAAAAGTATAGGACACTTCGTTAAAAACACGTACTTAGCGATTGTCATACAAGTTTTACCATAGGACCTTATGAAAAACGTATTTTTAGATGTTTTATTTAAATAATGTAATATAATGTATGGAGTATCTAAAAATATTTTTACGATTTCAATGTTCAATTCACTATTTTTATAAAGTTCTTTTCTGACCTTAGTCCTTCTCTTTCTTATAAACGTATTTGTACAGTTTATGGATACTTACATTTTATAAATTTTTCTTTCGATGTTTCCGATTTGATGTTAGCGAAACTGTAATAAATGTTTGTGAAAAATATATTTTGTTTTATTTATAGGTACTTACCATTGTCAGTCTCGAATCAGTAGGACACTTTTCTGCCGTGATGAAGATGTGAATTCTAGTAATAACTTCTAGGTAGGTTCCTGTTTATTCTGAATAATTTTAAATTCGTCTTATCAATGAGGTAATCTCAGTATTAACCTTCGCAGACGAGGGGTTCACGGAGGACAATAACCCACGGAAAGTCCGCGCAGGTCTGACATACACTCAAAACACTGGTGTGCGATTTTGGTGGCCAGAAGTTTATTCAAAAGGACGATATGGGCTTTTATTTAGAGATTAAGATGTGTTGTAATTTACATAAAGTTTAAAGTACTGCGTACTATTTTGCGATTTTGCGAACTCTATACCCCAGGGTAGTGTCTTGGGCTGTATACTCTTCTTGATCTACATAAATGATCTCCCAAAAATATGTAATTCGCCTTGCGTGCTGTTTGCGGACGACCTTTCCATAGTAACACCATGTCGCTCTTCCTCTGCTCTAAACGATGACCTTTCTGCCATACTCCAAGGTATTGCCTCGTGGATGGATGACCATAACTTAGAAATAAACTTCGCTAAAACAAAAATCTTACAATTTAGACCCTACCAAAAAACAGAATTAAATATTGACTTTTCATTTAATAACCATAAGTTAGATACTGTTAGCACATTTACCCTATTAGGATTGAATATTGACACCCATTTAAACTGGAAAGAGCATATCAAAAAACTTAAGCTTAAAATGTCTAAGTTTATATATGCTTTAAGAGCACTAAAAAGAAACACTGATTTCAACACATCGTTAACAGCGTACTACGCGTATAGCTACGCCTGGTTAACGTACGGCATAATAATGTGGGGAAATAGCCCCGATATAGACGACCTTTTCATTTTACAAAAAAAGTGTGTACGTATACTCGCACACATAAAAAACATAGACAGCTGTAGGCCATACTTCGTAAAATATAATATGCTTACCTTGACTTCAATTAGAACTCGGAAAATTTGTACGCAATCATCCAAAACTTTTCGTGACGAAGGGTGACCGTAATCCAACAAGCCGCTACAAACACAATTTACAAATACCAGAAAACAAGCTCAAGTTAACCTCTTCTGGCCCCCTGTCAATGGCTATTAGGGTCTATAATAAATTACCAAACTATTTAAAAGCCGAAACAAAAAACGATATATTTGTTAAACAATTAAAGAAAAAATTAATAGCCAAATGCTACTACGACTTAAAAGAATTCTTTGACGATAAAAATATTTAATGCAAGTTCCTTGGCAACATAAAAAATGTTGGTCTACCCTCCACACAAAAACTATACCTACTTGACATACTGTATTAACCTGAGTGATCCTCTTCTGTAATTAAATTTAATCTTAGTTTAGATGAATCTCGTGTATTACTTCTTGACATTATATACTTTATTTATTTTATTTAACGAATTAAATGCGACTGTTTTTCTTTTGAATTTTAAATATGACGATTTTATAATTAAATAATAATAATAGTAATATTGTATTTGTAAATATAAATAAGAATGCAATACCCTTACAGGGTCCATAAGTATGATCTCACACAATGTAACACCTTATGTATACACTTATGACGCAATAAATGAATATGAATATGAATATGAATATGAATATGAATATAAAATCTGTCGATGTTCTCGGTTGTCCGGAGGACTCGTTCGTGGTACTTTTAGTCCGTTTACTAATACAGTTGTAAATGGTTCATCATTATCATCATCTCAGCCTATGCAGTCCACTGCTGGGCCTAAGTAATCCTTTTTCCTCCATCCACTGCCAGCCATCTTCCTAAGGCCGTCGGTCCATCGAGCTGGGGGGCGTCGATTACGTAACCAAATTATTTTTTATTTTGTTGAAAATTTAGTCTTATTTATAGGGTACATAGTGACATTTGCCGTAAAATAGGTCCCTGTTGGTATAAAAATATTGAAACTGAAAAAGAGAAAATTTGATTGTTTTTCAAAAATTTGTATATAAAAGATCTGGAGGATTTTCGAGGTCGAAAACTGGGATTCGTCATCGATTTGATGCAAGGGAGGTTCCCTTTAGGGCACGTTTTCTATTTACCTGTTTTGTGCGCCATCTGACGATTATTTCCACAGGCTAGTATGTAAATAGTTAAGTAAGATTTACACAGAGGGCGCTTTTTTGCATTCCTACATTTGAGTACTCCCCTAGCTATGATACCATTTTCATACTCGCGCACCTAGCAAGGTTTGCAAAGATTTTATTCAGTGTAATTTATGACGTTATTCAGCTAATGAGGATATTTTTTGGAGTATAATTTCACTTGAGACATCTTTATTTGCTTGCGACAATAATAGTTTTACGTAGTATTATACTTAACTCTGTGATAATAGCAAAACCAAAAATGTGCAGACACTCACCATTGTTCAATGTTCGTTCATACTTTCTACGAGTACTTTACGAATTGGGAATAAGTTTGTATGAGAAATGATTAGCCAAATTACTTAAATCAAAAGCACTCAAGAACACGAGCAAGTTCGGTGATCGTCTAGTAGTTTAAGGTTTGGTCTATACTTAGCCGGAAACCGGACGGGTTAACGCGGATTCAATCTATCGCTTAAGCAATAAGGTCGTTTTTTGAACGGATTCTTGCGGATGCTTACGGATTCCGCCAACGTATAGACTGAGCCTAATAGTGGTTCGCGCTCCGGCCTACAAAGCAAGGTGGTCGTAGATTCAAATCTGCAAGAAGCAAATGTTTGTGAGAAGACCACGAGGATTTGTAGGTATCTAACTCATTATTAAACGTATTTTAGTTTGTTTGTTTATCCGTTCTGTAGTACCTACCTACTTTTTTATGGTGTTAGATTAATAGTGTGATTATAAAAAGTATGTATTAATTTATTATTTAACACATTATTTATTTATAGAGAGTTAAACGAAAAATACCGGTGATGACTTACGGAGCAGAAACGTGAAACATGACAGTAAAGCTGGTCCACCGACATTATGTCACTTTGCTGTTTTTTTCGTTACTTGGGAGCACCATTTCATCAAAGTGCGACATTGATGCTGAAATTAACAGCAGAATCGGTGCTGCGGCAGCAGCCTTTGGCAAATTAAACACCAAGGTCTTCCGCTCGCATGACTTGAAGTTAGTCACTAAAGTTGCTGTTTACATGGCTATCGTGCTGCCTAATATGTTGTACTCATCGAAACACGGACACCGTATCGACGCCACTTTCGCCAACTAGACCGTTTCCATATAAAATGTCTTCGCTCGATTCTTAACATCCATTGGTCCGATCGTGTGCGTAATACTGAAGTCTTGAGACGAGCCAATGTAGGTGGCATTGAGTCGTATCTTATGAGACGACAACTTCGCTGGTGTGGCCATGTTTCGCGTATGTCGGATGAGAGAGTGGCGAAGCGCATCTTTTACTTTGAGCTTCAGAAGGGCAAGCGTAAGCATGGCGGACAACTTTTGAGGTACAAAGATGTGCTGAAGCGCCATATGAAGGGATGTGACTTAGATCCTTCTCTCTGGGAGGATTTAGCATCCAACCGTGGAGAGTGGAGAACGCGCGTGAATGTCAAAGTCGCTGAATTTGAATCCCGGCGGCTTTCTCATCTTGACGCCAAGCGCGATGAATTGAAAGCCCGACCACCTGCGGCTATCAGTTATAATTTTAATAACGGTGTGCTAACATGTCCTCAATGTACGCGTACCTTTGTCAATAAAGTTGGGTACGTAAGCCATGTTAGGGCACACGAACGACGACAGCAAAATAGGGAGTAGAAGTGGTCGCCGTAACCGAACTCGGTTAGGAGGATTATTTTTTTATATGGAAAGGTATTCCGTTAGGAGATAAAATCCGAAACGAGATGTTCAGGCAGAAGACTTATGTAAAAGTCATACCTAGTCAAAAAATGTAGAGCAAGCTTCGGTGGCATTGGGCTGGCCACATTTGTCGCAGAACCGATGCAAGGCGGAGTACCTAGACGGGTTGTGAAAACTACACCTTTGCAAAAGTAGTGTAGGACGCCTCTCAGCCCCTTAGACAGATGACCTTAGGAAGATGGCTGGCAGAGGCTGGATGAAAAAAGCGGGAGATCGTGCTCTTTGCCGCTTTTTAGGGCACGCTGTCCAGCAGTTGACTGCAATAGGCTGATATGATAAAATGAAAAATAAGATAACTAAATAATTGAACACCGATACATAATACATTTGACGACCGTCTGGTGTAGTGGTTCGCGCTCCGGACTACAATGCCTGGCGGTTGCGGGTTCGAATCCCGCGAGGGGCAACTGTTATGCTGGGGCTTCATCTGCGTCTAATGTCGTTAATTAGTGCTCTATTTGACGTAGTACGCATGTGTGGCCAGTCTTTGTGTGCTAATTTGCTTCAATAACATTAGACGTTAGGCGATAGCTCGGACGGCGGTAACTTTTGACACATCAAAGGGATTAAGCGGGCGTCTAGTGCGTTGTTGTGGCTACACCTACTACACTAAACATGTTAAAACACGGTCACATTCAAAAACTCTGTGAAATATATGTTAAAGTGCATAGTTATTAAGTTAGAATGGAGTAGACAAAACGAAAAAAGTATTGAGTTCTTGAAAGCATTTTATTTTATTTTAAAGACACACTCACAGATCACACGCTAACTAAGTCGCTAGACGCTAGAATCAAACCTCAAATAAGTGTGGCCGCGCACTTAGCGCGTAGCTTAATGCTTTAATTTATTTAACGATAATCATGCCTTTATTTGAACGTTAGGCGTCACGCAGGTGAAGCCCCAGCCTTAATGTGATGAGCACGAGCATTTGCACCTAAGTCATGGATGTTAATAAACGTATTCAAGTATGTTTATCCGTTATCTAGTCGCCATAGCACAAGCTTTGCTTAGTTTGGGGCTAGATAATTGGTGTGATTGTGGAAACAATTTATTATTTTATTTATTTAATACTAGGTACTTAATAACTTATTTACATTAAATCGTGATCCTGCAATGATCGCCACCCTGCAACCGCTGCTGATGATGTGAGGTGTTAAATTTCTTGAAACCACCTCATTTTAAACATTATTTACGTAGGTAAGAGTATAAGTACTTAAGAACTTCAAACCGATATTGTTTTGGTACAGCTAGAAGCTATCCCAACTCGAAAATTATCCGTAATTGAAACGTGTAACCGTTCCGCTATTGGAAAGTTAGACGCGCTCTCGTTTACTTATTCATTAAGTATCACCTCCGAATCGTGGAACAGAACACTAACAATTTGAATTCGAAATGTTTTTGTGCGAAAAGAAACACCGAAGCCATTTTACCCCACACGAAATACCACTTACCTAAAATCTATGCTGTGGTATAGGTATGTAGGCTTTTAGGTACTTTTGCTTGTATGTATGCACGAAGGTAAGCTTATTGGTAAGACAGTGTTTTCACTTGAGCGAAAAAGGCAAAGGCAATCGCAAATGACTCCTTTTATTGTCACTTTGGATTTTCAACGAAATGTGTAAAGTTAGAAAAACTATTTATATAGGTACTTATAGTTACTTATCTGAAGCCCGGTTCCTATATCCGAGAAACGGTTGGTTTTGCTAACGGATGGTAGGAATTGTCAACTTGACATACTCAAAAGCGTTCCTATAAATGACGCTTCGTCAAATTTTATAGGAACGACTATAACGGCTCGTTACTTTTGACACCGATACGATCAGTTGCTGATGTACACTTACGCATAGTACAATATAGGAACCCGGTGTTAATAATGTAAGTTTAATGCGTAAAATAACTTTGTCATTGACCAGACAATATGTACAATGTACAATTAATTTAACTATTTCAGTATGTACATTGTACATAGTGAAATAGTTAAATAAATATTACGCCGTGACATTAACTAAATATACTACGCCGGACTACATATGGCGTCGCCATCTTTGAGCTTCCGTGTTCGAGCCCCGGTCGGGTCAATGTAGAAAACGAACTTTTCTATATTGACTCGATTGGGTGTTGTGATACCGTTTCTGATTTCTATAACACAAGTGCTTTCGCTACTTACCTTAGGAACAGAGCAATGTATGTGATGTTGTTCAACTTTTTTTTCTGGGTAGGTACTTATTTTTTTCACCAAATCTACGCGTGATAGCTGTTTATTCGGTCAAAAACACAGTTAACTACTATTTTACCAACAAGGTTATTAAAAAAACCCTTAATCGTGTCACACCATAATGTCTATTGTTGAATATTTTTTCCCAAAAAAAAAAAAAAATAAGTTGTAAATTTTTGTTTTTAGCAATTCCATGCAAGGTTTTAATTGAAAATAAATAACACTTGAAAAAAATCATCGACCTCAGGTGGGACTCGAACCCACGTCCCATCGCAAGCCGGGCGAGTGCTTTACCAACTAAGCTACCGAGGACGTCACGTGACAAGATGAAATTCCTCAAGTGTTCTTTCTCGCTGTCAAAGCCAGCGTATTCTGATCAATGTTGTAGCTATATGTATAGCTGAGTAGTATACTACCGTCAACACCCTATAGAAATATTTTTACAAATATTTGACTATTGGTTAAGATCAGAAATGCTTAAACATTGTAAATTTTTGTTCTTAGCAATTCCATGCAAGGTTTTAATTGTAGATAAATAACACTTGAAAAAAATCAACGACCTCAGGTGGGACTCGAACCCACGTCCCATCGCAAGCCGGGCGAGTGCTTTACCAACTAAGCTACCGAGGACGTCACGTAAGTAAGTTGCACACATCACTTTTTCGCTTAAAGCATTCCAGTTGGTTAAATGCTTTAAGCTTTTTCGGTATATTAAAACACAAATAAACATTTTGAACTTGATTTTTTTTATTGCATTGACTTTAGACTGCATACTTTAACCAAGCGCGCCACTGAGCGGGCGAAACAAACTTTGGCGCTAACAGTTGGCTTAAATATTTTTTTAAGTTTATGACACTCGAACAGGGAATCTAGACGTGTATATAATCAAAGAATTCAACTTAAACACGTTTATCATCCATGACTTAGGTGAACTTACGCAAAATGGGATTAGTTTAGTTTGAGGTTAAACATCTCTCCATCTTTGTCATTGACATACCTACAAACTGAAATAAGCAATGTGATATGCAGGGCTGGCATGCGCAACACGATAAAATTTTGTCGTGGCATTTTATCAACTTTTGACGTTTGACGAACAAAGAAAAAACCAAAATATCATGTAATGCCGTGTTATAACGTAGAAATAAGTAGCTACGAAGAACGGGAGACCCTGAAAATATTAAGAAAAAGGATTCGAGACGTCTGTAATTAGGGAAAACGACAAATATCGTCGAAGACAAAATTTGTCTTGTCTATCGATAAAATAACCGATGCGTGCATGCTAGCCCTGCTGGGCGGCACTTCTAACCCGTTAACGAGTTCGCTAAGTTTGGTTGGTCTGTATCTAATTTTATTGACAAAAAAAGTAATTTTAGGTCAAAACAAATCTGAAAAAAAAATTTTTTTTTGAAAATAATATTATGAATATTTTTTTTTCTAGCCAAGGAAACCCTAAATACCTACCAGTAATGAAGCTTATGGTCAGTTACTCTGTTCTTTTATCTATCTTGTCGTATTTCTTTCATGTCTCTCTACGAAACATAAAACCACAAAGTAAGTATTATGGATAAAACCTTTTTTTATTATTCTACCTACCTTTTTTTAGCCTACCGTCAGGGAGGGAGGGTCCCTGCTGAAAACCAACGTCGTGATACGTCCCTGACTGTCACGTCAAATGCTGAGCCTTTTTGACACATATTGCTTTTTATTAAGCTGTAAATGTTTTCTTTTTCCTTTTGTATTCTGTGTGTGTCAAATAAATCTTTTTCTATTCTATTCTATTCTATTATAATCTTATTGGCTCGCACGACTTGTGTATTCGCCACGGACGGATCCTTTGTCATTGTCTAAAGTGTTAAAAAAACATAATGGCCGCAATTCATATTGGGCGAGGTTTTGACACCCCCAAATTATTATTTTTGTCGATTAAATTATATATCGCACTTAGCCTTAACGGGTTAGAAGTACCTACCACCCATATCACATTGTTTAGGAATTAAATTCACTAATCTTACGCCTAAAGACCGCCTAAATTGTATCATTCTACATGTATTTTTTCTTAGTACTGTTTGCTTGTTTGGTGTGCCATAAAGAGTATTATATCTATCTATCCTGACATGCGCGAGTTGGTCTAATGCTGGGGCTGCGTCTAATGTCGTTAATTAGTGCTCTATTTGACGTAGCACGCATGTGTGGCCGGTCTTTGTGTGCTAATTTGCTTCAATAACATTAGACGTTAGGCGATAGCTCGGACGGCGGTAACTTTTGACACATCAAAGGGATTAAGCGGGCGTCTAGTGCGTTGTTGTGGCTACACCTACTACACTAAACATGTTAAAACACGGTCACATTCAAAAACTCTTTGTGAAATAAATGTTAACTGCATAGTTACTAAGTTAGGATGGAACAGCTAAGGATTGGAATTCCCTGCCTGCGTCTGTATTTCCGAGTGCATATAACCTGACTCTCTTTAAGTCCAGAGTGAATAGGCATCTTCTGGGCAAGCTCGCTCTATCGTAGATCCCATCTATGCTCTAGAGCAAGATTGGGGTCAAGAGTAAGCCCATCTCAAATAAAAAAAAAAAAAAAAAATATAGTAGACAAAATAAGAAAAGTATTGAGTTCTTGGAAGCGTTTTATTTTATTTTAAAGACACACTCACAGATCACACGCTAACTAAGTCGCTAGACGCTAGAATCAAACGTCAAATAAGTGTGGCCACGCACTTAGCGCGTAGCTTAATGCTTTAATTTAGTTAACGCTAATCATGCCTTCATTTGAACGTTAGGCGTCACGCAGGTGAAGCCCCAGCATTAGAGAAAAACATTGCCCGTGTATTGAGCGCAATTTTATTAAACGACGTAAGTAAACCTAGTTTAGAAGTGTGTGCCAGTTAACCAAAACTAACTAAAAAGAGTCGAGACGCACGGCTCGCAGGTAGCATTTCACCGAGGCCGCGTTATAGCTCCCGGCGGACAGGCACGAAATTCACAGCAACGAGTAGGTACAGCTCGAAACTTTATCGCGCTCAAATTGTCTGAATTATTTATTTAATTTAAAAGCGAAGATGCCGGCGTGCGAGATCATACCGCTTGGATGAGGCGAAAGAATGCAAGAAATAAATAATGGCTCACGAGAATTGTGAGGTTATATTGAATTGTTTTTTGTTTTTCCGAGGTGTGCGTGTGAGGCCTTTCTACTATGGCGTACCTTTAATGTTAATTGTGTTTTCTAAAGGTCAATGAACTACTTGTTAAGGTTGAACTCAGTCATATGATGGATATGGATAGGTACCAACATAGAGGTAAAAAGGTAATTAAGTTTTGTTTTGTCTGTCAAGAAGTAACTTACTGAATACTTAATTGTTATTGTCCGCTCCGCGCTGCTGTTCTTCCATCTGTCTGTCCGTCTGTCACCAGGCTGTATCTCATGAACCGTGATAGTTAGTGTTGAAATTTTCACAAATTATGTATTTATGTTGCCGCTATAACAACAAATACTAAAAAACAGAATAAAACACAAACTTAAGGTGCTCCCATACAATAAATGTATTTTTTTCCGTTTTTACAGATAATGGTACGGAACCCTCTGTGCAGCAGTCCGACTCTCACTTGGCCGGTTTTTGTTTTTTCCTATTATCTGATGGTTTTTTAGTATGCAGAAGTGTGTTTTTGGTATTTTGTTGGTTCCCCAGTAAGTCTGAACAGTAAATATTTCTAAAGAAGTAAGTAAAAAGCGACCGGTACTGACTGATCTATCAACCCACAGCTCAAACCACTGAACGGATTGCGCTGAAATTTGGCACACATATAGCTGTTATGATGTACATAGGCGTGCGCTAAGAAATGATTTTCTAAACTCCGGGGGGTAAACCGGGGGTTCAAAGCTTGTATAAGGCACCAAGATCGCGAGGTTAATCCTATAACATTACAGGATGGTCCAGGCCATCTGGCCTAAAAAAATTTTTATATCCATCTGGATATAAAAATTTTTAGGCAGTCGGTTTAGGGACCTGTTTGTAGCCGCCAGGAAAGAATCCGCTTACAAGATATTTTTTATCACCACTTTTTTTGAGAGAGCGCAATGTCTAATTTTTTTTCTAAGAGAGTGCAATGTCTTACTAAGCACCTAATTTAAAAAAAATATAGAATTTTTCATTTTAAAAGTAAATAAACCATCAAAGTGGTGATATTTCTAAAATAAAAAAATCATATCTTAGTAGCGGCTGACCAGCGTTTTCTTTTTAACGAAAAATGTATATCCATCTGGCCTAGACAACCCTGTATAATACTATCTCTATGCTGTAACAAAACAAGCAATCTAACGCGAGCGAAGCCGCGTGCAAAAGCTAGTATCTTAAAAAATAGGAACACCAAAATATTAATTATGTGATACCATAGAGAAAGAATAATGTGATACCTACGTCACGCACACGCGATGACACATAAATATATAAGGTGTAAACTTATCAGTTAACTCTTTTCTAGGGGATGATTCTACTGCTTAAATAGAACAAATTATTCTATGGGACCAACTTCAAAATCGCAAAACCAAAAACCTTTTCCCCATACAAAACGGCAGACCAGCTGAGATCAGTTTGTATAAAGACATGAAATATTTTTTTAAGATTTCGAAGTTGTCTCATACAAAAATTTATTTTATTTGAGCACTAGAACTACCTCCTAGAAAAGAGTTAACTGATAAGTTTACACCTTATATAAATAAATAAATATTTTACAACATCACAAAGTACATGGCACTGATCCTAAGGTAAGTAGCGAAAGCACACATGAAATTGAATCTAAACCATTGAGATATAATTTACTAGCGTACTAGAGAACACATCTCGAACTAAATGTTTCAGCCAAGCATTGTAGCCCGGTGGACTACAAAGCTTCAGTCAGTGTCAATAATTGAAGTTGCCAAAACTGCTTCTTGATTGTTCAATCAATGAATTTGTAGTCCACCGGGCTACAATGCTTGGCTGAAACATTTAGTTCGAGATGTGTTCTTTAATACGCTAGTACATTATACTTATGTTCTAAACGGTGTGGTTTCAAAATGATTACATGTTTCACCGTAAAACAACAAATAACATGAAACTTCAGTCAAAGTTATTCGATGCGCACTTCCTCTGTCGAGTCGAGTTGTTCGTGCATTTTTTACCCGGCTGCAGAAAAGGGAGTGAATGTTTTCAGCTACAATGCTGTCTATTTGTGACAGCATCGGAGCGATAAATCGACTGAGCGACTTCCCCGAGTCAAACGACGCGGCATGTTTTAAGAATCTCTGGCACAGCGTGTGTTGTACATCGCTGGCTTAATTTTTTTCTGTAAAATAAAAATATATATAACAAGGTGTTCATTTATTAATTGAATTTCTAGGGGGTGATTGTTCCTCGTCAATTACCTACACTACCTTTTTAATGCTACCAAAATTGAAATCGCAGAAAAAACTTAATACAATCAAAAGCCTAATTCCGGGTTTTTTAGATTTTAAAGTAGTCGCAATTTCTCGGTCCGGTCCCAGTAATATTACGATCAGACATTATTCGGAAAAAAAGCAATAACGATTCGTGGTGCAAATGAAAATAAATGAAACCAATATGAAATATTTTTCAGTCTAATTATCTATCAGTCGCATAACGATAATTTTGTGTAAGTAAACGTTAAAGATAACAAGTAGCTATACCGTTTTAGGTAGTAATGTTTTTTTTATTAGTCATTGAAAAAAATAAGATAAAAATTACAGTTTTTAAATCTAAAAAAATGAAATTTATAAAAACCTAAACTATTTATGTACATAAGATCAGTATTTTATTTATACGACAAAAACCTATAAATAACATATCTGATTGAGCTCGCTGCTTTGGGGAAAGGTACCCAAAAGGCTGGCCACATTGCCACGCTGTATAGCTAGGCTAATGATCACATCATCATCACCAGCCTATATCAGTCCACTGCTGGACACAGGCCTCTCCAAAAGAAGGATTTTGCCAAAATCCTTACTTGGCAGGCGGGTTGGCGATCGCAGTTTGGCCAATGGTGGAGAGGAGACGCTGCTGCCCGTCTTCTTATGGCGGTTCTCCTGTAGTCGCCTCTTACGACACCTATAGGAAGAGAAGGGGTGGATCAATTCTTTTAACGTGCCGGCACCACACGGCACACGGCTAGGCTAATACGTTGGGCCAAATGTAAGCCAGCCTTTGTATCGTGGGATGTCTCAGCTAATCGCTTAGACATCTCACGATAGAGTTTATGGGCACTTGGTCCCCACGGGCCCAGAGTTTCGACCCCAAAAATATCCGATAAATAAATAAATATAAATACTAGACAACATCACATAATTCACATACATTGCTCTGATCCTAAGGTAAGTAGCTAAAGCACTTGTGTTATAGAAATCAGAAACAACGACGGTACCACAAAACCCAGACCCGAGCCAATATAGAAAAGTTTGTTTTCTATATTGACCCGACCGGGGATCGAACCCGGAACCTTAGAGATGGCGGCGCCATTTAAAGTCTGGCATGCTCGCCTCTCGGCCACGGAGGTCGTCAAATACACGGATAGTAACTATTAATGAGACCAGGGCCCTAACCATGAACTGTTAAAACAATCACAAATCTGTCAAACATTATCATTTCTGTCAAATTTTGTATGAAATGACGTACCAAAATTGACAGATTTGACAACTTTGAGATAGTTTTAAGAGTTCATGGTTATGGCCCAGAAATGCAGCAATTTTTAATACTTATAAATCGGAATTGGGCTTTAGGAATCCATCCCGATTAATATCTATGAAACCGTCAATGTACAGTGAACTACACTTATTAGTAAACTCTCCGCACGCAGGCCACGTCCGCATCGCACCGCGTCGCGCGACGTCGCGCGTATGTTTAATGCACGCGTCTACAACGTTTGCATACGCACCGAAGATACATGTATGTTACATTTCTCTTGTTACTTTTTGAAAATGCTAGGTCCAAGTGGAAATGTATTTTTCATTTGATATTCCTTTGCAATTATACTTTTATCATTAAATAAAAGAATTCTGTTGTATAGCTGTTTGGCACTTTATACGTCCATTGTCCAACAGGCTCTTAGGCTCGGTCTATACCCAGCCGGAAACCGGACCGGGTTAACGCGGATTCAATCCATTGCTTAAGCACTAAGGTTGATTTTTGAACGGATTCTTGCGGATGCTTACGGATTCCGGCAGCGTATTATAGACCGAGATGTCAACTATTTAATATCAAATTCATATTTTTTTAAGAATTCAATTCATTGCCTATTTAGGTAATTAATTTCTGTAGCATAGATTAAAATCTGTATTATACAGGATGTAGAAGAGCATGGGACACTCCTTAAAACCACGTGATCAGCTGATTATATACAACAACTTTTACTATGGGAGCAACATTGAAAAAAAAAAAACCTATTCTCCATACAAACTTACTCGCTTACCTCGATGATAATGTATGGAGCATCTAAAAATAAAATCACGATATCGATGTTGCTCCCATAGGAAAAGTTGTTGTATATGACCAGCTGATCACGTGCTTTTAAGGAGTGTCCCATTCTTTTGTACACCTTGTATAATAATATAATATAATAATCATATTCTTTATTTGGCACTAAAAACACATAGAACATAAAATGGTTATTTAAAAACATTCAAAGTGCCAAAAGGGACAGACACTCTTAAAAAACCACGTGATCAGCTGGTCTTACAACAATTTTCTAGGAGCAAAATCGAAATCGTATTTTATTTTCAGATGCTCCATAGATTATCATCGAGGTATGCGAGTAAGTTTGTATGGAGCAGCTAGAATATTGTTATGCAGTTCAGCAGCTGATATTATAAACAATATAAATACAAATATTGGACAACATCACATGCTTTGCTCTGATCCTAAGGTAAGTGGCTAAAGCACTTGTATTATAGAAACCTGATACAACACCCAGACCCGAGTCAATATAGAAAAGTTCGTTTTATACATTGACCCAACCGGAACCCAGAACCTCAGAGATGGCGGCGCTGCCATTTTAAGTCCGGCATGCTCGCCTCTCGGCTACGGAGGTCGTCAGTCATCGGAGGTGATGATATTAAATCTATCTTGTAGGTACGTATATTTTTTTCTCTATGCTTGTACTAGAAAAGGGAGCATACAAATTTGAAAAAAAGAAGTGTGCGGTTTTCACGACAGACCTCAAGACTCGATTAAAGAACTGTTTAGGGAAAATATATCCTTACAGTGGCCTCTCCCTCGTTACACAGAAATGTTGATTCCTCGTCTCGAGACCATGGCAATTAGAGAGTAGTATCTTATGGAAAATATTTAATGAAAACTTGTTAATTTATAAATGTGGGTACCAAAAAATCTAAGACATTGATGGAACAACACTAGCTCGAACTCACAGTTATAAATAAAAACTTTAAATAATTCGTCAACTCAACCTAACTATGTTCCTCCATACCTCAGTGGAAAGAGCAGTCACTCGGATATCGAAATGTGTTGGGTTCATTCCCAACAGAGAAAAAAATTACATTTGAAAATGTTTTTTTCAAACTTTTTTCCATTTTTGTAAATAAAAAAACACAAAATAACTGGTTATCTTGTAAAGGTCAAAATTATAACTCGCATAATTTTAATCACACTCAACCCCTCGCTCTTCACAAACAATTATTCGATTTAGATCACAGAGCAAAAGTAACACTTGCGCTCAAAAAGGGTTGCGAAACTACCAGTTGATCCGGACAAAAATTAATTTGATCAAACATCAAACTTAGTACACAAACAATCCCTATCCAACGACCATGATCCCGAGTAACGGGATATAATATAGCATAATCGATTTTACGCCCCAAGATTATTTCTGAACTAGTGACGTGGCAACATCGATTTGCTGTTACAATAACCCAAAAATCGGAATTACGACTTTAATTTAATAAATATAAGGTTTATCATCGCGAGTTTTATTTTTCTGATGTTAACCAAACTGGTTTTTCGAGTGATTTGGACCCCTTAAATTCATGGGCGTTGTTGTCGGTGGAGCCAGCTAATTTTATTGTTATTTCAATTCCATTTGCTCCCTTGGACGGGGCGAATTTTTTGCTAATCATTATTGTCGGCATTGTAAGTTGATTATCGATTGTACGTTTGCCATTTAACAGTTGTGTGAATTGCGTGACATACTTCTGTATGGTTTTTTTTATCGCGATGATTTAGAGTGCCTTTTAGTTGAGGAAATGTTTTTAGTGTTGTTCCATCCGTGTTATGCTGGGGCTTCACCTGCGTGACGCCTAACGTTCAAATAAAGGCATGATTAGCGTTTACTAAATTAAAGCATTAAGCTACGCGCTAAGTGCGTGGCCACACTTATTTGACGTTTGATTCTAGTGTCTAGCGATTTAGTTAGAGTGTGATCTGTGAGTGTGTCTTTAAAATAAAATAAAACGCTTCCAAGAACTCAATACTTTTCTTATTTTGTCTACTCCATCCTAACTTAATAACTATGCACTTTAACATTTAATTCACAAAGAGTTTTTGAATGTGACCGTGTTTTAACATGTTTAGTGTAGGTGTAGCCACAACAACGCACTAAACGCTCGCTTAATCCCTTTGATGTGTCAAAAGTTACCGCCGTCCGAGCTATCGCCTAACGTCTAATGTTATTGAAGCAAATTAGCGAACAAAGACCTGCCACACCTGCGTATTACGTCAAATAGAGCACTAATTAACGACATTAGACGCAGGTGAAGCCCCAACATTAGACGTAATTTTACCTTTAAGTAGTATTATAGGGGTTAGATTTTTGAGTTAAACAAAAGGTGGGCCTGGGTCTAGTTAAGAGCTCGTAAGACTTTAACCTTTTTAGAGTTTGACGTAAAAACAACACTGTTTGAGCTGTTTTAAGTTTATTGTTATGCTGTTTGTACTTAATTTCCATTATATTGAACAGTCATGTTAAAATGCCGTTGATATGTACGATCGTGGGCCTCCGTAGCCGAGAGGCAAGCATGCCGGACTTTAAATGGCGCCGTCATCTCTGTGGTTCCGGGTTCGATTCCCGGTCGGGTCAATGTAGGAAACGAACTTTTCTATATTGGCTCGGGTCTGGGTGTTGTGGTACCGTCGTTGTTTCTGGTTTCTATAATACAAGTGCACAAGTGCTTAGCTACTTACCTTAGGATCAGAGCAATGTATGTGATGTTGTCTCATATTTATTTATAGTAATTTTCAATATCGAACCATAAGCGGTTGTCCAATATACGAATAGTGCTATTCAAATTTAATCCGAGCTAAGACCGAGTTTCCGACCTAGACAAATGCCTTGCAGTCAAACGGTTCCCCTAGGCACTATATCTAAGTACCTGACGTTCACTTAACTATTTTTATTCTGTTTAAAAATGAACTTCATGGACGTAAGCCTATTTTGCATTTCTTGGCAGATATCGTTACATTTTTTTTAATAACAAAAAAAGTTAACTTATTTTTTTTTTGTATAAATGCGGGAATAGGGTGCTCGTAGCTCAGTGGCGGCAGCGCTTTGGTATCGATTACTAAAGTTAAGCAACCAACGCCGCGGTCGTGAGTGGATGGGTGACCATTCCGACCATATTTAGTGACATTTATCACGAGCATCTCCGTGCTTCGGAAGGCACGTTAAAAGTTGGTCCCGGCCAATATCGCTGGATATTGGCCGTGAAGCCTAGTCAGAGGCCTTAAGGCGGCTTGATTACATCTGACAGTAAGGTTTAGTCACTGGCCTTACAACACCCCTCCACCGCACCGCACCGGGCCCGCGTGGTGGAGTATGGCCTAAACCACCTCATAGTTGAGGTGAGGCCTGTGCCCTGCAGTGGGACGTATATACGCATACTTTAACTTTTTTTTTAACTTGCCAGTTCTAACGATGTAGGTCCTGTATTACCTGGAGGCCTACTATGAAAGTGCTTCGTTCGTTCGAACGTATTAACCTATCAAATCAAAATAACCATTCACTAGTATCAAAACTTTGACAATTTGTGCACTATTGAAAACGGTCGTGTTTTTTACACGGCTAATTTGAGTTGGTCATATTTTGTCAAAGGATTGATACAAGTCTGGTTATTTTAATTTGTTAGGTTTATACGTCCGAACGAACGATACACTTTTGGAGTAGGACTACTGTCCCTTAAGCAATGTTTTTTTTAAATGCGAAGTGATTATTTTTAGGTTTTATCATCTATTTAAGAATGCATTATCTGGTACCGCGTTACACAAACATGTTACATAATATATTATTACCTTGAGACGTGACAATCATCATAATTATGTCTGGCTCATATTTATTTCATATGAAAGAAAATTTGGTAAATTAAATTAATAATTATAAATGATTTTGACTTTGACTTTGAAAAATAAAATTTTACTTGTTATTATATTTGTACATATTTTTTTTAGGTTTTATTATTTATATTAGTTCAATGTGCATAATTTTACGAATAAATATTCATAAAATAACTCACATTATAAAGAAAATTAAGTTTTAATCTTACCGTTCGGGCAGTTCTTATGGTTTACCAAGGCTATCATGAAAAATCTTATTTCCTGTCGTAGCGATGTAATTTAATAAAAATGGTAAAAATAAATTGAAAACATTTTTGTAGCCGAATCAATTTCGGCTTGCAATGGAGCAGCGTAGGCTATTGACCTAGATTCCAGGCTGCAATTCCAGGAGAGATGAATGTTTAGCTCAACGTATCAAGCTCTGACGTTGTAGAGCTAGGTTCTATCTAATAAAATGTATGGCCATTGCAGAAAGAAGTGAAGAATCTTAACTCATCATCACCAGCCTATATTAGTCCACTGCTAGACACAGGCCTCTCCAAAAGGAGGATTTTGCCATAATCGCCACGCTTGGCAGGTGGGTTGGCGATCGCAGTGTGGCCAATGGTGGAGAGGAGACGCTGCTGCCCGTCTTCTTGTGGCGGTTCTCCTGTAGTCGCCTCTTACGACACCCATAGGAAGAGAAGGGGTAGTGCTATTCTTTTAACGTGCCGGCACCACACGACACGAATCTTAACTACGAGTAATTCAAATGTTTTAGCGCTTCATTTAAAAAAAATATATTTAAAAAGGTTACTACCAACCTAGCAAATCAAAATAACCATTCACTTGTATCAAACCTTTGACAATTTGTGCACTATTGAAAACGGTCGTGTTTTTTACACGGCTGCTTAGAGTAGGTCATATTTTGACATGGTAATTTTAACCTGTTAGGTTTATACGTTCGAGAATGAACGAGATTTTGTTGTAAACCTGCTGGAGCATTGCTTATTGTATACACGGTGTCCAAAAGAATATTTCTAGTAACTTAACGTCTAGCTGCTGTCATCAAAATTTTTACTATGGGGAGAACACCAAAAATGCTTTCTAAAATATCATCGAAAAAATAGGTTTTTTTTCCACAAAAAAAAAAAATTCTCTATTCGACGATGCAAAGTAAAAAAAGGCTAACTAATTTTTATAAATTTTCTGCTCATGTAAGTAAATTTTTCACATTTCGCATCAACATAAAACTATTTGTAAAATATATATAATTTAATTTTGTCTTAATTAGTAGTATATAGAAGTAACGATACTATTTTTATAATATTTGGTTTATTATGAAACATATTTTTGTTTTGTTTTTATGAGAGGTGAAGAAGAGATGCAAAAAGGAAGTAACTATTATTACTATGCACCCGTCAAAATTATTAAACTGTTGCAAAAAAACGTAAAAAATATGTCGTGACACCAAAAAATCAGTTGACATATTTTTATCGTACAGTTAAAATCATGTCATACAAAAATCGTATAAAAACTATTTAATTTGACGCTGAAACTTTGCGGAATAGCCTTATAAAAGAAATAAGCCAGAAAATCATATTAATGCATTAAGGCTAAGATATGTCACCGATCCAGTTAACCCATCTACCTAATGTACTCCAAATCCGCGGATCCGTCGGTCAATCATCTGTCACTCCTCAAAGCAGATCCCACATTGACAGTATTACGTCAGAGCTTGTTACAACAACCGACGTCACGGTAAGCCAATCGCACTCCACCCAGAACGAAGGTCACGCGGCGACCCCGACATCAAAGCACGCATCAAAATCTTGCTAAGTACATTATTATACCCGTGAAATGTCTGCATCTGCTGTTTTTTGCTATTAGACACAAATAAGCATTGATCTCCCTTGCCGCTTTCGGACCGTTCGAAAATCCATTTTATTAGCAAACTATACGGTCCGAATCCGCTTGTCGCTTGCTTAAAAATGTTTTGGCGGAGTTGTGCTTTATTTTTGACAGAATTAGGGTTGCGTTTGCCGTGACGGCGAGGGAATTGCCGCTTGGGTCAAGACCCTAATTGAATTTCCACTTGTGCCTCTGATCGCATTACTGGTGCAGCAGATGACGTTTCGGCGCTTACACCGTTATACTCTTGACTCTGAATTTTTTTTAAACGGGTTACCGTGCTCTTTTGTGGTCGCGCCGTGAAAATGAAGCTGTATTGAAATGGAAAGTGTTTGTAGATTTACTTTACTGCGCCGTTTTGGTTGGAGACTATTTGAAAGAGCTTGAATCTTTTGCTAAAATCCTATTAAAAAAAATATTGAAATTTTGAACGAAAATTTAACTTTGTCGATCACTCAGCTTTAACGATTTGAATAAAAAGGGGCCTTAAAGTATAATTACATAAGCGTTTTTATTTTTTCTATAAAATTTAGAACAAACACCACTGCGTATTGGGTTCATTGTTAGATCTTACTTTTTTGTCATTTGAAGCAGATTTTGAGGAATCACCCTTAATATACAAAAATAGGTACCCGAGCAGTAAATAACCTTGTTTTGCATCAAAAATTGTTAAAGCAGTGGAAAGAATGGTAAAGTAAAAAAATATCCGTTAAAATGCGGAAGACATTTCTCACTTCTGGCGTACATAGGTACGTTCACTTGTTCTCATGGGGCAAGACAGCGCAAACTTGGTAAGTATAATCCTCCGCCCCGGGCCGCGTCCAAATAGCATTTGCACAAGCCAATAGAACAGGCAATAAAAAATTAATTACATTTTTAATCTACGAAAACGTGAGCAGAAGGTGGATTAGCCGGAATTAGGGATACTAGAAGTGCCTTTGTAGGGTCAGTTGATTTTTGATATTTTGCATTTTCTGTCTCTACTGCAAAGGTGATGGTCACCCTTATTTAATTTTAATTTAATTTACATGTTTTGCATATTCTGATGATGATTACTTTAATACCTAATGGTTTTACAAGAATTTTACCGCATTATAGAAATTACTCTTTCACAAAATACAAGACTATATGAAAGCAAACATCGAATCAATTGTAAAATCCTTAATTAAAACAATTTTATCATTTTTACAGTAATTATTTAACTTTCAATAACATGAATTAACTCTTTGATGATCAATTTTTCCACAAAACATGACCATAATCATGTTTTGTTATAATTTAGGATGAACGATCAATTTTCCACATTTAATTTAATGTTAGTGACCATGAAAGTTTATAGCTATATAATGATTCAATTATTATAATTCATTAATTTGTAGTACTTATTTAAACATACAGAATGAAGAATTTAACAACAAATTTGATTTAAACCACTTTTTAATTTGGTAATGTTATAAATATACTCTTTTTACGCACGGTGATATTTAAAATAATTCGTAAGCTACCCCGATCTTTCCTCGTTGTTACTAATTTCTACACCGGTAATTTTTAATTACCCGAAAAAATTAACTAACATACTCAGATATCGATATACATCGAATATGGCGAATAAAAAAAAAAGAGAAATTTATTTAAAAGATCCCTAACATTCCTTAAAAAATATGCACCATAAAAGTCCTGCTAATTCAAATAGTAATCATTATCATTCCAACATTAACGGAACCAAAATCCACCTAATTTGGTCGCGTAATATTGGAGTACGGAAGGAATAACTATGATTTTTTTTTCATTCATAGTTATTCCTTCCGTACGCCAACGCCGTACGCCGTCCCGTTTTTTTTTATTCGCCAAATTCGATGTATATCGATATCTGAGTTTGTTAGTTAATTTTCTCGGGTAAATAAAAATTCACAGTGTATAACAGAATTGCTTTGACTTCACTTACTAAGTATGTATGATTTTGTCTTTTATTCAGACACATCCAGTAATCCAACCTCTGTGTTAGCCCTCGGAGAGCCTGAGGCGAATGCAGTGGCCCTAACGTGATTTTATGGAGTCCATAGGATGCCGATTAGATGGGCCTAGCGGGGCCCGGGCCTTGCCCGCGGTAATTCAATCTTGTTTAATCTGTTGCACGGTTTTTCTAAGAAGACGTTGCAAACTTTTTTATTAGCTAGAGAATTTGGCTGGGGACATAAACAGTACGGTTTATAAAGAAAATTGTAACACTGGCCTTAAGCAAATTAGCGCGCAATTTTCTTTTGTTGTTTTTTAAGGTTTGTATGCGATTCAAAATGACTTTTTCACTTGTCATGCTCGTAAAGTTCATGTTTATGTCGGGTTTAGGCTGCAGTTAGTTGAAACGATAATTTTTTTAGGAATAACTCTAGATGAGCATTGTAACTGGAAGGCACATATCACAGCAGTATGCGAAAAGCTCAGCAGATTTGTCTATGTTCTTCGCCGACTTAGAGAAACGGTATCCATAGAAGTAGCTTTAGACGCATACCATGCCTATGTCATATCAGTTTTGCAATACGGCTTGATGATCTGGGGAAACTCTACAGACATTAACTTGGCTTTTAAAACACAAAAGAAGTGTGTCAGAGCGCTCTGTGGTGCTGAGTTTAGGGACTCTTGTCGACCTTTGTTTAAAAATGTGAAGGTATTAACGCTTACTGGCCTTTATGTTAAACAAATCTGTGTTTTTGTCAAGGACCACCCTGAATTATTCCCTTCTAAACAAATTGTTACGGTAAAAACCCTTCGCAGTCGACCTTCTAACTTGTTGGAACTACCTACTGGCAAATTGACTATATTTAAGAAAAATGTGTTTGCCATGGCTATAAAAGTGCACAACGCTTTACCAGAGGATCTGCGCAGACTTTCCGAGCTCTCCTTTAAAAGAAAGCTACACGAGTGGCTCATTGAGCACACCTTCTACTCACTTAATGAATACTTTACTTTGAATGCGTAATTATATTGTAGCTGTTAATTGTGTAAAGTTATGATCTCATTGTAATAAACTGTGTAATAATTATAGTAAATTTAATAGTAGGTACCTATTTAGTTATAGGTATTAGTAAAATATGTGTGTATATATATATATAGAAGGTGTATACATACATATGGTTTGTATATAATAATGTTAATTTTAAATAATAATTAAATAGATTATTTTCTTAAACGAACTTGGTAGACCAGGCACTGTACTTCCCGTACTTACTCATAAGATATTGTAATGTACAATGTACCAAATATCATATAATTTTACCTAATATTTGTACGCTACCTATTAGCATATTTTGGAATCTGTACCGATACAACATTAAAGAAGACCCTATGTATAACCCAAAATAACACAAATAAACATTTTGAGTTTGAGTTTGAGTTTGAGTTTGCATAAAATTGCTTTTTAAGCTCTAGTGCATAAAGCAAAATTGTCGTCTAAGACTCAGACTCTAAGACAAAGGTCGTTAGGTGTACACAGCCACCCACGCATTTAAACTTCGTTTAACAAACTTATTCTTTCATTCTGTTTCTTTATTTTTACACATAATCCATGTTATAATTACTAAATTATGACTAAATTAATAAAACTAGGCAATATTAATGAGTTTTCTAAAAAATAAGTATTTCTGTAGCATATGGACTACGACCTATGATGCTAAGTGCCGCTGCCACGTATAAAAAAAAGTATTTTGGCGGGAACTGCGGGAAGTCCTTGTATTTTCTTTGTGTTGCATTTTGGAATTGTTTTATGATTTTTAAGCAATATTTAATAATTTCCTCACAATCGAAGTGAAAAGCAGAGTGTATAGCTCGTACATAAAACCCATTTACCCTCGACTTTCTCGCCTGCGGCTCGGGTGGGATATACGTCGTCTCGGTTAAAATGGTGCGTTTTATGCACTTGTTGTACAAATAACCATTGATATATATGTTAACTCAATGCAAATAACTATTTTTCTTCATTGCTGTCGGTAGTGTTAGTAATGTGACTCATTATTAAGAGGCTACATAAAAAGTTTTGAGGAGGAGGCGGTGAAGATTTTAAGAAAGTAATAATAATAATAATTATGTATAATATATCGGGTGTAATAAAAAGCTTAACGAAGCCGAACACCACATATTCTACGTATTATTACGATCATTTTTTTCTTTTACACTATACCTGGGTAATGACGGGTTACCGAGTTATTGACAGTCAAAGTTACAATTTTTTTTCAAAGATTTTTTACAAAATCGACTCCTGTTTGATAATACTAAACTTTTTTACAAAGAAACATGATCCGCTTACATACACAGGCATAGTCTGTGGCGTGCGCGCTATACATTGCGGGTAAGAAATAAGTAATTTTTTTTTATACCCAAAAATAAAAGTCATTTCCCAGCAATTATCTTTTTTGCATTCTACTTGGTTTTATGTATAGAATTCGTGGTTTAAGGCTTCGTTAAGCCTTTTTTTACACCCTGTATATATAGAAATTAACCAAATAACACTTATAATCATCCCTGAATGAGCCTACATACGTACCAATACTAAAATACATTTAAATACAAATCCAATTACAGACAGGAGAAAACTATAGTGAAAGGAGATAGAATTTAAGTCTACTTTTAAAGCTTGTCTTACTTGTCTAACTTGTAAGTTGTTTTTTTGGGCTGGTGGTGTCATCGGTCATGATATATCACACACTCTTTGTTTTATTAAAATCTAAAGATGTAAATTAAAATTTACATGTCATGTAACGAACAAAGTCCTATCTATACTATTTTTGTATGTTTGTATGTTTGTAATGAATAGGCTCAAAAAGTACTGGGCCGATTTAAAAAATTCTTTCACCAATAGAATGCTACATTCTTCCAATTTGACATAGGATACATTTCATTTTGAAAAAAATTAGGGATCCTTGGTAAAATTTGAACAATGTAACCGAAGGTGTAGAAAAATGAGTCTTAAAATGTCTTTCGTCGAATGCGCTGCCGAAACTATTAGCGATAATTGTCTACCCCGTGCGAAGCCGGGACGGGCTGCTAGTAAATAATAAAGAGACTAACTTGTAAGTTGTTTTGATTTTGGGCTGGCGGCGCGGTCATCGGTCATGAATGTCATAGTATATCACACACTCTTTCAGGTTTAAGATTTTTGAAGTGAAACTTCTTTATCGGCGTTGGAAAAAAATTTACCGTCACATTTTTCGGTTACGCGTCACATTATTCCGTTACGCGCCATCTTTTTCTTGCCCCTACCACGGTTGGTTCAGACAAAGATTTACCAATTTCTGGAAAGTTGCATGTAGATCATTTTTCGAAAAATAAGGCCATAAAGAAGTTTCACTTCTTACGTGTGTACACTAGTACACGCACACATTTTTTTTTTAAAGAATATACAATGCCCTTATATGAGTTTCCTCTCTCTTGTTTTTTTTAAATTAAAAGATAGGAACTTTTGTTATAAACTCTTTGTTTTATTAAAATACTTTTAAGCTCGGGTCATTGTTATAGCAATTGATGTCTTATTTTTCGAGCATACAGGGTTAGGAAGCGCTTAATGACAGTCTCTATATTCCTCATTTGTTAAAGCCTCGTCTTTTAATTCTAGACTCAACGTTTATAATATCTCGCAAGACTGCCATATTGCGAGTACCTCCTCTCCTGTAGTGTTTCCCCTCTGCGATCCTCTAAGATCTCTAATCCCATCAAAGACTAAGTTAAATGCCCGGATTTACTCAGAGAGATGTGAAGTATAGCTGGGAAATATTAAGTATGATGTACGAATATGGTAGCTCAGAATAAGTCCAGCGGGGTAACCATGAACTCATAAAAAAATCTCAAAGCTGTCAAATCTGACAATTTTGATACGTCATTACATACAAAATTTGACAGATTTGATAATGTTTGACATATTTGAGATTGTTTAAGAGTTCGTGGTTACCGCCCTGTGTTACGTAACTATGATTTTTAGCAATTTTTTTAAGTGACTCTTGTTTTTATGGTGAAAAATGGTGTTAGTAATGAGAGAAATTACAAATAATTGAATAACTAAATGGACAACGTCATTATCGGCCTTTAGGAGTCCAATATTGGACATAGGCCTCACTGTAGAATGCCTGCGTAGAGGCCTACTATGAAAATGTATCGTTCTTTTGGACGTATAAACTTACCAAATTAAAATTACCTACACCTAGTATCAATCTTTTGACAAAACATGACCAACTCAAACTAGCCGTGTAAAAACCCATAAATTGCGAAAGGGTGATACAAGTGACTAATAATAATAAAATGTTTCCACAATTACACCAATTAGCTAGCTCTAAACTAATTAAAGCTTGTGTTATGGCGACTAGATAACGGATAATATAACATTATGATACAAGTGTGCAAAGTTGATTATTATACACGAGGCATTATTGTAAGCGCGAGCCGCAGGCGAGCGCGGTTAGATAGCTGAGTGTATAATATAATAATACAATACAATACAATACTACAACACAACAACACACTACAACACTAAAATACAATAATAATGCACACGAGTTCCATACGACGTTTTTCAACAAAATTGCGAGGAAAAATCCAAACTAAAATCTAAAATACCTTCTCCGTTTTTGCTGTTTTTCTCTGAATTTTGGCGGCAACAGGCTATCACTTGCGTTTCGTGCCTCGAAAGTTTCCGACGGGGTTGAATAACATTTTACTTGTCTTCACTATTTAAAGTAGACATTTTTGATTAATTAACCACACAGCAACAACTTTACCAAATATTTAGGGAAATTGGCACGAAAGTTTTGTTTTTTTCGCGCGCCGCAATTTCAATGCGCGCGCAGGTTCATGAATAATGGCACAGGAAAACTGGCTGTTCAGTCGGAGTAGCAGCAATTTAAAAAATAAAATAAACTATAAATTTTGTTTCTAAAAATGATAGTTAAGTTAATTTGTGTTTATTAATATACAATTTGATAAAATGAAATATTTATTTGTCATATTAACCCTAAAATAATTTTATATTGGTAAAATATTCAATGTTCTTAGACATAAACTTTTGCTGTATTTAAAAAAAAGATTACATTACCGCACTAGTGCGATAATGTCATTACAGCACAAGTGCGTAATATGATGAATTATGAAAATAAAAACGGTGTTTTAAGAGTCAATTTACGAGCAACTGTGTTGAAAACATATTTAAATACGTTTATAAACATCCATGACTTAGGTACAAATGCTCGTGCTCATCACACTAACATTTTCCCCTTGCGGGATTCGAACCCGCAACCGCCAGGCATTGTAGTCCGGAGCGCGAACCACGACACCAGACGGTCGTCAAATGGATTATTTTGAATGGTTATTTTAATTTGATGGGTCAGTTATTATGAACCGCTTTCGCACCTTGTTCCCTGGACCGGAGTTCCGAAGAGGTGGTTGGGCAAACCTATATTTTTGGAAAGTGTGTTTAAGTGCCCGTAAGAGAGTTATCTACAGAATAAATAACTTTTGACTAATACCTATTTTGCACATGTAAATTTCGACTGACAGCTAATATTTATTTTTTAGGGTTCCGTACCGTCACCAGGCTGTATCTCCTGAACCGTGATAGTTAGACAGTTGATATTTTCACAGATGATGTATTTTTGTTGCCGCTATAACAACAAATACTAAAAACCAGAATAAAGTAAAAATTTAAGAGGGCTCCCATATAACAAACGTGATTTTTTGCTCGTTTTTATAGATAATGGTGCGGAACCCTTCGTGCGCGAGTCCGACTCACACTAGGCCGGTTTTTTTAAGACCATGTCTGCTGGAACAGCTTGTTTACTTTCATCATACAATATTAGTAAGATTCAAAACCGTATTCTTTAGTTTGTGTATCGCTGGTTACCGCACTTCCAGCATTTTTGATGTAAGTTTAGCCCCATTCGGCACAGCGTCAATTGACCTTGCTACGTTTCAGATGCTTCACTTGATATTAAACTTACCAAATAATAAATCACAATTAATAATTGATATATAAAAAACATGACATTGAATCTAAAAAATAGTACTAGCCAATGAAAGCGTTCCACCACTTTGCGTAAGGTAATATTCAACTTAGGAGCAGCAGATAAAAAAGTTAGATTTTACAAGAAATTTTCTAAGGAAATTCTAAATATAAATTACTCAAGTTTTACTTAAATTACTAAATATACTATCAAACAACGAGATTTCTGGTTGGCTGGTGGTATTTTCAGAAATGTGGATTACCTACCCACTTGAACGATTGCAGTATTTAAAAACAGATGCTTGTGATAATGTCAGTAAACATGGTTGTCCAATGGTTCCCTCACTCGCAACGGTTACAAGCGTTACCTAAGCGATTTTCGAGATGTTCCTTTAGGTAACATAATTATAATAAATTATTGATGACCTCCGTAGCCGAGAGGCGAACTTTGCCGGACTATATATGGCGTCGCCATCTCTGAGGTTCCATGTTCGATCCCCGGTCGGGTGTAGAAAACGAACTTTTCTGTACTGTCTCGGGTCTGGGTGTTATGATACCGTCGTTGTTTCTGATTTCTATAACACAAGTACTTTAGCAAAGGTTGCAGGACGACGCTGGATGCAGGCCGCTTCCAATCAGCCGATCTGGATATCACTGGGGGAGGCCTATGTTCAGCAGTGGACGTCCTGTGACTGAGATGATGAGTGCTTTAGCATAACCTTAGAATCAGTATGTAATATGGACCAATTTGTCACCTATTAATTTATTTTAATAATAAAAATCGTCAAGAGTAAGTTCAGTTCGAGGTAAATAACCCTTCTGCTGGCCGAATTTATTAGACATCGCGATTAGTTTCTGAAAGTACGAAGATTTTATTTGTACCTTAACTTAGGCCACTATACAGTAACAACACAACCTTATTGGCCATATAGTGGGGAAGACAATATTATGGCACTTCATTATTAACGTGTGCTCGGAACTGTCATAGCGCGGGTTAATTCACCCCTTAATCATAATAACAGTAACAAACTGGGGTGTACAGGGTGCTCTCAGAAGATACTCTAATTAACTCTTGCAAAGTCACAATTTCTGTTGGATTTGATGCTGCGAAAGTCACTTTTTTAAAGAGATACATTTCTAAATAATTATAAAAATGTAATTATTTTGCTTACAACTTCCGCTTTGTCACGCCGGCATAGGAACCCCAATTACACCACCTGTAACCCACAATTTGAAGACAAACATAGGCACATGCAAAGAGAATGAAAGAACAATTTCTACAGTCATCGAAAATTTCATCCTCATTGTAAACCGCCAACCAACTCCCGTCCAGATATATCTAGTTGTATGGAGAATTTATTGTATGAATATAATGTATGGTATATATCAGCAATTTTATGTAATATTATTTAATGTATTTCAACAGGAGATTATTTCGTAAACCGAGAAATACCGTGGTTATAACTTTCTTCCCTTTACTTTCATTGAGGTATAATGTACTAGCGTGCTAGAGAACACATCTCGAACTAAATGTTTCAGCCAAGCATTGTAGCCCGGTGGACTACAAATTCATTGATTGAACAATCAAGAAGCAGTTTTGACAACTTCAATTATTGACACTGACTGAAGCTTTGTAGTCCACCGGGCTACAATGCTTGGCTAAAACATTTGGTTCGAGATGTGTTCTCTACCTACGCTAGTTGTTGAGGTATAATATATACCTCAATGTTTACTTTCCTTTCTCATTCACCCCCTAGTTATACTCCTTTCTGCTTAGTTATATTAATATTGTTGATGCGTAGAATTAACTTTTAACATTTTGTAATAATTACTTTTACTACTAAGCTTAAAGTTGCACAGCGCGCTATGGAAAGGGCTATGCTCGGTGTTTCTTTGCGAGATCAAATCAGAAATGAGGAGATCCGTGAACGAACCAAAGTCGCTGACATAGCCCGACGGATTAGCCGGCTGAAGTGGCAGTGGGCGGGGCACATAGCACGTAGAACTGACGGCCGATGGGGCAGAAAGGTTCTGGAATGGAGGCCGCGTATCGGCAAGCGCAGCGTAGGACGCCCACCCACAAGGTGGGCAGACGACCTGGTAAAGGTTGCAGGACGACGCTGGATGCAGGCCGCTTCCAATCGGCCGATCTGGAAGTCACTGGGGGAGGCCTATGTTCAGCAGTGGACGTCCTGTGGCTGAGATGATGATACTTTTACTATTTTTGCAAAAAGATTATGGCTGATTAGGTCTTTCCAACACAAATCTGTATCATACCTTCGGTGCTCTGTATCCATTTATTGAAAGCAAATAGGTAAACGATTTGATTCAGGCCGTTTTCTGATTTGTCGGCACAGCATCGGCGCATCATCATGCTCGGTATACGCGGTACAGAAAGTATGGAATCTGTGCCGCGCCGCTCCCGCGCATACCGAGCCAATCAGGAACGCTCCATTGAAATATAGGCGCTCGGTAAGCTTTCTGTACCGCGTATATCGAGCATGCTGATGTCGCGCCGCTGCTGCGCCGACAAATAATAAAACGGCCTTAGTCGAAAATAGTTGCCTATAATCGTTGGCAAGCAAAGTTATAACATTTGGAGCGACTGAATTCAGACTTCGTGACTTCGTCGTACTTCCACCTACAAGGTGGACGGACACCTAAGGGTTATGCAGAAAGCCGCTGGATGCAGGTCGCTTCCGACCGGCCGATCTGGAAGCCACTGGGGGAGGCCTATGTTCAACAGTGGACGTCCTGTGGCTCAAATGATGATGATGATGAATTCAGACTTCAGAAAGTAACCACAAGACTCAAATAACCGACCGACGCCAAAGTAAGATGTACCCTAGATCTAAGAATCAAATAACCGAAGTACTTAAAAAGATAGTCCAGCTGAAGTGGAGATGGCTACATTAAAAACTGATCAGGTTTTTTTAAATAGTGTAATACCCGGGTTGAAAACGAAATACTTAAAAAATGTATAAATATAAATAAATATAAAATAAAAGTTTATCAAAACCCAAAATCACCCATACCCACAGAATAGTTAAAGGTGCCCAGAAGGCTGGCAGCATTGCCTTGCTGAATAGCAATGCTTATTCGCTGGCCAAGGTAGCTTCCAGACCTCAGGTCACCGGAAACATTTACCAAGCGGGTGGATAGCTCGGAAATTTCGAGGTAGGCAGTAGGTACTTACTTAGGTGTTTTATTGATGAAAATCAGTGTTTTTCGATTGGTATCCAAGAGACACGAGACTATTTAAAGGAGAAAGGGAAGACAACGCAGAAGATGGGAAGACAAGCTAAAATAAACAGCGGGTCCCAACTGGAGAAGGGTAGCTATGGTTAGAAAACAATGGAAAATGTTAGAAGATGCCTCAACATGAAATTAGCCAATCTAGAAGTCACTGGGGGAAGACTATGTTCAGCAGTGGACGTCCAGTGGCTGAAATGATGATGATTATGTATATGTAAAGCTCAGGGCCATAACCATGAACTCTTAAAACAATCTCAAAGTTGTCAAATCTGTCAATTTTGGTACGTCATTTTATACAAAATTTGACAGAAATGATAATGTTTGACAGATTTGAGATTGTTTTAAGAGTTCGTGGTTACCGCCCAGGTTAAGCGGCTTGTGTAATGTAATAAGAGTAAGTTAGAGCTTGTACCTAGTTCTAGATTTTAAGAAAAATATTTGTGATGAGAAATAAATGATTATTTTCTTACTAAGACAGGGAAACCAGCACCATCCATCCATCCATCCATCAGCCGAAAGTCGTCCACTGCTGGGCATAGGCCTCCCCCAAGGATTTCTACAAAGATCGGTCTTGTGCCACCCGCATCCAGCGGCTTCCCGCGACCTTCACCAGATCGTCGGTCTACCTTGTGGGGGGCCTACCAACACTACGCCTTCCGGCCCGCAGCCGCCATTCAAGGACCTTCCTGCCGCAACGGCCATCAGTCCTGCGAGCAATGTGCCCCGCCCAGCACCACTATTACCTAAAAATTAGCAATAAGCAATAATCGCCCGATTGATGCTTAGGGTCTTAAATCAACTGCTCGGTAGAGGCAGCACTGTCAGTAGATTGCTTTGTTTTTGTTTATCGGCTGTCCATTTGTGATTTTAAAGCCAGGGGGTAACGATAAACTCTTAAAACAATTTCAAATCAGTCAAATCTTGTCAAATCTGTCAAATTTCGTACGTAATGACGTATAAAATTGACAGATTTGAGATTATTTAAGGGTTCATGGTTAAATCTTGTCAAATCTGTCAAATTTCGTACGTAATGACGTTAGAAATTGACAAATTTGAGATTGCACCCCGCAGAATTTCTTAATTTTTGATATCGCATTGCTTTTGCAAGATACGTAATAAGGGTGCAGAGCATTATTGGACACAGTAATATCAGAATGTGTGTGTGGGTTTCCTGGCGATGTCGGACGACGATCACAATGGCGGCTTAAAGAAGGTGCCAATTTTATTTATTGGTACTCAAAGTAATTGGCTCACCTCAGTCTATTTATACAATTTAAATGGCTTCTCATACCAGGGTTGAGAAACCATCGATAAACGCTATATCGATAAAGTACGATATTTAATACATGGTTGTTACATTATAAAGTTAAAACATCTAATGTATGCAGTAAAGTGAAACTTGAGAGTTGGTGTACTGGGCGGCTCGCTGCAATGCGGTTAGCGACATAGCTGCAACTTGTCAAAGGAGTTCCACGACAAATGACGCCTCCAGCAGGTGTGTGTTGTGCATGAATTTTTTAAAATAAATAATGCCATTAATAAGTAGGACGCTATTATATGAAATACCGTACTTAATTATTATTGGCATTAAACGCAGGTGAAGCCCCAGCGTTAACAAAATTTACATCATTTCGTAAAAATATTATTAGTACTTAGAATGGTAGCTAGTTTTGTCGGCGGTCATGACTCCCAGGCTGTTTGGATGTTTGTGACTCGATCACGCATAAACGGCTAAACGGATTTAGATGAAATTTTGCATACATATATAAAGTGTAAACTTATCAGTTAACTCTTTTCTAGGAGGTGGTTCTACTGCTCAAATAAAACAACTTTTTGTATGAGACCAACTTCGAAATCGTAAAAAAATATTTCATATCTTTATACAAACTGATCTCAGCTGGTCTGCCGTTTTGTATGGGGAAATGGTTTTTTGTTTTGCGATTTTATAGTTGGACCCATAGAAAAATTTGTTCTATTTAAGCAGTAGAATCATTCCCTAGAAAAGAGTTAACTGATAAGTTTACACCTTATAGAATAAGATGTAGATTAACTCATAGGAAAGGAGACTTAGGAGACTTACTTAGGAGACTTTTGGACCGTGGGGTCCGAATGCTAAATTACTTTTCGGCAAAATAGCACCAAAATTTATATTCATTTCGGAAAATAAAAATGCTGGTACGATCTTCGCACAACGGCTTAGTTTAGCCATTCAGCGAGGAAACGCTGCCAGTATCCTTGCTTCCTTGCTTCACGAACACGGTTTTATTTTTGAATAGGTATTTATTCACTATTTAGGTTTAGGATTTAAGTTAGTTTAATTTAAGGTATTATTGATTTTCGTTTGTTTTATTGTATTCATTTAATTAATAAACGTGCCGTGTGGTGCCGGCACTTTAAAAGAATAGCACCACCCCTTCTCTTCCTATGGGTGTCGTAAGAGGCGACTACAGGAGAACCGCCACAAGAAGACGGGCAGCAGCGTGTCCTGTTCACCATTGGCCAAACTGCGATCGCCAACCCGCCTGCCAAGCGTGGAGATTATGGCAAAATCCTCCTTTTGGAGAGGCCTGTGTCCAGCAGTGGACTATTATAGGCTGGTGATGTGATGATGTGATGTGAATTAATAAACTGTAAACTCTCAAGACTTATTCTCGATCATTCGTCTGGGATATATTGAATAACATAAAGACCACGCGTGCGAAATCGCGGGCAATAGCTGTAATGTATAATTTATGACGCCAAATCACTGCCACGGAATACCCACGACAAAAAAATAAACCTTTAAATGAACAGTAACTGTTAAGTGGCCTATCGACATTTTGTCACAAATTGCCGTGCAGGTGCTTAAATGTTAGAAGTATCGATTTCTTTTCACCTCACTACACCACACAACTCGACAATAATTGCATACAGGTGGTCATTATTGACAGATTCACAGGGATACTTAACGCCCTATTAAATTATTGCGAAAACACCGACACAATTCTGTCCGAGTTTTTAAACTCCAGTCGGTGGTATGTAGTATACCTTTAAAAACTTTGTAAGTAAAGAACGTGGTAAATAATGACTTGCACTATCTACGTTCTGTCTGCTGAATAAAACTAATCATATATACAGGGTGTACAAAAGAATTGGACACTCCTTAAAACCACGTGATCAGCTGGTCATATACAACAACTTTTCCTATGGGAGCAACATCGAAATCGTGATTTTATTTTCAGATGCTCCATTATCATCGAGGTATGCGAGTAAGTTTGTATGGGAAAGCTGAAAAAAAACTATCGATGTCGATGTTGCTCCCATAGGAAAAGTTGTTGTATATGACCAGCTGATCACGTGGTTTTAAGGAGTGTCCCATTCTATTGTATACCCTGTATATGAAGTATGTGATTGGCTAGTCGAGGACGCGCCTGCACCGCCGGCGGTGATTGGTTGTTAGCTCCGCGCACCGCGCCTACGATGCTCATCTCGTAAAATGCGCAAAGCGATCCCCACTCTTTAGCCCGGCGCTCAACATCCATGCTGAGGATTGTACGTACTTCTGGCTGTCTTTTGGAATAGACAAACTGAGACCCTGATGCAAAAAAAACTTGATCTTGAACTAACAATCCTTAGTGCTAATCATCATCATCACCAGCCTATATCAGTCCACTGCTGGACGCAGGCCTCTCCAAAAGGAGGATTTTGCCATAATCGCCACGCTTGGCAGGCGGGTTGGTGATCGCAGTTTGGCCAATGGTGGAAAACAGACACTTAGTGTTAATACCTTATTCGTTCTTTCTGATGACCTGAGGGTAGGTAGCTATTTTAGCCAACGGATAAGCTTGGTAATACTGCATTACCAAGCTTAGTCTTTTAGGCATCTTTAACTTTTCGCCGGAGGGTGCAGTTGGGCTTTAAAAAACTTTTAGTTAAATAAATATATTTTTAAGTAGCTGTTGGTCGTGACTTCGTTCGAGTGGTCTTAAGTTTGTTCAATATATCCCACAGGAACAAAGTATTTATGTTAATTCAGATTGCATTCTATATGTGTGCAAATTTTCATCCAAATCCGTTAAGTAGTTTTTCTGTAAAAGAGTTACAAACATCCATACATCCATACTTTCACATTTATAATATTAGTGGTATGTATTTTATTAACCGACTTAAAAAAAAGGAGGAGGTTCTTAATTCGTCTGAATGTTTTTTTTTTGTAATCAGTTCTTTTTGGAGTCGGTGCCAGCCATCGAGAGTTAAAATGTGTTCATTCGCACCGACTCCAAAAAGAACTGATTAGGTACATATGTTTTAGTCAATATTATTTTTCGCTTTGTAGTTTCATTTTGAAGTCGGTTTTTAGTTTTTTATTAAACTTATTTTATGTATATTTGAATAAAGGTACGAACGTTCAATACCAATTGTAAACAAAATGAATTACCCCTGATCGATATGAGCTCGCGTTGCGGACGCCATGTTAAGTTAATATTAGAAGTTCTAGGCAGTTTACATTATACAGATTTAATAAGTACAAGTTATAGAGTTCTTGCAATTCACAAACTAAGCGTGATAGACGAGTTATTAATATTGCACCACGGACATAAATTGTAAAAATACATTTAACAATATTGTTAAAATTTCTATGATGTAATTCTAGGTGTGATCTGCGGGGTAGCCATGAACTCTTAAAACAATCTCAAAGCTGTCAAATCTGTCAATTTTGGTACGTCATTCCATAAAAATCTGACAGATTTGATAATGTTTGACAGATTTGAGATTGTTTTAAGAGTTCGTGGTTACCGCCCAGGAGACGTATTTTTGAAGCATTCGAAATGATACTTGAATTCGAATACGAATACGATTCGTGTGCGAACTCTATTTTTATCGCTCCCGATTTTACGCATTTTTGAATCACTCAAATTATATGTTGCTATTATGGCAAAATTCTTGTAACTATTTTCGTTTCACGCAGAAAATATTAAAAACCGGAATGCAAAAACGTATTGATTTTAAAAACCGGCAATGAATCGCATAGAACAAAACAAAAAAAAACCTTTTTAATTTGTGAACCATATGTTTACTTGTCGATGTCATAATTCCGAACTTTCTACTAGTAGAATCAAAATACGAGTGGGTCGGACCACTTTTTACAATCAGACAATTTTCAAAAATAGGGATTTAAGTCATTTGCATCCGAATCTTGCCATTTCGTATTTGAATTTGAATTCGCATGATTCAAAAATACGTCTGCAGCATGTTAACTATACCTACTTTATGATGAAAAATTAAAAAAACACGAGTGAGTGTCGTCGCGGTCGTAGATTTCAATTCCCGGTTCGAAACAAAATAGAAAACCGATTTTATTGTTATTATATTGATTTGAAATTTTGAATTGTATTGAATTGGATTAAATTAATTAATGTTTCTTATGTCACTTGTTCCCTTCTCTTCCTATGGGTATCGTAAGAGGCGAATACAGGAGAACCACCACAATTTCTACCATTGGCCAAACTGCGATCGCCAACCCGCCTGCCGAGCGTGGCGATTATGGCAAAATCCTCCTTTTGGAGAGGCCTGTGTCCAGCAGTGAACTGATATAGGCTGGTGATGATGATGATGTCACTTGTATGGACTCTGTCTGAAATAAATTTATTTTATTTTATTCTTATTTTTTTTATTTATTGTGCTGGGGCTACGTACGGTACCTGATAAAACTCTCTATATGATAACTCGTACTGTAGGTTTTTAACTACATAGCTTTTCTACTGCTTCGATACACTTAATATGCCTATACTAAGGCTTGTAACTATTTTATACACCGTGAATTTTTAATTACCCGAGAAAATTAAATAACATACTCAGATATCGATATACATCGAATTTGGCGAATAAAAAAAACGGAACGACGTAAGGCGTTGGCGTACGGAAGGAATAACTATGAATAAAAAAAAAATCATTCATGGTTATTCCTTCCGTACGCCAACGCCGTACGCCGTTCCGTTTTTTTTATTCGCCAAATTCGATGTATATCGATATCTGAGTATGTTATTTAATATTACGCGACCAAATTAGGTGGATTTTGGTTCCGTTTATGTTGGAATGATAATGATTACTATTTGAATTAGCAGGACTTTTATGGTGCATATTTTTTAAGGAATGTTAGGGACCTTTTAAATAAATTTCTCATAAAAAAAAAAAATTTATTCGCCAAACTCGATGTATATTGATATCATAGTATGTTAGTTAATTTTCTCGGGTAATTAAAAATTCACGGTGTATACAATCCAAAAAAGCATAAAGAATATAAACCCACAAATGGAGCGCCCTGTAACTTCACGCCCCAACCCCTTCCCAAAAGTAATTATCATCAGGACTAAACTGCAATCAAAAACGTAGCAAAAACTGTTCTGGCGGGATCACTTGTTAATATTACAGAAGCTATCGAATTAGGGAGTACAGTTAATCATCCGGCCCCCTCAGAGATAATTACCTCGTAGAACAACGGGTTTAACCGAAAAACCTTATTTAATTTTAATTTTAATAATGGCAACCCTTTTGCGAGGGCAATTTAGAGTTTCCGCTGTTGTGGTTGTGTTTAGCATTATGGTCTACGAATATATAAGGTGTAAGTGAATTAGTGTCAGATATTTTTAGGAGTAACTTAGACTATCACATGGATCACATATAAGATAAATTTAAAATTATAGAACAAACTTAAAAAAATCGAAAAAATAAAAAGTTTTAAAATAAAGAATCTACATCATCCTGTACATGAACCCAAACACCACAAGTAGACTACTCACACAACGCTAGCCGATTCATAACCTCTCCAGAATTACATTAAATGCATTCAAATAATCATATTACACTGTTCATCATAATATCATATTACTTGGTGCGTGAATTAAAGTTTGTTCTATAATTTTAAATTTGTCTTATATGTGATCCATGTGATAGTCTAAGTTACTCCTAAGAATATCTGACACTAATTCACTTACACCTTATATACGAGTGCTCAGTGGAGGCTGGGATCCGACATCTAGCATTCAAGGGTTACCCAAATTAAAAAGAAAATATTTTGGAAGAAAAATTGGCCTTAGAAAAAAACCGGCCAAGTGCGAGTCGGACTCGCGAGCGAAGGGTTCCGTACCATTATCGATAAAATCGCCAAAAAATCTCGTTTGTTGTATGGGAGCCCCCTTACATATTTATTTTATTCTGGTTTTTAGTATTTGTTGTTATAGCGGCAACCGAAATACATCATCTGTGAAAAATTCAACTATCTAACTATCACGGTTCATGAGATACAGCCTAGTGACAGACGGACAGACGGACGGTCAGACAGACAGACAGACAGACAGGGGACCCTAAAAAAAGGCCTTCATAAATAAAAACGCAATAAGAGAGGAGTGTAACGTGTCTGTCTGTGTGTCTGTCTGTGGTATCGTAGCTCCCAAATGGATGAACCGATTTTCGTTTAGTTTTTTTGTATCATAGATAATTTAATCCCGAGTGTTGTTAGCCATGTTTCATGAAGATCATCAGCTCTTTTCTAGTTGATGGGGGGATCTGACAATAATAAAGCTTGTAAACACCAACTAAAATAACGAGCATATAAGGGATACTATCATCCTTTTATTAATAGTCAAAATAACCCAATTTTTGGTATGAACAAAATGCCTTCAAGAAAAAAAAAACCTTTCTTAGACTTTGTTAAAAACAAAAGTAAGTTTTTGGTTAACCGTTAGTTTTTCAAAAGAGAAACAAAAAAAATTTAAAACTCCTTTTATATCTCAAGAACGGATGACTGATTTTAAAGATTTTTGTTTTGTTGGATTTGTCTAAGCCACGGATAGCAGAATAACTATTAAAACATGGAACAATGACTGAACAAAAATATTCTTACCCATTTTATAAGTTTTTGAATTCGTTTATAAATGAAGTCAAGCGTAAAATATCATTTTTAGGGTTCCGTAGCCAAATGGCAAAAAACGGAACCCTTATGGATTCGTCATGTCTGTCTGTCTGTCAGTCCTTTCGTAAGTCACAGCCATTTTTATCCGAAACTATAAGAACTATACTGTTGAAACTTGGTAAGTAGATGTATTCTGTAAACCGCATTAAGATTTTCACACAAAAATAGAAAAGAACAAAAAACTTTGGGGGTTCCCCATACTTATAACTGAAACTCAAAAATTTTTTTTCATCAATCAATTTATAGAACAAACTTAAAAAAATCGAAAAAATAAAAAGTTTTAAAATAAAGAATCTACATCATCCTGTACATAATTTTAAATTTATCTTATATGTGATCCATGTGATAGTCTAAGTTACTCCTAAGAATATCTGACACTAATTCACTTACACCTTATATACGAGTGCTCAGTGGAGGCTGGGATCCGACATCTAGCATTCAAGGGTTACCCAAATTAAAAAGAAAATATTTTGGAAGGAAAATTGGCCTTAGAAAAAAAAACCGGCCAAGTGCGAGTCGGACTCGCGAGCGAAGGGTTCAGTACCATTATCGATAAAATCGCCAAAAAATCTCGTTTGTTGTATGGGAGCCCCCTTTAATATTTATTTTATTCTGGTTTTTAGTATTTGTTGTTATAGCGGCAACCGAAATACATCGACCGAAATATCATTTTTAGGGTTCCGTAGCCAAATGGCAAAAAACGGAACCCTTATGGATTCGTCATGTCTGTCTGTCTGTCAGTCCTTTCGTAAGTCACAGCCATTTTTATCCGAAACTATAAGAACTATACTGTTGAAACTTGGTAAGTAGATGTATTCTGTAAACCGCATTAAGATTTTCACACAAAAATAGAAAAGAACAAAAAACTTTGGGGGTTCCCCATACTTATAACTGAAACTCAAAAATTTTTTTTCATCAATCCCGTACGTATGGGTTATCTAAGGATAGGTCTTCAAAAATGATATTGAGGTTTCTAATATCATGTTTTTCTAAACTGAATAGTTTGCGCGAGAGACTTCCAAAGTGGTAAAATGTGTACACCCCGGTAACTTCTAAAATAAGAGAATGATTAAACTAAAAAAAAATATATGATGTACATTACCATTTAAATTTCCACCGAAAATTGGTTTGAACGAGATCAAGTAAGTAGTTTTTTTTATACGTCATAAATCGTAAACCGCAATTTATCTGTCATTCCATTAATTCAAATATAAAAAAAAAAATAAGATGGCTCCCATACAACAAACGTAATTTTTTGCTCTTACTTATAGATAATGGTGCAGAACCCTTCTTGCGCGAGTCCGATTTGCACTTGGCCGATTTTTTTCTTTTACTAAGAGTATCTGAGCTTAGAAACAAAGAGTTCCATTTTACTACGGAACCCTAAAAACTATGTCATAATTTCGCGTGTAAAACCGCGCATACCGTTTTACATACGTGCCGTGAAAACAGTTCACAATCAAATTTACCATTTAAAATGACATGAATGTAGTTCTTAGCTGCTTTCCTAAGCTGTGACAGCTGTGACATGAAAACATATCATGTCATATCAGCCAAGTATCACGTCAAGAAAATAACTAGACTAGAATATTCACAATGACATTTCCAGGCCCTCTAGCACGATCAACTAAGATATGATATGATTTAAATAGCGATTTTTCGACACCAAACTGTCAAGATATGAATTTTTATGATGTTAAGATGAAACAGCGAGCATGACAGTGACATCACCGGTACTGACATGCTCGCTGTTTCGATAAAAGTTCATATTTTGAAAGTTTTGTGTCGATAAATCGCTATATCATATCGTGTTTTGCTGGTCGTGCTAGGGGGGCTGGCAATTTAAAAGTGATATGACTATCATGTATTCTTTCAGGCCGGCCTCGTTGGAGGATATTGACCTGGCCTATTTTAAAAGGTCAGGATTTTTAACTTTTCAATTTAAGACTGCCTTGTAATACACATCGCTTTATGATATAATGTTTTACAGTGTTAAAGAATATTTAAGCTATAATTGTGATTAGAATAGTTTGTTACGGGATTGCTACCATACCTTAACAACTTACCCGCAAGATCTTCAGTTACTCCGTGATCATGGCGCTTGCAACAGTGCCGAAATATCGGGAACTCAAAAATAAGGTACATGGTAGCAATCCCGTAACAAACTATTCTAATGTTAGTGACCATGAAAGTTTAAAACAATATATTATAATTGTGATTAGTTCTATTATGAAAATTATTTATTAATTATCATTTAAAATATTATCCTTTTTTTAACATTCTTTAACTGACGAAATGTAATTAATGAAATTGTAAATAATAAAATATGTGTATATGACATCACAGTTAATTGATAATTCTTGTAAAATTAATATGTAATTTATCTCAAAAACATTTGTATGCTACTGTTAATGGCTAAATGGCCTGAGCATAACTAATTGTAAGACCTTCAGTGTACCCTGTTTAAACGCCTACAAACAAATTTCTATACTAACATTTCTATATCCATTTTATTGTTTTAAACTTTCATGGTCACTAACATTAGAATAGTTTGTTACGAGATTGCTACCATGCCTTATTTTTGAGTTCCCGATATTTCGGCACTGTTGCAAGCGCCATGATCACGGAGTAACTAACAACAACTGCAACAGTGCCGAAATATCGGGAAATGTAAAAAAATATTCTAATTTCTATATCCGTTTTTTAGAACTTTGGACAGGACTTTCAAAAAAGGAGTTGTTCGTTTGTATCACGGGGTTCTTCTCAGAAGGTGATAAAAAAGTCAAACTGTATAGTTACGTTTAAAAACATTCATGACTTGGGTGCAAATGCTCGTGCTTCCTCCACACACAAACATTTGCCATTACCGACATTCGAACCTTAAATGCTCTAAGTTCGAACCAGCTTTGTAGTCCAGCAGGGCTAGCATGCGCGCATCGGTTATTTTATCGATAGACAAGACAAATTTTGTCTTCGACGATATTTGTCGTTTTACCTAATTACAGACGTCTCGAATCCTTTCTTAATATTTTCAGGGTCTCCCGTTCTTCGTAGCTACTTATTTTAACGTTATAACACGGCATTGCATGATATTTTGGTTTTTTATTTGTTCGTCGAACGTCAAAAGTCGATAAAATGACACGACAAAATTTTATCGTGTTGCGCATGCTAGCTCTGCAAAACTACTTACCGTAAAACCGCCAAAAAAAATGAGTTTTCAATCTAAGAACTGAACTAACTTAATTATTATCAAATCAAACGTTTATTTCTTTCACAACAGATCAGTTAAGTATACATTTTGTTTACCCAATAAAAACAAAAAATCATCGTTATGATATCAAATATGAAAATAAAAACAAAAAAATCATCGTTATGAAAATCATCAGCATTATGAGAGCTGGTGTCTATCGTAGATTTGATAAAAATCTGTATTACAGGGAGGAAAAACAATCTCAAATCTGTCAAATCTGTCAATTTCGTACGTCATTACGTACGAAATTTGACAAATTTCACAAGATTTGTCAGATTTATGATTGATATAAGAGTTCATGGTTACCCCGCAGGTCACTGCTGGTTAATGAAATTGGTTCCAAAACTAGCTTGTAAAGTTGCGTCAAAACTAAGTTAACCTGACATCAATTGAACTAAACATCTCTTAGGTTGATGAGGCCCATTTTTACAATGAGAGGGTCAAAACAACAATTCATCTTGTTCATGACTCAAGAGGATCTTGAGCAACAACAATCGTTGTTGTAATTTGTTAAACCAAGTTGGGGTGAAATGACCAACATAACTTGAACCCTAAGTTCCTAAGTATGTTTCACTACCACATACTGTAATAAGAGATGAAGGGTCTGCGTAAAATGGGGGGTAGGAGATGATAATTGAAGTCATTTATCATTTTAATACGAACACTACCCCTGTTAATAGACTGGATAGGATGAATAGGTGCAACATTATTTTCACTGTTAATTTTGCGGGTTCCGCCAGGTTATGTTAATTTTATTTATCAACCCTTATAAATGGTTGAGTTAAACATTTTTGATGGGATAATCATTAGTCATAAGTACTTGGGATGATGATGTTTGACTTTTGGTAGACATAGGGTTTCGTTGAAGATAAATAACAATTGAAAAAAAATCATCGACCTCAGGTGAGACTCGAACCCACGTCCCATCGCATAACGGGCGAGTGCTTTGACCACTAAGCTACCGAGGTCGTCACGTGACAAGATCTTATCTTATTTTAATCAAGAAGTTATCTTCAATTAAACCTTGCATGGAATGGCTAAAAACAAAATTTTACAATAGGGTTTCGTTGTTTGAAAAATGGTTTAATTTTTGTCATGATTAGTATAATCTTTTCCCTGATTGGATCATCATCATTCCAGCCACAGGACGTCCACTGCTGAACATAGGCCTCCCCCAGTGAGGCCGGTTCCAGATCGGCCGGTTGGAAGCGGCCTGCATGTAGCGGCTTCCTGCAACCTTTACCAGGTCATCTGTCCTTCTTATGGGAGTCCTTACTGGTTGGAATAAATAAACTGGAATGATCGTATTTTGTAAATGATATATTAGTGGGTAAAGATAAAGATAATTTATTTGCTAGAAACAGGTTACATAAGATGGCAGGTACAAAGTAGGATCCATGTTTCGCTGTATACATTCCAGCATGCAAACATTGTAAAAAGGTTAATTAATAAACTGCTAAATTTTTGAATTCAAATATTCGCTTACAGTGAAAAAATTACAAATAATTAACCAAGCATGCAAGACTTTTTTGAATTTATATAATGGTAAAAGTTTTACATGGGCTGGCAACTTATTATATATTATTATGCCCATTGCGTAGCAATTTTTTTGGTATAGTCTCATTCTAGGAGCGTTACTAAGCACTAACCTATCAGGATTTCTTGTATTCCTAGGGTATACTTCTGCAGCTTTTTTAAAAAGGTACATGTGCTGCTTTACAAAACATGACATTTCATAGATATATAAGCATGGCAAAGATAGGATATTCAATTTTTTAAATGAAGATTTACAGCTTTGTAATGGATGTGCCATACCGATTGCTCTAACACATTTTTTTTTGTGTAACGAAGGTGCAAACAGTAAGTTGCCATGTTGCATTTTTAAAATATTTTAATGATATATTTTTGATTGTAAGGCTTAGTTTGAAAGATAGGACCGTGAAAGACCATGCTTCTTCGAAGGAAATTAATAAAAATTTGTATATATATTGCTATGTAATTACAAATTCCTTCTACTCGCACTAACGAATGTTTATGCCACAGAATAGACTTAGCAAATAGTCAAATGCACTAAAGATCCCGTGTTTTATGAAAGACAAGATTATGGTGGTACGAAACCGATGAAAAGTGGAGTAAACGGGTTCTCGAGTGGAGACCACGCCTTGGCAAACGTAGTATAGGACGCCCCCCAGCCCGATGGACCGACGACCCGAAGATGGCTGCCAGTGGCTGGATGAAGAAAGCGGGAGATTGTGCACTCTGGCTTTCTTTGGGGGAGGCTTACGTTCAGCAGTGGACTGCAATAGGCTGAATAGAGAACCCCTTGTTCGTGAATGTGACTATCAATAGACCGGCTTATTTGGCTAGTATTTTGTTTGATAAATTACTCGTACCTCAGATACAAGCAACGCACGTTGCTTATTTGTCAACTTATACACTAAACCAATTTGACAAGCCTTGATGCATACGACTTGGCAAGCGCAGATGGCGCTATCCGACAAGGTGGAAAGAGTACATTCACGCAAGGTGGATAAAAAGAGTACCCGAGGATCGAGTTCAGTGACGTGCATTTCAAGAGGCCTATGTCTAGCAGTGGATCCCACTCCAGCAGACTGTCGTGGATGATTTGATCACAAAATAGAAAAAAAAATACATAGGGTCCACTCCCGCCGTTCTCGAAAACAACTGCCTAGAGTGGGCTGACTACCTAGGGTTGCTATTCTGAATTTTTTAAATAAGTTAGTGTGCATTATTACACCGATTAGTTTCTACATTCATCTTATCATACATCCAGGTCTAAATGGGAAGACAGAGCAATATTTACTCTCCCCAACTTGGCTTCTTTAATGGCTGTCGTTTTTAATAGCGGCGGCAGCTGCGCGTTGACAGAAATTATACGTACTAACTACATTACTTACTGTTATATTATACTGACATATCATCCTTCAACGACAATGTAAAAATACTCAATGAATAAAAAATATAACACTGGTGTTGTACCAGCGACGATATGTTATGGAAAATTTAAAATTCCGTGTCTGCTGATGTGTAATGAAATGAATGTTTGATCGCTATCAAAACTTATCTTTACCATTACTACTTACGTACTTCACTTTACTAACAAGAGAAAACCTAGACCTAGTTTTATATACCTTTCAATATTATTTGGAAATTTATTCAAACATCCAAACACACTGCAGCAGTAATAAAAACGCTTATCCATTTTTTGAACGCAACAATGGTCAATGCGTAGTAAACTGTCGTGAGTGACAGCCCGCTATAGTTCTGTCCCAGATCGTTCGAGATGGCGTGTAAACGCAATTGTCAATGTGTGCGTAACGATATGACGCTTAGTTCCGAGTGGACTATCTGTCAAGCGCGCCGCCGCTATACGTAATTTGCGATTTGATTAGGAAACTAATTAGTTTATTTAAGTTTTAGTACCAGACGTTCAGCATTATCAAAACGAGACACAGAAATTGTGTAATAGGGACAAAATGGTCATGCCTCTGACTAGGCTGAAGCTCGTACAGAAATATATTTTTTCTAATGAAAAGTCTCAAATCTCACTGATTGTTCAAATTAAGACTTTTAAAGCTACTACTACTACTATAGCTACCATTCTAAGTTATTGTTTTTTTAATCGTTGACTTTTGTATTAAGACTTTACCTCTGAAGGCTTAAAGCGTCGTACTTGCAGGTTTCCGACGCAATACAGACGGTTAACAATTTTATCCGGACTACGAGACTTCATAAAATAGTGATGGGAACCTTTTAGCCCGAAACATTCTCTGCCAAAATACTTTAGTACGTGTTGAGATGTAAAAATCCCACTGCAGGGCATTGACCTCACCTCAACTATGAGGTGGTTTGGGCCATATTCCACCACGCGGGACTAGTGCGGATTGGTGGAGGGGTATCGTAAGGCCAGTGACTAAACCTTACTGTCATATGTAATCAAGCCGCCTTAAAGCCTCTGACTAGGCTTCACGACCAGTATCAAGCGATATTGGGCCAACTTTTAACGTGCCTTCCGACGCACGGAGATGCTCGTGATAAATGTCACTAAATATGGTTGGAATAATCACCCATCCACTCACAGCCGCGGCGGTGGTTGCTTAACTTTAGTAATCGATAACAAAGCGCTGCCGCCACTGAGCTACGAGCACTTCATGTTGAGATATGAGAGCGGGTAATTGACACGCGTCTATGAAATTGTTCGTAGCTATCAGCTAACTCAATCCTTCTGCTATTGGTCGCAGGAGGCGAAAATAGGTGTTTAACTATGTGTTGCATTAATACCCGTGATATGTATATTGTTAAGTACTCAAAGGTTTTAATAATAAGTCAACCATATCGAAGTAGAAAGAATCGCAATCGAGTTTCAAAGTAACTAAAGCTCGATTACCAAATCTCGTTTTAGATAACTCGACAACTCGATTACGATCGTAAATACTTAAACCAATACTCGAGTCCGAGACCAGCACACCGCTCCATAAACCGGGTGTTATGGACGAAACAGGATCTAACTGCGCGTTCTTAATCCTATAAATAAGTTATTAAGAAGAAAATCACGGCGGGAACTTTACTGTCGAGGCTCCGCGATATATCTGTTCTAGCGTGATTGTTTCACGCCAACACAATTGTTGCCTAGCGTTCATTTTACAGGGTTATAGAAATTATGTTTACGGCTGTGCTTAAAACATTTGAGGTTATGTTTTCAATAATCGTGTATGGTTTCCGTGTGATACAGAATTTTGGGTAAGTCGTGATGCTTATTTGTTTTTGCTTAAGTATATTTTTTTTGTCAAGTTTATGTTATTTGTATGTAAAACAATTAAGTTTTATTGTATGTCTCTGTCTGTAGCTTAATGCTTAGCGTTTTCTTGATGATAAGAACAGTAATATTTTCCTTATAATTTCATAAAGTTGATAAGAGTCAAAAAACTTTACAGAGTAAGAAAAGTAGTAAAACTATTAAGATTTAAACATCCTCATTCGCTCGCAATGAAGTGTCATTCTCTAAGAATACATGAATAAATATGACCTGGGTGTTGTGGTACCGTCGTTGTTTCTGATTTCTATAACACAAGTGCTTTAGCTACTTACCTTAGTGAGATGTGATGTTGTCGAATATTTATTTAATATTTATATTTATTTATAGTGCAAATTGAAAACCTCTTCCTTTTTAAAAATCGGCGTAAAATAGAAATGCTGTACTTGAATAAGTATGATTCCTAAGAAATTTATTTACGTTCTCAATAAAAATAATACCTAAAAAATTAACAAGTTCAATAAAATGAACGAGTTTTCTACCTTTTGTGGATAAATTCACGTGACTAATTTAATACATTTTATGTAAAACTGGTAATAAGTATATTGGAAAATAAATATCTAGTCTAAAATTATATTAATGTTAAATTATGCGAAGTACTTCTTTAATATCGTTCGAACGCGGCTAGCCTTTGTTCTCCTAGTTTTTCAAACAAATTTAACTTGAAAAAAAAATTAATATTTTCTCAGAGCCACTGATTAGGCAAATAAAAAGTGTCTTCAAAATACGACCCCAATATACAAAGAAAAACGCAAACAACCTTCACATGTCGAACAAAACGCTTGCCCTTGCGTCCCAACCTCCCTACAAAGACACATCAATAATTCTTCATCTTTTTCCTTTACAAAGACTTAATTAAACCCCACGGATAACAATTCGGTTGAAATTCACCCATTCGTTATTCCCTTTAGCTGGTTCTTCAACTTTAATGCGCGCGCGCTGGTAAAATCGCTCGGCTAGAAACAATTAAGTGGTTACCAACATCTATTTTTCCGTTTGTAATCATTTGATTACCTTACAAAATCAGTGGTTTGCTCACTTTACAACCATCGGAAGACCTCAGGGTATGGTATTTACCAGCCTCGGGTTATCGAAATTATACACTGAAATAAAAGGTAATGACAAAACGATGTCAATTAAGTAGGTAGGTCTTATTTAATTTTTATGCATTAAACGGAATCAGCATTGGCGATAAGGCACTAGGAAGCCATTTGCAAGAAACTAGAAAAAACAATTGAAGGTATGCGACGGGGCAGGTAAGGAATTGTGGATATTCAAATTTATAAATAGAACACATTTCTTTTTTTTGATAAAATTATTATAACTGAAAAAAGAAATTGAGCCATTCGAAGGTGCCCTATTTTATCGGCAAATTACCTACTCTGGCTAACACTACGTCTTCGATTTGTTTTATTTCTCTGAAGAATCCATATCTTCCCAAATGTAGCTTTCTTAAAGACGTTTAATACCTAAATAGTATGTTTACTCCATTTATATTTGATTCAAATAAATGATAAAAACCTACTATCAGATTAGTTAATTAACGATCATATTTAATTTTTCAACTAAAAGAGTTAAAATTGGATAAAGTTAAATTCTATATTTGTCTGTTAACGATAAGTTGAAATTAACCCTAATTCACTTAATACTTACGAGTATACATACATAAATATGAAATAGTATAACCTTTTTTATTTAACCCTTTATTTGCAGATAACAAAGAAAAACAAACTTGCAATCAACTGCAATCCGATCAAGCATCAGCTGATAGTTTGTTTGGCAGTTTCGAGAGAGATCAAACACTTAAGCTTTTACGAAATCGTTAAAACTCTTCACAAAAAAAAAACACTTATCTGCATTCTCATAAACACTTGAATCGCCCCGGAAAATTACAACAATAAAGAAATACAAAACAAGGTACTCTTACCTTTCGAGTGTGGCCAGTTTACGAAGAGCCGTTCACAGTCGTGAGCGTGCAGTTTCGAGATTGTGTTGTTGGGTTTGAAGGGAGACGGGGTAGTTCAATGTTTTCTGGTATGGTTAGCAGTAGGGTGAGATCCCCAAATTTTGTTTCATGGCTTACACGTGGCCGGGTTCCACCCCATCAGCCAAAGTTTACATCTGAATTAATGTCAAACGGTAATTGTTGACGGCGGTCTGACGGCGATCTTAGACAGCACTGCCTTAACAATGCTTACTTCAACTTGTTAATTTGAATCGAAAATCCAAAGGTATCGGCCGTCAGAGATAATTGATTCCATTATGGAGATAAATACAATCGTAGATAATCGAAAGCTCAATATTTTCATAGGAGATTTGATTGACTTGCTCAAATTTGTATACCTATTGGATAAATTTATAGTTAATACCTAATCGTCGGGTACATATTTTTAAACTTGATCTTGACTTGGGAAATAGGGTTTTTTTTGATTTGTATTTCGAATTACAATTAACCCTGTAACTGTCTATGGGTTGACAAAACAGGCAACGCGATTGATATCGGCGCCTGACATTTTAACAATAAATTAAAACAGCCATCTTTATAGGATCGTACTCGTACATATTGAACGTGACTGTTTCAATTAAAAATATAAGCAGGGGGGTAACCATGTACTCTTAAAACAATCACAAATCTGTCAAATTTGTCAAATTACGTACGCAATGACGCACGAAATTGACAGATTTGAGATTGTTTTAAGAGTTCATGGTTACCCCGCAGGTCCGTCTTTCCAGACGTGTCATTTTGCAAAACGTCAGTTCCATATGATTATAGCGCGTAAATTGATTAAAAGAAATACGAGCAAACAAATGTGGATAAGGGTTAAAAACCGTCAAAAGTGACGTGCGTATTGGATCTACATCTATAAGGTAATGTATCGACGGTCGCGTGGCTCAGCTCCCTAGAGGCCGGCGCGTTTATTCGGTGTCCTGACCAGGACTGGGGCGGCTACCCTGATAATTTACAGCCATGTGAAACGTAGGTAGTTGAATATTTGCGTTACAGAATAAATAAGTAAAGTTATGTAGCTGTGAAGTGGAACACTTCCGTGTATTTTTTAATTGGGAGCTCTTACTTTTAAACTTTCGCGTTGCATAATTTAAACACAATGAAACAGGAATGAACGCGATCATAATTTAGGTAAAAAATGTTACCTCTTTTGCCTGACGTTTCTATCGGGTTACACTGACCGTGGTCACAGGCTGACTGGAACAGCGATGTCTTCACTCCGTATGAAACTTATGTCAACTGCGCCTATTTTTACAACATATTTAAAAAATATTTTTTTAAACAGAAGGCTTGAAAAGCCGCTTAGATGTTTGTGACTAATTTACGCGTAAACGGCTGAACGGATTTGGGTGGAATTTTGCACACATAGAGAATAAGATCAGGATTAACATATAGGATACTTTTTATCCCGGTTCAATGTTCCTGTGGGATTTATGTGATATACTAAACATCCTGTAGTTCAGGCAAACGAAGTTGCGATAAGCTAGTCGCCGATTATTTTTAAAAAGTAGTCACAGATAAAAACTGACGACCTCCGTAGCCGAGAGGCGAGCACACCGGACTTTAAATGGCGCCGCGATCTCTGAGGTTTCGGGTTCGATCCCCGGTCGGGTCAATGTAGAAAACGAACTTTTCTATATTGGCTCAAGTCCAGGTGTTGTGGTACCGTCGTTGCTTCTGATTTCTATAACACAAGTGCTTTAGCTACTTAGGGGGCGTCCATAAATTACGTGAGATGTTTAAGGGGGGAAGGGGGTCGAGTCAAATCTCATCTAATCTTACGTTGGAGAGAGGGGGGGTCTCGGCAAATATCACGCAATTTTTTTTCTGATTGAAACAAAATAAATATACTATTTTGGTCCATTTAATCCAGATTGTACATGCCTAAGATTTAATCTTAAGCGTATATCGTAATACGATTAAGATCATTCATACACGAAGCATTTTTTTTTTCTTTTTACAATAACAATCCAACGCGTTTACGTAAGAAACCCACATTTCGAAAAATCTCACGTGAGATTGGGGGATGGGGGAGGGGGTTGAATAAAATCTCACGAAATCTCACCAGGGGGGGAGGGAGGGACATAAAATTTAAAAAAACACCTCACGTAATTTATGGACGCCCCCTTACCTTACTGACGACCTCCGTAGCCGAGAGGCGAGCACACCGGACTTTAAATGGCGCCGGTTCTGAGGTTCCGGGTTCGATCCCCCGTCGGGTCAATGTAGAAAACGAACTTTTCTATATTGGCTCAAGTCCAGGTGTTGTGGTACCGTCGTTGTTTCTGATTCCTATAACACAAGTGCTTTAGCTACTTACCTTAGGATCAGAGCAATGTATGCGATGTTGTCCAATATTTATTATAAAAACTCGGCGGATTTTTTGTCGAACGAAATAAACGACACTACTACTCAATAGAAATGTGACCGAGGCGTTCCGTACAAATTTGTATTACAAACATTATCAAAAATAAAAAAAGTAAAGTAAAGTATGCCTATATACGTCCCACTGCAGGGCACAGGCCCCACCTCAACTATGAGGTGGTTTGGGCCATACTCCACCACGCGGGCCCAGTGCGGTGCGGTGGAGGTGGTATCAAAAATAGTTCCTTGTTAATTACCCTGTTTTTTTATGATTTAATTAAAAATGTATAGTTTTTAGATTTTTCCCTATACTTGTAGTTTAAGACGGTATTACTTGAAAAATTTCATCATTCTAGGTCAACGGAAAATACCCTATAAATTTTGACTTCCTTGAAAGAGTCGAACTATACGTTTTTTGCGGCATTTTAAACATTTGCAGCTTCAAGAGACTGTAATTTCAACTATATACCTCTACGCGTTTCTGAGATAACTGGTCTTGGCATTGACAAACAGACGGACGGACGGACAACAAAGTAATCCTTTAAGGATTCCGTATTTTCCTATTGGGGTGCGGAACTCTAAAAAGACAAAAAATAATGCGTTTTAATTTTTTTTTCAAAACTTATCAAAAACAATATTACTTGTTTTTCCTGTTAATTCCCGTTGCAGATCGACTCAGCTCAAAAATTAATTTTCTCTTAGTGTAATTACTATTTTTACATTCCGACAATGCTTCCAACCTCTCCGTACAGCGGGTAATCTTACAAATCGTCATACAAGTAATTGGTTGAGAATTAAGTTACAACCGTCCCAGACGAGCCGTAACGTCGCACGCGCAGGTCACGTGACCGGCAATCAGACAAATTGGGACGCGTAAGGGGACAATGGGAGACAGTATATTTGGAAATAGTAGGATTGATCTCATTCAGGGTGAATTAGGTAAGGTCTCGTATCAATATACAAATGTTAGTTCTTTTTAATATGATAATAATATTGGACAATATAATATTTAAAGAATATTGGACAACATCACATACATTGCTCTGATCCTAAGGTAAGTAGCTAAACTTGTGTTATAGAAATCAGAAACAACGACGGTACCACACCACCCAAACCCGAGCCGTTTTCTACATTGTCCCGACCGGGAATCGAACCCGGGACCTCAGATATAGCGATGCCAAGTCCGACATGCTACGGAGGTGGTCGTCGTCTTTTAGTTGCTCAAATAGGGTATTATTATTAGACAATATTGTGAGTGTTCTCGATTCAAGAGTAAGTTTATACTTAGCATGCAAAATTAAAAGCGTAATACATATACTGGATGACTTTTTTTACCGTCCGGAAAAAATAACTGTGTATTCTGTACCTGAAACTATGTGATATTATGTGAGTGTGTTTATAAAATACAACTGATTTTATAAATTTTGGAATGTCCAAAAATATGCATAAAAATAGAACACATCAGTGAATATGCGTTTGAGTTTTAGTCGGTTTCATATTTTTATTATTATTTTACCAATATCCTTTTTTTAATGTTCAGTTAGTCAAAATTATCTTAGTTATGAGTATTATGAGGATAAATAATTGATAAAAATAAAATAAAAAATTAAACTTTTTTTTTAATTATCATGATATAATCACTTTATATCGTTTACCTATCTCACACGTTTATTTTCTTGACGGTAAAAAAAGTCATCCAGTATAAACTGATGATAGAATAATAAATTAATTATTGATGCAATGACGAGGTATTCAAGCCAAATGTATGAAGAAGTTGATTGTTTTTAATTACAATAATTGAGTAGTTAATTAATTAATAATTTAATTGAGTAGTTTATTTTTTATTTTAGGTAAGCTTAGTTATAGAAATGAAATTGTTGTTTTTTTATTAGTTATTATAATAAAGGTATTAATTTTTAATTACACATGTTACACTACTTATTGATACCTCAGTGAAAGTTGTTGATAATTATCTTCTAGAAATAAGAAAAGTAGTTTAATAGTAAAAAAATATTCTTTAACTCTCCTAGATGGACTTGATTCTTTAAGGATTTAAATATTAATGTAGAAGTCAAACACACAGATTTTTAACCGACTTCAAAAAAGGAGTAGGTTCTCAATTCGGTTTATGGTACCAACATATATCTAAAGAAAGTTCAATCCCATACAACTCTTCAGTTTAATTAGCAAAACAACTTCTGCGGGTCTAAAACGGCCGCATTGGATGTTTCATTTTTAATCTGATTCATTTATTGTAAATTTTTGTTCTTAGCAATTCCATGCAAGGTTTAATTGAAGATAAATAACACTTGAAAAAAATCATCGACCACCACCTGAGGTCGATGATTTTTTTCAAGTGTTATTTATCTTCAACCGATTCATTTAGTGAAATGTAGCGGAAATGATTTGAAAACCCTAAAACGGCCACATTAATAAATGAATCATATGCAATTCATTTCATCAAATGGATCATATTTGATGACGTTAAAAAAATATAGTGACGCGTCCAATCCTACTTTACGGTTTTTGTGAAAATGAATGTTTTTAACAACACGAAGGAACAAAATGTTTCAAAATACTCAAGTTTTGTGTGTTCTACAAATATCAATACAAAATAAGTATAAAAATAACATTAACCACCACCACCATTGGTTCACCAATTTGACATTTAATATGAATTACTCTTTTCATAATAAGTGGACCATATTACGAATTTCCATACAAAACTGTCAAATTAGATGAACTGCAAATATGAAATGTTCGAGGCTCATTTTATGATTCATCAAATAACATTTCATTTTAAGATTTGCTAAATGAAACATATTATGAACGGAATATGAAACATCCAATGCGGCCGTTTTAGACCCGCAGTACTTAATGTAATATTTGTAAGGATTTCAATGTTAATCCGATAAGTCAATGTCAGTCATTTATTTTTGCAAATTGACCATCAATGGCACTTTTAATGTCCCAATTTTTTTTTCGTACCACCGATTCGGGACTACATATCGGCTGGTGATGAGAAGAAGCGAAAATAGTCTGTTGCATTTTATCACCCATCATCATCATCGTTTCAGCTGGCGGACGTCCACTGCTAAACATAGGCCTCCCCCAGTGACTTGCAGACTGGTCGGTCGGAAGCGGCCTGCATCCAGCGGCTTCCTGGAACCTTAACCAGGTCTTCCAGTATCACCCCCTAGAAGGAAATTAACTAAAAATCAGGATCTCAAAGGAACGGGCCGGACCACAGTCGTGCGACTGTGAAAACAAAACTGAGCTCACTTGGACACTGAACTTCAGCAGGGTACGCACCTAGCCGTGTAGCGTAACGTTTCTGATACTGTATCAAGTGATACCTAGGCACGAGCCTGCTGCGAGCCGTGAGCCTAGAAGCGAGAGGGTACTCACCTAGCCGTGTAGCATGTAACGTATCTGATACTGTATCAAGTGAGTACGTAGGCACGAGCCTGCTGCGAGCCTGTAAGCCTAGGAGCGAGAGGGTATAACCCGTGTAGCATGTAACGTATCTGATACTGTATCAAGTGAGTACGTAGGCACGAGCCTGCTGCGAGCCTGTGAGCCTAGGAGCGAGAGGTTATAACCCGTGTAGCATGTAACGTATCTGATACTGTATCAAGTGAGTACGTAGGCACGAGCCTGCTGCGAGCCTGTAAGCCTAGGAGCGAGAGGTTATAACCCGTGTAGCATGTAACGTATCTGATACTGTATCAAGTGAGTACATAGGCGCGAGCCTGCTGCGAGCCTGTGAGCCTAGGAGCGAGAGGGTATAACCCGTGTAGCATGTAACGTATCTGATACTGTATCAAGTGAGTACGTAGGCACGAGCCTGCTGCGAGCCTGTAAGCCTAGGAGCGAGAGGGTATAACCCGTGTAGCATGTAACGTATCTGATACTGTATCAAGTGAGTACGTAGGCGCGAGCCTGCTGGAGCGCAGAAGCTCGCAGTGACTCGCCGAGATACAGTATCAGATACGTTACATGCTACACGGCTAATAGGTGAGTACTTTACATAACAACGCTTACCGTTGTTATATATTTGACATCACTTTGAAACAAAACAAAGGTATGTTAGTTTGTACCGCTCAGGTGAGTTTTGGAACGAGTTTACACGTGTGTTTCTTGTAGAATACTGTGGCCACAAATCCTAGGGACAGTACAGAACAGTAAATTATAGCGATGCCTCCATCATCATCATCATCATCATATCAGCCTGTTGCAGTCCACTGCTGGACATAGGCCTCCCCAAGGAGCGCCACAGCGCACGATCTCCCGCCCTTTGCATCCAGTCGCTGCCGGCTGCCTTCAGGTCATCGGTCCATCTAGCCGGGGGGCGTCCTACACTACGTTTGCCTAAGCGTGGTCTCCATTCGAGAACCTTCCTGCTCCACTTCTCGTCGGTTCTGCGACAGACATGGCCAGCCCACTGCCACTTCAGCTTGCTACATTTTTGGACAATATCAGTCACCTTAGTCTTATGTCGTATGACCTCGTTCCGGATCTTATCCCTTAATGAGATCCCCAACATAGACCTTTCCATAGCACGCTGAGTGACGTGTAGTCGGTGGGCTAACTTGACTGTCATGTTCCACGTTTCGGCTCCGTAGGTTGAAACTGGTAGGACGCATTGGTTAAATACCTGCCTCCAAGCGCGCTTAAAATTATAAGAATCTGAAATGTGTTAACACGACCCCAAATTATTCACCTTCACTCCCCAAATTGTTGAGTTTTTGTGGTTATGTTACCACAACTCAGTTGGACAATTCACCGAATATTTACCGGTCCGATCCGATACGGATCCGGCACGTGCCGGCACAATGCACCGGAAAATTTGGACACCACTTCCGTTTCTAGTTCCAGATTTAATTAATTGAAAAAGTTTTTTGGGGGTTCGCTTAAGGAGAAATATATTACGCGAGGGATGGAGTGTGAAATATTATGTTTAATTTTATTTATTACGGTTTACCAACGCTTGTGTATTTACTTATTCTAAGTTTACATTTCTAGGTAGTTTTCTGGCAAATTACCACAAACAATTATAGGCAAACACAAATTGCACTGTAGTATGCTCAAAACATAAAATTACGCTTTCAAACTGATGATGTCTCGAAACAATAGAAAATACTAGAATAATTTAGAAAAAACTAAAAATTACAATATACTTATTTAACTAATATTTAGATAATAATTTATTTATTTTTTTAAGTTTTATTTCTAAACGAAGCAAAGAGTTTAATGTTTGCCATTTAATGTAACTAAGCTGTTAATAAGGCTTGTAGCCAAAAATACTGTAATAAGGGTAATAGAAATAAATCAACTATATGAGCCACGCTTAGGTAAACGTAGTGTAGGACGCCCCCCGGCTAGATGGACCGATGACCTGAAGAAGGCAGCTGGCAGCGAATGGATGCAAAGGGCGGGAGATCGTGCGCTGTGGCGCTCCTTGGGGGAGGCCTATGTCCAGCAGTGGGCTGCGACAGGCTGATATGATGATGATGATGAACTATATGAGTGTCTTATACTTCGTTTAATACGTAAACAGAAGTAAAATGGTAGCTAAAAATTATACAAAATTTTACTAAGAACTCTATTTGGGTAAGATTTTTTATAATGAATATAAGTCTTTGGTGAAAGTGTTTGAAGTGGAACTTACCTTAAAATATAAAGAATTTAAACTTGAAGAATCAGCGTTTAATTACAGATAAACATGAAATATTTCGGAAAAATATAACTGTGTAGGTTTAAGTCATAATTAATAAATCTCGTTTCGCCGAGACTATAACGTATCATTCAAACTCAATATACAGGGTGTACAAAAGAATGGGACACTCCTTAAAACCACGTGATCAGCTGGTCATATACAACAACTTTTCCTATGGGAGCAACATCGAAATCTGATTGTGATTTTATTTTCAGATGCTCCATACATTATCATCGAGGTACACGAGTAGGTTTGTATGGAGAAGCTGAAAAAAATATCTCGATTTCGATGTTGCTCCCATAGAAAAAGTTGTTGTATATGACCAGCTGATCACGTGGTTTTAAGGAGTGTCCCATTCTTTTGTACATACTGTATATCCGTAGTTATATCGTATTATCAAACTCAATTTATTTCAAACTTTAGAAATTTCGCTTTTATTGCGGGCAGTCGTATTTTTAAATACATGTTTACGTACTCACAAATTTTGCATTAGAATAGAACAGAATGACACCTAAAACAATTCATACATTCGGTCGTTCAATTACGACTAGTCCGTTACTTTGTGTCGTTACAACACATTAAGCTACCCAACACCAAAAATGGGTCATCATTATGTTTGTCACACACTTCATACATTCCAAAGCACCTTTGTAAACCACATGAGTGCCATAAATATATTGAATTTGAATTTGAATTTGAAAGCTATGGGAGTAAATTTGAGTTGAAACAAAGAGTTATAATTGAGATTAGCGGTCGCCTTAACAGACTTTAATTATGATTTTAATTGGAGGCATGCGAATATCATATTTTACAGTTACAGTTTTAATGCGCGCCACCCATCTCTGTATGGACAGCAACAAAATCCAAATAAAAGTCTTTATTTAATACCAGGGCAGTAACCACGAACCCTTAAAACAATCTCAAATCTGTCATACATTATCTTTTCTGTCAAATTTTGTATGAAATGACGTACCAAAATTGACAGATTTGACAACTTTGAGATTGTTTTTAGAGTTCATGGTTACCCCGCAGTATTCGTAATATAATACCACTATTCGACGACATCCGTAGCCGAGAGGCAAGCACGCCGGCCTTGGCTTCGCCATCCTTGATGTACTGGGTTCGATTCCCGGTCGGGTCACTGTAGAAAGCGAACTATTCTATATTGGCTCGGATCCGGTGTTGTGGTACCGTCGTTGATTCTGATTTCTAGCGCAAGTACATAAGCTACTTACTTCAGAATCAGAGCAATGTATGTGATCTTGTCCAATATTTATTTATTAGTAAGTTGAACTAAAAAGTGAATCTCAAGATCTCTTGTGTTGCTGTCTGTTTGTTTGTCATACAGCCGATTGCTCCGAATTTCCTCGGCCGATTAAGCTTAGTTTAATTTTTTATATGAGCGAGCAGCTGATTGTTTGTTTTTAATCATATACGTGCTTCATGATACCTACATATTTTGCTGTAAATAAATATTGGACATCATCACATACATTGCTCTGATCCTAAGGTAAGTAGCTAAAACACTTGTGTTATAGAAATCAGAAACAACGACGGTAGGCACCACAAACCCGAGACAAAATAGAAAACTTCGTTTTCTACATTGTCCCGATCGGGGATCAAACCCAGAATCTCAGAGCTGGCGGCGCCATTTAAAGTCCGGCGTGCTCGCCTCTCGGCTACGGAGGTCGTCTAAAGGTACTCATAAAGGTACATATATTATGTGTCTGATTCAAACAAGGAACGAAGTGTTTTTCGTAGGTAGGTTCGGCATTATCTATACTTCTATACTAATATTATAAAGAGGAAAGATTTGTACCTATGTTTGTATGTTTGTAATGAATAGGCTCAAAAAGTACTGAGCCGATTTAAAAAATTCTTTCACCAATAGAATGCTACATTTTTCCAATTTGACATAGGCTACATTTCATTTTGAAAAAAATTAAGGATCCTTGGTAAAATTTGAACAATGTAATCGAAGGTGTAGAAAAATGAGTCTTAAAATGTCTTTCGTCGAATGCGCTGCCGAAACTATTAGCGATAATTGTCTACCCCGTGCGAAGCCGGGACGGGCTGCTAGTAACACATAAAATCTGCTATACTCAACAATGAATCTGCCTGCAAAAAAATACGGAAAAAAAAAACCAAGCTCGATATTATTGTAGGATTCGCCACTGTTGACCATAAGCCTCCCAAAGTCCAAAGTCCTCCAGATTGTTCAGTTGGCCTGCATTCGGCTTAATTAGGAACCTCAAGTCAGAAATATTGTTTATTAAATAGTATTTAAATTCTACAGTCTGTAACGTTATCATGCTGTCGCTCCCGTCGGAAGGGCTGCTTCCTGGGGGTGGGAGGGGTCAGAGGGGGAGGAGGCCACATCCGGCGGAAGCTGCACTCCCCCCATTGTCTTGCCGGGAAACAAAAACATTTTGCGATGTGCCGGCTCGCCTCCCCCCCCCCCCCCGCGTTAGACTTAGGCTCTATTTTCGGTTTATGGCTCTCTGAGGTGTTTGTGAGAACAAAGTTGGGTTTTTTAATATAATTTATTTTTGGGTGAATTTCTGTGCCCAAAGTTATTAAATTAGGTTTTTTTATAATTGCTTAGAGGTGCCAATTCGATCAAATGTTTGGGTAAGGTTTTATTGTTAAATGTTACATAGATCAGGGCCATAACCATGAACTCCTAAAACTAATTGTTTTAAGAGTTCGTTAATCTCAAATCTGTCAAACATTAACATTTCTGTCAAATTTTGTATGAAATGACGTACCAAAATTGACAGTATTGACAACTTTTGAGATTGTTTTAATTCATGGTTACCCCGCTGAGGTTGCATGTTTATAAGTCATACGATGTTTCTGCTTCTAACATCTTCCAAATAATTAACTTGTAGGTTTTAGGACTAAAATAAGTTTTCTAATGCAAATAGGCCTTTAAAAGCACTTCTACAAGTACCAATTAATCGGACGTGGAAAAGTATTTATCATTTTTATTAACACATAACAAAGTTTTTTTGTTTTTGATACATACAGGGTGTCCCGTAAATTAAGGTCAACCTTGTAACCACATATTCTATACACCATATTGAACAACTTTTGTTTTATCACTTTTTAAATTATGCATATGTTTTTCTTTACTGTCTTTACAAATCTAATTGACTAATTTGTTAATTTTGTATGGAAAGTCGATAAATTTTCATGCAAATTTGCAAAAGTGATAAAACAAAATTTGTTCACCATGATGTATAGAATATGTGGTTACAAGGTTGACCTTGATTTACGGGAGACCTTGATTTACGGGACACCCTGTATATGCTATTTATGTTGGGTAAAAGAATTAAGTTACAACAAAAAAATAGAGGAAACCCTTACTTACTACAATAAAAGACAAAAACTAGAATAATATAAAATTAAAAGAACTTAGAATTTGTATGAAGTCCGTTCTAACGGCCGTTTCGTAGCAATTAGTTTATTATCGTTTTCATTCACAAGTAAAACAAAAACCACTATCAATTTAGACTGTAGCATATGCAAATCAAAACAATGTTTACTTATAAAATCGCAATAATAAAAGAAAACAATAGCTTTTAATCCGACCTGCCCGCCAAGCCACTTACCCCAACAAAAGAGGGTTGAAACGCACTATCCAAAAACCCATTCTGCCTGGAAAAAATACAATAAGTAAATCTGCGATTCATTAGCCCTCTAATTTGTTGAATCGCTAATGCACATGCTAGTATGTTTGCGCATCGCTGTCTGCGCCGAAGCGTGGTTCCTGATCTGAAAGACCCTAAAAAGGGTATGCGGGGGGACCGCGGTCCAAGTCAGGAGACACGCGAGGGGTGAATGCCGGCGTTGTCGAATAGACAATTTTTTAAAATTAAATCATTATAAAAAAGATTTTTTTAAATATTTTTATGAATTATTGATTTTACTGACATATAATATTATTGAAAGTTTGAATCTAGAATTATTAATTTATTGTTGCAATAATTTTATTCATTGTAATTTAATTGAGACGACTGACATCCTCAATTATTTGCATGATATTTTATAATCGAAACCTGGGTCATAACCATGAACTCTTAAAACAATCTCAAAGTTGTCAAATCTGTCAATTTTGGTATGTCATTTCATACAAAATTGGACAAAAATGATAATGTTTGACAGATTTAAGATTGTTTTAAGAGTTCGTGGTTACCGCCCTGATCACTTTTTGTTTAAATGTCATCGGGTTATACCGAGTGTTGTGCAAATAAACGATTTAATTTACTTACAATTTACAAACAGTTACGTCAAGAGATTGCAAATAGTTGTTTAAAAAAAGATTGTGTTGGCGGGTACAATTTATAAATTATGGGCCCTCCCGTTTAAGGGTGTTTACAGTACGCTTCCTTTTTGAAATTATTTCGATATTGACTTTAACACTCACATGTCAATAAAATTATTATACATGCTCAATTTCCATTGTTTTTTGAACCAAAAATTCAATCATAATCATCATCATCATTTCAGCCACAGGACGTCCCCTGCTGAACATAGGCCTCCTCCAGTGATTTCCAGATCGACCGGTTGAAAGCGGCCTGCATCCAGCGTCGTCCTGCAACCTTTACCTTTAACTTTCAATCAATGTCTTGTGAAAATAGTACATCTTTTTATAATAATGTTTGTCACATGCAAGAATTTATTGTATTTCGACAGAAAAATGAAATTTTTGCGTTTCCAAAACATTGCAGTTCCATCATGTCATCATAATCATCATCACCAGCCATATCTCAACGTCCACTGAACATAGGCCTACCTCAAGCCCTCAATAACTTGCAGCTTAGCCGGTTGAAACGGCATTCACCCAGCGCCTTCCTGCAACTTTACCACTTCCTCAGACCACCTTGAGGTTGACCACTGACGCTGCTTGCTGGTACGTGGCTTCCATTCTAAAACCTTCCTGCTTCAACGGCTGTGCTTCATGTTATGATTTAAATTATGAAACAAAAAATCTCAAACCCGGTACCCTTATTCCGTATCTTGCAAAAGCAATGAGATAGTGAAAATTGAACAATTCTGGCTTTAAAATCGCAAATTGACAGCAACAAACAAAAATAAAGCAATATTCCTACTGTCAGTTCTGCCAATAGATTACTAAGCATCAGTCGGGCGAGGACTGCGCCATTATTATTAGACGACCTCCGTAGCCGAGAGGCGAGCACGCCGGACTGTAAATGGCGCCGCCATCTCTGAGGTTCCGGGTTCGATTCCCGGTCGGGTCAATGTAGAAAACGAACTTTTCTATATTGGCTCGGGTCTGGGTGTTGTGGAACCGTCGTTGTTTCTGATTTCTATAACACAAGTGCTTATCTACTTACCTTAGGATCAGAGCATTGTATGTGATGTTGTCCAATATTTATTTATTTATTTATTATTGCTGATTGCTATTTTTAGGTATTAAGGGTGCGGGTTATGTGTTTTCCGCTACCGCTCGTGATTTGCCCCCCACTCCCTTGTCCCGAAGGACCCGCAGCGAGCGATAAAAGCGTCATACATAATGCAAGCGCGTCCGAAATCGAAAAATTAAAACTCCCGCCATCTGCCGGCCGCGCGAGTAATTACGCTGTTTTGACATGATCCGGATCGGCTGCCGTTTTCATCAGGCGCAAATGGTATCTTGTACCACTTTTGGGGGTATTATACGCGTCGCTAATGCTATCTTACTGCTTTTGGGAGTATTATATAACTAATGATATCTTATACTTGTTTTAGGGTTAGATATAAGTAGCAAGTGACATTGTTGTAGCAAGTGGTATCTTGTACCGCTTTTGGGAGTATTATATAACTAATATGTGATATCTTATACTTGTTTTAGGGTTACATATAAGTAGCAAGTGACATTGTTGTAGCAAGTGGTATCTTGTACCGCTTTTGGGAGTATTATATAACTAATGATATCTTATACTTGTTTTAGGGTTAGATATAAGTAGCAAGTGACATTGTTGTAGCAAGTGGTATCTTGTACCGCTTTTGGGAGTATTATATAACTAATATGTGATATCTTATACTTGTTTTAGGGTTACATATAAGTAGCAAGTGACATTGTTGTAGCAAGTGGTATCTTGTACCGCATTTGGGAGTATTATATAACTAATGATATCTTATACTTGTTTTAGGGTTAGATATAAGTAGCAAGTGACATTATTGTAGCAAGTGGTATCTTGTACCGCTTTTGGGAGTATTATATGACTGATAGGTGGTATCTTATACTTCTTTTGGGCTATGATACGCATAGCAAGTGACATATAAATAAATGTATTTAAAACAAAATTGGCTCAATATGTTCTAGAAGTGATGGAATGACATAAGTTAAGTAATTTACCTATTACAATTTATATAATAACCTCAGTGTGAACGACAAACAATGTACCTCGACGACGACGACGACCTCCGTAGCCGAGAGGCGAGCACGCCGGACTAATATGGTGTCGCCATCTCTGATCTCGTTCCGGGTTCGATCCCCGGTCGGGTCAATGTAGGAAACGAACGTTTCTATATTGTCTCAAGTCTGGATGTTGTGGTACCGTCCTTATTTCTGATTTCTATAACACAAGTGCTTTAGCTACTTACCATAGTATCAGAGCAATGTATGTGATGTTGTCCAATATTTATAAAAAAAAAAACAATATTTAATTAAGATTTTTTTCTCAAATATGTAGTAGTGATGTAATGTCTTTATTGAGAAGTCAATAAATAATCTTTAAACCTAACCCTTTATGACTCTTTTCACTGGGGGAGGCCTATGTTCAGCAGTGGACGTCCTGTGGCTGAAATGATGATGATGATGATGAGTATTAATCGCGTAGCAATTGGTATCTTAGACCGCTTTGTGGTTATTAGCGTAATTAGTGGTATTTTAAACATCTTTTAACTTTTTGTGAGTATTGTAGGCGTAGCACACTTGCTACGCCTACAATACTCACAAATCCTATGGCATCCTATCCTTTTTAGGGTCAAGTAATTGTCTTATACCTGTTTAAGGGGTTTTTGTTGCCTATCAAGTGGCATGTTATACCTCTTTTGGGGGTATTATACGCGTAGCAAGTGGTAGTAAGTGTAGTTTACTGAGCACGCAGTAATTACGAACTGGGCCACCTAGGGCTCCAGCTGAAAATCAGCGCTGCAATTTTCTGCAGCACATGCTGAGCTGGTGCCCATTAGACACCACATCGATGCGGATCATGGTATGCAATATTTTGTGCTTTTTCTGTTGTTTAATGTTGTTATTTGTCTGCCTTTTCTTTTTTATGTTTTTTGTATTTTGTATGTATTCTACTTTTGTATTGTTGTGTGTGTTTAATAAAATATTTCTCTCTCTCTCTCTCTCTCTCTCTCTCTCTATCCTAACTCTTTGTGGATATTTTTTCGTGATCTGCGGACCGAATTCTCGCCATTTAACCTAAAAGCCTAAAGCCTAAAACATTTTTTTTATTATGTCTTGTTTGGCTAGGCAGAAGTGTTAAAACTAGTCAAAATCTAGTTTTGATTCAGCTTCAGTAATATTAACATTACCCTGTTATAATATGAGGTCAAATTGTGGAAAATAGACTAATTGAGATAGAGAGAAAATGTGACTGAAAGTTAGTCAAGTACCGTTATAATAAGAAAATGGAACAAACCATTTTTGTTATTATGAATAATATTCAAATAATTGAAATTATATAACAGTTAGGTTTTAATTCGAATTAAGTATTAACTTCTAAACAAACTACTCACGAATCCCGATCTTTTGATTACGTATTAAGTATCTTTATAAGTCGTTTAAATCGATTAAATAAAACATATCCAATTGATTTTATCCGATCAAAGTAATAAATCAGCACACTTGCGAATTATTTTGCTTGTAAATAAATGTAAAGGAATTATCAACCCCCATTCTTGATGTTGCGTGACGTTACGAGGGGTTACAACCCACACTTGAACATACAAGTAACGGGGACCAGTTTGTTTGTGACGCAAAGTAGATTATTTGATATTAATCAACGCTATATTACGATAAAAACAATAAAACAATATACAGGGTGTAAAAAAAGGCTTAACGAAGCCTTAAACCACGAATTCTATAGATAAAACCAAGTAGAATGCAAAAAAATAATTGCTGGGAAATGATTTTTATTTTTGGGTATCAAAAAAAATAACTTATTTCTAACCCGCAATGTATAGCGCGCACGCCACAGACTATGCCCGTGTGTGTAAGCGGATCATGTTTCTTTGTAAAAAAGTTTAGTCTTATCAAACAGAAGTCAGTTTTGTAAAAATCTTTGAAAAAAAATTGTAACTTTGACTGTCAATAACTCTGTAACTCGTCATTTCCCAGGTATAGTGTAAAAGAAAAAAAATGATCGTAATAATACGTAGAATATGTAGTTATCGGCTTCGTTAAGCCTTTTTTTACACCCGATATATTGGACAACCAATAAAACCAATTTATTTTTGCAAATAGGCTTAAACTAAGCACTTTTACACGTCCCAATTTTTTTTTTCCCTACCACTGCTTCGAGACAAGTTTGGACTAGCGCCGAAAAGAAGCAGAGCAAGAAACTCTGTCATTATTATCAGCCTCTTTTAAAAGTTTTAAATATACAAAACAAAATATTTAATTACAAGATAAAGTCACCTGTGCGACTAACGCAGTATTTAAATCCAATCATTTTTGTCATTTAAATAATCATTAACAGTATAATACCCTTTTTTCATGAGAATCTTTTTTACATGAGCTTTATATTTAAACATGGGCAACATACAATTGCTCTGATTTTAAGGTACTTATGTAAAGCACTTGTGTTATAAATATCAGAATCAGAGTTTTCACAATCCTTTGACCGGAAATTGAGCCCGTAATGTTATTTCAATTTGATGAAGTGCAAGTACGAGTTTACTATTTAAAAACACAAATCAAGACTTTCTCTCTCTCTCTCTCTCATTGACTGGCTTATTACCCAGTCTAAAAACTTAGAGTTTTCTGAGAAAATTTTGAACAGTAGCTCATTTAATAATGAAAGAAAAAAACCGGCCAAGTGCGAGTCAGACTCGCCCACGAAGGGTTCTGTACCATTATCTATATAAACGACAAAAAAAATACGTTTGTTGTTTGAGCCCACTTGAATATTTATTGTATTCTGTTTTTTAGTATTTTTTCCTTTAATTTAACTCTCTAACTATCACGGTTCATGAGATACGGCCTAGTGACAGACGCACAGGCAGACAGACTGACAGACGGACAGCGAAGCCTTAGTAATAGGGTCCCGTTTTATCCTTTGCGTACGGAACCCTAAAAAAAGGCTGGATTTTCAATATTCAACCTGTCAGGGGCTGAAATGGTGGAAGACAGTTTGTATGACAATCCATCATTCTTGGAATAAGATAATAAAATAAACAAAAAATACTCTTTGTAAATAAAAATACAGGTTTTAGCGTTTTTGATTAAACGCGAATGTAGGTAATTAATTTTTTTTTGGAACGGAAAGGTTTTTTCAAATCGATTTACTTAAAATCGGATATAATTCTCATTCCACTTGCGCGTCTCAGGGTTGGCAAAGGTAAATGGGCATTTTGTTTGGACCTATGACCCACCAGCGACCACTAACGAAACTAGTTGGAGTATGTTAAAGACCATGAATACTACCCAATGAGATCAGTCGTATTCCTCAAAAACATGGAATAGATTTTATTATTGCAAAAGAAGAATGAATATTAAACAAACGAATGTTCGTATACCCATGCTTCGGAATGTATAAAATGCTTACAAAAATACACAATATCTTCCTAAAAAGGTACACGAATGTTTAGGAGCTTTTCTATATTGTTACCCGTAATTTCCCTCGCGTCATTCCAAGCCGCCAATTACAGAAAAAAAGTCATCTCCGAAAAAACCTAAAAATGGTTGCTTACCGACATTATTAAGTCTGTATTGTGGATTGCGCCTTACGAACGCCAGAGAACGAATCCTACTAAGTAATAATGATTGAACATATAATTAGGAAAAATATACGTTTTGTGATGAAGGACATAACTTTTCGCCCCATGCATTTTGATCAAAATAAAAACATTCCGTGAAATGTTAATTCTAAATCATAAAAAAAACCATTTCAATAATGGTCGCGAACTTCTAGGTACCAGGTCAAAAATTCCCAGTGACCTTTAAAATCTATTTCCAGCACTGACAGTTGCTTGATCTATTTTTGTTTTTTGCTGTGAAATTGCTATTTTAAAGCCAGATTTTCTCAATTTTTGCTATAGCATTGCTTTTGCAAGATACGAAATCAGGGTACGGATTGTAGGGTTCCCTACTCTAGTTTGAATAACATATCGCTAATGTTCATTTGCTCGATGTCTACACCTCGAAGGTTCACTAGCTCGGTGGGTCGTTAGCTCAAAAGATCAATAGCTCGATGGCATATTTGCTCGCCGGGTCTTTAGCTCAATGGCACGTATCGTCGATGATGTACCTACATGAATTATGGATGAATTGATCAATACTTAAAGATCGCTTCGTGTCGTGTGGTGCCGGCACGTTAAAAGAATCGCACCACCCCTTCTCTTCCTATGGGTGTCGTAAGAGGCGACTACAGGCGAACCGCCACAAGAAGACGGGCAGAAGCATCTCCTCTCCACGATTGGCCAAACTGCGATCGCCAACCCGCCTGCCAAGCGTGGCGATTATGGCAAAATCCTCCTTTTGGAGAGGCCTGTGTTCAGCAGTGGACTGATATAGGCTGGTGATGTGATGTGTAAAGATCGCTTCGGTACTCGGTCAACCCCCGGTTGTAATATTGAACAGCATTATCTAAAAAGTTAGTCTATGTTTTGTTAAAGCTTCATTGGTCTGTAATCGCACTATAAATAGGGAGTCTAAAAATAGCTCTACAATTATTCAACCATCACTTGTTCCCGATTTAGATGTAAGTGGATTGGGGAAGAATTACGGCAATTAGCATAGTTTTTGTGTGTGTGTTTGTGTCCCGTGTCTGTACATGAAAAATCGCACAGATTTGAATGACAGCAAATGTCAAAGGTGAATGTATGAGAACCAGAACAATATCTATACAGTATGGAAACTAGGCCTGTTTGTCGAGATCCGTCAAATACGTCAATGGAGCCTTAGGGTTGTCTTATAAAGTTGATTAAAAACCTCGCGAACTGAAAACAATAGAAATGAAGACAAAGCGTTGACCGAGGAGGATTTAAATATAACGTTTTATTCTACAGCGACAGTGACACTGACATCATCTCGTCTCGTATCAGCGGTATTCGGCATCTCCGACTCACAGTACTCTTATTTTACTGAGATTTCTTGTTGAGGCGTTCACGTGCGTGAGTACGTCATTTTGACCGTAAATCGGTAGTTTCTTTACTTTATAGATATACATATTATATCGGGTGTAAAAAAAGGCTTAACGAAGCCGAATACTACATATTCTACGTATTATTACAATCATTTTTTTCTTTTACACTATACCTGGGAAATGACGGGTTACCGAGTTATTGACAATCAAAGTTACAATTTATTTTTAAAGATTTTTACAAAATTACCTTCTGTTTGATGATACTAGTATTTAAAAAATATTACTTTTTACAAAGAAACATGATGAGGGTTAAAAATAAGTAATTTTTTTTTGATACCCAAAAATAAAAGTCATTTACTTGCAAATTTTTTTTTGCATTCTACTTGGTTTTATGTATAGAATTCGTGGTTTAAGGCTTCGTTAAGCCTTTTTTTACACCCTGTATACTGTGGTATGAGTGAAGATACGTTGTTCAGGCTTACAAAGTACGCCATACAGTCAAAAATTTCAATAAATTGTTATTTACTAAGTACTTACTGTTTAAAAAAATATTTAAATTAGTTTCCTTAATTGGTTTATAACCTAATAAAAATATAAAATAATACCCTTAACATCAATATAGATACCGAATTAGTGTAGTGGATTTATTTCGCCTTGAATTTCCCGGTACAGTCATCATCATATCAGCCTGTTGCAGTCCACTGTTGGACATAGGCCTCCCCCAAGGAGCGCCACAGTCGTTGCCAGCTGCCTTCTTCAGGTCATCGGTCCATCTAGCCGGGGGGCGTCCTACACTACGTTTGCCTAAGCGTGGTCTCCATTCGAGAACCTTCCTGCTCCACCTCTCGTCGGTTCTGCGACAGACATGGCCAGCCCTCGATAGGTACGGATCAATGAAAAAATAATAATTTTAAATTGATTTAGTCTGTGTGTACAGAGCTCTCATAGAACTTGCAGCCTCTGAAAAAATCATTTTGTGGTACAGACAACTACAGCTCATCAATCTAGCACAAAATCTCATTTTTAAAAAATTGATAATGGACTCTATACATCGGACTTAAAGTTGAAAATCAGTTGGCTGACCTTTAACTTTTTGGCTGTACCTTGTCACCCAAGGATGATAATTCATTGCAAAGAGACCAAGACAGTTGGGCGTAGTTTAAAAATAAATATACCTACATAACTGTTTTCTAGACTCTTTTTTAGATATCTAGATTATATAAAGCAGTTTGAGTAGGCGGCCACTCCGCCTCGACATCTCTTGTAGACAACCTTCATGTAGATAAATACTACTAAAGATCGTCTGAAAGTTGTCATACTGTCGAAACACAGTACACAACTGTCCCCACGTCAATCTTTGTGAGTAGGGTTTGGGTTTCTGACCCAGGTATCATGGCCCGGGAATACCCAAGACATGAGCTTCTTCTAACGGGAATGATTCGGTATTATTCCTGATTGTACCGAGAATTATTTGGTATCGTTTTTGTTTAGAGAAGTTCCTAGCATCATGGGTCAGGTCAATTTTAAAGGTCTATAATTATCAAGTTTTTCTTTGATAACCAATACAAAATTTCCTCTTTCACTTTTTATTATTAATATTTCAAGACGAAAATTAGTCCTCGTAGGTCCAGCCGATTTAGCGAGACTAACGTACAGCAATTCATTTTTATATTCATATAGATTAAGACAGTTGAAATAGGACTAAATAATAGCCAATGTCTCGATAAAGGTGTCACAGATAAATTGGTTAGTTAGTCAAAGATATTGTCTATATTAATATATATAAATGTGAATGTTTAAGTTTAGAAATATGTAGTTTAATGTTATCTTAATTTGATTAGTTTCATATCAGTATATTAGTATAAATATACACGTACGTGTACGCATAAATCTGATGATTATGAAATAATAGTTATACTATTAATGATATTTATTTATTTATTATTATATCAGGTGAGATGTTTGGTTAATAGATAGAAGTATTTAAAAAATATTACAAGGTTGCGACTCATTTATATTTTGAACCAATTACAGAGTCGATGAAGTTCTGTGGAAGACAAAAATAAACATTAGGAAACCTTATTTGAGTGTGTGATGTGACTGTTCCCGGGTTGATACCCGGGAAGACTTAACAACAATCTCTTATATTCCTGGTTACTAAAAAGACCTTGAAACGCAACCCTAATATTAAGTAAATAATGTCTGTAACATGTGGCTGTGTCGTGTGGTGCCGGCACGTTAAAAGAATAGCACCACTCCTTCTCTTCCTATGGGTGTCATAAGAGGCGACTACAGCAGAACCGCCACAAGAAGACGGACAGCAGCGTCTCCTCTCCACCATTGGCCAAACTGCGATCGCCAACCCGCCTGCCAAGCGTGGCGATTATGGCAAAATCCTCCTTTTGGAGAGGCCTGCGTCCAGCAGTGGACTGATATAGGCTGGTGATGATGATGATGATGATGATGATGATGAATATCTGTTACATTTTAATTAAGGGTTAAGAAAAGAAAACTATTACAAGGTGGAACACTTAAACCTAGGCTAAGTATCATAACAGCTAAGCCTAAGTACCTCAATTCACGGTAGTCGGTATTTAAGTTAATGACTTCACTATTCTGACTGTAGAAGAACAAACAGAATATTATTTTACAATTGTCATAATTACTAATAGAATTTAATGACTTAATTGACCTAACAGAACACGGTTTAGTTGTTCAATTGAAATGTTTCTTTGTTGAATAGATTCTGAGACTGGTTCTCAAAGGTTCTGGTTCTGGTTCTCAAGTGCATTAAATTCACTATGCCCAATGTAAAGCAGGTCAGTACGCATATAAATATGTCAGACGATCATATAGATGCGGTTGATTCAACAACATTTTTGGGAATCACATTAGACTCACGACTGCAATGGGGTCCCCATATAAATGCCCTGTCAGGAAGGCTCAGTTCAGCGGCTTATGCTGTGAGGAAAATAAGGCTATTAACTGATGTCGAAACGGCAAGACTAGTATACTTTAGTTATTTTCATAGTTTGTTGTCGTATGGTCTATTGCTATGGGGCTCTGCTGCTGACATTGAATCAATCTTTGTGTTGCAGAAAAGAGCCGTACGTGCAATATACTGTCTTGGTCCTCGAGAGTCTCTGAGGGAGATTTTTAAAGAGGTCAACATATTAACCGTTGCCTCCCAATACATTTTTGAAAATATTATGTATGTAAGAAAAAATCTAAGTTTGTTTAGTCTAAAAAGTGATTCACATCATTATAATACTAGAAATAAAAATAAACTTGCCGTTCCGTGCTTCAGATTAAAAAAAGTTGGTAATTCATTTATGGGGAAGGGTATAAAATTTTTCAATAAAGTACCACAAACTCTTGTTGAACTTCCGATCCATGAGTTCAAAATTAACATTAAAAAAGTCCTTATGACAAAAGGATATTACAAATAAGAAGATTATTTAAACGACAAGAGTGTATGGACTTAAACTGCCTAGCTCGCACTTACTATTGTCTTGTAAAATGTATTTCCTGTAAAATCAGGCTGACAAAGGTGACTGAGTTTGTTGCGCCGTTTCTTCTCATCACCAGCCTATATGTAGTCCCGAAGCGGTGGTAGGGCTAAGTTATATTTTGGGACGTGTATAAGTGCCCGGAGGAGGGCCTACATACAAAATAAATAATTTCATTTCATTTCATTTCATTTCAAAGGTCAAAGTATTCTCTTTGACAGTTCGAACTTATTGTCATGAAGTCTCTACTCGTTTCGTTGCAGTGAACTTTACAATAACCTATATTTAGCAAGTTTGCCCCCCTAGCATTACCAACGATACACGATATGATATGAATGATACAGCGATTTATCGACACGCAAAATGTCTATACATAGCCGACTTGCATCCTGAACTTTTATCAAAACAGCGAGCATCTCCGTGCCGGTGACGTCACGGCCATGCTCGCTGTTTCGATAAAAGTTCATATTATGACAGTTGTTTGTCGATAAATCGCTTTATCATATCATATCATATCATGTTTTGTTGGCCATCTAGAGGGGCTGGGTACTATATTGTCCTGATTGGGTCTGATGCACCACTTTTAATTATTTTTCCTTTTCTTTTGTTAAATATAGTTTTATTTATTGTTGCTATGTAATGGACGGTCACTTATATATTATTAAATGAATAACAAAACATTTGCCAATAGGATCATAACCAACAATACAGTCTTAAAACCTGCATATAGGAACATAGGCTTCCCTAAAGACTTCCAAATTGGCCGATTGGAAGCGGCCTGCATCCAGCGGCTTCCTGCAACCACCCAGTTGGACGTCATATACTACATGTAATGCTGTTTTAATTATTATCAATTATTATCTTCAAATCAAATCAAATCGTTTTTTTATTAATTTGAGATGGGCTTACCATTGACCCCAATCTTGCTCTAGAGCATAGATGGGATCTACGGTGGAGCGAGCTTGCCCAGAAGATGCCTATTCACTCTGGACTTAAAGAGAGTCAGGTTATATGCACTCGGAAATACAGACGCAGGCAGGGAATTCCACTCTTTAGCTGTGAGCATTATAAAAGATGATGAGAAGCGCTTAGTGCGGATTAAGGGTATATCAACTAAGAACGGATGGTAGCCGGCCGTGCGTCTGGATGTCCGATGGAAGAAAGGTGACGGTGGTATGAGCTCATGCAGCTCATGAGCATTCATTTGCTTATCTTATAGATAGATAGATAGATACTTTTTATTGGACACCACAAAAAACAAACAGTACAAAGAAAAGAAAATACATTTAGAATGGTACAATTTAGGCGGTCTTATCGCTAGAAGCGATCTCTTCCAGACAACCTTCAGTTAGAGGACAGTTTAAAAAGTCGACAGGGGAAGGCGGTGAAGAGTTAAAGAAAGAAAAAAATATCTTATCTTATATTGTGCATCGTTCTAGAACCATTTTGCCACATCGGCCGTAAGCTCTACGTGCTATTTGATTCAACCACTCCCATATTAGCTTGTTATTAGTTTATTCTGTCGTTATTCATCATCATCATCATCATAAAGTTATATGCCAATTACTGCTGAACAGTTCTTTTGCAAAATTTTGACAGTTTACCGGTTTAAAATTTTGTTTTTAGCAATTACCATGCTAGGTTTATCTTAGATTTTTAATACTTGAAAAAAAATCGTCCGCCTCAGGTGGGTATGCGATGGACGTGGGTTCGGATCCCACCTGAGGCGGACGATTTTTTTCAAGTATTAAAAATCTTAGTTTACCGGTTGTTTGGTGATTACTAGTCATTTAAAAGATAAATCGAAAATCGGAGGCCGCTACGTACTATAAAAAAGGAAAACCTACAATTATCAATAAGTATTTTTTATTAAATCATCATTACCTATTTGGACAAAGCAAAAAAGTCATTGTCCTATTTTTTGCACGTTCCTATAAATTTATACCGCTTTTGCAGTTATGACTTATTAATATGTTTGACTTTCGTTATTTTGTAGTTCGTAGCGGCCTCCGATTTTCGATTTATCTTTCGAATGACCTGCCCTCTAACCATGAACTCTTAAAACAATCTCAAATCTGTCAAACATTATCATTTCTGTCAAATTTTGTATGAAATGACGTACCAAAATTGTCAGATTTGACAACTTTGAGATTGTTTTTAGAGTTCATGGTTAGGGGGCAGTTCATGGTTAGGGCCCAGTAATAAAAACGAAACCCAAAGCTGTCAATATTTTGTAATAGGCCTCTTAGGGATTGGAGTTAATTAATAAAATAATCAGTAAGTATTTGAAAACCGAGAGAGACGGTAATCAATATATCTTAAAATATTTTCTAGAAGAAAGTATCATAAACGATCAACTTCAGTTTTGACTAAACGGAGAAGAGGATGGTTTTCTCCGGTCGGCTGGTTTGTGAATTAAATACATTTTTTTTATATTCCAATGTGGTAGTTACTAGTATATGTTTTTAATACATTCATTAATTCAGAGTAGTGTTCATAAAATGTGTTTAAAAATTACAGTAAGTTGTCGTTAAACAATAAAAACTTATTTAAGCTGTTAATTATAAATTGCTGAAAAAAAACAAAGTGAAAATAGTCAAATTAAATTAGTAAACAATGCTAATACCTTAGTCGAACTTAAAACCTATTTATTTACCTATAAGAAACGTTATGGCAACCGTCCTTTTAATGTGATTTGAATACAAATTAAATACATCACTCCCTGTGAGTGCAAAATGAAATCATTATCATATCAGCCTGTTGCAGTCCACTGCTGGACATACGCCTCCCCCAAGGAGCGCCACAGCGCACGATCTCCCGCCCTTTGCATCCAGTCGCTGCCAGCTGCCTTCTTCAGGTCATCGGACCATCTAGCCGGGGGGCGTCCTACACTACGTTTGCCTAAGCGTGGTCTCCATTCGAGAACCTTCCTGCTCCACCTCTCGTCGGTTCTGCGACAGACATGGCCAGCCCACTGCCACTTCAGCTTCAGTTCAGCTTCATTTGTTTGTTGATAATTATTAATTACAATAACTTAATGGGTTTATTACGTGTAACCCAATTATTGAAAAACGTATTTTAATTAGGAGCTGTTTTAAGTGGTATTATTGCACTAGTTGTGTTGATTGCAAATGCGGTAAGATTTAGAAAACAATTTATAGGTAGTTGGACTAGTTGTCGAAATTCATGAATTCATGATCTGGAAGGTACAGTCAACAACAGGTCGACCTACCCAAAAAGTTAAATGTTCTCCAACAGATCATTTTCAATTAAGACAATTTAATTTAGGTAGGTCGCCTTAGAACACAATGATATTAATTCTTCTTGAGATCACAATAAAGTGTGTTGAATGGCACATACTTATCATATATCCTTGGTTCGGCACTAATAATAGGTAGGTACTTTCGCAATTAAGAAACAAACATTACTACAATGATATTTGCAGTCAAGTGCATAAATATTACGGGTAATTCCAAGTCCCTAATAACTGTCACTACGGACCCAAACCGGCGTGACAATCAACGCTTATTTCGAAGGGTTTAAAGAGGCACATATAATTATAACGCACCACCTCTAATGTACTCCCAAACTTGAGAGTCCCTTATTGATTAGGGCATAATTAGGAGTGCCGATACCGTAACCGGCTATCCGTCAACCTTTTCGGAGTTGGCAGCGTGAAAACAGCCAACAGAAGTGAATGGACCAATTAAATAATTCAGTAATTCGTGCTACCGGTGACGGCGACGTAAACACGCGTGAGACGGCCGCGGGGCGGGGCGGGGGGGCGAGGGGCGGCGGCAGTGGAGGGGCGAGGGCGTGGCATCTGACGTCACGCCGCGCCGCGCTCAGTCGGTCAACACCCGGCGGTCGGAGCGGTCGCGGCGACCCGTCGCCTTTTCAACCCGAAGTACGTTATAAGACGCCAAAATTTTCGACCGTCAGTACCACTCACCTTCCAAGGTGTTGAAATTAGAGGACGACCCGTGGGGGTCATGTGCGATGTACTCGCCGGACAAGATGAAGCCCGGCGGGGGGTTGATGGCGCCGCCGGGTTGCTTCCCGGCGCGGTACAGCCCCACGTACCGCACGTCGGACCCGCGGCGCTGCGTGCCGAATCCCTCCGTGAGTACATACCATAGACAACGGACACAACACTGTTTGACACCACTCTTAACCCTTTCAGTGACACACACATTATAAAACCTGCCTTAACCCTTTCAGTGATCAAGTCCTGAAACATCAGGTCTTACTCGGTGAATTTCTAACCCTACTATATCTTTTTCAGGTACTGCTTTTACTAATACTATCTTTTACAGGTATTTTAACTAATGCACTGCGATTTGATTCTAAGCTAGCGTCTGCAATGGCGATTGAACATGGAGCTCCATGAAAGGTTGTTTATGTTTTGTTTTTAGGTTAAACAATTTTTTGTTGCACAGTTTTCGGTGATAAACATTTTTTAAATAAGCATTAACGGGTTAAAATTATGTTAAATGTTTAAAATTGGAAAAAAAACTACGTATGTTTCTATTATCATAATCTCTTTTGGAACGATAAAATAAAAATAGGCCAAAACACTACAGTAAAATAAATTAAATGCAAGTACATCATTTTATGTTGTATCATAATAATTGAATAATAATAAGTATCAAATACACACCCAGATTAGGCATAAAAAATAATTTTTAATATAAAATAAATAACTTGCCTTTTATCATGCATCTTCAATGATTTATAATAATTTGAAAAAAAAATACGTATTTTTTTTTGTTCAAATTAAAGAAAAATGAAAACTTGTGATAAAAATGTTAAAATATTGTACATTGTGAAAATTTTTAATAAAAAATATTTTGGATTGAGTTAAATAACAACTTGAATTTATAATTTAAAAAACTTTTACATAATATGTTGCTAATGTGTTAAGGTTTAAACACCAAATTAAGTGATGCAAAAAATATAGTTAAATATAATATTTCATAAATAATAAATCATACAAGAAAATACATTATTTTTAATTCCTGTTAATAAATTACAATTAACTTTTAACTGTTTTGTTTTTCTTTGTTACTAAAAAGCAATAATCTTTAAATGTCTTTATAAAAATACAAACTTTCTTATTTAAATATTAATATTTCTAACATAATGAGAATTAAAAATATTTTGTATATTTTGTATAAAAAATAGTACGATCACTCCGTAATAATAAATTTCGTTGCGCTACGAGAAATAATATAAGGTACTACGAGGCTACGGACTACGGATATTTCGTAGCCGACGGCCGCCGGCGGCCGTAGCGGCGGTTGCTACGAAATATTCGTAGATAATTGTCAATTTCAGCAATATACAAAGTGTTTTATTTGAATAACATTGAACAAATAAGTTGATAATAAAACATTCTAAATTAATATAATAAAATAAAAAATAATACAATAAAAAGAAAATAAAATGTCGATACTAATTTAATTTCAACAAAATAAAATTAGATTAGATTAATGCATAATTTTTGACCGCAAAAATATAACAACAGCAGGATTGCAGCATTTTGATATCCTAGACTAAACTATTTAGTAAATATTAAAAACCGTTTTAAACGTTTTCAAAATAAAGTTAATCTTTCATTATTATTACTATTACAAACAAATAATTTCTAAATAAAAATGAGTAAATAAAACTTTAAATAATCTGTTAGTGGTAAAATGAAATTTAAATACCATTTGTGCACAAAAGTTTGTTTAATCTATATGTGTGCATGTTATTCCATTTTTGCAGATCCTTATATTGATACCGGGATAGGTATCACTGATGCCTTGGTGCCGTCGGCTGAGTATCAGGACTGATACTCACATCGTTTGTCAAATTATTACACAGGAAACATACAATTTAACAAAAAAAATTGAAAATAATACACACTACACGGGAGTTAATGGAACATTACCCTTTTTTTGTTTTTTAACGGCGTCAAAAATTATACAAGAAAATTTAAAAATGTCAACAATTAAAGAATGGTTCTTATCAAACTATTTCTACTAACTTAACTTCAAATCAAATCAAATCAAATGCGTTTATTGCAAATTGAGTGTTTACAAGGATATTAAACTAGGTAATGGAGCTTAAAGAACTTAATTACATTTTTCAGGTGCGGCAATTACTTAATCTAAAACTATATTATTATATAACAATTATTCAAAAAAAATATTATTTTACAACAATTATTCAAAAAACTATATTATTTTACAACAATCATCCAAAAAAACTATATAATTTTAAAGAAAATTATACAATAACACGTTTAGTTAAGTACCTATTTAACAGAGAAATAAAATTTTTATACCTACTATTATTCCTATTTTTGTTTTTTGTACTCATTTTGTTCATTATTATTACCATCATTCGATTATTATGTTTTGTGTGTAAAGAATTCTTCGAGGGAGTAGTAACAGTTGGAAATGAAATAAAATAAACTTTATATACTATAATTAAACTGTATGAAATGACTATTTGATCTCTGATAACCGAAACAAAGTAGTAGTATACAGAATTTAATTTTAAGTTTCATTTTATTTTATTTTATTAGGAAAACACTACAGTATCTTAAAACTAAATTACTCGCTAAATTTGTTACTAAATACCATATACGTGTTTCCACATATAAAATCTAAGTATGGCTTGTTTAAGTTAAAGTAACTTATGAGATAAAAATAGATATAAACAGTCCCAGGGTTAAACGTTGGTAAACTTAGTAAAAAAGTAGCAGTGGGTTCAATCCAGTCAGTCAAAAAAAAAGGTCAAAAAAGCAAACAAAAGTGAAAAAATCTATATCTATACTTCTATACTAATATTATAAAGAGGAAAGATTTGTACCTATTTTTGTATGTTTGTATGTTTGTAATGAATATTATAGGCTCAAAAAGAACTGGGCCGATTTAAAAAATTCTTTCACCAATAGAATGCTACATTCTTCCAATTTGACATAGGCTACATTTCATTTTGAAAAAAATTAGGGATCCTTGGTAAAATTTGAACAATGTAACCGAAGGTGTAGAAAAATGAGTCTTAAAATGTCTTTCGTCGAATGCGCTGCCGAAACTATTAGCGATAATTGTCTACCCCGTGCGAAGCCGGGACGGGCTGCTAGTTGTATATAAAACTAAATAAAACTGAAATTATTAGACGGTTTGATTAAAAAATAAGTTATGTTAATAATAATTAATTATAGCCTTGGAGTTACAATGTAGCAGCCTAGTATCAAAAATACTTTAAACCTTTTTTTAACCCGCTACATATTTATCTTTTACATAATATACAGGTATAATTTAGTCAATACACTTTATTACCTAACACATAAAAACTGCCAATAGTATTTTTACTGGCTTGAAAAGGAGATTATGTTTTTTTTTTTTGCTATGATTTTGCAGATCTCAATTTTAATATTTTGGACGGGTGATGGCAATTGCTTGTAATGTTATACCATTTTTATATCACTATTATCTCGGCTAAGAGTTGCCCGAAGTAGCGTAATAGCTTCCCAAAAAATCGTGTGTCTAAATTACTTTTAAGTAAATCCATAATTAAATTAAACTTTGGTATAATATTGCGTATTTTCAATCTTACAAAAAATATAATTATAATACTATGTTAACTTACAAAAGTAGAGTACCTTTAATATATTTTAACTCCACCACTTTAGTTTCACGATTGCAGACTAAAATAATTTGTATAATCATTTGAATTCACATACAAACAATGCTAAAATTATATATCTGAAAATATATATTTACGCCCTTTTACAAACATTATTTATAAATTACATAGCTTGTGTTAGTCATATTTCGCTTGGATTAAATAAAGAAATTGGTAGTCTGTAAAGTCGTTTTACGGACGATAAGTTTGCGTGAAAACGTCATAAGAAAACATTGATGCTACTCGGACTCATCGGCCGATGGAGTGGAAGAGAGATAGATGCGTCACAAGCCGAACGCTTAGGCCGATCGTGCCTCTCTATCGCTTGTTCCGCGCTGTCGCTTGCACGTGGAACGTGACAATTTTTCGTACGCGCAGCCGGCGCTCATCGATATATAAGACGTTATGACTTCAAAATAGTTTGTTGTTTTGTCCAAGAGTATGGCATTTTGTTTGTTTATTTATTAGTCAAAGTAACTAATGACCAATAATGTGTGCAATAATTAAAATGCTTTGACTTGATTTAGGTCCATGCCTTTGTTTGCATTACCACGTTTAATCAGGCTTTGTTCCGAGCTCCTGGAAAGCTAGTTTCGGTAAAATCGATTCGTTATTTAACCCTTCGCCGTACATAGCTATGTTTATGTATGCAGACTGGCATTTAATTTACCGGCGGTGCCTGAAGTGTTGCGAGACGGTCGCGATTCTGTCACCCGATATTTAGTTTTAGATATCTTAAAACATACAATTGAAATATTAGTGCTTGCTGATTTTCGTAAGAAACAAAAGTTCAGTAGCACGACTGTTGGTAATTTCATTTTCTGCTATAAAAAAGGTTATTTTAAACTGTTTTTCTTAATAAATCCAAACTGCGTGTTTATAATCCATTAACCGTTATGAATTTTATGACACTATCTTAATATATTTATATCTACCGAGTCTACTTTTATCTTTTTCTTTTAGTGCTCAAACACAAATGATATATTTTGTGTGACCAATAATTATAAATAAATATTTACACAAACTCTTCCAACAATCACCAGTTATGAAGTCCCAAACTATCTAGCATATTTTGTATACAATAAAAGTTATTCTTACTTAGTAGCGGCTAGATAATGGATATTAAAATTTATGTACACAAAAAGTCAATTTTTACAATGTTCTCGTGTATAAGTAAAACCATGCAATTGAATTCTTCAGCTACTCAGGGCATGAGAAATCAAACTATTTTTACCCCGTTCCTATGGGAAAACAGTCATTCTTTATTTGTGCAATTACGTTCAACTATCGGCCACTAATCACCAGTCACGACAACGAAATACAAATACATAACATGTTTATTTAATAAAATATTGTACGTGTAACGTGTAGAAAAATTATGCAGCGGCCTTAGAAAATATACAATAAATATACACCTACGGTATATCGGGTGTAAAAAAAGGCTTAACGAAGCCGAACACCACATATTCTACGTATTATTACGATCATTTTTTTCTTTTATACTATACCTGGGAAATGATGGGTTGCCGAGTTATTGACAGTCAATGTTACAATTTTTTTTTAAAGATTTTATACAAAATTGACTCCTGTTTGATAATACTAAACTTTTTTACAAAGAAACATGATCCGCTTACAAACACAGGCATAGTCTGTGGCGTGCGCGCTATACATTGGGGGTTAGAAATAAGTTATTTTTTTTGATACCCAAAATTAAAAGTCATTTCCCAGCAATTATTTTTTTTGCATTCTACTTGGTTTTATGTATAGAATTCGTGGTTTAAGGCTTCGTTAAGCCTTTTTTTTACCCTGTATATTGAGTTGAATACGCGTAAAAGCAAATATCATAGTTTTAACATTCGACAATTTTGACAACTGAATTTTGACATCTACTAGCGCCATCTGTATTAAATTATATTTTTACATCTTTAGATAGAGTAGCTTAAGGCCAACCGAGTGGTTAATATAAAGTATTGATCAAAAATGTATTGAGTTTTTGAAGATTTCTTCCAACATCTAAATAATCTTAAGCTGTTTATAATATTCGTAAAGATAAGAGAAGAAAATTCTCTTTCTCTCTCTCTTCACTCTCTCTCTCTCTTCACTCTCTCTCTGTGAGGGAAACTATGTATGTAAATAATAAAGTAATTAATAAAAAAATAAATATTGGACAACATCACATACATTGCTCTGATCCTACGGTAAGTAGCTAAAGCACATGTGTTATAGAAATCAGAAACAACGACAGTACCACAACACCCAGACCCGAGACAATATAGAAAAGTACGTTTCCTACATTGACCCGACCGGGGATCGAACCCGGAACCTCAGAGATGGCGACACCATATTAGTCCGGCGTGCTCGCCTCTCGGCTACGGAGGTCGTCGTCGTACCTATGTGTACCGATAAATGACGAATTTTCCTATTTTTTAATGTAGCTTTTTTATTTTTTAATTTACCTACATCAAATAAATGTCAAAGTTTTTTAAATACAGTTTTTAATCATGGCTGTATCACTCTTTTTGATGTCATTTATTGATTTAAAAACGTTTACGTCAAGGTGCAGTCATATTGTAAGTAATTATACCGCTTGCAATTACGTCATTATAGCAATTTTAAATCAAAGAAGTTTATTTCAATAACAAATCCGGTAACACAATCATATTGGTAGATTTTCTTTGTAAATATTTAAATGATATGATGTTTTCGCCCTTCCATTTCGTATTCCCTGTCAAGGTTTTTTTAACAAAGAAGATAAAACGTGTACCTATTTGTGTGTTTGTTCGTATATATGATAAGGAGTATATTGATTTATACCACTTTGTATTGAAGGTAATATTAATAGAAATATTACAAATATTTTAAAACAAGTCATATATTGCTGTCTGTCTGAAAAAACTATAAAAAGTCGTGAAGAGTATATAAAAGGCATTTTAGTCAGAAAGTGAGTGTTTTCTTGCCTTTCTGAGTTTTGTAGTGGTATATAAATGTGAATTAATGTTACATTTACTGTCACAATGGATCTGACTATTTTCTGTAATTACCTTGATTTCACCTGCAACTTGCAATAGACATCGTACTTTTTATGTATCATGTTTTTATACATACATATTTCTCTAGATACAGTTAGCTCTTTTTGCGTGGATAGGAACACAAATTGATATTAACTAAGTGACGGTAGTTTATATTTTTTCAAAATATTCTAAAGACGAATAACACCTTAGTCTACCTGTGACCACGGACGCTGTCATTTAAATGTATCATGTTTTTTTTAATTCTGTGTCTATTAAAACAATGGCCAGTTATTTTATCCAATACAAGCACTATTGTGAACAAAAAAAATAAATTTAATAAAGCTTTTTCATCTTATCTGACTAAAATAAAATGTAATCGTATTTCTTTTGGATATTTTGTGGGCATGAAATTCAAGAATTTTCTGAAATAACACTGCCCTACTCACAGCTTCAATAAACATTCGAAAAAATTCGCCTATATCCTCCGTAGCTCAGTTTAAATAGCAGTTTCTCAGATAGCGAAAGGTCCATAGGTTCAAATGACACTCGAGGCAGTAAAAAAATTGTCAAATGAAAATATCCTTGTTATAACAATAGCTTAACCAACAACCAATTTGTTGTGGCTTAAGTAAATAGTGGATTTTAAAGAAAGGAAATAAAACTTGTGTGGTTTTGAGCTAAGGTCTCTATGTACTTTAGCTTAGCTAGTATTGTTTATACAGTCGCACTGCCGATTGAAAAGACGGTTGGATTTACGGGCTTTTATTCCATTTCTTATTGTAAACTCTAGTGTGTTGTTGTTTACAGTATTAAGAAATATTCTTTGAAACTAGCCTAGTTGCAAATTTACTTGGAATCATCGTAGACAGTTGTATAGTTTAATCTTTATTAGAAAAATAAAAGCAGCAACGTAAGTCTAACCTTTTTAACTCAAATCGTTTGGGTTAAAATTAAATTGCTTTGTTAAAATTTTAAACGAAACCTGTAACTGACAAATCCCACAACATCTGCGGTGATGATATACAATCCACATATGTTTTAAATTACGTTTAAGAGATATTAACTACACTAAATTAATGGACTCTAAATAAAAAATCTTATATATATAAATAAAAAAAAAAATCTAAATAAAAATCTTATATACCTTTGGTCTGAAATAAACGCTTTGAATATTTGAATATTATATTTGCCTAGATAATATAAGGTTAAAAAAAAAACGCTCAATTTTAATTCTAATGACTATTTATGCAAGACTAATTCTTCGTATTTTTTTAAATTAGGTTTGTGACTAACATCTCTACATTATGACAATTTTAATAATTTACAGACGCCATGTCTACCAAAATCAGAAAATATATAATAAAAAGAGTTTATTATTTTTAATTTGTGTGTTACGTCAAAAAAATGTGTAAAACTTATGAGTTAAGCACTGATAAAATGTCAGCTACTATACTTAAACAATACATTAATAAAATAGTTTGAGTATGAAAGTAACAGGTATTAGGTTAAATTAATTTCCAAAAACATCTTTTTTGTTTTTCTGGGAACCACGAGGTACAACAACCACATTTATTTAAATTTCTTACAAAATCTAATTTAATATAAAAATTGATTTTATCGTTATTTTTATAAAAATATCTTGCGGTTCGTTTATTTAATTTACACATGGTGAATTTGGTGTTAAGCACTTAAATAAATAAATTAGATTTAGGAGCACAAAAAAATAAGTTGCGAAAAATGTTTTTATTCCAACACCGGAAAGGTACATATTACTTATTCATGGATGTTTCAATTGCTGAAACATTTCGGACTCATTTAAAAACCTATCGCTTATTCAATTACTTGTTTTAGTTACATGAGAGATATTCCAGTAAAGTTTTAGAAATTATTTCTTAAACTTGAGGATTTTATTTGGCAACTTAAGTTATTTTGTTTATAACTTTGACAAAACAACGGTTTATGCGGGTATAGCCAGATAACTTTTATGACGAACAAGTTTGACATGTTGACAGTTTTCGTACAAAAAACGTGTCAAATGTCAATTTTATTCGTCGGATAAAAGTAAAGACATTGAAATACAATAACTTTGGATAAAAGTTATCTAGCGTTTAAAAAATCTGCATTCGTTAGTAATTAAATATCATTTTTAAACAATCGTTTATTTGAGTGTAATGTTACAAAATATATTTTTATTATGATTAATCAAATCAAAAACGGGACTCGATGGATACAAACTGATTGACAGTAAGCATTCAAAAAGATATCGAATCTTTTACTACTTTAATAGCCGGTTTTAAGTCCAGTTAATTTTTATCCAACGAATAAAATTGACGTTTTGACACATATTCTATTCGACAACAGTAAACATGTCAAACTTAATCATCAGTTAGAATAAATAAATAATAATAATAATAAATAAATATTAGACAACATCACATACATTGCTCTGATCCTAAGGTAAGTAGCTAAAGCACTTGTGTTATAGAAATCAGAAACAACGACGGTACCACAACCCAGACCCGAGACAATGTAGAAAAGTTCGTTTTCTACATTGACCCGACCGGGGATCGAACCCGGAACCTCAGAGATGGCGGCGCCATATAGTCCGGCGTGCTCGCTTCTCGGCTACGGAGGTCGTCGTAACGTATATCTTCTAACGACTTCTTCTTTGACGACCTCCGTAGCCGAGAGGCGAGCACGCCGGACTATATGGCGCCGCCATCTCTGAGGTTCCTGGTTCGATCCCCGGTCGGGTCACCGTCGTTATTTCTGATTTCTATAACACAAGTGCTTTAGCTACTTACCTTAGGATTAGAGCAATGTATGTGATGTTGTCCAATATTTATTTATTTATATCACAAAGAAGGTATAGCAAACATCTCTTCCAGTGTTGAACAACCCTTATCTAGCTAGTAGCGTGACCGACAAATTGATTCTCTATTACTTACCCGCTTCTACAAACTGCAATTTATTTGAGCACTATTTACTGCCCTCGACTTCGTTCACGTGGTTTGAATCAATTCAGAAACACTGCGACGTTCATTCAATTCACAAGTTGGTGAGAAATCATCGTCCATTAATAATGACCTCTAATTTATATGAAACATCATAGAGAAGAGAGTTTAAGCTGTATTTGTGTGTTTAAGGACAGACTATCTGTGACGCACTTTTTAGTCTGTGAAAATAGACCCTTTGTAATTGTATGCATTAACGCACACGACGCGAAAAAAGTCCGGCGCACAAAAAATCCGTGGTATTCGGGCAGACTTCGCCGCACCGCGCCGCTCAGCTCCGCACAAAAAGTGTGCGATAACAATTGAACGTTTGCTTCAACGCGCGCTAACGCAGACGGCGCACACTTTAGTCTGCAATCTACATCTCTACAGTTCTGCCGAAAGAATGATCGAAGATTTGCGTCCTGTACGTTGAGTCTGCGAAAAATCCGCGACCGACTTTTTGCGCGCCTTGCCGATTTATGTGCGCCGCAGATTCGATCACACAAACAATGTGCCGTCTGCGCTGCACCTAACGAATCACGTAAGAATCATCCTAAATTCAAATTTAAAACCTATTTGCTTATAAAAAGGGTATTACATAGACATGTGGTCATAAACTACCTAGATTCTAGATTTTACCTTAAGACTCTACTTCTAAAGAATAAAATCGACATCAAAATTGGCCTAGTTGTTTCTTTAATTTCAAAAGCGTCATTTTTGGAGTCTATACTCATCTCTAAGAACACTCAAACTCAAACTCAAGCGTTTATTTGCCAAGAACACAACAAATAAAGATAAAATTATTTTAAAAGTAAGTAGCGCATGTGTTCAGCCTGCTCGCAGACGTGCAAAAATTCAGTTATAAAATTACACATAATATTGATGTCAATTAGAATAGAATAAATTATGTTAGGTAGTTTACGTTAGATTAGATATTAGAATTTTGTCTAATATCTAATCACTGTTTTTGGATGTACAATAAATATTCTTACTAGAGTTGTTTTATATATACAGGGTGTAAAAAAAGGCTTAACGAAGCCTTAAACCACGAATTTTATACATGATACCAAGTAGAATGAAAAAAAAAATTGCTGGGAAATGACTTTTATTTTTGGGTATTAAAAAAAAATATTGTGTTCGTGCGCACGATTCATTGCCGGCTCTGCCCTTTAAAGGCTTTTTATGAAAGAAGGACTGAAAATTATTATCATGTTTCTTTGTAAAAAAGTTTAGTATTATCAAACAGAAGTCAATTTTGTAAAAAATCTTTGAAAAATTTTTTTTACTTTGACTGTCAATAACTCTGTAACCCGTCATTTCCCAGGTATAGTGTAAAAGAAAAAAAATATCGTAATAATACGTAGAATATGTGGTATTCGGCTTCGTTAAGCCTTTTTTTACACCCGATATATATACATACATGTATATCTATCAGATAGGTCTGTCAGTTTGTACGGTTTCACCGAGACGACATACCAATTTCTTCCGTAAATACAATAGAATTTTTTTTTTATCAAAGTATCATATGTGACTCACTGGGGTGTAATTTAAAAATAGTATAGTTAGTTATTTCAAACGCAAGTTACTTTATTCTATAATAAAGGGTGGGTAAAATACAATTATTTTGATGACTCATGCTTTTGGGTACACGAGTCACAGCGAAGAGTAAGAAGTCATATTTATTTTAATTTATTTTATTTATTATTTAATATTCATAGAAAACAAACAGCACTTTTAAAACAGACGAAGACAAAAATATTAGTTACAAGTATGCCTTAAACAGTTTTCGCTACAAGAAATTTATATAATCCAATATATGTTACTGGAAAATAACTTAAAATTAAAATAAAACAAGTACTAGAAACCACTTTTTTAATATATTGTTTTAAACTTTCATGGTCACTAACATTAGAATAGTTTGTTACGGGATTGCTACCATGTACCTTATTTTTGAGTTCCCGATATTTCGGCACTGTTTTTAAATACCTAACTTAATTTATAATATATGTAGGTTCTTCTAAATAAAATATTCAGTGTGACTTAATTTGGTGAATGTCTGGAAACGTATTTAGACTCAATAATTAGGTCAATTTATGGTTTTGGATCTAGGCCGGCTGATGCTAATGCATTTTGTTTATTAAATATGTATGCTACTGATATATTTGATATCTCGCAAGATATGAAATAGGAAACTGCCAATAAAAAGTTTTTTTTTTAAATATTTTAAAATATTTTATTTTTTAAATATTGGACAACATCACATACATTGCTCGGATCCTAAGGTAAGTAGCTAAAGCACTTGTGTTATAGAAATCAGAAACAACGACGGTACCACAACACCCAGACCCGAGCCAATATAGAAAAGTTCGTTTTCTACATTGACCCGACCGGGGATCGAACCCGGAACCTCAGAGATGGCGGCGCCAGGTGAACGATTCCAGGATTACTCAACCTTAATATTTAGTTTTGTACTCAATTGTTTAACGATATTTAATTAAGTCTATTGACATACAAAAAAATATTTTAATTTTTCCTTAGCTCTACACGACATAACTTGTATTTTTGAACATCCATGACTTAGGTACAAAATAGTCATCACTAAAATATTTTTACTGAAACGAGTCACAGTGTATTTATTTTTTGTTCGGGCTTAACCTGCCTCTAATGTCATTAATTAGTGCGCTATTTGGAATAGTACGCTTGTGTGGCCGGTCTTAATGCGCTAATTTGCTTTAATGACACTAGACGTTAGGCGATAGCTTGGACGGCGGTAACTTTCGACGCATCAAAGGCATTTAGCGGGCGTCTAGTGCGTTGTTATGGCTACACCTACTACACTAAACATGTTAAAACACAGTCACATTCAAAAACTCTTTGTGAAATAAATGTTAAAGTGCGTAGCTATTAAGTTAAGATGGAGTAGACAAAATGAGAAAAGTATTGAGTGAGCGTTTTATTTTATTTTAAAGACTTGTATCCACAGATCACACGCTAACTAAGCCGCTAGACGCTAGAATCAAACGTCAAATAAGTGTGGCCACGCACTTAGCGCGTAGCTTAGTTATTTTATTTAGTTAACGCTAATCATGCCGTTATTTGAATGTTATAGGCGTCACGCAGGTGAAGCCCTAGCATTACGCTGACACGTAGTTATTTTGAGCTTCATGACAAACATTATTACTTCAAGTATCCTTCTTTATAGTCTAAAATATTTAGGAGCTACGGCTGCTACGGCTGCTACGGCTGCTACGGCTCCTACGGCTCCTACGGCTGCTACGGACGATACGAGTGCTACGATAATATAATCAACTGAATATGACCACAGAATAATAGAAAACAACTGTACGTGTTTTAGGTTCGTTTAGCCTTATATGTGATTCACATCATTATAATACTAGAAATAAAAATAAACTTGCCGTTCCGTGGTTTAGATTAAAGAAAGTGGGTAATTCATTTTTGGGGAAATGTATAAAAAATCTTCAATAAAGTACCACCATCTCTTGTTGACTTACCTGTTTATGAGTTCAAAAACTGCATTAAAAAATCCTTCTGGAAAAAGGATACTACAAAGTTGAAGATTACTTGAACGACAAGAGTGCAAGGACTTAATAACCTGCCTAGCTCGCACTTACACTATCTTGTAATTGTATTTCCTGTTTAACCAGGCTGACAAAGGTGACTGAATTTGTTGTGGTGCTTCTTCTCATCACCAGCCGATATGTTGTCCCGCGGTGGTAGTTCTAAGTTTTATTTGACGACCCCCGTAGCCGAGAGGCGAGCACGCCGGACTGTATATGGCGCCGCCATCTCTGAGGTTCCGGGTTCGATCCCCGGTCGGGTCAATGTGGAAAACGAACTTTTCTATATTGTCTCGGTTATGGATGTTGTGGTACCGTCGTTGTTTCTGATTTCTATAACACAAGTGCTTTAGCTACTTACCTTAGGATCAGATCAATGTATGTGATGTTGTCCAATATTTATTTATTATTAATTTATTTATTTATATTTTGGGACGTGTATAAGTGCCCGGAAGATGGCCTTTATACAGAATAAATAATTTCATTTCATTTCATGAATATTGAATATGTTGATAGTTTACTTGATACTCTATATCTATGCTTGATACTTCTCAAAACTCGTTTACTCGATATATTGTCAATGCGCAACTTTTAGCACGACAAAGTTAGTTCATTGTTGCAATTAGCGGGGTTACCATGAACAATTAAAACAATCTCAAAGTCTGTCAAATTTGACAATTTTGGTACGTCATTACATACAAAATTTGACAGATTTGATAATGTTTGACAGATTTGAGATTGTTTTAAGTGTTAGTGGTTACCGCCCCGGTTGAATTTGCGTGTGAGTTACTAAAGCCCGGTTCCTATATCTGAGAAACGGTTGGTTTCGCTAACGGATGGTAGGAATTGTCAACTTGACATACTCAAAAGCGTTCCTATAAATGACGCTTCGTCAAATTTTATAGGAACGACTATAACGGCTCGTTACTTTTGACACCAATACGATCAGTTGCTGATGTACACTTGCATAGTACAATATAGGAACCCGGTGTTAATAACCGGACATAAAAATCAAAAGTACTTTATTTATTTAATAATAGGTACACTGACAGAATACAATCAAGTTTAGACTGAGTAACATAATATAAAGTTTAAAGGCTAGACTGTAATCCATAAATAGTATACAAAGGATAACAATTTTTGCGAGTGAAAATTAAAATACCTTACAAAAATTCAAGGTTCTACTGATAACGAACAATAGATCTACAGTCTACAATGCTATTCAAACAGGAAACCCTACGGGAGAGAGGATGTCCCGCCTCAGGCGTTCAGTGACAGCTTTCTTATAGGAAGAGAATTTACTATTAAATATATCTATGTCTGTCTGTATCCTTGCCACCACAAGCCAGGGCGGTAACCACGAACTCTTAAAACAATCTTAAATCTATCAAACATTATCAAATCTGTCAAATTTTGTATGTAATGACGTACCAAAATTGACAGATTTGACAGCTTTGAGATTGTTTTAAGAGTTCATGGGAGTAGCCATTCATTCATTCCATAGGGCAGGTCATTGTAAGTCCTACACATTCGTCATTTAGTTTTAATCAAATGATGCAAAAAGATACTCGGCTCAAAATTAAACAATTTATATCTACTCAGTTAAAGCTTCTGAGCGATTAAAAAACAAGTTAAATGATATACAAATATCACAACCCAACACTAAAATGCAGCTTACACTCGAATTCATTTGAGACTTCCAAATTCGATTATCCATACATGGCCATACATGGCCAAACATTGCCTATTTTTAGCAAACAACACAAACAATCTGACAGCTCACTTCTTTCCGCGCGCTAAGCGAGCTAACAAATTTACGAGCGAAAATAGCTATCCCAAGCGGAAACTCCCGAACTCCGTAACTCATACGGATTTTTACCAACAACCAAATGAAATAAGCAACGTCATTATCCGAAATTAAACGGAAATTAACACGTGAGCCGACCGCGCCGGGCTAAACAAATAAAGCAACACATCTATAAGACTACAGCGCATACTTATAGCTATATTATAACGACAAATCTCCCAGTAGGCGCTGGGTTTTATTGCAATTCGACTATACCGCGCGCTCTCTCACGCACGATGCGCTCGGTGCCCGAGAGAGCGGGACGGGTAGCGGCCGCCGATGCTGTCTTATTTTATTCATGGTTACGCGAAACACGCCACGCGTGAGACGGTTGTATCAAATCGCGCGTGGGAGAGAAAAGAACAGAGAGTGGCTCTCAAGACCGTCCGCAAACAAAACGTAGACGAGGGTGACTGGCCAGGCAGCCGGCAATTGTTATCCAAGTTATGTAGTCTAGTACGGACTGCGGAGGTATCATAAAATGAATGATAATAATAAAAAAGGAAAATGCATATATTGAGCCGTAATTTTTGGAAATATGTAAACAAACTCTGGATTGTTCCCTCGGAAATTCGATTTCGAATCATTCGAATTGATTTTTACGTCATTTTTTATGTACCGTAAAGATTTTTTTATGTTTCGTATTTTTTTAAATTCAAATAAGATATGAAAGTGATACAATTTTATTCAAAATAGTAACGCCAGTATTATACATTAAAATCAATAATTTATCAAGAATCTTGAAATTAAAATAAATACTTAATTTAGGTAATACCTACAATTTGAAAAGAGAGTTAAATTAAAATTAAATGGTTTGCTTAAGTAATAATTAACACTGGCTGTAATTGTTTTTTTTAGTCCAGACGATGCATACCTATAGAAAATCTGATGGTTGGGGGTCACCGATGACCCCCAAAGAATTGAAGGAGTCCATCAAAGACTTTGTTCATAAATATGAAAAACTAAAGCAAGTTTTAACTTGGGTATTTATTTAATATAAATAACTAGCTGTCCCGGCGAACTTCTAACCTCCTACCAGTATTTTTTTTCGTCAGATTTTCGTCTGTTTTTATTATTTATTCTGCTATTCGGGGCGGAGACAAATCTGACAAATCATAAACCATGAAAATCGGTCCAGTCGTTCTCGAGTTATAAGTGTTGTAACAAACCCGATTTTGTTTATATTAAGATGTGTGAAGTTCCTCTAATATTCATCAATGTCGCATATATTTATGTTATATATTTACACCATTAAGTAAAATTTGTAGACCTTAAAATTACACCTTAAAATTACTTACACCTTCCTATACTGTACTATGCGTAAGTGTACATCAGCAACTGATCGTATCGGTGTCAAAAGTAACGAGCCGTTATAGTCGTTCCTATAAAATTTGACGAAGCGTCATTTATAGGAACGCTTTTGAGTATGTCAAGTTGACAATTCCTACCATACGTTAGTAAAGCCAACCGTTTCTTGGATATAGGAACCGGGCTTTAGTGATGATATCATAATATGGAGCACATTGAACCAGTTTCAGGACTTTGTCGAATAATGGACTTAAACATTTAAACACGCAGGATCTACAGTCCCCCCCCACTCTAAAAGCTAAACTATTAGCTCCAAAAATCTTGAAAAATTCATGATAATAGTACTTTTCATGAACTTTCATGGAAAATCATAACGGTTAAGGTAGACCAGGGCCCTAACCATGAACTGTTAAAACAATCACAAATCTGTCAAATTTTGTATGAAATGACGTACCAAAATTGACAGATTTGACAACTTCAAGATTGTTTTACGAGTTCATGGTTATGGCCCAGTTAGTATAAGAGTAATAGTCGTTGAACTTAGTCCTTAGAAGAAAACATTAAAAGTGACTCAAATGAAGTAATTGCTGAAATATATTGTGGTAACGACGCGCAACTACGGAACCCTATACTGCGCGACACGACACGCACTTAGCCGGTTTTTACTTACTTTATTGAGGACGAAAAAAATCATAGAATTCTCAGTTTCTTTATAAAATTTTATAACACACAAGCATTGCAATTTTAAAGCTAAAGGCATTTTTCATGAGTTGTTTTTTAAGCGAGAAATGATTGGTCCTAGAATAATGTAATCAGAAAACTTTTAACCTGACCGTCCTTCTTTTAAAGATGTGATAAGAAGATTAAAAGGCTAAGTAATCGTTTTCTAAGCTGGTAATGATGTGGTAATGAATACCTTTTTATTTATTTATTTTTTTATTACTTAAGCTACTGTCTGCGGACTCTTGGTCCGCACTTTTTTTAGTTTAGTGTTTTTATTGGTTTAGTCATGCTCCGATCTTAAAATTATTTACATGGTGGTGGTATTTAATTTCTTATATATTATTATTAAATAAAATATCTCGCCCTTTTTTTATATTTTATTGTTGTTATGTATTATATTAAAGGGTTTTTAGCTGTTGTTGATAGTATTTTTATTTATTATTCTTGTTAATATGTTATGGTAGTTCTTATAGGTTTAATTGTTTTATTCATTTTAAAATGAATACCTTTACACGTCATTCACTTCGTCAGTTACTGAAAGTGTCCAACTTCTCAACGACTTAAGTACTTTATCTTTAGTTGTGATCTAACAAAAATACTAGACTTTTCGCGACGGTTCCAGTCTGGCGTTTACGTGCAACATTACGTCTTGTATCAGCGTTTCAGCTTCGTTTCAAACTTCTTTTGTAAATCAACTAAAATAGACTCTATCTCGATTCCAGTAAGGTCTAAACTCGAGTAACGTAAACTCTTAACAAAACACTCCTATTGTCTATCGTTACAATTGTTCCGGCTCACTAAAGTCGAGTATCCCATGACAGAAGGATAACTTACCCACGGTCGTCGCTACTTGAATACGCGATGAGGTGCACGCGAATTTAAACTTTAAAGGGAGCCAAACTGGTGTTTCGCGAAGGGGATATAATAAAAATATCTTTATGTAAGAAAGTCGCGGCTTGTAAATAATGTATGCTAAGTTTTGTGTTTGGCAAAAGGAAATTTGGTTTGAAACCTTTGATGTTCTTCTCGAAGGTAATGATGTTTAATTTACATACGGGACATAGTTCCAATACAATTTATTTTGAAGTAGCCTTGCCCGCGATTTCGTTCGCATGGACTACACGATGTTTGGTATGTCACTAAATTCGTATGTTTGGAAAAAACTGACCAAGTGCGAGTCGGACTCGTGCACGAAGGTGCACGAGGTGTGGAACACACCATTAAACTATTAAAACGAGCAAAAAAAAACACGTTTGTTGTATGGGAGCCCCCTTAAATATTAATTTTATTTTGGTTTTCAGTATTTGTTGTTATAGCGGCAACAGAAATACATCATCTGTGAAAAATTCAACTCTCTAACTATCACGGTTCATGAGATACAGCCTGGTGAGTGGTGACAGACGTACAGACAGACAGACCGACGAACAGCGGAGCCTCAGTAATAGGGTCCCGTTTTACCCTTTGGGTACGGAACCCTAAAAAGAAAACCTTTGAATAACAATAGACCCGCGCACACGTGTGTGCGCGAACTGAGCGAGGATTAATAAGCAACGCTGTGGAATGCGGCAAAGCGCTTTTAATAAGAAAGCTGCTTTTTATTTTGGAATTAAAAACTCCCAGGTTTTGATAATCAGGATGAGTTACTCAGATAGAACTATCTACTCCTTCTGCTTTGCGGTTCACACAATTATTTTTTTAATTAGAGTGCTTAGTGTGTCTTTGGACTTTCGACTGTGACTTTTCGTCGTGGTGAAACCAAGATTGAATATAGAGGATAGTGCTTAAGCTACTTTAAAGTAAAGTATAATACGTAACGATAATATTGCACTCGACCTTTGAAAAGTATTCTAATATTCGTATAAAAAAATAATAAAAAATTAATAATAATTAAATAATATTACTATTCATCATCATCATAACCAGACTTCATCAGTCCAATGCTGGACACAGGCCTCTCCAAAAGGAGGATTTTGCCATAGTCGCCACGCTTGGCAGGCGGGTTGGCGATCGCAGTTTGGTCAATGGTGGAGAGGAGACGCTGCTGCCCGTCTTCTTGTGGCGGTTCTCCTGTAGTCGCCTCTTACGAGACCCATAGGAAGAGAAGGGGTGGTGCAATTCTTTTTAAGTGCCGGCACCACACGACACTAATATTAATTAAAAATATAAATACTAATTAATATAAATAAATAAATATAAATATTATTTATATATAAATATTTTTTAATATATTTACTATTCTAATATTCGTTTGTATTCGGAAATGCGATTATTACCGATGTGCAATATTTATTGCCGGGTACCGTAATTTACGATCAGAGCAATATAATGTGACTTTGCCCAAAATTTATCAACATTTATTTAGGTATCACGCTAATCTGCAGGGCTAGCATGCGCGCATCGGTTATTTTATCGATAGACAAGACAAATTTTGACTTTGACGATAATATTGTCGTTTTCCCAAACCTAAAGGATCACAGACGTCTCGAATCCTTTTTCTTAATATTTTCAGGGTCTCCAGTTGATCATAGCCACTTATTTTTACGTTATAACACGGAATTGACATGATATTTCGTTTTTTTCTTTGTTATCGTCGAAGACAAAACGACATATTTACGTCAAAAGTCGATAAAATGCCACGACAAAATTTTATCGTGTTACGCATGCTAGCCCTGCTGGTCGTAAAATTATTTTTTATATTATTCAAATCTGTATTATTAACGGCGAGCGCCATTGCTGATTAGTTTGCAATGTCGTTAATTGGCAGTTAAATATTAACACCACCGTATTACCACAGTATAGTAACTATAATTAGTACTTATTGTAGAAGAATTAAGCTATTGCAAATAATTTCCAGACATATAATTAAACTCACTCTCTTTCACTCGTTGACTTCTATTTCACTTGTTTAATTATAAATAAAAATAAATAATATATTGTTACCACAATCACACCAATTATCTAGCCCCAAACTAAGCAAAGCTTGTACTATGGTGACTAGATAACGGATAAACATACTTAAATACGTTTATAAACATCCATGACTTAGGTACAAATGCTCGCTCGTCACACTAACATTTGCGCTTCGCGGGATTCGAACCCGCAACAGACAGGCGTTGTCGTCCAATATAATCATAAACTCTAATCAGTACTTAAGTGCTTAAACAGCAAATTCTATAGACCATAAAGAATATAGAAGAAGTAGTGGGGTGTTTTTGAAGCTGGTGATTTTTTTTAACGATTTTGATTTTCTGACTTAGTAAAAGTTGTTGTTATAACTGATTACATGGTATAAAGCTGTTTTATTCTTTTGTAAACCTTGTATTTATTCTTGTGATGTTATACTGAATTTACTTTCTCAGGCTTTAATTTTAAATCCAAATTGATTTTTAATTATAAAATTTGCTCTTTAAAAATGACCTCAAAATTCATTTATACCTTACAATCCGTCTGAGCCACAAATATTCAATGTCTAAATTTGAATCGCCACAGATATTCAATGTGTACTAAATTTGAACCTAAAATCGGTTAAGTAGATTTGTAGGAAATAGGCTATGGCAGACGGACAGACAGACACACTAGTGATCATAATTAAGTATTCTGCTTTTTCACACAGAAGGAAAATGGGTGATTTTAAAGGCGAGGAACAAGAACGTTTGTCAACATCAGTCGGTCGGTCCATCGCGTTTCCGAGCCGTCTCCTCGCGTTAATATTTAAACTGTAGTTACCGGCGTAGTTAACACCTAATTAAGTGTCGCTGCCGGCTGCCATGCAGACTGTAGGAAGACGCAGAAAGCTTGGTTTTGTGCAAAAACTGTACAGTTTGACGTGGACTTAAACTCTCTACATTCGCTGCCAACTGCTTTTTGAACGAAATATTTAAAGGACTTTTTTTTTGGTACTAAAATAAAAATAAAACGAACTAATATATGAGTAAAACATTACTTTAAAGGATTTCTTTTTTTGCCACCTTATACATTCAAAGATCTACGGCCATGCTGCCAAGTCATTAGTTATTGTAATTGCATTATTTGATTTGTTAAAAATCAGGAAAAAAAATGGCAGACTGCCGCTTACGAAACGTCAAACAAACTTCCTTTTTTTTTCACACACAAAAGTATCGTGGGACCTCATAATGTTGCTATTAAGAAGCTAAAATATTTTTTTGTTATTAAATCAGCGATCGATGCATTCATATAATTTTTTCTTGCAACTTTTACATATCAGTGTAAAATTTGAAGAGTTTTGATTTTTGTACAAACTAGTACACGCCTAGGCAAACGTAGTGTAGGACGACCCCCAGCTCGATGGACCGATGACCTTAGGAAGATGGCTGGCAGTGGATGGATGAAAAAAGCGGGAGATCGTGCTCTTTGGCGCTCTTTGGGGGAGGCCTACGTCCAGCAGTGGACTGCAATAGGCTGAGATGATGATGATGATGATGACAAAACCCGAAAGTAAAAAAATCATGTCTTTTAACAAGCTAACATGCCTATGCCCAGACTTGAACCTAGAACTCCTGCTTAGTACGCAGGCGTTTTACCAATTAATCTAGAGGGAGATTTTACCCGACTGGACGATTAAAAATTTAATGTCCTGAAAATAGAAGACAAAAATAAAATAATTAATTGAATGAGTGCGTTAAAATAAAAAGCAATTAATACAGCTGTTTCAAACGAGAAAAACAATTGTACATTTAATATTAAGCAAGATACAATTGAAATAAATCGAAAGTTGTCAATAGAACTCGTGAACGGTTTCGTAAGAGAAATATTTAAAACTTTCGAATTGAAGGTCGCTGCATAAAGTATGAGCTTCGGTTCAAGTTTCCAAAAGACTTAAGCCATCTTAATCTTCAACCTTCTCTCTGAATAATGAATCTTGCGTCTTTTCTTCTAAATTCTCACTTATTTAACGTAATGTTTGAAAATATTTTACCGTTAAAACATAGGCTCTGCAGTACAAATACTTCTAACAATAACCTAGCTCGTATTACGTAGTATATTTTTTTCTCTATGCTCGTAGTAAGCGAATAAGATAAGATTCAATTATTAACTTAGCATAAAATAATACATGAAACTTAAAAAAATCAGTATAATGTAATCATTATAATGATAATTAATAAATAAATAATAAATAAGTGATGTTTATTAAAGAAAATTATTAAAAAATAACGCATGTTAATTTTTTTTTGTATTAAAAACTTTTTTATTTTACGCAAGTTTTTTATGATATTGGTAGTATCACGGGTTAGAAGGATCGGTGTATACAGAATGTCCCGGAAATCAAGATTAACCTTATCACCACATATTCTATACATCATGGTGAGCAAATTTTGTTGTATCACTTTTGCAAATCAGCATAAAAATTTATCGACTTTCCATACAAAACTAACCAATATCCGATTAAATTTGTTTATAAAAAAAAGGGTATATTTACAAAAACGGCAAAAAAAGCACGTTTGTTTTATGGTAAATATTTATTGTATTCTGTTTTTTAGTATTTATTTTTATAGCGGCAACAGAAATACATAATCAGTGAAAATTTCAATTCTCTAACTATCATGGTTTATGAGATACAGCCTGGTGACAGACGGACAGACAGACAGACAGACAGACGGACAGTGGAGTCTAAGTATTAGGGTCCCGGGTCTTGGGTAAGGAACCCTAAAAACATTGCATATTTAAAAGTTATAGAACAAAAGTTGTTCACGATGGTGTAAAATATTTGGTTAAAAGGTTGACCTTGATTTACGGGACATCCTGTATACTAAACTATTACTAACTTGTTGTTTTTGTTGTATACCCGATATGAATACTAGTTGTTCGCTCATTATGTTTGCGTTTTTGTTGTAAGTGTAATTTCTCAGGAATTGAATATTTGTAATTATTTTGAGTAAAATGAAGTTCTTAAACCGTTTTTACTGCAGTGTCTCTCAAAGCGTGGTCACCATGATGTGTTCTGTCAGGGCCATAAACACTCTTAAAACAATCTCAAAGTTGTCAAATCTGTCAATTTTGGTACGTCATTTCATACAAAATTTGTCAGAAATGATAATGTTTGACAGATTTGTGATTGTTTTAACAGTTCATGGTTAGGGCCCTGGTCTACCTAAACCTCAGTAAGTGCAGTCAGTTGTCCTTTGCAGTGTCCCGCTTGCAGTGAGGCCAAACCCCCCATTAGCTATTCCCACTGAGTCAACTGTGCCCTAGACTGCTATTGGCAACTTGGAATTGGCGTTAATGTCTCTTTCAACCATTTTCGATCATGGCACAATGGTCACCAAACACGTAATGTACCCGTTGTCTATTTGAAAGTTATCTTGAACTAACTATAGGGATTTTTATGTTCTTATAATTGATATTCGCTATTAATAGTTAAATAGTAAGCAATGTCGATTTTTCGCTAAACTCCATATAACATTTGTGCAAATAATTCATCTTGTTTTTGAGTGAAAGTTTGGATTTTATGTTACTCGATCATGCTTAATATCTGAGCGGCATTTGTGGATGGATATTGACACCGAAATGAATACATTTTTGTTTCAAGTATGAAAATACGGCTAAAAAGAAATAAGTTTAAATATTTCATTAGATCCATCTGGGTATTTATTAGTAAAATACCAAAAGTGAGCCGGTTTTCTTGGTTATATATTAAATTTAGCATTTTCGATGGATTTAAGTTACAAAATCAAATGAATTAAAACATTAACATAACTTGACATTTTAAACCTTTTTACTAAGACTATGAGATTTGAATTGATGACTATTTGGAAATGCTGACCATTGAAATACGAAATATCAGAGGTATTTCTTTTATATTCAACTCTTTAAGTTCTTCTATGACTACGGCAAAATATCGGAGCCTCAAAAATAATGATCAAGTCCCTATAGAATATAATTCCAATCTACTGATTGGAATTTTCTTATTACTAAGTTACTACTGACCACATCAGTTTGAAAGATGATTTCATTCTCATCTCCCATAATCCTCATTAACAAGGAGAGCGGGTGGCGTAACACGAGGTGCAGACTCTGTATCGATCAACGCCTCCTAATGTATTCCAGGAACTCTAACTTTGATGATTTGCACAGCGTATAAATACTCCAGGGTTGTAACAAAGCGTATCCAAAGCACCAGTTTCGCCAACTTTTGTGCTGTTCACAAAACCTATTAAGCACAAGATGGTGGGATTTTAATAACTGAGCGCACGTTCTGCGGTTTCGTAAACTTCAAATTAACTTTGTACCCTCGGGAGGTATATGCTGCTATGAATAAGCCTGGCTTCAAGCTATTGTTAGGTGGAGCAGCTTGATGTAATAATGTAGATGAATGCTCAAGTTTTCTCTAAGTTAAAATAGAAAATTAGCTGCACTTTCAAGAATATTGTGACGTTTGTTGGGATTTGTATAAGTGTATTAGACATTGTTGTATCAATTGCTTTTATTAGTACCTACATCTCGTTTTACGTTTCTGCCACAGTCTCTGGATTTCTTTAGACCGATTTGCTTCATTTACTGTTATATGAGGGGCAAATGTTAGTGTGATGAGCACAAGCATTTGCACCTAAGTCATGGATGAATATAAGGTGTAAACCTAACAGTTAACTCTTTTCTAGGGGATGATTCTACTGCTTAAATAGAACAAATTTTGCTATAAGACGAACTACAAAATCGCAAAACAAAAAACCATTTCCCCATACAAAACGGCAGACCAGCTGACATCAGTTTGTATGGAGATATGAAATATTTTTTTACGATTTCGAAGTTGATCTCATACAAAAAGTTGTTTTATTTGAGCAGTTGAACCACCTCCTAGAAAATAATTACCTGATACGTTTACATCTTATATAAACGTATTTAAGTGTGTTTATCTGTTATCTAGTCGCCATAGCACAAGCTTTGCTTAGTTTGGGGCTAGATAATTGGTGTGATTGTGGAAACAATTTATTATTATTATTTATAATTTGTGTCTAAATCATCGGATGAATTGACAGTTCTTACCGTACACTGTCACAGTTTTTGTTAACACTAACTTGATTTACCCAAATCACAATTTAAAACCTCATTCTGCCCGCGACTTTGTCTGCTTAGACTTCAGAACTTAAGACATTTCGAGGTAGGTGCAATATTTTGACGCACTTTACTTTGAAATGCTGACGAAGCATGACACAGATGTAGCATACATGTAGTTCTCTAACCACAAGTAAGGCTAATCTTGTCCATAAAACGCATAGACTAATCTTAATTCTATTGCAAAATACACTTAAATTTAATTGAAAGAAAAAAATCGGTTGTCTGTAAAAACGGTTTATGGACGTTAATTTTACGTGATAACGTCATAAGAAAACATTGATGCTACTCGGACGAATCGGCCGATGGAGTGGAAGAGAGAAAGATGCGTCACAAGTCGAACGTTTAGGCCGATCGTGCCTCTCTATCGCTTGTTCCACGCTCTCGCTTGCACGCGGAATGTGACATTTTTCCGTCCGTGCATTAATGTCTACAATAAAAAGAAAATCTGCTCAATCAGATTGTCGTCCTATTATAATAATAAAAAAAAAATACTATGACCATTATGCTTAACAACGTATGTCACCATTATCGAGAGGTGTTTCTGACAACATTTCAAGTTGTATAATTCACTGATTTAACCTTTGTAGAGCTATTCCGAGAAAAAAAACAAGTTATTCAAAGCTCTGTTTTCTTTGTTTATTCAAGTAATGTGATCGAATATAACTCCAAAACTGTAGTCAATCATTTTCTATAGAAACGGGGATTAATCGCTAGCAAATGCGGTATTTTAGAGTATTTCTTGAGGAGTGTTCGATTGATACATCCATGGTACTGTAGGTTAAGGTTGTTGTCACAAAAATTACCACCCTTAACTCAAATACATAAAGTAAATAATTTTCGACTCCATCCTCATTTTGGCAACATTAACGGGAACCATATTTTTTATCAACCTGTTGCAAAGTCGTAACATTAAGTACAGCATAATATGTATATGTAGGCTACCTATAGGTGTGTTGGTGAATACGTATTCAAGTAAAACCTTAAAGAGCTATTAAGTACTTGAATACGTATTCGCCAACACACTATTTGATAAAATCACGTATATGCAATTTCCTAGTAATTATTAAAAGATTCTTGGTATTTCTGAATGTCACTATTAAATGGCGAAAGATCTAAAATAGGCTGCCTAGGTACAGTTAATTGCGTCGAAAATCTAAGTCAATTTCTACGAACGCTAGAATGTGTAATATTAAGTGAGGTAAATTAGGTCTATAACCTAATAATTACCTACTTAATACTACACATTGGAGTGTTTATTATTCTGTGACATCGGTCGACTAAACCTTACTATACTGAGTACAATGACACAGCGTAATTAAAATTTGAAATCCGTTTTATTTCCAAAAATTGAATTTGTTTAGTTAGTTTTTACAGCTTGTCAACTAAAAAACTTCGGACATTCTTAATTGATTTTGAGTCAACTATAAGTTAAAAATTGGACGAGTGAAGTCATTTTGTGACGATTATATTGATCAGTTAAAGTCGGTACCTCCAACAGAAAAGTTTACATAAAATCATTATTTAGCTACTGAAACAGTTTAAAAGTTAACCTACACAGTACATGACAATAAAAAACAATTTATTTCTGTAAATAAATTTAAACTAAGCGCTTTCACACGTGTAATTTTTACCCCTGCCACTGCTTCGGAAGAATTTTGGGCTAGGATCGAGAAGACTTTTTTCATTTGGATTGTCTTGATAGTAAAAGTGAGAAAGTGGGTAAAACAATATTTTGGGTAAGGGCATAGGTATATGCTGATGACCATGAGTACCTCCGTGACTAAAAACACGTAAGTGTCATATATGACATATTATTATATTGAAATATTTATGTTTTTTTGCTCATTTTATTAGGTCCGCTGACCGTTTTATCCGTCATCCACTTTTTTGTGTTTATTTTTTTATAAATATTTTCAAATCTTCAAATTAAATCCATTTTTTTGTAAGCAAGCCAGACATTGATTCAAAAATACTTTTATTTGACGTTAGAAAATATGAGCTTATACCTAACTAAATTAAATGCAATGAATTGATGTTCCCAAATTAATGTGTTTTTTAAATTGTTGTTAAGAAAATTGTTGCAATTGTTTTTAACGTCCAAGACCCCAATTATAGATGTTACGGCAACTATTTCTAGCTCCTACTAATTAAATGCTGTACAGAGGATCCTTATGGCACATTAAAAAAACACATTTTATCCATGAAACGTTTATGTTTTATGCCAAATAGATAAATTATTATAAAATACAAAAAATATATGCGTATCATCATATTTCTTGATCATGAAAATCTTCAATCTTAGTCATATTGTTTACTTTTAAAACCACTGGCTCCCTTCCTTATTACTGCTCCAATATGAGGTGCTTTATAATACCAGCCTAGTTAGCATGACCAACAAAACACGATATGATATGATAAAGCCATATATCGACATTAAACTGTCAAATGAACTTTTATCGAAACAGCGAGCATGTCCGTGCCGGTAACGTCACGTTCATGCTCGCTGTTTCGATAAAAGTCAAAGATGGCGGCAATTTTATCATATTTTGACAGTTGGGTGTCAATAAATCGCTATATCATATCATATCGTGTTTTCTTGCTCATGCTAGGGGGTAGACTTTAGTACCAGTTTATAGGTTCGCGGGTTTTTACGGTTATCCCTTCGCTGAGTCTTCGATTTGTGTACGCACCCCAAGGGTTTATGATCTCTCCATATTGTAATGGATCGGATTGAAGGATGAAGGATTGAGGTGTTAACGGGTGGAGTAACTGATTTTGTTTATTACTACGATCGGTTTGATTTGGAATATTTTCTGCCATTTTGGCTCATATTTAAGACTATAAAGATGCCCTGACAATCTCTGAAAGAAATATATACTGTTTAAAGTTATATTTGCAAACGATTTTTAAGTTTATTTATAAATTAATTTAAAACTTCATTGCACAAACTTATAAAAAACCAGCCAAGTGCGAGTCGGACTCGCGCACGAAGGGTTCCGCACCATTATCTATAAAAACACAAAAAAAAAACAAGTTTCTTGTATGGGAGCCCCCTTAAATATTTATTGTTTTCTGTTTTTTAGTATTTATTGTTATAGTGGCAACAGAAATACATAATTTGTGAAAATTTCAATTCTCTAACTATCACGGTTTATGAGATACAGCCTGGTGACAGACGGCCAGACAGACAGACAGACGGACAGCGAAGTCTCAGTAATATGGTCCCGTTTTACCCTTTGGGTACGGAACCCTAAAAAAAAAAGGGTACAATAGGTAGACTTAACGCTAGAAGCATTCCCTGCCAGTCAACCTATAGGCATGCAGAAAGCTTTCGAAATGGTGCGGTAAACATACAAGATGAATAAGTTGTGTGTCGTTACATTGTTCTGCCATAGTGTCAGTTTGAAATTTCAACATATAATGTATTCAGCCTTACGATTCTGTATGTAACCCACGACATATGCTGAGACGTACCGCCTATTGAAATAAGAGCAGTATCTTGTACTGTTTTGTATCTTTGTGGCTGCAAAATAAACATTCATTCATGCAGGTGAACTCGTTTTAAAAGTCACCTAAGCGCAACAAATGAACATCGACTCTGTAACTTGAGGATTGGGATAATTTTACTTTTCTTCGATAAGTAAGTTCAGTGTCGAAGTCATGCCACACTTAATGTCGTGCCCTACCTCTCCTGCCACCTGCACGCAAGAGGACCTTTACAACGCCAACCAGAAGGCCATTGATGTTGCCACTTTTTGGGCGCAGAGAATTTAATTGCCATTGACTCGAGAATGAGAAGAAGTGTCGAAGTAAGCGTGATTTTGTTAACAGAATCGCTCCCGAGCTTTCATCAGTCTTCTGCCAGACATGAGGCTCTTAGTTCACGCTGCAGAGCTCGATCCTCGGTTAGGGTGTTACCAGACCAATCTATCGATCTCGATCCATGGTAGATGGATAAAAAACCAATAAAAACAATTTATATCTCTAAATAGGTTTAAAATAAGCGCTTTTACATGTCCCAATTTTTTCCCCCACCATTAATTTGGGACAAGTTTGGGCTAGCGCCGAATAGAAGCATCGCAAGAAACTCGGTCACTTTTGTCAGTCTCTCTAAATAGGTTTAAACTAAGCGCTTTTACATGAGCTAATTTTACCACTGCTTCGGGACAAGTTTGGGCTAGCGCCGAGAAGAAGTAGCGCAAAAAATTTGGTCACTTTATCAGCCTTTTTTTATATAGTGTATAGTTTAGATTACAAGATAAATGTACCTGTGCGAGTAGGGCAGTATTTATTTCCTAAAATTCTATCATTTCTATAATAATGTACAGTAAAATATATTTTTTTCATTAAAGTTGTTTTAATATGCTTTTAAAATTTAAACATTCGCAGTTCTACTATAGACGCTGGTAATTTATTAAAGAAGCGAATTAATTTTCCCATAAACGAATTTTATTTATTTTATTTTATTTCATTTATGAAACAAAATTCGCAGTTCTTAATTAACAAAGTTTGAATAATATGTTACCGGTAATAACGATAAGTCGACGTCAGTCTTCATTGGATCAAACGGTCCACTTCGATCGACGTTGATCGATATAATCGATCGAAGATCTATCAATTGGTCTGGACACACCCTAACTTTCCATCCGTTTGCCAGCGGCCTTGTATATCATCGCCCAACCTTGTCGCTCTAAGCTGCGCATGACAAGTCGAGGTCTCTTCAAGAACACGCCTATCGGTCATGGGTTCAGCGACAAATATAACATTAAGCCTGTCGATTTTGTAAGAAATACGCAATAAACTCACTCCAAAACTCACCTAAGAGGTATAAACGAACGAGCCTCCATCTTGCTAAAAAGTAGGTGAACATTACTTATAACACTCATTGACAGTGTTCAGTGTCGAAGTAACATCACGGTTCAACTAAGCGTTATAAACGAATATAGACTTTATTTTGTTACATAGTAGGTTCACATTACTTAGTGTCGGTAAATGTTCAGTGTCGAAGTGAGCTCGGTTTCGTTTACAGGCTATCAGACTGCTTATCATTCGAGCAATATCGATCACCTTTTGATTGCGATTATCAATTTTGAGATTTGTAAAAAGACGATAAGTGCTTATACTAAGCAGTGTTGTTTTGAAGTTAACTATATACAGAAAAAAAAGTTTATGTAATACTGATATTAGAGCTCATTGCAGCCCCACCCAAATGTATTTTTTCCACAATTACACTAATTATCTATCCTCAAACTAAGCAAAGCTTCTACTATGGCTACAGAATAACAAATTAACATACTCAAATACTTTAAAACACCCATGACTTAGGCACAAATGCTCGCGGTCATCACACAAACATTTGCCCCTCGCGGGATTCGAACTACCTACACCAGACGTCAAAAAAACCAACACGTTGATTAAACTCAACTCAGGGCGGTAACCACGAACTCTTAAAACAATCTCAAATCTGTCAAACATTATCATTTCTGTCAAATTTTGTATGAAATGACGTACCAAAATTGACAGATTTGACAACTTTGAGATTGTTTTAACAGTTCATGGTTAGGGCCCTGGGCCATAACCATGAACTCTTAAAACAATCTCAGAAACAGAAACAGAAATGATAATGTTTGACAGATTTGTGATTGTTTTAGCAGTTTATGGTTATGGCCCTGATCTACGTACAAAACAGATGCGAATCGTGTCTTTCTTTAACAATATGTGACGTGGCGCCTTCAAAACAAAGTTCCAGGCAAGTGCGTGTGCGAGTAAAGAGGTTAATGACCGAATGAGGGACTAAATAGCCTTTTAAATGTACTAAATTCCTACATCGAGGTGTGATGACAGTCATCAATTTGCTGCAACACCGTGAATAAAACAAAGAAGTATCCTATTGTGTCTAGTTTCTACGCAAATAAAGATTTGAATAGCATAACCGTTGAAACGGTTACTCTTTCCCGGTATCGATTATGGCATCGATAGTAGAAAATTGGCGGGTGTTATTTTGTTTATTATACCGTTGTTTTACACGGCATGTGTTAGGTCCCACGCGTGGTCCGGTCACGCACCTCAAGGTATTTTTAGATATTGGGTCACAGTTAAAGACCTGAGACACATATTCCCATACAAGGGAATTTAGAAGTGGATAGGGGTTTGTAGCAAAAAGGTATTAAACTATTACGGCCTTACTACAAAAAAGATAGACTAGGGTTAAACACTTTTCTAAAATTAGTCAACCAATTTGAAATGTTGACACATCAGACATTCGAGACATATATCATTTCAAATTGGTTGACTAATCTTTAGACAAGTGTTCAACACTAGTCCATCTTTTTGTAGTCAGGCCATTAGTAGCTAACATAAGATAAAATTTTAAATTTATTACAAAAAAGATCATAGACTCGTAGGTTGAAAAACGATTTCTAAAGAATAACCTACCAATTTATAATGTTGACACATCAGAGCGGTAACCACGAACTCTTAAAACAATCTCAAATCTGTCAAACATTATCAAATCTGTCCAATTTTGTATGTAATGACGTACCAAAATTGACAGATTTGACAGCTTTGAGATTGTTTTATGAGTTCATGGTTACCCCGCAGACATGTTTCGCTAATGATGACGTTTCAAATTGGTTGGATCTTTAGACGGTGTTTAAATCTAGTCTATCTTCAATTTTAATCTATAGAGAAGTAAGTATAAGCATTACGGCCTCACTACAAAAAGATGTAACGTGTAATCTAAGGAACTCTGTGCAGAAGACTACAAAAAGATGTCAGAATGAGGGTAGATTGCTAATAACAAATAATTCTGCGAAGTTGGCAGGTACTCGCCACCAGCATGCGGCGACTCGCTGCGAGCACGCGGCGTTATCGCGGCGGTTAATTACTCGCGGCGATATCGTTGCGTGCAAGCCGCGAGCCGCCGCGTGCTCGCTGCGATCTCGCTCCGCCGAGGAATCGCCGATTAAAATCGCTCGTGTGAAAGGGCTCTTAGTTTCAGACAGACCGATCGACTTTGCGGGTAAGTTACCCCACAATTTTAGACGGTCCGACTACTATGAATCCTATATTACTTAGTTCCTAGTTTAAGTGCTAAATTAATTATGGTGGATACTAAGTCGAAATGCTAAGTTTGTTTGTTCAAACTGCTTAAGTTGTTAAGAGCTGTTTAATTAAACCTTATGCAGGGTTATTTTAATAAAGTTGCCAAATTTCATAGAGTGAGTACTCATTAATACAAACCACAATTTTTATTTAGTCAACTTTAATTGCGATTTCTTCCATACAAACCTTACATTTTACGCTCTACCTCGATAAAAATGTAAAAGCGGGCATATTTTTTTCCATAGTTTTAATATTACATTTTTTCACCAGCCTATATCAGTCCACTGCTGGACACAGGCCTCTCCAAAAGGAGGATTTTGCCATAATCGCCACGCTTGACAGGCGGGTTGGCGGTCGCAGTTTGGCCAATGGTGGAAAGGAGACGCTGCTGCCCGTCTTCTTGTGGCGGTTCTCCCGTAGTCGCCTCTTACGACACCCATAGGAAGAGAAGGGGTGGTGCTATTCTTTTAACGTGCCGGCACCACACGACACACACACACACGAACACGTTGACGTCTATTAAAACTGCAACTGTTTTAGAAGTAACCCTGATATCTGAGTTTGTTGTGCCATTTCTTCTCATCACCAGCCGATATGTAGTCCCGAAGCGGTGGTAGGGCTAAGTTATATTTTATTTATACAGATTGACTTTTTATCACCATCCAAACCTTCTGAGAAGACTCCCGTGATACAAACGAACAACTCTTTCTATTGGATCAAGTCTCTAACTGCAAAAAAATCAGCTGTTCCATACATTTTGGTCAAATAAATATTGATATTTTGTTCATTTTCGTTCGTTCATTATACTGGTTGACTTTTTTATCACCATCCAAACCTTCTGAGAAGACTCTCGTGGTACAAAAGAACAACTCTTTCTATTAGACCAACTCTCTAACTGCAAAAAAAATCAGCTGTTCCATACATTTTGGTCGAATGAATATTGATATTTTGTTCATTTTCGGTCGTTCATTATACAGGTTGACTTTTTTATCACCATCCAAACCTTCTGAGAAGACTCCCGTGATACAAACGAATACCTCTTTCTATTGGACCAACTCTCTAACTGCAAAAAAAATCAGCTGTTCCATACATTTTGGTCGAATGAATATTGATATTTTGTTCATTTTCGTTCGTTCATTATACTGGTTGACTTTTTTATCACCATCCAAACCTTACCATACAAAATATCAATATTCATTTTTGCAGTTAGAACAGCTGATTTTTTGCAGTTAGAGAGTTGGTCTAATAGAAATAGTTGTTCATTTGTATTACGAGTCTTCTCAAAAGGTTTGGATGGTGATAAAAAAGTCAACCTGTATGATGAACGAATGACTTTGACTATGGTAGCTCTACAACACTAGAAATCCAATCTTATTGAGCTGTTTATTCAAGATACATATTTAATTAATCGTCTTATGATTTATGTATGGCAGACCACGACGAAACACGCCCCGGAGGGAATTAATTATGCTGTGAATACTATACCTTGATGATTTAATTTACGCAAAGGTGACAGAATAGGTGCAAAGAATAGTTGCGAATCTCGTTCAGGGCGTGCACTGCGAGAGGCCTAGGCACTATCGTGGGCTCCGACGCCTTACCGCTTTATAGAAATATTCCTGTGTAAGCGCATCGCGCCGGACACGCCCCAACCCGCCCTGATTGGTTATGCATTTTACGTTTTACTACAACCAATTAGATACATAGAAGCTTGCTTGCTTGTGCCAAAACACCTATTGTCTTGATTGAACCTGAAACATAAATGAACGTAGGGTGTGGCTTGAAGTGATTGGCAATGAGGTGCTTGCAAGCGATTTTAGCTTTAAAACTGGTCAGGCGACGGAGCCCGCGATAGTACATCTGTCTGGACTGGCGTGGTCTGACGGTAAAAGATCGCTAGTGTGTGGGGGGGGGGGACTAGCGTCTTTCAGACGTCGACGTCGTGGCAGCGTCTAATCCAGCGACCAAATAAACATAAATATTGAACAACATCACATACATTGTTCTGATCCTAAAGTAAGTAGCTAAAATACTTGTGTTATAGAAATGAGAAACAACGACGGTACCACACCACCCAGACCCGAGACAATATAGAAAAGTTCGTTTTCCTTATTGACCCGACCGGAATCGAACCTGGAACCAATGAGATAGCGACGCCATATAGTCCGGCGTACTCGCCTCTCGGCTACGGAGCTGGTGTTTTATAAATTAGAAAAGAGATTTTAACCATAGATACTTAAAATGTTTCGTTCTAAATATCGAATGTCCCATTTAAAAACGAGTCCAACGACAAATGTCCAGTGGGACAGTAATTAGGCACACGTGCACCGCTTTGCAATGATTTGGGGACACACTTCCGGTTCCTGGCACGCGATTAGGTCGGTGACGCTACGGGACAGGGGTAGCCAACATTTCAGCCTATAGTATAAAAAGCACATTATGCCTTGTTGCCTTAATCGTACTAATTTTATAAATGAGAAAGTTTGTAAGTATGGATGTATGTTTGTTACTCTTGCACGCAAAAACTACTGAACGGATTTGGATGAAATTTTGCATTTATATATGATATGATCTGGATTAACATATAGGATACTTTTTATGTCCGATAAATGATCCTGTGAGATGCATTTAATAAACTAAAGATCACGCGAGCGAAGTTGCGAGATCTAGTAGATAGTATAAATATTCGTTTGTTATTCAGATCGTATTCTATAGTGTTTATATATTTCATCTAAATCCGTTAAGTTCGATTTGAGACTTAATATCAACAGACATTTTAAATTGGTTGACTAATCTTTAGACAAGTGTTTAACACTACTTAGTCTTTTTTTTTGTAGTAAGGAAGTAGAGTTTTTTACCTACGTTTTACTTTTAACCAATCTGTTTCTTATTAACATGTTTCGAATGTACGATGTGTCAACATTTCAAATTGGTTGACTAATTTTAGACAAGTGTTTAACCCTAGTCTATATTTTTGTAGTAAGATTGCACAATTAGCCTCAATGTTGATAATAAAAGTATTCAATCCGACAATGAGGTAGCAAATGCGTTTAAGTATTTTCTTTCTAATATATACCAATTGCTACAACTAGTAAATTAAACTCGCCACAAGGTCTTGCGTAAACTTTTCTGAAATAAAAGATCAATAAATGCAGATCTATTCTAAATTTAAGGCATATACTTAAATCCCTAAATTATTGTTAACTTTTTTAAGAGTTAAATAGAAAAAAATACGGGTAGTTACCTAATTTTTTTTAAATATGTACCTAGTACGAAACCCTCAGTGTGCGAGTCCGGTTTTTATAGTCTATACATTTGCACATTGCTCAAAATTTTTTCGAAAAACACCAGCAAAATGAACAGCATCACAACAACCTAACTTATTCATAGCAAAGATTTGGTCACATCTCGAGTTTTACCGGCAAACTCCTAACGACAGCGTGTCAATAAAACCAATAAACTCATCGAAACTTTCTTAAGTAGCTACCGAACACAATTTATCGATTCCTTTCGGCCTTTGCCACCCCATACGTCAGTTTACAGCGGATATTGATAGTCGGTGACAGGTGCCTCAGTGACGTCCCCTATGATTGGCCGACAAATTTTATCCACCAAAAAGAAATACCCGATTTTCAATCTTATGTCCCGGAAATAGAAATTTCACCCGGGTACCCTAACTGCAAAAATATCTTGGCAAGTTAAGTGAAACTTACGCGACACCCAAGAAAATATTTTCTTTGAACCGAGCCGAGGTTTTTCCCCCGCAAGCTTAGGTAGATCCCCTTTTCTCTCTCTCAGATGCGGCCTTTTCATAACTGTCGGGGATCGATACGGTCAAGAGATTTGGTTTCCAAATCCGGTTTCATCCGGTTACGGCGGCTCGCTGGGATCGAAAGTGAGTGTTGGGTATTACTGAGTGCTTCTAGGGTTTACTCGTAAGTAATATCGTTTGCTAGGTTTGTTTTGATAGGTCTGTCGTCATATTTATGTATTACATAATAGGTTTAGTCTTTGTAATATTGTATTTATTTGTTATGTAATCTGTCTAGTTTATGCAATCCTTTTTCGGTTTGTATCAACGTAAAGTCACGCGGTCCGCAAAAAATAAGCCAAGAATATCACATTATGTTCTTTTTTTAACAGTGCAATTAAGTGCAGAATTTAAAGGCATAAACATTAATAGCTTGGCTTGTGTCTGCATGACAGGTGATGGGTTAATGAGTGTTAGGTAGCAGAGTGCAGAAGACCATCGATGGTGTTTGTGTTTAGTTAGTAAGGGATGATGATGAAGGGCTAAGCTCGGAGTTTCTCTGAGGCATCGGATCCGAAATGAGGTAACTAAAGTCATCGACATAGCCCATCGAATAAGCAAGAAGTGGCAGTGGGCCGGCCATATTTGTCGCAGAACCGATAACCGCTGGGGTAAACGAGTTCTTGAGTGAGACCGCGTGTCGGCAAGCGTAGTGTGGGACGCCCTCAGACTAGATGGATTGACGATCTTCGCAAGGTTGCTGGCAGGAGCTGGATGAGAGTAGCCGTGGATCGTGCAGAGTGGCGTGCAATTGGAGAGGCCTATGTCCAGCAGTGGACTAGTGTGGGCTGATGATGATGATAATGATGATGAAGGGGGTGAATGACCTAGCTTTAAGGTAACCTAGACTCTAATTCTTCGACCGATAACCTACCAATGTTCTACTCGATCACTGAGCTACCAATGGTATATTATCAAAAAAAGTTATAAATAATTTATTTACGTATTCTAAAACTTGGTTATTTTACAATTGTGCGTTACTCATCAAATACCTAAGTATTTAACAAATTGATATAGTTTGCTGAATTGTTTGCATCGAAATAAACTTACTATATTATACCTTACTAGCAGCCCGCCCCGGCTTCGCACGGGGTAGACAATTATCGCTAATAGTTTCGGCAGCGCATTCGACGAAAGACATTTTAAGACTCATTTTTCTACACCTTCGGTTACATTGTTCATATTTACCAAGGATCCCTAATTTTTTTCAAAATGAAATGTAGCCTATGTCAAATTGGAAGAATGTAGCATTCTATTGGTGAAAGTATTTTTTAAATCGGCCCAGAAATTTTTGAGCCTATTCATTACAAACATACAAACATACAAAAATAGGTACAAATCTTTCCTCTTTATAATATTAGTATAGATTAGACAAATTGATGTGGGTTTCTAAATTGACAGTAAAAAAGTATACCCAGTATAATATCCCTAAATAAAACGTTCTAAGAAATACACAAGAAGATAAAAGCTAGTATATATTTTAAAATAAAAGCACCCAAGTAAACTTTTGCGCTTTCGGGGTGAAACAGTTTACGACCGCTGCATTACGTAGCCGCGGCCGGAAGTGTGTAGTTAAGCAAGATGGCCGCCGGTCACGTGACCGCGGATTCACCCCGGCTTCCGGCGCTCTCACAACATGTCAAGTGTATTGCGGGTAGTTTGATAATTATCGTGATCATTAAGTGCCCCTCGTACGAGGCGCTGTACATCTGTTAGTGGTTTGCCGTTTTTTTTTTGTGAATCAATATTTTTGATTTTATTAGGGTTTGATTCTATAGTAATAAAATATTATTTTGACAAAAAAAAACTGTAATCTCGGTAGCTTAGTGGTCAAAGCACTCGCCCGGTATGCGATGGACGTGGGTTCGGATCCCACCTGAGGCGGACGATTTTTTACAAGTATTAAAAATCTTAGATAAACCTAGCATGGTAATTGCTAAAAACAAAAATTTCAATTGTTTAAGCTTTTCTGATCTTTAGCAATAGTTAAATATTTGTAAAAATATTTCTATCGGGTGTTGACGGTAGTAGTATATACCGCAACATTGATTAGAAAATACGCTGGCTTTGACAGCGAGAACCACTTGAAAGATTTCGTCGAGTTGACTAACGTCTCGGTAGCTTAGTGGTCAAAGCACTCGCCCGGTATGCGATGGATGTGGGTTCGGATCCCACCTGAGGCGGACGATTTTTTTCAAGTATTAAAAATCTTAGATAAACCTAGCATGGTAATTGCTAAAAACAAAAATTAAAAAAAACTGTAATGTAATTAACTTATTTGTACTTACACTTTGAGATTTATGAGTTGAAAATAAAAAAAGATTATTGGTACGTATCTAATCATCTTTTTTATTAAACGATTCCTTACATTATTTGTTAAGTTAATCAAGAAGGTCACTGTTCTATATTGTCTCGGGTCTGGGTGTTGTGGTACCGTCGTTGCATCTGATTTCTTTAACACAAGTGCTTGAGCTTCTTACTTTAGTATCAGAAAAATGTATGTGATGTTCTCAATATTTAATATTTAATATATTTAACTGTTAAAAGTATTTGACGGCAAATTTTAATTTATTTTGTAAATATTTCAAATTTTAGTTTTAATTTTTCTTTTTTACTAAGCGTATATAATAAATATTTTATATTGTTTTAAACTTTCATGGTCACTAACATTAGAACAGTTTGTTACGGGATTGCTACCATGTACCTTATTTTTGACTTCCCGATATTTCGGCACTGTTGCAAGCGCCATGATCACGGAGTAAATATCGGGAACTCAAAAATAAGGTACATGGTAGCAAGTCTTCAAGTCGAAATTTTACATATGAATTAAATTTATTTCGCAGTAACAAATAAAACATAAGTTTAGGTTAATATCCGTTTTTAATTATTGTCTAAAAGACGGTGTCGAATAATAATAAAATTCATTATTAAATAAATTACGTAAATAATTAAAAAAATAATTACGCAAAAAATACGCAACGCAAACCACATGCGGTGATTTTGAATGAAATTGTTTAACAAATTTACAATTTCAATACTATTTATTTCAAAAGCAGAGTTTTTAGAGATAATCACAGAAAATCACGAATAATAATACAAATATTGTTTTTGATATTGAGTTATGAACAACAAAGAAAATAAAATATTAAATGCAAAAGTGCATTAGTTAGGCATTAGTAAGTACAACTACAGAATACTATTTTAGGATATAATTCTTAAAGAAATTAGTTTTCAATAAATTAAGCAGATTTTTACTTGTATAAATCTGATTCAACGAAAATCTAATAATAGGCTAGTTGACACCACCAATCAATTGACATACTTTTTATGAGCTGTCAAAACAGATATCTTCCTAATAATTTGTATGGCGATATCGGATTATGACGTCACTATCCGATAAACTCAACTGCCTTACTTTTTAACGATTTTAAAGCAATCAAAAATCAGTTTGCCTCTTAAATGAAATTGTACTGAGTTATTAGGCCTAAAATAAAGTGTCTGTTTTAATAAATGATGCCTTAGAATTATTTATGAATGGGGTCAACATCCCTATTGTTTATAAATGCTGCTATATTTGACACTAGTTTTTTTTCATGTATGGACCACATTTTAAGTCTTGCTATGTAGCTTTGGAACTGTTTTTTAGGGTTAAATAGAATGAGGTAAAAATATAACTTAGGTTCCGTATCCGTTATGTTGATGTTAGTTTGAGCAATCATAAACGAAAAAAAAATGAATTTATAATTTCCTTTAAGTAAAAACTCTTATAAGTATCAAAAGCAAATTATTCAAGAATCGAGACGGTAAAAAAAATTGTATAAAAGCGCTGATAATGTATAATATTCTTACCTTTTTTTTGGTATGAAAATGTTTTATTTCAATAAAACTTTTCTGGTCTTATGTTATTAGCACATTACAATTGTGGCCTTACCACAAAAAAGATAGACTAGGGTTAAACACTTGTCTAAAATTAGTCAACCAATTTGAAATGTTGACACGTCAGACATTCGAGACTACTTAGTCTTATTAAGAGACAAAGTCAAAGTCATTTATTTTTGCAAATTGGCCATCAATGGCACTTTTACATGTCCCAATTTTTTTTCCTACCACCGCTTCGGGTTTACATATCGGCTGGTGATGAGAAGAAACGGCGCAACAAACTCAGTCACCTTTGTCAGCCTGGTTTTATTACAGGAAATACAATTACAAGATAGTGTAAGTGCGAGCTAGGCAGGCTATTAAGTCCATGCACTCTTGTCGTTCAAGTAATCTTCAACTTTGTATTATCCTTTTTCCATAAGGATTTTTTAAATTTGGTTTTTGAACTTATAAACAGGCAAGTCAACAAGAGTTTGTGGTACTTTATTATATATTTTTATACATTTCCCCAAAAATGAATTACCTACTTTCTTTAATCTGAAGCTCGGAACGGCAAGTTTATTTTTATTTCTAGTATTATAATGATGTGAATCACATTTAAGGCTAATAGACATAAAGACATTTCAAATTGGTTGACTAATCTTTAGACAAGTGTTTAACACTAGTCTATCTTTGTGTAGTAAGGCCATTGGTGTCAAAATGAAACAAAATCAACACAGTTTATTATCTCACTCAAAAGCTGTAATAAAACCGAAGCTCATCTAATCTTTCTTTCTGATTGCGGTCTGGGATCATAGTAGTTCATGATACAGAAGGCTCACATAGTAAATAATGTCATTTGATAGCATTATTTTAACCTCATACAAGTCTTAGCTTCTGTTAGATACAAAAATCTTCTCCGTATCACTATTTTTTGGATATCTATAAGGATTTCATATTTCATTGTCAAGTAATTATCTTGTAATTAGCTGCCAATTATTATGAATTAATATAATTAACTGCCACTGCCAGAAAACGGCTCATTCTCCTATTCCTTGCGAAGGTAGTCAAATCGTCGACCCATATTTTTTCTTAATATAGCTGTCCCTTCTTCTGAAAATTTAAAATATTTGATAAAAGTTGCATAATAATATCTACATCTTTTTCCTGTACCGTCTCTTTCGCTTCATGTCCCTTAAAATTGTACTATCCATTGTCGTTTTTAAACGAATCGAGATACAATGGAAATTTTATATTAACTCGGTCTCATTTTTGGCGCTTAAGTTAGTATAGAATACTTTTATTTGACACACATAGGCATAATTACAAACATAAATAAACACATAGGCATAATTACAAGCAGATTGAACATACAAAAAGAGTGTCGAAAAGGTCCCCGGTCAGCATTTGTTTTTAGCGGAAACCCCGACTAGGAACGTGGGACGCGTAGTGACAGCGTTTTACGAGCATTTGTATTTAAATTTTGTGCCCTGTACGCCGTTTGTAGGACTGAGCTTGCTATACCAATATATATTGTGTAGCAATCGGGCTGCTGGGCAGGTATTATCGTCCACTCGGGGACGTCTGCCAGAGGCTTTAAAATAACAATAAAATATATGTTATGAACAACAGTGATGGACTAGGTATGGGAGTATCCCCTTAATGTAATTATCTTTAGCTGTTACCTGCGGTCTCGTTCACTTGGTATGCTGTTTTATTTAGAAACTAGCAGCCCGTCCCGGCTTCGCACGGGGTAGACAATTATCGCTAATAGTTTCGGCAGCGCATTCGACGAAAGACATTTTAAGACTCATTTCTCTACACCTTCGGTTATATTGTTCAAAATTTACCAAGGATCCCTATTTTTTTTCAAAATGAAATGTAGCCTATGTCAAATTGGAAGAATGTAGCATTCTATTGGTGAAAGAATTTTTTAAATCGGCCCAGTACTTTTTGAGCCTATTCATTACAAACATACAAAAATAGGTACAAATCTTTCCTCTTTATAATATTAGTATAGAAGTATAGATATAGATTTAAAAATTCTTGCCAATCATCATCATCATATCAGCCACAGGACGTCCACTGCTGAACATAGGCCTCCTCCAGTGACTTCCAGATTGTCCGCATGCGCGCGGCCTGCATCAGCGGCTTCCTGCAACCTTTACCAGGTCGTCTGTCCACCTTGTGGGTGGACGTCCCACGCTGCGTTTCCCGTACGTGGCCTTCTTGCCAAATCCATTACTAGTTCGCAATCAAATGAAGAGCTTTGGATCGCATTCAAATATCATACAAAAAAATAACTAAAACAATTTTTCAACGGCCAGGGGGTTAGCCATGAACTCTTAAAACAATCTCAAATCTGTCAAATCTTGTCAAATCGGTCAAATTTAGTACGTAGTGACGCACGAAATTGACAGATTTGAGATTGTTTTTAAGAGTTCATGGTTACCCGCTGGTGTCTGCAAAACATAGACAGACAGCCTATATAACAATCTACCTACGTATTTGGCAAAGGATTAGCACTAAGCTTTTAGGCTGTCAAGGCACAATTCCCTTGCCTGTCTGTCTACTTCTACCCTGTGATTGTGACAGCTTCAACTGAGGCCATAGAGTAGAGGGAGACCGTTAAAGTCAGCGCTCGATATTCAAAATTTATAACTTTTTTTTTTCAAATAGCTACAGCTATGGCATACTGTAAATCTATACTAATATTATAAAGAGGAAAGATTTGTACCTATTTTTGTATGTTTGTAATGAATAGGCTCAAAAAGTACTGGGCCGATTTAAAAAAATCTTTCACCAATAGAATGCTACATTCTTCCAATTTGACATAGGCTACATTTCATTTTGAAAAGAATTAGGGATCCTTGGTAAAATTTGAACAATGTAACCGAAGGTGTAGAAAAAAGAGTCTTAAAATGTCTTTCGTCGAATGCGCTGCCGAAACTATTAGCGATAATTGTCTACCCCGTGCGAAGCCGGGACGGGCTGTTAGTATAATATACTTATTGAAAATATTTCTATAGGGTGTTGACGGTAGTATACTACTCAGCTATACATACATATAGCTACAACATTGATTAGAATACGCTGGCTTTGACAGCGAGAAAAAGCACTTGAGGAATTTCATCTTGTCACGTGACGTCCTCGGTAGCTTAGTTGGTAAAGCACTCGCCCGGTTTGCGATGGGACGTGGGTTCGAGTCCCACCTGAGGTAGATGATTTTTTTTTCAAGTGTTATTTATCTTCAATACATTATTGAGTTTCGCGGCTGCAATCATACAGGTTTCACTGAAAAAACAATCATTTTTTTGAGACTTAACCTCTTAGTTCCCAGTTCTATCTATCTATTTAGCATATTGCAGTCCACTGCTGCTCTAGCAATCTTCCTAAGATCGTCGGTCCATCGGGCTGGGGGGCGTCCTACACTAAGTGTGCCAAAGCATGGTCTCGACTCTAGAAACCGTTTACTCCACCTTTCATCGGTTCTGCGACAGATGTGGCCAGCCCACTGCCACTTAAGTTTGCTACATTTTTGTACTATGTCCGTTACTTTGGTCTTCTGCCTGATGATCTCGTTTCGGATTTTATCCCTAAACTCAATCCCAAGCATCGACCTTTCCGTGTGTCGAGTGACATGTAGTCGGTGGGCCAGCTTTACTGTCATGTTCCACGTTTCGGCTACGTAGGTCATCACCGGTAGGACGCACTGATCGAATACCTTGCTCTTCGGGCATTATGGCAGTAGGGACGAAAAATTCAAAATTATTATGTCATTAAGAAGCTATAGAAGTTCAATAAAATAAAAAATCGGTCAAGTGCGAATTGGACTCGCCCACTAAGAGTTCCGTACAGTCATTCTTCATCATAAATCGCGAACTATACCTAAATCATAAAAATAATTAAAAATCTGTTTATTCTTGTGATAACGAAGCCTTTTTATACCTGACCCCCACATGATACAGTTAACTCATTGCAGCATAAACAACCATTTCTTTTTTACATGCACAAGTTTGCTTATAAAAACTACATTGCCAAAACCAACCAATTATATACTAGCCACAAAACATCGGATAGTGCTAACAAATTTAAACTGACGTAAAATTTATTAAAAATAATATAAAACGAACGCTCCTAAACCGAGTATCATCGGTCGCGGAAAAAACTGCATAAAACGAAATCACCGCTAGAGATACAATAAAAAGGGCTAGAGTACGTCTGTCTGTCTGTGTCAATCAATTAGAGTGGCGCGGGGCGCGGAGCAGGCAGCCGAAACTGGGACCCGCCTTCTATCGATCCTGACCCGCCCATAGATACTCTAAATTCGGTGGCGGGCATCCACAGCGCGGCACACGGACGGCTTGCCTGTGGCATTGTCCATATAAAATGCCTAACCTAAAAAAGTGACGATCGCGTTTTCGTTTGAACTCAACTGTCAATAAAAAAAAACAGCGCCTCTTGTGGCCAAGCTTAAATCAATGTTGCACAGTTTGAACGTAACGCAATGTTTTTGAAACATGGAAAACAATACAAGGATACGTAGCACGATATTTATGTTGAATTAAAACAGTGCTGGATCCATAAACGTAGTAAAATAAGACTGATTCCAAAGTGATTTTGTGTGTTTTTTATTGGAGATCAATGTTTCAATGAAGCAGACGTGTTCAAGTCTTTGTGGTTTGATCCATATTTAGTAATTATTGGTTTAAATTTTGAGTTCAGTTGAATAAAACATCATAAAAGTATTCAGCATTTTTTCTTTATTTTAGTTCAAAGCCTTCCATAAAAAATTACTTAAGTACTACGTTAACACCAAGTGATTTTTAAAACGTTTAACTATCAATAAACATTGTAACGATGCAGTGAAAAACGCACAAAAACACAAAATTTGGCATTTAATACTGCAAAATGGGAATGCGTCGTGTGGTGCCGGCACGTTAAAAGAATAGCACCACCCCTTCTCTTCCTATGGGTGTCGTAAGAGGCGACTACAGGAGAACCGCCACAAGAAGACGGGCAGCAGCGTCTCCTCTCCACCATTGGCCAAACTGCGATCGCCAACCCGCCTGCCAAGCGTGGCGATTATAGCAAAATCCTCCTTTTGCAGAGGCCTGTGTCCAGCAGCGGACTGATATAGGCTAGTGATGATGATGATGATGACTGCAAAATGTAACAATGTGAATGGATAAAGTTTTCTGTTAGGTTATGTACAAAGTACTTAGTAAAGGAGCCATTGCGGGCTTCACTTGTGGTCAAATGTACATGCACTTATTATTACCTGGATGACCGAGTTTTGCTCAGTACTTTTTTTCTAAAAATGAAATTTAGCTTTCTGAGATTCAGATTAACTATAAAATAAATATATACAAGAACTGCTCGTTTAAAGGTTTAGATATATTCGTTAAAGAAGAAACTGGCACACTAAAGTAGTAGTACATAGTCTGCCGCAGAAAAATCTACCCAAAAACCGGCCAATGCGAGTCAGACTCGAGCACGAAGAGTTCCGCATCATTATCTGTAAAAACGAGCAAAAAATCACGTTTGTTGTATGGTAGCCCCCTTAAATATTTATTTTATTCTGGTTTTTAGTATTTATAGTTATAGCGGCAACAGAAATACATCATCTGTGAAAATTTCAACTGTCTAACTGTAACGGTTCATGAGATACAACCTGCTGACAGACGGACAGACGGACAGACGGACAGCGGAGCCTTAGTAATAGGGTCCCGTTTTACTCTTTGGGTACGGAACCCTTAAAACTAACGGTATTTTTAACCGGTAAGTCGGTATGTATGACCTTGACTGTAATTGAACATAATAATAACCTGTGTGTAGTACATACCGTATACCTACCGTTGTTACTTACGTTTCGTACGTCAGGTAATACTCTTTATTATACGGAACAATACAGGGCCCTAACCATGAACTGTTAAAACAATCACAAATCTGTCAAACATTATCATTTCTGTCAAATTTTGTATGAAATGACGTACCATAATTGACAGATTTGACAATTTTGAGATTGTTTTAAGAGTTCATGGTTATGGCCCTGGTTGTGGTTTTTAAGTTGCCAAATTTAAGGAGGTAAATGTTACAAATAACTTTTTTAAGGGTCAACATCAACATCTCGTTTTTTTTTACCGACGAAAAAACGGAGGAGGTTCTCAAGTCGACGCGTATATTTGTTTTTTTTGAGCACGAATTTCTACGTCAGCCGGTCGCCGACATCTTAAGATCAATCGTCAGAAAATCGTCACGATTCGTCGTTACAACTGTGACATTCTACGCAACGTTCGGTCGTTATACGATCGTAATTCCTGGGTCAATGTGAAAAACGAACTTTTCTATATTGTCTCGGGTCAGGGTGTTGTGGTACCATCGTTGTTTCTGAGTTCTATAACACAAATGCTTTAGCTACTTACCTTTGGATCAGAGAAATGTATGTGATGTTGTCCAATATTTATATTTATATTAATATTGTATTTAAAAAAGTATTTCTAGCAGCATCAGATGTTACTTACTTTCATATAAAATTTACCTACAAAAATGGTATATTTTTGTGGTTAAAAAACCAGTTTAAATCCACGCTGCTTGTTATGTTTTCTAATCTGTGCGCAAACAATCTGTTAGCTCTAATTCGATTCCGTAAACCTGCAGGGCTAGCATGCGCAACACGATAAAATTTTGTCGTGGCATTTTATCGACTTTTGACGTTCAACGAATAAAGAAAAAACCAAAATATCATGCAATGCCGTGTTATAACGTAAAAATAAGTAGCTACGAAGAACGGGAGACCCTGAAAATATTAAGAAAGAGGATTCGAGACGTCTGTAATTAGGGAAAACGACAAATATCGTCGAAGACAAAATTTGTCTTGTCTATTGATAAAATAACAGACGCGCGCATGCTCGCCCTGCTGATACTAATTTAAGTTAAGGCCAGGTATTCCTGCCCGCGCGACTGATAGGGTCTGCCGAGCCGCCGCGCTCGCGAGTTTCGTAGGTATTTAAACATAGTAATTAAGAAAATCATTTTATCGAGTCAAACTCTGCGAATTCGTCTATAAATCTTTAGTGCCTATAATAGAATACAAAAATCAAATGAAAATTATTAGTAGATAAGACATAATATTGAAAAAAGATTACAAAAAGGGGTAACTTAGGGATTTTTTTCTATCGAGTGAAGATTATTAAATCGTGTAACTGAATGCGACTTTGACTAGAATGGATCCTTAACTGATACATTTATTTTTTGCGGAATTGAAAACATGATTTTCTCTGTCTCAGATGGTTTTTAAAAACTCAAAAGCGGGGCATCTGCTAGAATGACTTAAATGAATGAAGATTTGGTTGGTTTTATCTCGGTGTCCATGTCGGCAGAAGTGACAAACGAGGTATCTATTTTAAACTAGCTGTTGCCCGCGAGTTCGCTCGCTTGATCTTTAGTTTATTAAATGCATCTCACAGGATCATTTATCGGAGATAAAAAGTATCCTATATGTTAATCCAGATCATATTCTATATGTATGCAAAATTTTATCCAAAACCGTTCAGTAGTTTTTGCGTGAAAGAGTAACAAACATACATCTATACTTACAAACTTTTGCATTTGTCATATTAGTAGGATTAACATTTGAAGTTAAGCAGTTTTATAGCCGAAAATGTTAGCTCTAAAAACTTAATTTATTGCTCCAAGAATAAAATAGATCCACGACAGTTTACGAGTTAGCAAACTTCGCGTCACCATCTCTGAGGTTCTGGGTTCGATTCCCGGTCGTGATATTGTGAAAACTTACTTTTCTATACGTGGTCTAAGGTCTGGGTTCTTTTTATCGTCGCTTTTTCTTCTTTCCAAAAAAATTATATTAAAATATTTTAAAACGCCCGCATACGACCGCTCTGCACATCAACTTAGTGACTTTTGAAGAACTAAAGTGAACTAAAGTGATTCAATTAATTTAAAATTCGATAGCTCCAATATATCTCTCAAATTAAAGGTTCTCGAGTGGAGACCACGCCTTAGCAAACGTAGTGTAGGACGCCCCCCAGCCTGATGGACCGACGACCTTAAGAAGATGGCGTAGCCGAGAGGCGAGCGTGCCGGACTGTGTATGGCGCCGTCATCTCTGAGGTTCCGGGTTCGATCCCCGGTCGGATCAATGTAGAAAACGAACTTTTCTATAGAATTGTCTCGGGTCTGGGTGTGGTGGTACGTTGTTTCTGATTGCTATAGCACAAGTGCTTTAGCTACTTACCTTAGGATCAGAACAAGCAAAGCAAGTATTTTTTTATTAAAGTTTTATATTATAAATACTATTAGTATACGAACAAAACTAACGATACTCTCTATACTTAACCGTTTAAATTGCTAGCATAATTAGTTAAGCCAACAAAGATAAAATAACATTAGTAGCGATAGTAATAAATGAGGTACTTACATTTCTTATAAGTCCCGGCCAAACCAACGCGTGCGCGGTGGCGTGCGTGGTGGCGTGGGCGTGAGCGTTCAGATCGTGCCATAGCATTTGTATCGACGAGTTCACACCGGTGCGGACAGCGGCAGCGGGCAGCTTGACATTCAGCTTTTGCACGCGCGGACATGGCATTTGACGTGGCAGGCTCAACAGACAGATGGTGCGCTACTATGATAATATAAATAATTGCGTTTAAAGCTACTATTTTTTTTCGGATAAGCAATGAGTGAAGCCAACTACCTTTTTTCTTTACTACATCTTCAAATAACTTCGCTCGGGTAACCGCGTTGGAATTAATTAATGCGAAACTCAGTAAATAAATAAATTAAAATCTCTACAAAAATGCTTTGTTTATTTAGTAAAAGGGTTGAGCTCTTATATTCGTAGTACATCTGCAAATAATCTGATAAACAATTGTTATATCATAATTTCTACAACATCATTAGATATTTTTATTATGACTAACATTTTTAATCTTCTTTGACTTCATTCATGAATGACTAATCTCTTTTTTGTTAGGTTTATACATCCGAGTGAAAGATACATTTTAGGCCTCTTGAACGCGTAGTGTCCGCGTGTTTGGTGTGAACTGGCTTGCACGCCCTCGCCCACGCCACCGCGCGCGCCCACGCGCACGCCCACGCCCCCGCGTTGGTTTTGCCGAAGCTTAGACCCCTATCCTATGTCGTCGAAGTAAGTAGATTATGTTTTAACTTCATTGTTGAGCTTCAAAGAAAGTTTAAGAGTATAAACAAAATACTCTTTTTACGTTTTAAGGTACTGCCTAATTCTCAGAAGCGATTCAAATTTAGCCTGCTGTAAACAATAAACTGAACTCACAAAAATAACAATGCAAAGGGAATCGCAATGATTTCGCCATGTCCTGTCAGCAAGTATGAGAAGCGGAACACTAGCGAAATTGCCTGTTCTAACGCATTGATTTGACTATAATGCTGTCTCTCGCGGTTTCGCCGATCTACTCCGAAATCTGTCACACTTCCGCCATTTTGTTGCGGCACCGCATAGTTTTCGCATGTGTTTGTCAACGTTGACAACTTTTAACAAGTGCGATTTTAATTAAAATGGATATCAAATTCGCTAAAAAAAGAGAAGGTCAGAAATAGTCCTATTCTGTACTTTTCTAGTCATCCAGACTATAATGACGACATTTCACTCCGATTGTCTCAACTAAACTGACTGATTTGCATTACGTTCCGCGCCGCGGAACGCTTGTCACTCTACACTAGATCACAGCGGAATACATCAAGCGGTTTATCTACTCGTGTTTCGCAGCGGAGGTATGGCACAGGCGTCTGCGCTATACGTAAGAAGTCGGGGCGTGTAGCAGCTAGTGTCATACAGGGTTACATTGCAAAGGGTTGCCAAATTTTAAAAATAAGATCTAGAAGTGCACTGCTTATGGTATTTGTTGTCAATTTGAACCTCCAGTATGCGCCGGACGCTCCTGCTGTTAGAAATGTACCTTACATCGAAAAGGCTAAGGATTGTTTTCGCGCGCCATTGTGACTATTATTGCATTGAACTTTGCAGTTCTAGGTTGCACAGAGCTAAAGCGTGCGTATTTTTTATGAATGAGACAAGATTATCCACGCGTACCATATTTGAACAGCGGATTGTAATAAAAAAATAAGTTTGTTTTTAGATCGTATATATCGTAGATCGATTTAGTTACTGATTCTGAGTGGTCCTTGAAAATTTGGCACCCCTTTGCAATGTTATCCTGTATAACTCTGTCGTAATTACAATTACTAACAAAATAAGCCTTTGTGGAAGGTACAAAAGTACAGTCAAACCCCTGCTCCCCCTTCCCCCCAAGTGAAGTACAGTAAACCACATAGGGAACCGCTAAAATCGGAGCACCGTTCGTTAGGGGGCCCATAACGATAATCGTTAACGGTAACGGCGTTCGCTAATGCACCGCGTCGTTCTACTCAGCCATTCACGTTAAGACTGGAAAGTGGCGCCATTTTGGTGGATTAGTATCGCAACTTATTGCTAATGATAATTAGTTTTTTTTTAGTCTTTAGTTTATTCATAATATGGCCAAATAAACACAAAATATATATGACATGTGGCCTAGGTATGTGTTATAAGTATCAGAGAAAACAAATTTGAAGTTAAAAAGGCAAATTCGAATGATGTTAAACTTTGAAATGATGACTTTCGAATAACGCTACCTTGCGGCATATTAACGCAACCTAGCATTTCCTACCAAATTTGCGTTTACACCACAATAAATACAGGGTGTAAAAAAAGGCTTAACGAAGCCTTAAACCACGAATTCTATACATAAAACCAAGTAGAATGCAAAAAATATAATTGCTGGGAAATGACCTTTATTTTTGGGTATCAAAAAAAATAACTTATTTCTAACCCGCAATGTATAGCGCGCACGCCCCAGACTATGCCTGAGTGTGTAAGCGGTCGGCGGGCGAGCGGGTGGCGCGAGAGCACTGCGCACGATTCATTGCCGGCTGTGCCCTTTAAAGGCCTTTTATGAAAGAAGCACTGAAAATTTTTATCATGTTTCTTTGTAAAAAAGTTTAGTATTATCAAACAAAGTCAATTTTGTAAAAATCTTTGAAAAAAATTTTTAACTTTAACTGTCAATAACTCGGTAACCCGTCATTTCCCAGGTATAGTGTCAAAGAAAAAAATGATCGTAATAATACGTAGAATATGTGGTATTCGGCTTGGTTAAGCCTTTTTTTACACCCGATATATCTTATCTATACAGTAAAGAAACTACCTATAAATGGTTAAAAAGTACACACACATGTGCACGGCTTAACAAGAAATCTCAGTAAAATAAGAGTATTAGTGTCGAAACACACTATGCCGAAAATACGCGACCGAAGTTGCGCGGCTGATTTTACGTTCCGGCGTATTCGGCTGATACGACACACCATAAGCGCCGAACTTACGCGGCTGAAATTCGTTTACGCAACTTTGTGTGTGTATTCAGTGCCGGCAATCGAACCGAACTTCGGTCACTTATAATGTGTTGCTATACAAAACATTGCCGCCGAGTCGCTGCCGAACGTACGCCCGACCGAAGTTCGTCTGTACGCTATAACGCGACGTAATTTCGTCATGGTGTGTCATCAATCATTTAGAATACATTGCAGGCGTAGTCACGCTGAACTTCGGTCGCGTATTTTCGGCATAGTGTGTTTCGACACCTAGAGTCGTGGATGCCGAATACTGCCGATACGAGACGAGATGCTGTCAGTTGTCATTGTCGCTGCTTAACTTAAAAACGTAGGATTTAAATTCTCTTTGGTCAACGATTTTTGTTCATTTCTATTGTTTTCAGTTCGTGCGATTTTAATCAACTTTTAAGACAACCCTAACGCTCTATTGACGAATTTGATATATCTCGATAAACAGACCTAGTTTCCATACTGTATAGATACGAGTATATGTACTGTGATTACACGTCAAAAGTTATCAAATCAAGCTCACCAGACTAGTCTACAAATGACTCAAATCTAGCTAGCGAGGCGCGAAAATGAAAAGTTATTCGTCATACAGTGGATTTTGTGAGCTTATTCACGGAAATATTCAGCACGGATTAACGTAAAAGCTCCTATTAACGACCCACTAAAATGTGTACTCTATTAACGATCTAATTTTTAAATCACTAATATTAGACATAATATAGGGTCTAGAAAAGTCATACCTTAAAAATTAGTTACGTATTTTTGATGGACAACAAAAAGAGTAAAGTTTGTGTGTTTAAATAGCCAGTGAAAGAAATAATTTGACAGTAAGTGGGACGCGCACGAAGCGGACGCACATTTCATAGTGTCGCGTCTCCAGCCACGTAAGTACACCTAAATATTACTTAAGGAAAATAACACACTAAAAATGGATTTGTCTTATTGCTATCACATTACAATTGTAACGTATATATTCGTTTTCCAAACTTACTCTTAATATAATACTTTTTATTGGTGTTTGTGTTATAAAATCATGTTTTAATTTAAGGCGGTAATAGAATCCAAATTTCAAAACTTATTCTAATAACGACCCATGGCGTTGTTACATTTTTAAAAACATTTAGTATTTTAAAATAATATCTATTATAAACTACCTCATTTATTTTAGTTTTTTCTTGTTCAATTCTTAAAATTATTTTACTTCATTGGATCTATTAACGATAAAGCTTTTTCTTAAAGTTTTTGTGTAAAACTCGATTCAACGTTAGTCAATATCCCTATTATTATAATGATATTATACTGTAAATACTTTATTATCTGAATTAAAGACTAACTGACATTAAAAGAAATAATATAGCAATGAGATCGAATTTAACAGTATTCCATAAAGCGGATATTTTATCTGTTTATTATTAATTTTATTGGTCGCTTATAGAATATTGTAACCTTCATACTTGATTCTATTATCGACTCACAGATGTGACGATATTTTTGGTAATATTACAGTACACAGAAATAAAATGTATATTTTTGAACAAATTGGCTCATTTCTTGCATACGTGACGTTTTGAGAGATTTTGTCACATGACATATTATTAATGTAAAATCATATTTGCTATCCAGTTTCATTTATGGCTTCATGGCATTGGCTAATTTCATGTTTACAAATCAAATAAAAATGGCGGGACGGAATGGAAGCCATGTAACTTTTTAAAGCTTCTTTTGAAGAATTAAATTCTATGTATTATATTTAAAGATTGTGTTCTTTTATAGAATCATGGAGCTGCAGAAGCCCCAGCAGTACGCCTCTGCTCAACTAGAAGCTGCGCTTCTAGCTATAAATGAAAGGACCAGCATATACGAAGCTTCAAAAACCTACGGCATACCGAGGACAACTCTGCGTGACAAGAGAAATAATAAATATATAAATGAACATTGTGGAAAACAAACTGTTTTAACGAAGGAGGAACAAAAAGACTGGTAGTCTGGATTTTCTATCTCGGGAAGTCAGGTTTTTATTGTATTACACATAAAAATATTTTTGATACTGATTTATATTATCTAATTAGTATGTAGGTAATTATAAAGTAAGCATTTAATTATTTGAAGACTATTTTCTGGGACTGTTTATATTTTTTATTAATTAAAATAACAAAAAGTAAGTGCTCTAAGCGTTGAAATAAATAATTATGTTTATATTTTAATAATGTTGATCTGATAACTATTGTTATTATATAATAAATACCTTAAAAACGATTTTTTATTTTATTTAATAGTATAGACAACTTCGTAGCGGTCGGTAAAAGAAGTAGAAAAATCGGTAATAGAATCTTGCCGCATTCTATGGATCGGGAATAGAATCAACTACTCTTTTGGATTAAAAAAATATTTAGTAACTATTGTGTTATTGAATATTGAATTTAAGTACTGAATTGCAAAGAATACTTCGTTGAGATTAAATATAAATCATAACATCTTTCCTAACATAACAGCTTATAACTATTTTTTTAAAGTGAATTCTAAGACAGCTAAAACTGGCGGTAATAGGAGCATTTACGTTACTTTCAATTTCCAATTCTATTTATATAAATTTTCACTCCGTCAATTTAACTGTGGCCAATACTCGTGAATGAGGCTAGTAAAAATGAAGCTAGTTAAAATGTTAATATATGAAATACATCATTTATTTCACAGAAAATTTTAATTATTTTGGTCCCGTTTCACATTTGACGGATAAGTTCTGCATTAGTTCTGAATACGCTATATTTTACTTATATGACGATAAACACTATTTTTGACACGATTTTCAAGCACTATTATCCTCTACATATTTTTATAATTTACATAACTTTACCGATACGTGTACGAATATGTACGAATTCACCTTTCTGCCCCATCGGTCGTCAGTTCTATGTGCTATGTGCCCCGCCCACTGCCACTTTAGCTGGCTGGCACGTACCGGCAAGCGCCGCGTGGGACGTCCACCCACAAGGTGGGCAGACGACCTGGTTAAGGTTGCAGGACGACGCTGGATGCAAGCCGCGCGCAACCGGCCGATCTGGAAGTCACTGGGGAAGGCTTATGTTCAGCAGTGGACGTCCTGTGGCTAAAATGATGATGATGATGATGACATAACTTTATCCGTACATTATGAATCCATAAACTTAGAGAGCTAAAGATAATTCAGCACATTATGTTTTGGTATAAAGAAAAATAAACTCACAAAAACACTTATGATTCCAATTCAAATTATTTTTTGTAACCCAAAATTAATAATAGGCTTTGAGCATTGCTCCGGCTGCTGACGCCAGACTAAATTTAGATTTATGTCAGACTAAATTTATATTTATGCCAGACTTAATTTAGATTTATGCCAGACTAAATTTATATTTATGCCAGACTAAATTTATATTTATGCCAGACTAAATTTAGATTTATGCCAGACTAAATTTATATTTATGCCAGACTAAATTTAGATTAATGCCAGACTAAATTTATATTTATGCCAGACTAAATTTAGATTTTTATGACGCTTTTTTTCCTGTTTCTTAAAAAAAAATTAAAAAATTAAATTTAAGAATTCAAATAAATATTGAGAATAATAATAATAAATTGTTTCCACAATCACGCCAATTATAAAACTAAGCAAAGCTTGTGCTATGGCGACTAGATAACGGATAAACATACTTAAATACGTTTATAAACATCCATGACTTAGGTGCAAATGTTCGTGCTCATCACACTAACATTTACCCCTAACTGGATTCGAACCCGCAACCATTGTAGTCCGGAGCGCGAACCACTACACCAGACGGTCGTGAATGGGCAAACGCATTACCATTTGATGTCGTATCAAGCTCACCGCTAGTTGCCTAACGGATATCCGTCATATAGTTCGGATACAGTCCAAGCCATCGGATATGTTTGATGTGTTTAATTTTGCACAAGCTATGACCGGTCAAATCAAATTGAACGTTGCTATTTGTATTATTAACCGTGTCTTTAATACAGGCTGTCTTAAACATTTTACATTTTTCATTTTAAATTTTAATGTATTTTATTTTATTTTTTTAATATCTGTGTGAAGGTTTTGAAGTTATGGGCCAAGATGCCTGAAATAAATGCTATTTTTTTTTTTTAAAGAATAGGACACTCCTCATAACCACGTGATCAGCTGGTGATATACAACAACTTTTTCTATGGGAGCAACCTCGATTTTTTAGCTGCTCCATACAAACTTACTCGCATACCTCGATGATAATGTATGGAGCATCTGAAAATAAAATCACGATTTCGATGTTGCTCCCATAGGAAAAGTTGTTGTATATCACCAGCTAATCACGTGGTTTTAAGGAGTGTCCCATTCTTTTGTACACCCCGTATAATAGTTAGTATCTTTGCGTTTTAATTAGAATAAATCTCCATTAATATTTCTATAGAATCTTACTTTGATGGTATAATACTCGTAATTGTGGAATATTGCTGTGTTGATCATTTTTGAACGAAACAATGCAGTTTATTTGTTTTTTACCAATTACCTACATTCAAGGTTTAATCATGATAATATAAAAACAAAATTTAAATTGTTCAAGCTTTTTCTGATCATAACAAATGCAACAATATTTCTATCGGGTGTTGACGGTAGTATACAACGTAGGCCGTTTTCTGATTTGTCGGCGCAGCAGCGGTGCGACATGCTCGGTATACGCGGTACAGAAAGCTTACCGAGCGCCTATATTTCAATGGAGCGTTCCTGATTGGCTCGGTATGCGCGGGAGCGGTGCGGCACAGATTCCATGCTTTTTTTACCGCGTATTATTATTATTATTTATTTATTATTATTCTTTTACAAAAAAAAATAATAATAAATTGCCTCGCAAACCACTTCCGTGGTTGACTGCGGGTGCGAATCTCACTTAGTTATATTTAATTTAACTATACTAACTCATATAAGCATAAGTAGCATATTTGTGTATGTAAACAAATTCAGCATATTTATGTACACACACAAACACGCCACAACACACACATACGCATTTATATAATATATGCTACAACATGTCTATGTAGTGCTGTTTAAGCTTAGTGCCAAATTCTTTTTTGCTTGTCAATTTAGCTATTTCGGGCGGCAGAGCGTTAACCAAATATGGTAAGCGTTTATGCAGTGTACGATCTCCGTAGTAGTTTTGAACCCTGGGTACAACATACCTGCCGCTCGAAACAACCCTCGTGAGGTGGCTGTGTTGCAGCGGTGTCATACGCTCCCGACGCTCTTGGTTATTAGTTAGCAATAAATACTTGTGTTTTAAACTGGCTGGCAAGATTTTACCGAGCATGCTGATGTCGCGCCGCTGCTGTGCCGGCAAAACAGGAAACTGCCTTAGGTATACATAATATAGCCGTAAAATTGATCAGAAAATACACTGGCTTCGACAGCGAGAAACACTTGAAAAATGTCGGCAACAGTTAACGTTCTCTGTAGCTTGTTGGAAAAGCACTCGCCCGGTATGCGATGGTCGTAGATTCAGGTCCAACCTGAGGCGGTCGATTTATTTCAAGTACTTATTATTTTCTAGAAACAATAAAACCCGATTTTCTGATTAAATTTATTTATATACTGTTACCAGACAATAACATTGCAAGGGTTAAAAAAACGCCGAAGTGCTTCGAGGTAGAGTAAGGAAGGTTGTGCTTCGCTTTGCCCATCTTGGCAGGGGCGCTACCGTGCTCCCAGATTAAAAACTTTTAAAAACGTTCTGTAGAGCTATGTGGAGTTGTCTTTCAAATCAAATTATTTATTTACTTAGGGACACGGTACAATAAGATGAATAAATATACAGTTTTGATATTTCAACATGTCTCGCCATTGTATGGCATGTACAATTTAAACATTGCAAGATATATATATAGGGTTTCCTTAAAGGTCCAAAATCATAGTATTAAATTTTGCATAAAAAGTCAGAATCGGGTAATCACTTTTTGTTTACTAAAGAGAAAAAACATCTATTAAGTATTGTTTGATAAGCACGAGCATTGGTATCAAAACCATGGATGTTTATAAACGTACTTATGTATGTTTATCCGTTATGTAGTCGCCATAGCACAAGCTTTGCTTAGTTTTGGGCTAGATAATTGGTGTGATTGTGGAAACAATTTATTTTATCTTATATATAAAATTCTATCACAATGTTCGTTCCCGTACTCCTCCGAAACGGCTTGACCGATTCTCATGAAATTATGTGAGCATATTGACTAGGTCTGAGAATCGGCTAACATCTATTTTTCATACCCCTTAGTGATAAGGGTTGTCCACCCTTAACATTTTTAATTACTTAAAAATTATTTATATGGCAAAACAACGTTTGCCGGGTCAGCTAGTTTATTTATAAGTATTATTTTTTGACATTTCAGTTTCTAGATTAGTGATCGGTACAACAGAATCTTGTAATGTATGGGCTTTAAACTGATTTAGAATAGTTTAAAAAAAGTGTCGATAAAATCCTATAATACCTCCTATTCGACGCGCCCTACCAGCCTCCAATAGGCCCTCAATTATCAATTCACAAATCCTCCCTCCTACGAACATTAAATACAATATCTTTAAATTGCTCTTAAGTACCCCCACCCTCACTTTTATCACGATTACCATAATCTGTAGCGTCTCTTTCGCTCGTGCCCAAATTGCGTCTGTCCGTCCCTTCTTCTAAGGGCCCCGTCGAATTTAGGCTCTTTATACATTGCGACGTTTTGCAGCGACAAACAAGCGCGTTTGACAGCCGGCGACTGGCGACACAACGATTAAGGCTGCTCGACAACGTCAGACTTTTTATATGACAGATATTCAGACCGATCTTTCCTAGTCCGAGATTTCCGACCTACTTATTGTAGGACCGATATTCAGACCGATTTATCCTAGGCTGAGATATCTGACCTACTTATTGTAGGACCGATATTCAGACCAATTTTTCCTAGGCCGAGATTTGTGACCTACTAATTGTAGGACCGATATTCAGACCGATTTATCCTAGGCTGAGATATCTGACCTACTTATTGTAGGACCGATATTCAGACCAATTTTTCCTAGGCCGAGATTTGTGACCTACTAATTGTAGGACCGATATTCAGACCGATTTATCCTAGGCCGAGAATTCTGACCTACTTATTGTAGGACCGATATTCAGACCGATTTTTCCTAGGCCGAGATTTGTGACCTACTAATTGTAGGACCGATATTCAGACCGATTTTTCCTAGGCCGAGAATTCTGACCTACTTATTGTAGGACCGATATTCAGACCGATTTATCCTAGGCCGAGAATTCTGACCTACTTATTGTAGGAGACCGATATTCAGATCGATTTTTCCTAGGCCGAGATTTCTGACCTACTTATTGTAGGACGTGTGCGTTGTACTATTGCAATCAGTATGTTCTACTATTTTTCTGCTACAAAAAATCGGTCACTGACTTACCACAAACTCTTGTTGGCTTACCTGTTTATGAGTTAAAAACAACATAAAAAAACCTTATGGAAAAAGTATACCACATTATTTTGGATTACTTGATAATAGCCTGCCTAGCTCGCACTTACACAATCTTGTAATTGTATTTCCTGTAATAAAATTGGACTGACAAAGGTGACTGAGTTTGTTGCGCCTCTTCTTCTCATCACCAGCCGATACCATGTCCCGAAGCGGTGGTAGGGCTAAGTTATATGCTGGGACGTATGTAAGTGCTCGGAAGAGGGCCTATATACAGAATAAAGAATATCATTTCATTTAATTTAATTTCATTTCTACTATCACGACAGACAGACAGACGGACAGCGGAGCCTCAATAATAGGGTCCCGTTTTACCCTTTGACTACGGAACCCTAAAAATGTGTTTAAAATAACGACTCGACGAAAACTCGCAGTGTACCAAGGGCCTAAAGCTTACGGAATGATTTAGGCAAGATTGTTCGAAACTCCTGTGCGTTCGTTTAGCGAGTGTAATTGTTCGAGATGGGCGGTTTTGAGTGGCCCGTAATTTTTTACAGCTGGGCCGATGTGACCCACGCAGATGGTGGGCGGGTCAAATTGCCCGCGATTAAGGCGTTGAGTTAAAATGCGACGACGTGGGGCGATACTTTTAGCCACGGAATTGAAATTAACGGCGTTTTTTGTTGAGCACGAAAATAGGCATACGACAAATTTATCACCTATTCTTGATCTTATTATATAAGACGTATAAATAACAATTTCTTTACTAAAATTAGCATCAAATACAAAGCATGGTGTATACTTATATTAACTTTCATCATCATCATCATTTTAGCCACAGAACGTCCACTGCTGAACATAGTCTCCCCCAATGAATTTCAGGTTGGCCGGTTGAAAGCGGCCGGCAGATTCGATTAACTTTAGTATAAAGTTATTCCGTGGATAAAACGAGTGTATTAAAAGTTAAACAGGATTTAACCTAAACCTGATTGAGTATTATTTGTTAAAGTGCAGTATTGTCGACCTCCTTGGCGAAAGGCAAAAAATCTGCCGGAATTCTCAGGCCCCGGGTTTGATTTCCGGTAGGGCCAATGAAGAAAAATAACGATTTTAATTGTCTGGAGTCTGGGTGTTGTGATACCGTCGTTGTTTCTGATTTCTATAACAGGAGAGCTTTGGCTACTCACCTTAGAATCAGAACAATATATATAGTATATGTCAGTCAGTACTAAAATTTACGATTTTTTGACCTTCTATCTTTATAACCGTTTGAGCTAGCTTCATGAAATTACTGCCCAATATTTAAAAATATATAATCTATTAAAAAATCACTTAAAAAACAGATGTTATTAAGTAGGTATTTGTGGGAAGTAGGTCGGCTGTGATTTTCTTATATTTAATTCTATTTCTAGAAAATTGAGAAATAGCAATGTTTTAAGGAGCTTATAAAATCTATGGACGTTACTTAGTGTCCTTTGTTTGTCTATTATTTCAGCTGAAATACTAGGAAAATAGAATTGCGGGTTATAAAACTCGCTATTGGGAACGCTACTGCTCGACTACGAGTATTAGCCTTAAATTGTATTTTCTTTTGAAACGCAGATCTAACGAGTTGTACGAACACATTAAATGAAAATAAATGTAAGTTAACATAAAATTTAAAAATACAAAAGCTATAATCCTGTACATATGTAATCATAATGTAATCTTCTAAGTGTGTCCAGCAGGGCTAGCATGCGCGCATCGGTTATTTTATCGATAGACAAGACAAATTTTGTCTTCGACGATATTTGTCGTTTTCCCTAATTACAGACGTCTGGAATCCTTTTTCTTAATATTTTCAGGGTCTCCAGTTCTTCTTAACTACTTATTTTTACATTATAACACGGCATTGCATGATATTTTGGTTTTTTCTTTGTTCGTCGAACGTCAAAAGTCGATAAAATGCCACGACAAAATTTTATCGTGTTGCGCATGCTAGCCTGCGGAGCTTTTTTTTTCCAGGGATTTAAAAAAAAAACTCTATTTATTATATTATATTTATAAGTTTTTGGTTTGGGTACTACTCTATGCGGGCCTCACTTACGGCTGGCCGGTTTAAAGTATTTTTTTCTACTTTTAAATTTGCAGTATAATTTAAAAAATAAAGCTTGACGCTTCTCCGTTTTTAGGGTTCCGTACCCAAAGGGTTAAACGGGACCCTGCTGTCCGTCTGTCACCAGGCTGTATCTCATGAACCGTGATTGTAAGACAGTTGAAATTATCGCAGATGATGTATTTCTGTTGCTGCTATATCAGTAAATATTAAAAAACAGAATAAAAAAATTGTTAAGGAAGCTCCCATACAGCGAATGGGATTTTTTTGCTTCATGTCAGATAATGGTACGGAACCCTATGTACGCGAGCCCGACGGGCACTTGCCCGGTTTTTCACGGTTTTAGAGCAAATAATTTTTTTCTAAAAAGTTTTAATTATAATAAGTAGATATATATCGTCAACCTGTTAAGTAAGAAAGTGTTTTTTTGCGATTTCTCTGTGCTTCAGCTGTGAAACAGATCCTAAACTAACTCTCTAATAAATTCTCCGAAACTATTTTAGGGATTTCGATTGCTTGACAATCGTTGTGTAAACTATTTTAAAAAAATTTAAGGGAAAGAGACACGGTACATCACTAACATTAATAAGCTGTAATATTGTTAATCTTTCGTAAATGGTATTAAAAAAAACATCTATTAAAGACTCCTTTGATTAATAACCTGTCAGGCGAAGCTCAAAAGACACAATGAAAATTTTATTGTTACTGAGCGGCCGAAAGGTCTTTGCCGCTTGATAGGTTAAAAACCACCAAAATAAAACAATAACATTAAACAACGTAACAAATAAACTTTAAACTACCAACAGAAATATAAACCGTATATTTTTTAATCCGACGCTCAAATTCTAAGTACATTTTCCCTAATCCAAAGCAGTATTTAAAACCGACCGTGTTTTGTACCGAACTGTACCTTCCGTATTAAAAGTTTGTGGGTGGGGGGGGGGTCCCCCCTCTTCAGTCACGCCATTTAGCAGGCGGCAAAGGGCTGAAATTAATTATTCAGAGGCAACAGTGGAAGATGTCGCTACGATGCACATCTCAATTCGTTTTAGGCCCAATTTTCTATAGCAGCCTTGTGTTTTCGTGAAATTAACTGCTCTTTTGACAGTATACATTAACCCCTGGTTCGTTAATAGCTACATCGGACTTTTGAGATGAGTCTTGATGCATTAAAATCGCCGTTGTAAAGATATCAAGTTACATTATCGGACGCCTATAGTGAAGATGCAGGGGATATATACGTTTATTAAATGCTTTTTGTAGGTATTATTGATATTTCGTCAATTAATTGGAAAACATAATGAATTAACTAGCTTCTGCCCGCGGTATCGTCTGTGTTGGCTTCAGAATAAAGCAAACGAAACATGGATAATTTAACGTCCTACAAGAACACAAAATTGGAATCAAAATCCTATTGGTAAAGCTATATCTGTATGTGATTGTATGGCTTTCAGCTATTAGCTGCCGTTTTCAAATAGTTCAGATGTTTTCAACCGACTTTAAAAAAAACCGGCCAAGTGCGAGTTGGACTCGCGCACGAAGGGTTCCGTACCATTATCTAATTGCGGTTTACGATTTATGACGTATTAAAAAAAACTATATACTAGATCTCGTTCAAACCAAATTTTGGTGGAAGTTTGCGTGGTAATGTTAGCACATCATATATTTTTTTGTTTTGTCATTTTTTTATTATAAAATTTACAGGGTACAAAGTAAAAGTTATCCACATTTTATCACTTTGGAAGTGACTCTCGCGTAAACTATTAAGTTTAGAAAAAAATTATATAAGAAACCTCAATGACATTTTTAAAGATCTATCCAAACTAGATATCCCACACGTATGGGTTTGATGAAAAAAAATGAATTTCCGTTCTAAGTATGGGGAACCCCCAAAATTTATTGTTTTTTCAATTTTTGTGTGAAAATCTTAATACTGTTCACAGAATACATCTACTTACTAAGTTTCAACAGTATAGTTTTGGAAAAAAATGGTTGCGACATACGGACGGATAGACAGACAGACATGACGAATCCATAAGGGTTACGTTTTTTTGCCATTTGGCTACGGAACCCTTGCCTGAATGTTGTTTTTTTTAACAAACTCCAAAACATGCAAAATCTTACTTTAAAGTTTATTACAGGTTAACAATCAACTAATTATTCATATTGCTATAACTATTAAAAACGAATTAAAGCTACTTCGGAACAAATATTACTTTGTAAATTTTTGTTTTTAGCAATTCCATGCAAGGTTTTATTAAAGATAAATAACACTTGAAAAAAAATCATCGACCTCAGGTGGGACTCGAACCTCAGGTGCGATGGGACCTGGGTTCGAGTCCCACCTGAGGTCGATGTTTTTTTTCAAGTGTTATTTATCTTTAATAAATATTACTTTATCAATCGACAGATCTTTTGTGATAACGGGCACATTTGACGACCTCCGTAGCCGAGAGGCAAGCACGCCGGACTATATGGCGTCGCTCTGAGGTTCCGGGTTCGATCCCGGTCGGGTCACTGTAGAAAACGAACTTTTCTATATTGTCTCGGGTCTGGATATAGTGGTACCGTCCTTATTTCTGATTTCTACAAGTGCTTTAGCTACTTACATTAGGATCAGAGCAATGTATGTGATGTTGTCTAATTTTTATTTATTTATTTACGTTAGCCGCGAATAGTATTTAAAAAAATCATACTCAGATATCAAAATAAAAGTGTGTGCGGAAATTTTAATACACCAGCCCCTCTAGCACGATCAACAAAACACGATATGATACGATATGATATAGCGATTTATCGCCTATTTACTTAAAAATATGATAACATAGCCGCCATCTTGAACTTTTATTGAAACAGTAAGCATGTCCGTGCCGGCGACGTCACGGTTATGCTCGCTTTTTTGATAAAAGTTCATATTTTGACAAAAAATATGCGATAAATCGCTATATCATATCGTATCATATCGTGTTTTGTTCTACATGCTAGAGGGGCTGTCTTTGCAATTTCTGGGAATACGGAATGACGACTGAGTAAAGAAAATGAAATCCTATTCAGTCCGTTAGTAAGATTTTAAAAAAATAATGGTTTTTTTGTCAATCAAATCAACTAAATAATTACAAAGCGCGTCAAAGTTCGGGCTCGTGACGTCACTTCTAAATAAAAAACGTGCCTAGGCGTGACGTCATGCGACATTTCAAATCAATATAGGTATCTCTGTAATATTTGATTAAACGAAAAAAGAAAAATTACGAGTCCAATACTTTTTAATAATCACCCTGATAGAAAAAAAAAGTTTGACGTCCTTCTACTTTTGGTATTACTTCTACTGTAGCCAAAGTAACATAACGAAGCGATAACGAAGTTCGAAAATAAAAAAGAGTATGGGATTGACAAAATTCTGTCAAATCACGAGGGAGGACAGTTTTGTCATAGTTTTCATATATCTGACAGGCGAAATTCTGTCAATGTTTTCATATATCTGACAGGCGATAACGTATTTCGATATCGATTCGCCACCGAGTCACTGCCTCTTGTCTAAGCCCCCAAATGTTTTCACTGCTTATTTTCTACTTTCTAGAAAACTTAATCGAAGATCTTCGGTAATCCCGACTTAGTCTCGGTTTAGTTATAGATTAGCACTGATACTCTAGGATTTATGAAATAATGGAAAAACAAGTTAGAAATCACATTACAAGTAACATTGATTCTGGAGACGTATTTTTGGAGCATTCGAAATGAATCTTGAATTCGAACACGAATACGATTCGTGTGCGAATTCTATTTCTATCACTCCAGATTTTACGCATTTTTGAATCACTCGAATTCTGTGTTGCTATTATGGTAAAATTCTTTAACTATTTTCGTTTTACGCTGAAAATATTTAAAACCGGAATGCAAAAACTTATTGATTTTAAAAACCGGCAATGAATCGCATGGAACGGAACGAAAAAAAAGTTTTTAATCTGTGAACCATATGTTTACTTGTCAAAGTCTTACTTCTAAACTTTCTACTAGTAGAATCGAAATACGAGTGGGTCGGACCACTCGTTGCAGAATTCACAGAATGAATTTTCAAAAATAGTGATTTTAATAAATTAAAGATGCCTAAGGTAAAGATGTCATTCGCATGCGAATCTTGCCATTTTGTATTCGAATTGGAATTCGCATGATTTAAAAATACGTCTCCTGATATGATTTACTCTTAAACTTACAAATGTGTGACGTTTAGTTGTCTAGTCAAGGAAAGGTAAAGATGCCTAAAATTGATGGTTATAAATATGGTTGTAGAAATGTAGGAAAATCAGTTGAAACCCACAAAAATGAAACGGTTCATTTTCATTCCGTGTTTCTTACTTAAATAGGTTTTAATTCTTGTCAGATGTGAACACGTTGACGAAAGTGTATCTTTCATTCGGTCGTACAAACCTTACAAATTAAAATGGCGAGTCACATGTGTCAATCCTTTGATAAAATATGACCAACTCAATCTAGCCGAGTAAAAAACCCGACCAATTTTCAATTGTTCATAAATTGTCAATCCTTTGATACGGGGAATGGATGTTTTAATTTGATTGGATAATAAGACCGACCGAACGATGCGCTTTCGTATCAGTGTTGGCATTAATCGATTATTTTTTCAATCGATTAGTTAATTTGATTATCTTTAATCGGATTTAAATTAATCGTGATTAAAATAATCGTGATTAAATCAATCACGATTAATATTGTAATCGTAATCGCGATTAAAAGAAATAATCATTAGTCGTTAATCGTTAATTTAATTAAAGCCGATTAAACTATGTTCAATAAAGAGAAAAAAAATCGTTTATTTAGATTTAATCAACTACGTTTTCAGATGAAATCCAGCCACGATATCGCTACTTATAGTTTACTACAGGGCTAAGGCAGCGTAATTGGAATTTTTCATGTTTTTCAAAACATTGTAGGCCTAATCATATTATTGTCATTTATATAATAACACATGGGTATCATTTTCTATGGTTTTAGGGTTTTGTTTTGACTATGGCTTCCATTTTAAATTCTGGCAATAGGGGTCTAACTTGTTTTTCACTTCTTCAACTGTTCAAAACTGCATTAGTCATATTTTTTAAATCGTGATTAACGATGAATGATTACGATTAATAATCGTAATCGTATAGATTTTGATAACGATTAATTAGTTTTAATCGTTAATCACAATTAACTTTTTAATCGTTAATCAAATTAACTTTTTGCCAACACTGTTTCGTATTGAACCTGCTGGTGACTGAGTCCTAACCTAACCTAAAGTTCAACAAAATATTTAACATTTCATGTTACTGTCCGTTTGTTCATTAGTTTCTTAGTTCACTCTACATTACAGATAGTCTCATAAAAGTAAATAAAATGCACACAAATACGGTTCGGTTAAGCTCAATTAATTAACTCAACTTGAAGAATTTATAAACCAAATTGACTGAGCACCTATACGAGTTAGCTTGGCTGTCTACCTTTTATTTGAATTGTTTATTTAGTTAGGGACCTGTCCATTTAGCCGACTTTAAAACGAGTAGGTTTTTAGGGTTCCGTGCCCAAAAGGTAAAACGGGACCCTATTACAAGGCTCCGCTGTCCGTCTGTCTGTCTGTCCGTCTGTTACCAGGCTATATCTCATGAACCGTGATAGGTAGAGAGTTGAAATAATCACAGATGATGTATATCTCTTGCCGCTATAACAACAAACTAAACAAAATACAATAAATATGTAAGGGGGCTCCTATACAACAAACGTGATTTTATAAAATTGATAGAATCAGGCGTTACTTTGCGGAAATCCATAACTAAATAATTATGGAAATGTAATTATTTTGCTTACAACTTCCGCTTAGTTACGCCGGCATAGGAACCCCAATTAATCAATTTATTAGTAACTTAAGTTAGTACCCAACACCGACATAAAAACCAGGTTTTTATGTCGGTGTTGGGTACTAACTTTTGCATTCGTCTGTTTCGCATGCAATTTGAGGGAGGGAGGGCGGTGCTCTTTGCATGTGCCTGTGATTGTCCTCAGATTGTGGGTTACAGGTGGTGTAATTGGGGTTCCTATGCCGGCGTTACTAAGCAGAAGTTGTAAGCAAAATAATTACATTTTCATAATTATTTATACGTGATTTTTTTACCGTTTTTATAGAAAATGGTACGGAGCCCTTCGTGCGCGAGTCTGACTCGCACTTGGTCGGTTATTACTATGTTATTTTGTGTCTGTAACATGATAGCATCGTCCAGTGTGAACTGGTTTTGATCATCATTTTCCTATTAATTTTAACATTAGTCTACATAAAATTAGTAATTTCTTAACTGTTCGGTAATATTCGGTAATACCTATACAGAATAAAATTGGTGTGTATCATTTGTGTGAGGACTTAACACAAACATTTTGACAATACTTTTATATTAAAAACCGGCCAAGTGCGAGTGGGACTCGCGCTCGAAGGGTTCCGCGCACCATTATCTATAAAAACGAGCAAAAAAATCACGTGTGTTGTATGGGAGCCCCCTTAAATAATTATTTATTCTGGTTTTTAGTATTTGTTGTTATAGCAGCAACAGAAATACATCATCTGTGAAAATTTTAACTGTCTAGCTACCACGGTTCATGAGATACAGCCTGGTGACTGACGGACAGACAGACGTCATTAATAGGGTCCCGTTTTACCCTTTGGGTACGGAACCCTAAAGATGACAGAAATCTAGTTCCATTATGGTTTGAGAATTAGATTGGCCCTATCGACCTAAGAAAGTTAACTAATTCAATTGGATCCTGCATCTTTTATTTAGACAAATTTTCTATAACGTATTTCTAGTCTGCAGAAAGTAGTTATAGATCTCGAGTTCACTAATGATTTATTTGTTTATTTATATTATAAATTTTTGTTTTTAGCAATTCAATGCAAGGTTTAATTGAAGATAAATAACACTTGAAACAAATCATCGACCTCAGGTGGGACTCGAACCCACGTCCCATCGCATACCGGGCGAGTGCTTTGACCACTAAGCTACCGAGGACGTCACGTGACAAGATGAAATTCCTCAAGTGTTTTTTTCTCGCTGTCAAAGCCAGCGTATTCTGATCAATGTTGTAGCTATATGTATAGCTGACCTGAGGTCGAAGTTTTTTTTTTTCAAGTGTTATTTATCTTCAATTAAACCTTGCATGGAATTGCTAAAAACAAAAATTTACAATGTTTAACCATTTCTGATCTTAACCAATAGTCAAATATTTGTAAAAATATTTCTATAGGGTGTTGACGGTAGTATACTACTCAGCTATACATATAGCTACAACATTGATCAGAATACGCTGGCTTTGACAGCGAGGAAAAAAACACTTGAGGAATTTCATATTGTCACGTGACGTCCTTGGTACCTTAGTTGGTAAAGCACTCGCCCGGCATGCGATGGGACGTGGGTTCGAGTCCCACCTGAGGTCGATGATTTTTTTCAAGTGTTATTTATCTTCAATTATTTATATTATCCAAAAATACTCGATAGATTTGAAGAGCAAATGGAATCTCTTCTAAGTTTATCAAAGGAGCCTCCATTAACACGTTCGGAGCCACTTCGTTTCCTCAATCACTTTAATATTGACAAATTGCTGTAAATTACCATTATGTCTAATAAGTAGGCAGAAAATTTGCTATAATTACGTCAGAGTGTTAATAGCAGGTAGCCTGCTTTTGACAACAGGGTAGAGGCACGCAATGAACGAAAACGATACGTGGAGGATGAGCTGTGAATGACGTGGTGACGTGGAATATAGATAGATAGATACTCTTTATTGCACACCAAACAAAGAACTTACAGTTGATATTTACAGAAACATGTACAATTTAGGCGGCCTTATCGCCAAAAAGCGATCTCTTCCAGACAACCTGTAGGCAGAGGACAACTACAAAGAAAGGGGAATGAAGTGCAGAGTGCTTATTGTGTAATTTTATTTATATACCTACAACGTTAATATCAATAAGTATAAACTACATATACATAAGTACAAAAAATAACTATGAAATATAAATGCTTAGATAAAAATAAACATACATATATACTTAAATATAATACATAAATATATATACTGGATGACTTTTTTTACCGTCAAGAAAATAAACGTGTGAAATAGGTATAGGTAATAACAAGATAATTTAAAAAATATATATATTTTTTATTTTATTATTATCAATTATTTTTCATAACCATCTAATTCGAAGTAAAGTTTGACTAACAGAACATTAAAAAAAGAATACTGGTAAAATAATAATAAAAATATGAAACCGACCAAAACTCAAACGCATTCACTGATGTATTCTATGTTTATGCATTTTTTTGGACATTCCAAAATTTATAAAATCAGTTGTATTTTATAAACACACTCACATAATATCACATAGTTTTAGGTACAGAATACACAGTATTTTTTTCCTGACGGTAAAAAAGTCATCCAGTATATATACAGGGTGTAAAAAAAGGATTAACGAAGCCTTAAACCACGAATTCTATACATAAAACCAAGTAGAATGCAAAAAAAATAATTGCTGGGAAATGACTTTAATTTTTGGGTATCAAAAAACATAACTTATTTCTAACCCGCAATGTATAGCGCGCACGCCACAGACTATGCCTGTGTGTGTAAGCGGTCGGCGAGCGGGTGGCGCGAGAGCACTGCGCACGATTCATTGCCGGCTGTGCCCTTTAAAGGCCTTTTATGAAAGAAGGACTGAAAATTTTTATCATGTTTCTTTGTAACAAAGTTTAGTATTATCAAACAGAAGTAAATTTTGTAAAAATCTTTGAAAAAAATTTTTAACTTTGACTGTCAATAACTCTGTAACCCGTCATTTCCCAGGTATAGTGTAAAAGAAAAAAATGATCGTAATAATACGTAGAATATGTGGTATTCGGCTTCGTTAAGCCTTTTTTTACACCCGATATATTCTAGGAAATAACATGACTAACAACCTGTGATATTCCAAAAACAACTATTCCCAAACCAGAAACGTTTAGTTCTCACAGTGCAAGAAAATGTGCTTTAAGCCGACTATCTATATATCTGACTATATATATTTATATAGGCTAGTTGACACCACCAATCAATTGACATACTTTTTATGAGCTGTCAAAACAGATATCATCCTTATAATTTGTGTGGCGATATCGGATTATGACGTCACTATCCGATAAGCTCAACTGCCTTACTTTTTTACAATTTTAAAGCAATCAAAAATCAGTTTGCCTCTTAAATGAAATTGTACTGAGTTATTAGGCCTAAAATTAAGTATCTGTTTTAATAAATGATGCCTTAGAATTATTTATGAATGGGGTCAACATCCCTATTAATGACTACTTGGATTGTCTCACTGAGTTCTAGTATTGACAACACAATTATGGTACTCTTGCCTAAAATATTTCTAGTCAAAGTGTATAATATTATACAAAGTAGGTATTATGCCAAATGGTTTTTAATTTCAAGTATTTTTTTGTATTATCATTTTAGTTACTTTATATATACATATACATACATACCAGCCTATATCAGTCCACTGCTGGACACAGGCCTCTCCAAAGGGAGGATTTAGCCATAATCGCCACGCTTGGCGGGCGGGTTGGCGATCGCAGTTTGGCCAATGGTGGATAGGAGACGCTGCTGCCCGTCTTCTTGTGGCGGTTCACCTGTTACTTTAGTTTTGCGTAATTTTCTCTTTTATACATAAGAACAGATCATACCGATACTTGCAAAACTGAACTGTAAAACCTTGCAACACCATTAAAAATAACGAACAAGGCAAACTACACTCGCGAGCAATGAAAAAGTTCCACCCACAAAATGCCGACAAACACCTTAATATCTCCTAAGACATAGAACCTAGCTTCATAAATTAAAAAGTTAAATATTCTGATGCGCTGTTAAATGTACTTCAATATTGCAGACGGCGTCATTAAGCTAGCCTTTTCCGTTTAGGAGAAATTTGGTGCTATATATGTCACTGGAAATTTTTCATTGCTCGCGAGTGTATTAATCCACAAAGTGAAGGTCACAGATTTGTCGGACGTTCATCAATTTTTTTTTAATTATTATTTATACATGTGTCATCAAGTTGTAATAAGAGAAATGTAATTAGAAATTATTTAATAAGTTAGGTCTTTACTGCGACTTCGCTCTCGTGGTCTTGAGTTTATTCAATATTGTTACAGTCAAAACTCATAACTGGTCAAAACCACTTTTGACTGCAAAAATCAGTCAAAAGTAGTATTGACTAAGGACGTTGATCAAAACCACTTTTAACTCATTCTTTCCGTCAAAAGTAGTTTTAACTAAGGACGTTGGTCAAAACCACTTTTGACTTCAAAAATAATGGGCAAAAGTTATTTTCACTAAATTGTAACGGTTAAAAGTGGTTTTAAGCAAGAATGTAAGTCAAAACTGTTTGTGATTAAGAATTATTTAATTTAAAAAAATAAAAGAAAATGATTTGGAAATCGTTTAATTATAAAACAAATAAAAATGTTTCATCAAGTTTTTTATTTTTTTTAAATTAAAAAAAATGAACATTTCAATTTTTTTTTGAGATTTTTGACGAAAATTTAAACAATAGAAAACGTGTTATTTATCTACTACAATGTACTTTAATGACAACTGCTTTTGACTAAAAACGTTGGTTAAAACCACTTTTGACTGCTAAAATCAGTCAAAACTGTTTTTGACTGAAGACATCAGTCAAAACCATTATTGACTGATTTTTGCAGTTGAAAGTGGTTTTGACCGGCAATGAGTTTTCACTGTAACTTATCTAACAGAAACATTTAACCGGGATAAAAAGTATCGTATATGTTAATCCAAACCATCCTCCTAATATCATAAATGCGAAAATTTGTAACTTTGTATGTATGGATGTTTGTTACTCTTTCACGCAAAAACTACTCAACGGATATGGATAGTTTGTTACTCTTTCACGCAAAAACTACTCAACGGATTTGGATGAAATTTTGCGCACATATAGAACATGTTTTGGATTAACATATAGGATACTTTTTATCCCGGTTAAATGTTCCTGTGGGATATATTGAATAAACTAAAGACCACGCGAGCGAAGTCGCGGGCAACTGCTAGTAGCAAATAAATTTATCTGATAATAATACCTTTTTAAGAATGTGCACTAGCCAAGATCATCAGAATCAGAAGAAACCATATTTTGAAAATTCTTCTTCTTCTTCCATTGAGGTATAATGTACTAGCGTACTAGAGAACACATCTCGAACTAAATGTTTCAGCCAAGCATTGTAGCCCGGTGGACTACAAAGCTTCAGTCAGTGACAATAATTTGAAGTTGTCAAAACTGCCATCAATGAATTTGTAGTCCACCAGGCTACAATGCTTGGCTGAAACATTTAGTTCGAGATGTGTTCTCTAGTACGCTAGTACATTATACCTCAATGTCTTCTTCCTAGCGTTCTTCCCGTCTTATGACAGGGTCCGCTTTTCTTCTCTTATTCGCTCTATCTTGGGAATCCTCATCAGTGAGACCACAGCTCTGCTTTTTTTTTGACAACACTCAACCAGCGCAACTTCGACCGTCCTCTTCGCCTACTACCAGGTAACTTGAGGTTGAGCGTTGTATTGCCGATGTATGTACTCAGGCGGTCTCTTTCTAGTGTGTCCACCACCGTGTACCATCACCGTGTGCCGTGTAGTGCCGGCACGTTAAAAGAATTGCACCAACCCTTCTCTTCCTATGGGTGTCGTAAGAGGCGACTACAGGAGAACCGCCATAAGAAGACGGGCAGCAGCATCTCCTCTCCACCATTGGCCAAACTGCGATCGCCACCCCGCCTGCCAAGCGTGGCGATTATGACAAAATCCTCCTTTTGGAGAGGCCTGTGTCCAGAAGTGGACTGATATAAAAGGGCTGGTGATGGTGATGTACCATCGCAGCCGGTTTTCCTGTAGCTTATCGGCGATGTGACGTACTCATATGCTGCCGCGTACGTATTTGTTACGGATCTTGTCAAGCCTCGTCACTCCGCACATCCACCGCAGCGTCTTCATCTCGGCCACTTGAACGGTGTCAACATGCTTTTTTGTTACGGCCCATGACTCGCTTCCATATTTTGAAAATTGGTTCCATTTTTTCATTTGTTTATATTTGAATATCTTTGGAATTCTCATGGGATTCTTGCGTCTTTATCCGAATGCATCTAAACTAAGTGCTAGGCCGCACTTAGGGTAAACCACCGCGGTTTTTAACCGCGTGACTTTATAATCAAGTATCACTATAGCAAGCGCCCGCACTGGCGGTTTTTTCCCGCGACTGATTTTAAAACCGCGATTTGTTACAGAACCTCGCCGAAATTGTAGCCAATAAAACTTATATTGGCGCGCACGCATTGACGCGGTAACCGCAACCGTTTTCCGTCATTATTCAGCAGACCGCCGCCGTGAATACTCGTTTTTGTCTTTGTAATTATTTCGTCGACTAAGTCAGAGTCAGTTTCCAACGAACCAGAATATGAAAGTTTCTTAAATCTTCGGCTAGTTAGTGGATGGACACAATATTTGAGAAATTTGTGCTGACTTATTATTTTTCTTTTTCTTAATATTATGGCAACAATAACAGCTCTGATGAAATCCATCTTCAAATTGGGAAAATTGTGGCCAGTTTCCGCGGTGTTTAATCACAGTGTGTGCGTCTCGGGCGGTTAGGTTACGCGATTTGAAAGTTTACCCGCTTGCGGAAAAACCGTTTTTGTCTTTGTAATTATTTCGTCGACTAAGTCAGAGTCAGTTTCCAACGAACCAGAATATGAAAGTTTCTTAAATCTTCGGCTAGTTAGTGGATGGACACAATATTTGAGACATTTGTGCTGACTTATTATTTTTCTTTTTCTTAATATTATGGCAACAATAACAGCTCTGATGAAATCCATCTTCAAATTGGGAAAATTGTGGCCAGTTTCCGCGGTGTTTAATCACAGTGTGTGCGTCTCGGGCGGTTAGGTTACGCGATTTGAAAGTTTACCCGCTTGCGGAAAAACCGTAGTGCGACCTAGGACTTAATCTGGTAAAGTCACCCACAGTGGTACAGGCCGATGAGGCTCTGACTTGTTGATGTACCGGCCACATCAAGTAATTATAGCCCAGTGGTATTGGCTCCCCGTTTATATACTGAGGCATTATCCAAGCAAACTTGCGTAAATTATTTATAGCTTCGAACCGTTCAGAGCTTCAGACATCGGCATCGACTAAATTAGTTTATAGTAACGATGACTGAACCAACACAATGCTACGAGTATTATTGATAGTCCTTTACTGGTTGTACCGGAATTTAAATCTTAAGCCGTGGCACTAAAGCACAATTTCCAATTTGTTTATGGTATGAGAGAATTATTCAGCTGGTTACTTAAGTGGCGGGTAAAAAGTAAATTACGCCACTTGTCAAGACGTCTGGCATTATGGCATTATAGAAGCCATAATGGTTTATAGGTGTACTTTTGCAGAGTCAATGCACTTTAAAGCCTTTCTTAACCACCGACCCAAAAAGAGGGGTGTTATAAGTTTAACGTGTGTATCCGTGTATCTGTCTGTGGCATCGTAGTGCCCAAACGAATAGACCGGTTTTGACGTAGTTTTTTTTGTTCGAAAGTGGATATTACAGGGATTGTTTTAGGCTATATTGACGACCTCCGTAGCCGACAGGCGAGCACGCCGGACTGTATATGGCGCCGCCATCTCTGAGGTTCCGGGTTCGATCCCCGGTCGGGTCAATGTGAAAAACGAACTTTTCTATATTGTCTCGGGTCTGGGTGTTGTGGTACCGTCGTTGTTTCTGATTTCAATAACATAAGTGCTTTAGCTACTTACCTTAGGATCAGAGCAATGTATGTGATATATTTATGAAAATCTGATAAGTCGTTTGAAGGTTACAGCTCATTTTCTATTCAACAAAAGGATTATTATCGTTGCAAGCTTTCAGTATTTCCAAGATATGAAAACCTTAAGCTGATGCTGCAGCATCAAGGCATCTGCAAGATTTCCCAACAATAAATTATTTTATTTATTTAAACCAGAACGCTGTCTAACTGCTTCGTGACTTAGTTTGATAAATAAATAATGTTTTTTTTTTGTTTTTATTAGGTACTTAAGCAACATATTAAATTGTAAAAATTTATGATAGGAGATAAAGGAGTCTTTGCCTCAGCACTGATCAAGGCAAAAGACGTATCTTTTATATTTCCTTATACCATCGTCTATATTCATAATGAACAAAATTAAATGTATAAAACACTAACTTTAAATTAATATGAACGTTTTATACTAATGGAAAATGCCAATTTAAAAGCAAAATATGTCACTCATAAACAATATCCCGACAATTGTTTTAATTTTAGGCATTACGTGGCTTCCACGCAAATAATTATACATGTCGTGGCCACTTTTCTATAAAGCAATACTGTAAACTAGTAAAAAATCAATGTTTCTATGCTATGAATGTCTTGTTGAATGTCAATAAATAAATAAAATAAAAATATAAGCAACAACAGAAAATTGGGTAGATTTATAGATACTCGTAGATAGACACCCGTCATTGGATACTTAATAAGTTATGACACTTGACCTTTAAAGCTGATATTTAGGTGGTATTTTATAGAAAAGAAAACTATTCCTGAAAACGGACATCAAAAAAGATAAAACTTTGCTGAGTACTTTGTTGTCCCAAATATTAATAAATCGAGTGAAATATAATTGAGATATAGGTGACCCTTAACAAAGTTTGTTTTTTTAATAACTTTTTACTTTAATGCGTAATCAAAAAACACTTTGTACAAGTTTTGTTGGTGCAATTGTACTAAGCGGATAGAAAAAAAAAACCGGTCAAGTGCGAGTCGGACTCGCGCACGAAGGGTTCCGTAACATTAACTGTAAAAACTGCAAAAAAAATACGTTAGTTGTATGGACGCCTTCTTAAATATTTATTCTATTCTGTTTTTAGTAAGTATTGTTATAGCGGAAACAGAAATACATCATCTGTGAAAATTTCAACTGTCTAACTATCACGGCTCATAAGATACAGGCTGGTGATAGACGGACAGACTGACAGACGGACAGCGAAGTCTCAGTAATAGTCGTTTCATTTCAAAAATTTGGCGTTGTATAAGATATCATTACAATCGTTCCTCTGATAAATTTCTCGATATTCTATGTTTCATCGTGTTGTATCCCTAAAAAAAAAGTATAGTGTTGTACTCAACTTCGATTACAAAAATATAAAAATTGTGTTACCGTGTCAAATTAAAAACAAACTAGCACTTACAAAATGAGTGATTATTACCGTAAGCGGTAAACAAAACATGTAAATGTATTTGTCGAAGCGCGGCGGAGACTTAACCATTCATAAGTCGAGCTAGGCAGGGCTCCTGCATTACTAATGGCTGGTCGCCATAACGAGCACATTTATTTACTTAGCATACTCGATTTGACTAGGTAAAACGAGAAAATAAATTTAAGAATTATTGTAATAAAATACCAATGTTCTTTAAATCACAATTAAAATTAAGTACGAAACTAAAGCTAATATACTATTACTAGGATATGAACTATGAATAATATTTACAAAAATAAACGTAAAAAATTTATAAATACAAAAATTTCAAAAAATGTTTATGAAAACACAAAATCACCCATACCCTCAGAATAGTTAAAGGTGCCCAGAGGGCTGGCAGCATTGCCTCGCTGAATAGCTATGCTTATTCGCTGGCCAAGGAAGCTACCAGCCCTTATCCTCTTAACGGTGTAAAAACTGCGTGAAAAAATAAAAACTTGTCCTTATAAATCCAACTACCTATGAGTTCTTTTAAAATATAGTACATAAACATCTTTAGAAAATCGTAATTAAAAAATATTTAGTATTTAAAAAACACATTTCTTGTTTTTTATAATTATACGATTTGTTCGGGACAGTTTTGGTCGTGTCTGATAAGTCAGACTGACGGACAGACTTTTGTATAAATAAGTAGTTTATTCCTTTTGTGGTAAGGCCCACTAGAATCACGAAACAATAAATACTAGAACAAAACTAAATAACATAAAAAAAATAGCAAACAATTTATAAAATTAATTACAACCAAATATTACTCAATTTAAAAAAAAACGTTACCGTGAGACAAGGATCTGTCTCGCTAAATGCACACACATTTTTTTTTGTTTTTTTTTTTTCATCTTAAGCATGATCTTAAAATACTTTTTAACAAGCCAAGTTATTTTGTTACAGAGTCGAATACTGGAGGATGCGTCGCTCATGTGCAACTCGTGGTCTCCACGGCACAATGTAAGTTACCACCAGAGGCCTGAATCCCTGGTCTAAAATAGTCAAAATACAGTTTCGTCCTAACCACGTAACGTAAGTCGATAACGGTATTCTCATACTTAAAATTAGACGTCGAATTACCAAAAAGTTCGGAATGCGGTCGAAAATGGAACTAAAAAATTTCGTTTTCGGATAGTTCGATTTTCAGTCTTAATACGGAATGAAGAAGGATTTTTTTGAGTTTAAGAGAATACCAGATCGGTTGGATTGGATTGAATTTTGACTATTTTTCAGAACGGGAATTAGAGCTCTGACATTTCCTCTTTTGTCAGATTCCGCACTATAGCTGTAGCATTGCGAAAGAAGCTTGCGATCTTTGGCCAAAGATATTTATGTATTTGTCTTATGTAGCTGAGCGACTTTTATTTGCATTTATATATTTTTGTGTTCGATTACAGAGTTTTAGATAAAACCTGGGTCCCGTAGGATACTGTAAGTATTTTAGTTAGTAAAATATTTGTGTACCTATGAGTAATTTTTCATACAGGGTGTTAAGTATAAAATTGTGTAATTCAACGTTAGAACATGATCTGCTGATCAATCAATATAACTTCAAAATCGTAGACAAACAAAAGCTGAATAAATCTAGCATGGTAATTGCTAAAAAAACAAAATTTATCAGATACGTTAAATTGTTAAAGCTTTTCTGATCTTTACCAATAGTTCAATATTTGTAACAATTTTTCTATCGTGTGTTGACGGTAGTATTCCTCAACATTGATCAGAAAAAACGCTGGCTTTGACAGCAAGATACCTCATCATCATCTCAGCCACAGGATGTCCACTGCTGAACATAGGCCTCCCCCAGTGACTTCATGATCGGCCGATTGGAAGCGGCCTGCATCCAGCGTCATCCTGCAACCTTTACCAGGTCGTCTGCCCACCTTGTGGGTGGGCGTCCTACCCACAAATCAGAAAATGAGGAGATCCGTGAACGAACCAAAGTCGCTGACATAGCCCGACGGATTAGCCGGCTGAAGTGGCAGTGGGCGGGGCACATAGCACGTAGAACTGACGGCCGATGGGGCAGAAAGGTTCTGGAATCGAGGCCACGTACCGGCAAGCGCAGCGTAAGAGATACACTTGAAAGATTTCGTCGGGTCAGCTAGCGTCTCGGTAGCTTAGTTGGAAAAGCACTCGCCTGGTGTGCGATGGTCGTGGGTTCGGACCCCATCGGAGGCGGACGATTTTTTTTCAAGTATTAAAAATCATAAATTAACAAAAGCTATATTAATACCTGACTCATCAAAACGAATCAAATCAACCATTGAAGAGTTGCACTATACACCTGTTGGCTCCATAATAATATCGGCGGAATGGTATCAAATTATTGCATTGTTTCAAATATTTCGGACTTACAAGGTTTCATATCGATACGACACTACAAGTAGGTTAAAACGACTTTCATTACTTTTATTAACTTACAAGACTTACAAGTGAAGTTCAATAGAAGTGTGCTAAAAATGATTTTTTTTTAATTTTATTTGAGATGGGCTTACTCTTAGAATAGAATAGAATAGAATAGAATATTATTTATTTGGCACTCATAATTGACACAAACATGAAAAAGAAAATAACATAGATTGACACAGAACTAATAATAATATTATAAATAAAAATAAATAAACGTGCCAAAAAGGACCCTCGTTTAGTATTCGCCGTGGCAACTTAAGGCTGCCACGACACTGATATTCTGCGAGGGCCTCAAACAATCAAAAATAATTAAATAAAAAAAAATAATAATAATAATAAAAATAATCAACAAAATCCTAACAAACAATAACAAAGAAAAGAATATACACCGCACGAAGTAACACAAAAAGAAAAAAAAACATTAGACCAGAGACAATGACAACCAGCTCAGCCGATAGCTCAGCACCGATCGTGTGCGTGTGCGCATGCCTTTATAAGCGTCGGCCGGAGTGTTTGCATTGTCTCTGGTTGCACGGCCAAAGAACTTACTACTAAGTGATTATTGAATACTCCCATACTCTGACTAATCTGTGAATACTCCTTGACTACTGCTCACTCTGTCCGCCATTTTCGCAACACAGGTAATTTGCGTAAAATGGTGTGATGCCACGTAATATCTCTTGACCCCAATCTTGCTCTAGAGCATAAATGGGATCTACGCTGGAGCGAGCTTGCCCAGAAGATGCCTATTCACTCTGGACTAAAAGAGAGTCAGGTTATATGCACTCGGAAATACAGACGCAGGCAGGGAATTCCAATCTTTAGCTGTGCGCATTATAAAAGATGATGAGAAGCGCTTAGTGCGGATTATTACTCCACCTAGCCGTGTAGCTTGTAACGTATCGGATACTGTATCAAGTGAGTACGTAGGCACGAGCCTACGTACCGTTCGGACGTATAAACCTAACAAATTAAAATGGCAAGTCTCATGTGTCAATCCTTTGATAAAATATGACCAATTTAATCAAGCCGAGTAAAAAACTCCCGTTTTCAATTGTTCATAAATTGTCAAACCCTTGACACGGGGGAATGGATGTTTTAATTTGATCGGATAATACGACCGACCGAACGATGCGCTTTCGTATAAGGCCTTCTGCTGCGAGCCGCTGCAGCGCTGGCACGTAAAGTGCAGTAAGCTCGCAGTGACCCGCCGAGATACAGTATCAGATGCGTTACATGATACACGGACAGGTGAGTAACCTGCTTTAGATGGTAAGGGATAGGTTGCCGTATTTAAGTCGTATAATAAATAATAAAAGTTACGCTTATGTTAATGGCGAAATACGGTTTAGTAATTAAATATGCGCCGAACAACACCCAAATTGGTCTCGAGTAGGACAACAACATCATTTTGTAAAAACCTCTATCTATCGACATATATATATATATATATATATATGTCGCTCTATCGTAGATCCCATCTATGCTCTAGAGCAAGATTGGGGTCAAGAGTAAGCCCATCTCAAATATAAAAAAAAAAAAACCCGGCCAAGTGCGACTCGGACTCGCATACAAAGGGTTATGACCAATATCTATAAAAACGGCAAAAAACACGTTTGTTGTATGGGAGCCCCCTTAAATATTTATTGTATTCTGTTTTTCAGTTATTTTTGTTATAGCGGCAACAGAAATACATCCTCTGTGAAAATTTCAACTCCCTAGCTATCACGGTTCATGAGATACAGCCTGGTGACAGACGGACAGACAGACAGACGGACAGCGGAGCCTTAGTAATAGGGTCCCGTTTTACCCTAAGGGTACGGAACCCTAAAAAGCAAAAACGAATTCGCTCGCCGTCTCCCGCTACTCAGATTAAAGCTAATTTAGAAAAGCACTTTTCTTATACCACAATCGGAGATAAAAACCTGGGGAATTACCGCGACGGTGCACCAATTACGTCGTCATATTGTCTGGCCACCCCCTACTTAATAATTGAGTTAAACACCCAACTGATTCGCCGTATCCGTAAATCCTAGTCACGAGACTACCAAGGCTATTTCGTCATTTCCAAACAAACCATGACATATCACGAACTGTCTCAGTTAATAGTTAACGAATCTTTTTACTGGCATATGGTAAAAAATTATGTTCCAGCGTTTTTAGGGTTCCGGAAAACGGAACTCTTGTCTCTCATCAGCACTCAATGTCTGTAAATCAGACTCATCATCCGCGTGTCAGCCTACCGCAGTCCACTACTAAACGTAAGCCCTGAAAGAGCTCCAAAGAGCGCGGACTCCCACTTTATTATCCAGGCACTGCTAGCCATCTTCCTAAGGCCGTCGGTCCATCGAGCTCGGGGGCAGGGGGGGTGTTCTTCACTACGTTTGCCAAGGTGGTCTCCACTCGAGAACCCGTTTACTCTACCTTTCATCGGTTCTGTGACACATGTGGCCACTTGCTTGCTTCATTTTTGGACTATGTCCGTTACTATCTCTATTGGTCTATTCCTTAACGCAAATCCAAAAATCGATACGGAACCCTTACTACGTGACACATATCCGGATTTTTGAATGTCAATATCATTTTACCTTTTCAAAGTAGTTAGTCCCTTTTCTGGGAAATAATTTGTAGGTAAACTTTTTTTTTCCTTTTATCCTGACGTAGAAATTACAACTGTCAAATTTAAAACATTCTTGGCCACCTGTCAAATTTAAAACCGGCCAAGTGCGAGTCGGACTCGCGCACGAAGGGTTCTGTACCATTATCTAATTGCGGTTTACGATTTATGACGTTTTAAAAAAAATTACTTACTAGATCTCTTCAAACCAATTTTCGGTGGATGTTTGTATGCTGATGTATATCATATATTTTTTTAGTTTTATCATTCTCTTATTTTAGAAGTTACAGGAGGGGAGGAGGTACCTACATACATTTTAGCACTTTGGAAGTGTCTTTCGCGCAAACTATTCAGTTTAGAAAACAATGATATTAGAAACCTCATTATCATTTTAAACACCTATCCATAGACACACCCCACACGTATGAGTTTGATAAAAAAAAATACTTTTTTCTATTAGTAAAAATTTTCATGCGGTTCACAGAATACATCTACTTACCAAGTTTTAACAGTATGTTCTTATAGTTTCGGTAAAAAGTGGCTGTGACATACGGACGGACAGACAGACAGACGAATCCATAAGGGTTCCGTTTTTGCCATTTGGCTACGGAACCCTAAAAATCCGATTGGAATAGTAGCGCCACGGTTGGAGTGGTAGCGAAGTGATATGCCTCGAACGCAGAGTCCCGTGTACGATTCCTGGATCTTGGCAATTTAGACATTTTGTAAGTAAGGTAAGAGAATGTACCATTAAAGGTTATCATAATGAGACACTAATGAAATCTAATGTTTTTTTTTCGTTTCCAGCGAATTCGCTTGAATGGTATACTGGATGACTTTTTACCGTCAAGAAAATAAACGTGTGAAATAGGTAAATGATATAGGTGATGATAATATGATAATTTTTAAAAAAAGTTCAATTTTTTATTTTATTTTTATCAACTTTTTATCCTCATGACCATCTTATTTTAAGTTAATTTTGACTAACAGAACATTAAAAAAAAAAATTAGTAAAATAATAATAAAAATATGAAACCGACCAAAAGTCAAACGCATATTCACTGATGTATTTATGTTTATGCATTTTTTTGGACATTCCAAAATTTATAAAATTTGTTGTATTTTATAAACAACTCACATATATCACATAGTTTTAGGTACAGAATTCACAGTTATTTTTTCCAGACGGTAAAAAAGTCATCTAGTATAAACAATTCAAAAACTTCACTTTTTGATTTTGTTTACTATTTCATGTACTACTCTGTCAAGAAAGTACCGGGAAAAGATTAATCATTAACAAAATGTTAGTTATTCATCCAAATTTATTTTATTACCATCAAAGTATGCTCCTTCAGAAGCGATACACTTACGCCAACGAATAATCCAATCATCAAAACATTTTTTAACGCTTTTTTCGGGATCGAATTCAGTTCTCGCCGCGAATTCTCATTCATTTAAGTCTTCAACCGAATGAAACCGGGTGCCACGAAGTGGTAATTTGAGTTTAGGAAAAAGAAAGAAGTCGGCTGGAGCCATATCTGGTGAATAAGGTGGCTGCTCGATGGTATTTGTTGAGTTTCTGGTCAAAAATTCGTTCACAATGATGGCCTTGTAGGAAGGCGGATTATAGTGGTACAAAATCCAAGAATTTTCATTCCACAAATCTGGCCTTTTATTTGCTCTCTTAATCGCCGCATAACGCTTAAATAATACTCTTTGTTTATCGTTTGACCTTCTGGCAAGAATTCTGAGTGCACAACACCGCGACAGTCAAAGAAAACAGTCAACATGACTTTGACTTTCGATCGAGTTTGGCGCGGTTTCTTCGGTTTCGGTTCAGTTGGAAGGCGCCACTCCGAAGCTTGTTGACTAGTTTGCATGTCAAACTCGTAAACACTCGTCTCGTCACCAGTAACAATGCGTTTCATGAATGTTGGGTCGGAATTGACTCGTTCTACCATGTCCTCAGCGACTCTTTTACGATTGAGTTTTTGGAGAAAATTCAGGTCTTTTAGGACTAGCCGAGCGGCAACATGTTTCATACCCAATTGATTATTTAAAATGGTACGAATCGACTCGTGTGACACAGAAAGTTCGACGGCTAGCTCTCTCAAACTTGAATGAGGATTTTCAATCACTATTTCCTTCACTTTTGCGATGTTATCTTCAGTAGCAGACGTTGATGGCCTACCAGAGCGAGGCAAATCTTCCATCACATCTCGACCGCTTTTGAACGCTTTGTACCACTCATAAACACGTGTTTTTGATAAAGTCGATTCACCGTAAGCCTTCTGTTACATTTTCAGAGACTCCGAACACGAAATCCCATTGGCGATGCAAAATACAAACTCTTTGTTCGATGTTTTTGTCCATTATGAAATTCGCAATTCGCAATAATAGATATGGTATAACTAAAAACAATACTGTATTTAATCTAAGTATCAGACGTAACTCAAACTCCGCGCCAAAATGGAAAACAGCTGAGCCAATCTAACAACAACAAAAAAAAAATAGAATTTGGAACCATAAACAAATCATCAATTCCCGAAACTTTTTTGACAGAATGTATTTTAATATTTTTGCTAGGAACCCTAATCAATTACGTAAAACATCAGCTTATCTCGTAAAAATCGGTCTAGCAGTTTTCGAGATTAACTGAAACAAACAGACAGATAAAAAAATTATTCTTTTTGTAATAAGTAATTGCTCTATAAATACCTTAAATTAAGCATGATATGAAGCTCTGTAATTGGCCAAGTATAACCCTTGTGCCGTGTGGTGCCAGCACGTTAAAATAATAGCACCACCCCTTCTCTTCCTATGAGTGTCGTAAGAGGCGACTACAGAAGAACCGCCACAAGAAGACGGGCAGCAGCGTCTCCTCTCCACCATTGGCCAAACTGCGATCGCCAACCCGCCTGCCAAGCGTGGCGATTATGGCAAAATCCTCCTTTCGGAGAGGCCTGTGTCCAGCAGTGGACTGATATAGTCTGGTGATGATGATGAACCCTTGTAAAATTAGACTAGCATGTGATAATGTAACATAGCTGTTGAATTACTAATTAATAAAATAAGCTTTAAACTTGCACATGCCTTTAGGAAAAAGTTATTTTGATAATTAAAAAACCAGCCAAGTGCGAGTCGGACTCGCGCACGAAGAGTAATTCCGTACCAATATCTACAAAAACGGCAAAAAATCACATTTGTTGTATGGGAGCCCCCTTAAATATTTATTGTATTCTGTTTTTTAGTATTTGTTGTTATAGCGGCAACAGAAATACATCGTCTGTGAAAATGTCAACTCTCTAACTATCACGGTTTATGAGATACAGCCTGGTGACAGACGGACAGCGGAGCCTTAGTAATAGGGTCACGTTTTACCCTTTGGGTACGGAACCCTAAAAAACTGAAACTTTCTTCAATTTGACATGCCAATCCTTCTGTCTCTCAAATTCTCAACAAAGGTGTCACTTAAATGATCCATTAATATATTACTCGTCAGCTCATAAGTGACGTACTGATCCGGACTATGACGTATCTTATACAGGATGGGCCTGATTAGTTGCGGCAGTGAAAGTGTTAACTGACATGCCAGTGCTGCGACACATGTTAAAGACCTATTTAATTTGAAACAGTTTTGATATCGATAATATCGATATAGGTATTATTATTTTCCTTTGCTTTTACAAAAAAATAAATGGTTATAAGGTCACTATGGAAAAAGTTTATTAGAGCTAATTAAAGTTTAATCACGATTGCATGAATGGTTAATTCGGCATGCATGAAAAAAAATATCAAAACAAGGTACCACCAGATTGAATTATAATTTCAGCCGAAGTTTATACTTTTCTAAAAATAATTCTGCAAGTCACATTACATGGATTTAATGCCACTGAATATAATTTTCTCTTTTTATGATTTGTAAAAAAATCTTTTTTTTATTTGAGATGGGCTTGCTCTTGACCCCAATCTTGCTTTAGAACATAGATGGAATCTACGATGGAGCGAGCTTGCCCAGAAGATGCCTATTCACTCTGGACTTAAAGAGAGCCAGGTTATATGCACTCGGAAATACAGACGCAGGCAGGGAATCCCACTCTTTAGCTGTGCGCAAAAAGATGATGAGAAGCGCTTAGTGCGGATTAAGGGTATATCAACTAAGAACGGATGGTAGCCGGCCGTGCGTCTGGATGTCCGATGGAAGAAAGGTGACGGTGGTATGAGCTCATGCAGCTCATGAGCACATACACATTTTATTTCCATACACATTTTAATTGCATTTTAAATCACTTCTCGATTTGTTTCCCAATTTAACCAAATGACAATATAGGCTGTAATACAAGGTGTACAAAAGAATGGGACACTCCTTTAAAGCACGTGATCAGCTGGACATATACAACAACTTTTCCTATGGGAGCAACATCGATATCGTGATTTTATTTTCAGATGCTCCATACATTATCATCGAGGTATGCGAGTAAGTTTGTATGGAGGAGCTGATTTTTTTTTTATCTATTTCGATGTTGCTCCCATAGAAAAAGTTGTTCTATATGACCAGCTGATCACGTGGTTTTAAGGAGTGTCATATTATCTTGTACACCCTGTGGATGTAAATTCAAAATAGTTCCCTAATTATGAGGTAGTACCGAAAGGCTTTGTCTACCGACTGTACTTGGGATTACGCTGTGCACTTAGTTGCTTTGATTATAACGGAGCCCACCCCGGATAGGAGGGGATGAAATTATAATTCCAGTTTCATTTTGATGCTAAAACAAGCTCCTGAAATTAAGACAGAAACACGGAAAATACAACATCAAAGTGGCCGAAGCGAAGAATTACGAGTACTACTGTGTTGAAAAGAGCTTTATGCCAAATAATAATGTTTACGACGCACCTGTTTATTAATGAACCGAATTATAATAATTGCTGTAAATAAATAAGAGCAATTTTTTTTAAACTAAATGAAACGGGAATTAACGCGATCATAATTTAAGTACAAAATGTTACCTCTTTTGCCTGACGTTTCGATCGGGTTACACCGACCGTGGTCACAGGCTGACTGGAACAGCGATGTCTTCACTCCGTATGTATTTTTTTGTAGGTAAATATCTGCACATAGGTTAAAACTTATGTATTTATACACAACTAGCAGCCCGTCCCGGCTTCGCACGGGGTATAGACAATTATCGCTAATAGTTTCGGCAGCGCATTCGACGAAAGACATTTTAAGACTTATTTTTCTACACCTTCGGTTACATTGTTCAATTTTTACCAAGGATCCCTAATTTTTTTCAAAATGAAATGTAGCCTATGTCAAATTGGAAGAATGTAGCATTCTATTGGTGAAAGATTTTTTTTAAATCGGTCCAGTACTTTTTGAGCCTATTCATTACAAACATACAAAAATAGGTACAAATCTTTCCTCTTTATAATATTAAGTATAGATACAGAAGCACAGATTATTGCTGAACAGCTATTGAATTGCATGTCAATAAGAAAAGGTTTATTACACAGTTAAAGACTATTTAAATGATAATACAGTGGTAAAACACTGCTTAATTCTGGCTTATTTACAAATAGGGTCAAGCTATATCTTTGAGGCATTATAAAAACCCGGAAGAGGGCTTATCAACAAAACATCTTAAGTACATTAGTCGAAAATTTGGATTGACTGATTAATATTGAAAATAAAACACTAGCACCAAAACCCTCGTTAAAGTTTACCGAAACGAAAACTCGAAAAATAGGAACTTTTCTAATTTCTACTATCATAAATTCTAAGTTCATGGTTAAAATCAAGAAATTCCAGTATTTAATTTAAAAAAAACATTGTAAATTTTTGTTTTTAGCAATTCTATGCAAGGTTTTATTAAAGATAATCGTGTCACGTGACGTCCTCGGTAGCTTAGTTGGTAAAGCACTCGCCTGGCTTGCGATGGGACGTTGGTTCGAGTCCCACCTGAGGTCGATGTTTTTTTTCAAGTGTTATTTATCTTTAATAAAAAAATAACACTGGAACACTTGTAACAAACGAAGTCGATTATATTCTATTTATTTGGAAACTCAACAGTATTTCTTTAACAATAATTCTTTAATTAACTTACAATAAAACACTTAGCCAATAACAGAGTTCCTTAACAAGGTGCTTTTGTTGATCAAAAATCTTAACACGTTGGGAACACGTAAAAATACCAAAGTCGTAAAAAAACACAAAAAAAACGCAGTTCCATCTACAAAGTAAGTCAATTGCTATCAAAATAATCACATAGTTCCCCAACTCAAAAATAGCAATACACATCTGCAAATTATGTCATAATTCGGATCGCTTCGTTTCGCATCTATTCGCGGGGCGACATTATTGAATTAGACCCACTGGGGCACGTCACTCTGAAATGTGACACTACGCCTTTTGAACGCGTTTGATGACTGAGCGAGACAATCTGCATTCGATGGCAATTAACCTAATTAGTTTGACGTTTAATCATAACCAATAGCTCTACAACGGGGTAATTATCTTGATGAAACACTGCAGTCGATAAATCAATCTGTCTGTAGCTTAAGGCTTAATAATATGTAGCCTTTAGTTTATACAAATACTGTCTTATTCAGAGTGCATTTGCTATTCCAAGGTTACACAAAAACCAGTGTAACCTTAGTCTGGACTAGTAAATACACTCTGAATAAAACAGCTAAAGAGTTATTGCAAAATAGGTGAATTAAAATAAAAGGTTTAGATAACATAATAAATCAACTTCTCATTGAAATAATTTTAATCAGCGTATTCATTTAATTAAAAAGTTACAATTTCTGAAAACCATTCGGTAGAGAACGCAGGCGTACGCCGACAAAGAGATACGGTGCACTTCACTCGACCAATAGAAAAAGTTTATGTAATATCAGCAGTTGGTTTTGAAGTTGAAATGAATCTATAGTTTATATTTAGTATAGCCTGTATAAAAGTCTAAAGTTTTTCAACTTTTCATTTAAAAACACGTTGGTTAAATGTTTTTAGCCGCTTTCATTTTTTAATAAATGCTGAAAAACACTGTTCTTTGCCGCTTTTATTTTTTGATTGCAAGAAGTTTCATTAAAATATTTGTCTATGATTACACAGTGTACATTCTTACCGTCAAAATTCAAATTAAGAACTTTCGAAACCTTTCGAATCTTTTGCGTGTGTCTTAACATGGATTTAATTAAACCGTAAAGAGGGCGTTATTAAAAAAATACGCTCAAATTTTTATGCCTTTGCCTTAGTGTCTAATACGTTCCAAAAATAAGTCTGCACTACGCTCAAATATTTATCATGTAATACCTTTATTTTATTATACCAACTAAAATATAACAATGTGCTATAAATTATTAGAATTTCAAATTTGAATTAGTTTTTTTAACTACAATAAAAAAACAATTACATCACCATAGAGATTCACCATCATAAAAGCTAGTCATATTTCACGGCTCGGTGCGTACTGAGGCCGACTACCCCATGTTACACTTGTCCATATTTCAATTATCACGAGAGGGTGAGGATTGCGACATAGATTAGGGGTGCCATTTTAATCATTTTCGTAAATTAACGGACCTTTAGTCCGATTTAATCGGTTGTTTCAGGTTAGGCGGATTCATCTTTGAAACTTGGAGAGAACTAATTTTGTTTTTATTTTCAAATGGTGCCAAATTAACTTAATATATTTAAATGTTGTGTTTGACATTTATTAATTTTTATAATAATAATAGATTTTTATAACAGTTTCAATATTATTAATTCCAATTGTTATTGTTTATTAATATAACGGACGACATTAATAATTTAATAACTACAAATTTAACTTCACAAATTTAGTAATTTTTGACTATTTTTATGCCTACCGATATAACATTGGTTTGACCTTTATTGTACCGTATTTTAAGCAATAAAATATATTTCATTTAATTTTATTTCAAAGAGTAATTTCAATATTTCTGTATGAATTTTGATATTCCATCCGCAACAGAAAATATATGACGCTTTTTTTAGGAAATGTAAAATAGTGACTGTTAAAATACGAGTATTACATGACTTACTTGTATTAAAATAAATGTTGCTTCGTAAACATAATTTTTTAACCTGTTTGTATATTTTTTTTTTCAAGAAATATGTTTTTTTTTTATTATTTTTAACATTAAGCTTAAAGAAAAAAGTGTCACAAAAAACTATCACTGCTTTAGCAAAAAGACTGCAAGCAAGTGATGACCCTATTGTAAGACTATTGTAATGACCCGGGCGCGCCTGTTCCCACGCTCAATTGACGCTCATTATTCTCTTCGGGGATTAGTACGATTGACAGTAATTCACACTTGCACGCTTTGGCTTCAAGTGGGATCAGATGTCGGGAGGTACATTTTAGGGTCTCATACAAGTTTAATGTTCACGCTCGAATCGCATTACAAAATTAAATTTAGTTTTTTAGCAATTACAATGCTAGGTTTTTTTATGATTTTTACTACTTACTTGAAAAAAAATCGCCCGCCGGCAGGTGGGATCTGAGCCAACGACCATCGCATACCGAGCGAGTGTCTTTTCCAACTAAGCTACTGAGACGCTAGCTGACCCGACGAAATCTTTCAAGTGTTTCTCGCTGTTAAGGCTTGGTGTTCCAACAAGAACCGCACTTTTGCGTTTTTAAATACCATCTGAGACAAATAAATTAGTGTTTGAAAGTCTAAAAAAAAGATATGCATTAGTTTAGAACCTTCTCTAGCCAAGTTCGCATTCAGTTACATGATCTAATGAACTTCACTCGATAAAAAAAAATCCAAAAGATACCTCTTTTTGTAATGTTTTTTTCAATTTTATGGCTATACTTCTCATATTTTACATTTATTTTTTATACTCAAATAAAGCCATTGAATATAGGTAGACAAAATCGCAGTGCTTGAATCGATACAATGATTGTCTTACTTACTATGCTTGAGTATCAACTAAAAGTGCGAGCGCGGCGGCCCGGCATCCTCGAACAGTCACTTGCTGGCGCTTTTGTAGGAATACCTGGCCTTAAGCCAGCGTTTTTTCTGATCAATGTTGCGGTATACTACCGTCAACATCTGATAGAAATATTGTTACAAATATTTTTGTTTTTTATTTATAAAATATCAGAAAAGCTTAAACAACAATATTACAACTAGTAATAACATAAAAATAATTGTACTAAAATAAATAAAATGTTTTTCCAAAAAAAAAACTACTTTGTTTGACCGGTAAAATCACATTTAAAAAAAATTTATGCCGGAAAATATATTTTATCTGCTTCACATTGAACGAGAAACGTTATTAAATGACTATGTAATCGAATCTTTAAAGGAGTTTAACGATGAATCGATTTGAAACTTGTACGTAACTTAAATTTTGATGATAATACAAAAAAATACTTACATTAAATAAATCAATAGTAAATAAATCAGTCAGTAAAGTATGCCTATATGAGTCCCACTGCTGGGCACAAGGCCTCACCTCAATCAGGAGGTTGTTTGGGCTATAGGTACTCCACCACGCGGGCCAGTGCGGATTGGTGGAGGGTGTTCTAAGGCCAGTGACTTAACCTTACTGTCAGGTGTAATCAAGCCGTCAAAGGCATCTGACTAGGCTTGATGATGCTCGTGATAAATGACACTAAATATGGAATGGTCAATATCCTCTCAGTCGCCTTCTGGAGACCCTACCGAAGTTTCATCACAATGCAATCTGATGATTAAGGAACGCATAGACAACGAACATACAAGCACTCATCTTTATTAAAAACTATACGGTCTAAAGAAATGAAATTTATTTGCAAGAACATTTTAATGTTCCATCGCACTATCTCTCATTCTCTTTCACATCACCAGCCTATATCAGTCCACTGCTGGACACAGGCCTCTCCAAAAGGAGGATTTTGCCATAATCGCCACGCTTGGCAGGCGGGTTGGCGATCGCAGTTTAGCCAATGGTGGAGAGGAGACGCTGCTGCCCGTCTACTTATGGCGGTTCTCCTGTAGTCGCCTCTTACGACACCCATAGGAAGAGAAGGGGTGGTGCAATTCTTTTAACGTGCCGGCACCACACGGCACTCTCTCAAATAATGAAAATAGAGAGAGATATAATAGACAGCATTACAAATATTACAATACATAAAGTACCCTCTTTGCATCTTAGTTTCGTGGCACAAGAAGCCGAGTATTAATTGCTCATTAACGCCCTTTAAACCTATCGCCACAGTTCGGTAGTCGGCACTATGTAAATTGCGTCTAACTAAAAACCTGTACCCTTAGTAAAAATTAAGCAATCCTGGCTTTAAAATCGCAAATTGACAGCAAAAAAACAAAGCAACTTACCTACTGTCAGTGCTGCCCATAGGATTTGAAAACTAACCATCAATCGGGCGATGACTGCGCGATTATTGCAGATTGCTAATTTTTAGGGAATAAGCCTGTCTCATAAAACATCTGCACAGAAAAAGAGTAAAAGAAACCCTACTACGAAAATGTTCCGTTCTTTGGGATGTAAGGGTAATTACCAACAAATTGCCATTTAATTGTGTCAAACCTTTGACTAATACGAGTATATCCAATTGAAAATAGCCATGTTTTATGCAAATACGTGAAAGGTTTGATACAAGTTTCATCATCATCTCAGCCTATTGCAGTACACTGCTGGATGTAAGCCTACCCCAAAAAGCGCCAAAGAGCACGATCTTTTTATCCATCCACTGCCAGCCATTTTCCTAAGATCATCGGTCCATCGAGCTGGGGGGCGTCCTACAGTACGTTTGCCTAGGCGTGGTCTCTACTCGAGAACCCGTTTACTCTACCTTTCATCGGTTCTGCGACAAATTTGGCCAGCCCACTGCCACTTAAGCCTGCTAAATTTTTGGACTATGTCCGTTACTTTAGTCCTCTGCCTGATGATCTCTTTACGCATTTTATCCCATAACGAAATCCCAAGCATCGACCTGTCCATAGCTCGCTGAGTGACATGGAGTTGGCGGCTCCGTAGGTCATCACTGGTAGGACGCACTGATCAAATACCTTGCTCCCCAAGCATTGTGGATACAAGTTTAAGCTATTTTACTTTTTCGGTTTATACGTCCGTACGTACGAAACATTTTCGTAGTAGGGCCTACTAAACTTAACCTCATGTGTACCACCGACAAATCGAAACGAGACCATCAGTTTAAATCAGTCACTTCGCCTATAAAACTAGCTGTTTCAAAGTCAGGTCGCGAGCGAAGCATCTGCCCGGTGTGTTACGAGTTGGTTGAGTGCGGAGGGTCAGGAGCACTCATCAATAATTTAAAGCGATTTGCCAAAAACTGTGTCCGCGGCCGGTAGCTCATGACTATTTGATGCCTGACGTATTCCGCCTAAGAATTAGCGAATAGATTGTTATGGAGTCGTTTTACAGCCTCTATGAATGTTAACAGTATGACTTCGATCTTCTTTTGTTGCTGTATAGAGTGACGTTTACATCACTGCCTAGGTACTGTTTAGCGTTAAAATAATAGTTTTTTATGGGCATCAGAAGTGAAGCTTAATTAATTTCCAATATTTTAGTATTTTTAAATTATCAACGTACTATATAAATCCGCCACTAAACATGAATTTACGATCACTGAGGTTTTTTTGAAGCATATAACGATATATTAACCGTCGAAATCTATAATATTTTTCCCTACTACTGCTTCGGGACAAGTTTGGGCTAGCGCCGAGAAGAAGCAGCGGAAGAGACTCGGTCACTATGGTCAGCCTCTTTTAAAAAGTTTTAAATATACATAAAAAAATATTAAATTACAAGATAAATGCACTTGCGCGAGCAAGGCTGTATTTAATTCCAAATATTTTGTCTTTTAAATAAAAATTAACAGTGTAATACCCTTTTTTTATAAGAATCATTTTATCATGAGCTTTAAATTTAAACATGGGCAGTTCAGCAATAGATGCTGGTAGTTAAGTGATAACTAGAGAGCGGATTTGATGTAGCGATCTCAATATTAATATGGATATGATATGACTAGTGCAATTTGTTTAATGCATGTCATGTGGTTTATATAAGGTCTAAGAGTCTTCTATTATTACAACGCACACCGCAATCTTAGCTATCATCACATCACCAGCCTATAACAGTCCACTGCTGGACATAGGCCTCTCCAAAAGGAGGATTTTGCCATAATCGCCACGCTTGGCAGGCGGGTTGGCGATCGCAGTTTGGCCAATGGTGGAGAGGAGACGCTGCTGCCCGTCTTCTCATGGCGGTTCTCCTCTAGTCGCCTCTTACGACACCCATAGGAAGAGAAGGGGTGGTGCAATTCTTTTAACGTACCGGCACCACACGGCAATCTTAGCCAAATTAGATTAAATTAATGTTATTTTTGCAACAAACATATCCATATTAACTAGTCATATCCATACTAATATTGAGATCACTACTTCAAATCCGCTCTCTAGTGATAACCCAGGATAAAAAAAAAACGAGTATGTTCAAGTGAGTTTAAGTATTTCTGATACAAATATTTGCCACTTTTATAGTGTGTTTTATACTTACTGTGTTTTGCCAGCCAACCAACGTCGCAAACTGTACACCTGTTATACGGGCCCCAGGGGCCGATTCTCGTGCCGTAGATATTTTTATCGGGTTAGAAAGCGCTCGATACCAGTAATAGAGCGCAGTACCATAGTCGAAACAAATAAGTAGATCATCTTCATACATGGTTACCGAACGCGGTTTGTATGTGCGCGCGACCGTAAGTATGCGTCGTCGCACGCACACACTGACAAAATATATCGCTGCTAAAGGTGCGCCAGTCGTGTAGTATAATTTTCATCAAATAGAACGCTGGAGGGTGGCGCTACTTGTCTCCACCGAACACTTGTAGCAGTACTGAAAATGTTAGTTCCTATTTTGGCCACCGCTCTTTTTACGTGACGCCAATTATACTGCGCTGCCGCTCGTAATAATTTGTATGTGTTCTTTTAACTTCAAATTAGAAATCACAAATTTGCTACAAAAAATAGGACTTTTATTTTAATTGCCCGTTATTTGAGGTTCAAGTAAAAATATTTCATTTCAAGTATTGGTAAATGATAAAGTTAAAATTATTTTACTGTAAAATACAATTTCATTATCATTTAATTTTATTTGACTAATACAAGTCTAATCTGTCAAGCCACGATTTAATTAATCCCATTTCGACCGTAATCACTAAAATAACATGGCGTAGGTAATGAAAAAAATGTAGTCAGCTCCTGAAAACTTTGTATTATAGATCCCTGCTTACCCTACAGGGAAAAATTGTTTTGTTTAGAGATTGACGATTGACACTGACGTTTATTAACGTTTATTAAACACGTATTTGAATTTGAATAAACTATAAGCGACAGCCCTACGTGTTTAGGCTATTATCGCTCGCTTGGGGCTCGAGTTGGCCTATTTCATTGTTTCTATTATGGCAGTAATAATAATATAGCTTTATTTATACCATATCCTATTTTACATCTATGTTTATATTTTATTTCTTTATAAGCAGTGTTGGCGTTTATGACTAGTTGTTAGTATGTTTTTAGCCTTCTGAGATATGGTCCCCTTCTAGGGTAAAAGCCTCCTCCAACCCTTTCCATCTTTCTCGGAGTTTTCCAGTCTCCATCCAGTTGTTCCCTGCAACTTTTATAAAATCATCAGCCCATCTTTTCTTTGGTCTGCCAACCTTCCTTTTTCCTTCGGGCCCTTTCCGTTTTGTCACTTGTAGAGTCCATCTCTTGTCGTTGAATCTTGCAATGTGGCCTGCCCACTGCCATTTTTGTCTGAGTGCATATTGGAGGGCATCTGTTAGTTTTGAATTTGAATTTGTATTTTTTGTCTGTTTCCTTATGTAGGTGCTTCTAATTTTTTGGATTTTTCTAAGCTTTAGCATGCTCCTTTCCATTGCATGGCAGTACGCTTCTGAAATTAATAAAACGCCGACTTATCGGTAGATAAAATTGAGGCTCTTGTACATTACGTGATAATTTTAGTCGATCTCTCAAGCATATTCTAGCTAGTGTTACGTCATTTAATCAAATATTACGGAAATGGGTCTAGATTACATCGAAGTATATATTATTAAAGTTTCATTACAATCAGTTGAATAGTTTAGAATGCGTGTACAAACATACTTACATTGATTTTAGTTTATACAGGGTTATTTGAAATAAATCAACAACCTCACACGACTAAATAGCTGACATCATATACAACAACATTTGTTCTACGGCTTTAGATAATTTGACATATTTTACTTTCATAGAAAAAATAAATATCAATATACTTTGACGTCTGAATGTTCTTATCTCTGTGCGCTTCATATCGGGCGGGGCGGGGCGCGAGCGGTAGCATGCGTCGCCTAACATAGACTTAAATATGGTATGACAGTACAATAAAGGCTTGGAAAATCATTTTTAATTAATGTATTGAGTTATGATAAAACTCGTGAAACAAATGTTGTTGTTTATGATGTCAGCTATTTAGCTGTCCGAGGTTGTTGATTTATATCAAATAACCCTGCCTATATATCTATAGATTGTAATCGCTTTTAGCTATAAGACCGCCTAAATTGTAAATATTAACTGCAACTTCTTTATTTGGTGTGCAATAAGGAGTCTAAGTGAATCACTAGAAAAAGGTACTGAAAGTCACCATCAATAAATATTATTATTAATAAATACAGGGTGTACAACAATACTACTAATTTTAAGAGCTTGTGGTCGGAATAATAGATGCTAATATGGTCATATGGTTACGTAGTGCAAGGACTAAAGTTGAATGGCCTAAATCACAACGCATAAGGACGAAAGACCAAATTTTAAATACAACCAATGCTTATAATACCAAATTTGATTTACCTAAAGTCGATTCACCTGAGGACAATAGACATATCTACGGAATACTACTTATAATCTACGGAAAACTACAGCCTGTTTTGCTTGACTTTTGTAATCACTACTAACGCCGCTGCCACTGAGCTACGAGCACTGTAATTTTATTCCATTTCATCATCATCATCATTTGAATCGATGACCACTGCTATAACTAAGCCTCCCCCAGTGACTTCCAGATTGACCGGTTGGAAGTGGTTTACTTACATCCAGCGGCTTTCTACAACCTTCACCAGACCTTCACGTCTGTCTACCTTGCTTTATTTGCCTCTGTATAAATCGTTAATCCTTGCCAAGTAAATAAAACTCTAACCTTATCAATCGTACTACTATATTGCGTCGCCATCTCTGAGGTTCCGGGTGCGATCCTCGGTCGGGTCAATATAGAAAACGAACTTTTCTATATTAGTCTGGGTGTTGTGGTTGTTTCTGATTTCTATAACATGAGTGAGCTACTAACCTTAGGATCGGAGCAATGTATGTGATGTTGTCCAATATAGATTTATTTATGATCCAGGGCGACATATTCGGCGGCCTCAACGATGGTCTCCTCAGCAGAGCGGAGGCCCTGGCCGTGGACATCAGCAAACACCAGTCGGGACCACAGCCGGGGCCACCGCTGCCGCAGCTGAAGCACGACATGGTGTACCACCACGGCGTCGGCGGGCCCCCACCACACAACGCTAGGCCACATCAGGTATTATTGTTTCTTTTTACAAGACCAACCGCCATTTTGTGTACTATCGCGGGGTCCGACGCCTGACCAGTCTTAAAGCTAAAATCGCTTGTAACCTCATTGCCACTCACTTCAAGCCACGCCCTACGTTCATTTATGTTTCAGGTTCAATCAAGACAATAGGTGTTTAGGCACAAGCAAGCAAGCTTTTATATTGTTTTAAACTTTCATGGTCACTAACATTAGAATAGTTTGTTACGGGATTGCTACCATGTACCTTATTTTTGAGGTTCCGGATCACGGAGTAACTGATCTGTTACTCCGTGATCATGGCGCTTGCAACAGTGCCGAAATATCGGGAAGGGAATATATTCTAAAGCAAGCTTATATTTGTATCTAATTGGTTGTAGTAAAACGTTAAATGCATAACCAATCAGGGCGGGTTGGGGCGTGTGCGGCGCGATGCGCTTACACAGGAATATTTCTATAAAGCGGTAAGGCGTCGGAGCCCGCGATAGTACGTCGGAAGCGTTCGCTGTTCTGTTCATTGCAAGATGACATTCGAAAATAATAAGGCCTTTTCCACACTAGAATCTTTCGAGCGTCGACGTCGTGGCAGTGTCCAATCAGCGTTAAGTAAATGCCGCTGCGCAAGCGTTGCGTCAACACTGATTGGACGCTGCCACGACGTCACACACAAACACACACACACACACACAGTCACGTCACACTTATAACACCCCGTCGTTTTTGCGTCGGGGGTTAAAAAGAGATTGAAACCACACAAGCCCAAGCCATATTCTTGGCGAAGTTTGATGAGTACCTAAGTATTACAAACAGACAGGAGTATTATAGTAAGTATGTTTTATGTTCCTCCTGAATAATTTAGTCTCATGGACAAGGGTTGAACAATGGAAAATTTGTGTTCTGTCCAGTTTTTTTCTACGCAAACGTTACAATGACATAAATTATTTTTAAAACGTAACATTAAAGTTCCGGATTAAGACTAATCGTAAAACACTTTTGGCGGTAACCACGAACTCTTAAACAATCTCAAATCTGTCAAACATTATCAAATCTGTCAAATTTTGTATGTAACGACGTACCGAGATTGACAGATTTGACAGCTTTGAGATTGTTTTAAGAGTTCATGGTTACCCCGCTGGTTATGTAGCCTCCGTAGCCGAGAGGAAAGAACGTTGGACTTGGCGTCGTCATCTCTGAGCTCGAATACTGGTTGGTTCAATGTGGAAGACAGAAATTCTAAATTTTTTGGGCCTGGGTGGTGTGGTACTCTTGTAATTTCTGAATACGGTAACACAAACCTTGCCTTGACTACTTGCCTTGGGATCAGAGTATTGTAATTTGATATTTACCATTTATTGGTTATTTTAACTATCCGAACGTGCAACCACAAAATAGAAAAAATACAGAAGGTCCACTCCCGCCGTTCTTGAAAACAGGGCTGACTTACTAGGGTTGCTATTCTGAATTTTTAAAATAAGTTAGTGTGTATATTACTCCGATACATCGATTAATGAAATGAAATAAAATGAATAATTGATCGCCATCAAAACTTATCTTTAGCTTTACTACTTACTTACTTTACTTTACTAACAAGAAAAAACCAAGACCTAGTTTTATATACCTTTCAATATGATTTGGAAATTTGAAGAACGTGTAATCACAATTTTGTGTTGTATTAAAACATCCAAACACACTGCAGCAGTAATAAAAAGGCTTATCCATTTTTTTGCACGTAACAATGATCAATGCGTAGTAAACTGTCGTGAGTGACAGCCCGCTATAGCTCTATCCCCGATCGTCCGAGATTTCGTGTAAACGCAATTGTCAATCTGTGCGTGACGATTATGACGCTTAGTTCCGAGTGGACTATCTGTCTAGCGCGCCGGCGCTATACGTAATTTGTGCAACTTGCACGTTGTCTCTACCGCCTAGCAAGGTAAAACAAGTTTCACCCGCATTGCGTATCAATAAACTTATTATAATGCTTTAAAACGGCCACCCACTTCACACTACGAACCCTCCAAATCGTACAAACGGCGGACCAATCATACCAATCGAGTTTCCTGTCGATAAAACTAAGGATTCCTCGTAAAATTCCTGCCTTCCTCGCCTTTGAAACTGTAAATAATAATAATAAAGTATATACAATTTTCCATACCGGTCCTTACTATATCGAAATCTTTAATTCGAGGGTCGGCGGTCCTCAGGGAGGGGAGGGAGCGATAAAATGTGAGGTAATGTTATGCACTATCCGACGGAGATGTGCCCTCCCTAAGAAGGCGGAGCGTTCTTTGTTTTTGCTTAGAAATTGGTTGTTTTCGAGTTTATTGGAAAGGGGCAACACTCACAATGGTTTTTTGACGGCGTGCGGTAGAAAATACAATTGAATGGATGGAATTGACATGGACGCAATGTTTATGTGATCATTTCTTTACGCTGTGAAAGGTTATGGTATAAAAATATATTGACTGAACAAAACCAATGACGTCTGCTAATAAACACATGTTTTTTGTTCTAGAAACATTTTCAACTAAGATCTGTCACTAATTTTATGATAAAAACTGTATATTTCTGTAAAATTCACTAAAACGTAGTATCTCCAAACTTGACAACTTGAATGGTGAAAATAACAACCAATTTATATTTCTTTAAAAATTACTTTTTTGGGTGGATTTTGCTGGCACAAAACAGCTTAGCGATCACTAACAAAATAATTTGCTTACTTATACTACTCGTTATCATAAAAGTTGATTAAAAGGACTTAGTAACAAGTGTTTTATGCGACAGTTAACTAGTCACAATCAAGTTCCGAACTATACTACCTACTTACTACTTCAACGCGTAAAAAGTCACCACTGAACCATATCATAAAACAGGGTCCCAATTTTCCCCTTTCCGAGTTACCCCGGCCCTTGGGTACGTAATGTGTGCTTTATAGCCCACGGAACCAAAAAGCGCGCGTTTGGGGTTCCGTGGATGTCTCTAATCTGTAAATATAGTGGAGACCAGACGAGTTGGGGCTCTTTTTGATTTGATTAAGTTTTTTTATAGAGACGGTTGCAGTATCATATGGGAGTGATGGTTGAATTTACGATAGTCATGTTTTGTTAGCGTTTATCAAAGCAATTCGGAAAATAATAAAACAGATATCATTGATTTTGTTTAAAACTATTGGTTTTTTGTTCTGTTTAATAGTATTTTTCGAACGTAATTTGTTGGAATAAAATGGAAATCTTACTTATAAATTAAAGTTTGTAAGTATCTTTTTCTTATTTAATTAAAATTTAACGGCGAAACAGGTTTAGTTAAGATGAACCGTGATAGTTAGACAGTTGAAATTTTCACAGATGTATTTCTGTTGCCGTTATAACAATAAATACTAAAAACTAGAATAAAATCATACAACAAACGTAATTTTTTTGCCGATTTTATAGATAATAGTACGGAACCCTACGTGCGCGAATCCAACTCGCACTTGGCTGGTTATTTATTAAATAACGAGCGAGAATAAAAATTCTTTCAGATAATTTCTTTTAATATTAGATACATTTTTTAATAACTCAAACATACAGTGTTTTTGTCTGTATAAGTAGAAAAACATACATCGAGTTGGTGTGATGATAGAGAGGGAAGTACACAAGCTTTTTGTTTGACACTTCATCTAAAAATGTAAGTAAATTGACAAAAGAATCGCAGTCATCGTCTCGTTGACAGAGTATAGAAGGAACTTGTACAGGCATTACAAAACACTTTCGTGACACTCTTTGTCGGATACATCAATCTTCATAAGAAGTTGGCAGTCTGGGAGTGAACTTAACGCTTTCTGGGACACAACGCTAGACACAATAGCGCTTTTACTGTTACCACGTCTATAGGCGTAATGTGTCCAGCAGGGCTAGCATGCGTAACAATATAAAATTTTGTCGTGACATTTTATCGACTTTTGACGTAATTATGTCGTTTTGTCTTCGACGATAACAAAGAAAAAAACCAAAATATTATGGCAATGCCGGGTTATAACGTAAAAATAAGTGGCTACGAAGAACGGGAGACCCTGAAAATATTAACGAAAATGATTCGGGACGTCTTGTAATAGAGATGAGATACAGCCTGGTGAAAGACGGATAGACAGACAGACAGTGGTACCATTATCAATAAAAGCGGCCAAAAAAATCACGTTTGTTGTATGAGACCCCTGAAAATATTTTATTCTGTTTTTTAGTATCTTCTGTGAAAATTTTAATTCTCTAACTATCACAGTTCATGAGATACAGCCTGGTGACAGACGGACAAACAGAGAGACGGTCAGCGGAGCCTTAGTAATAGGGTCCAGTTTTACCCTTTGGGTACGGAACACTAAAAATAGCTTAAACGGTCACTGTTCTGATTTTTTTGGGACTTGAATCAGATTTTTCAATATTAAGTGACTGATATTGTCCAAAAATGTAGCAAGCTGAAGTGGCAGTGGGCTGGCCATGTCTGTCGCAGAACCGACGAGAGGTGGAGCAGGACGGTTCTCGAATGGAGACCACGCTTAGGCAAACGTAGTGTAGGACGCCCCGCGGCTAGATGGACCGATGACCTGAAGAAGGCAGCTGGCAGCGACTGGATGCAAAGGGTGGGAGATCGTGCGCTGCTGTGGCGCTCCTTGGGGGAGGCCTATGTCCAGCAGTGGACTGCAACAGGCTGATATGAATGAATGAGTCAGATTTTTCAGGTAGATCATTAAGAAAGTGGTATTCAAATGAATGAATAAAAAGCGTTTATTTGGCACACTTTAAAAATTATCACAAACCACGTTATATACATAATTTATAAGCAGCCATGTACCAAATAGGCCGCTCAGCTCAGCATATAGAGTGTAAGAATATGTATTTGCGTAAATGTTAGAATCTGCAAGGCCTCTATGTCTGGTGTCGTAATTTAATAAAAGTCTTAATTTAGTATCGAGTCAGTCGAAATAACATTACGAATATAAGGTCCGATTTTATTAGTGTACATCCTGTTAACCTGTGACTATATAGGTGAAAAGCAATCGTAAAAACCAATTTTCAAATGTGTACCATAAAAACTTAAAAAGTTAAAAATCAAAATCAACATCATTGACTTCATCATCATCTCAGCCACAGGACGTTTACTGCTGAACATAGGCCTCCCCCAGTGATTTCCAGATCGGCCGATTGGAAGCGGCCTGCATCCAGCGTCGTCCTGCAACCTTTACCAGGTCCATTGACTTAGGACGAGTTTATGCAATATGCAGTCAATGTTGTTATTTTGTATTTTTATTTATATAACTTTTTTAGTTTTTATGATAGACATTTGAAAGTTGGTTTTAACGATTGCTTTTCACCTATATAGTCACAGGTTAACAGGATGTACACTAATAAAATCGGACCTTATATATTAGCATTCTGTACAACTTTTACATGACGTTTAAAAAGTTCGTAGTGCGACTGAAAAATGATGAAAATATAAATGGCACATTTTCTGTCGCATCACAAACTAAAATTATTGTTTAAAATTTTTGTTTTTAGCAATTTCATGCAAGGTTTTAATCGAAGATAAATAACACTTGAAAAAAAAATCATCGACCTCAGGTAGGACTCGAACACGGCGAATAGGGTGTTGACGGTAGTATACTACTCAGCTATACATATAGCTACAACATTGATCAGAATACGCTGGCTTTGACAGCGAGAAAGAACACTTGAGGAATTTCATCTTGTCACGTGACGTCCTCGGTAGCTTAGTGGTCAAAGCACTCGCCCGGTATGCGATGGGACGTGGGTTCGAGTCCCACCTGAGGTCGATGATTTTTTTCAAGTGTTATTTATCTTCAATTATTTTTTTTAATCTTAATCTTTGGATCGAAATTGGCCACTATTAATTTAGACTGTTTAGGCTCTCCAGCCAGTGGCGGACATTGGTTTTATTTTGAGGTAGGCAGTAGATACTTACCAAACCGTTTTATTGATGAAAATCAGTGGTTTTCATTAAAGACACACATTTGTAAGTACTGTAGAGGTTTATAACCAAACGAGTAAAACCTCTACGTCTACCAGGTATGTTCGAATTATGAAAGCTGCTTTTGATTATTTTTCAATTCTTATCATAATTCATAGCCTAACTCTTTTCATAGCACTATCCGAAATAATTGGTATATATTATTTCATCATCATCATCATCATCACCAGCCTATATCAGTCCACTGCTGGACACAGGCCTCTCCAAAAGGAGGATTTTGCCATAATCGCCACGCTTGGCAGGCGGGTTGGCGATCGCAGTTTGGCCAATGGTGGAGAGGAGACGCTGCTGCCCGTCTTCTTGTGGCGGTTCTCCTGTAGTCGCCTCTTACGACACCCATAGGGAGAGAAGGGGTGGTGCTATTCTTTTAACGTGCCGGCACCACGTAATATATTATATTATTTAAACCACTGTAACGGGGTTGCGTTGCACAGAGGTTTAAATAATATATACCAATTATTTCGGATTCTCGTAGTATATTCAATCAAACTATATTCTAACACAATACACATCACAACTATACTTAGCTCTGTTATTCTGCTGGCTGCTTTCAATATTTCTTTACATTGTTATGGTTTTCTGTTTATTTATTTATTTCAATTACTTCTTTTTGATAATTTTTTAATTCATATCATAATTCATACCCTAATTATTTTCATAGCATAATTCATTGTTTTACTACGCGTCACTCAAAAATATTCAAAAGCAGCTTTCATAATTCGAACATACCTTGATAGACGTAGAGGTTTTACTCGTTTGGCTATAAACCTCTACAGTACCTACTGCCTACTTCATTTCATTTATCAGGTAGGCACTGCCTAATTGCCTATATGCACCGCACGCCTTTGTCTCCAGCCTGGCCTACAAAGTAATGTTTTTATTAAACCAACATATTTTATCTCCATTACCGCATCGCTGATTCTTAACAGAGTAACAACAACAGTTGTTGCTTTTCTAAACAGTTTGTCGTGTCCCCAGCGGTGCGACAATTGTGAAAACTAGTAAAAATGCTCATATGTCCCGCGTCCCGGGGGAAAGCGCCGCGCCCCTTCCAGTTGGGGTGGCCACGCGATCGGTTTGTTCCAGGACAATTGGTACATTGGATTAGGCTATTTAGAGGTTATATTTCTTTGTATTTTGGTACGTACGAACCTAGAGTCCACTTTTTCGTCTTCCATGTTGAGCGCTACGCGAAAGATGCGCGAATACTATTATGGTTACGTAACCGTAATTGTCTAGTCGCGCCGCGCCTGCTCCGCTGACTGGGATTGGTTGTTAGCTCCGCGCACACGCGTCTCTGATACGATGATTGTCTCGTAAGATGCGCAAAGCGATCCACCTCTTTGCCCCAGAGTTTAATATCGGTGCCGGGTATTGTAATAAAAGTTGCAGTATTGCTATAATTAATTTTAAAAACAAGGAGTGACCAAACTTACAATCACATTAAGCAATAAACTAATCGCTACTCGCCTCTCGACGACCTCCGTAGCCGAGAGGCGAGCACGCCGGACTAATATGGCGTCGCCATCTCTGAGGTCCCGGGTTCAATCCCCGGTCGGGTCAATGTAGGAAACGACCTTTTCTATATTGTCTCAGGTCTGGGTGTTGTGGTACCGTCATTGTTTCTGATTTCTATAACACAAGGGCTTTAGCTACTTACCATAGGATCAGAGCAATGTATGTGATGTTGTCCAAAAACTATACGTATCTTTCTTGAATGTAGTTTCCCTCTGTTGACTTAGCTTTATTATGATACCGAACTCCATACCTATATTTTTCGTTTTTTTTTTGTTTTTAGCAATTCCATGCAAGGAGTCCCATCTGAGGTCGATGATTTTTTTCAGGTGTTATTTATCATAGTAAAACGTCAATTAAAATCAGAATCATTTATTTCCAAGAATATGGTGGTTACATAAGGTCTTAAAGTTAGATAAATTCTACATATTCTGCCACTTCTTGCGTAGAAATACAAATGATAACATATCATCTTAAGAACCTGACAAATTTTATCAATCCGAATTCAATTTATAAGCGGACTTCATAAATTATTAAGTATTTATATTAGTCATTATTGAATTGCATAGGTAAAGCCTATTTCTTTTATCAAATAAATAAATCTGTCTCTCTCTGTAATCTTTTTAAACAAATTAATAAAACAGAATGACATTCAAATGGCACTTTAGGTTGTATCTGACTTTAAGAAGGTTGTACAAGTTGGTCAGTGGCCCTAAAAAAATACTAAAGAAAAATATATATATAATTCGTGTTAGTAATTAAAACTATGCCCACAAAAATTTAATAGAGCCAAGTAGGTACACTTGGACAACAACGTAGTTTATTAATAGTATATAATAAACGCCATGTTTCTGCCAATAATATGGTTCAGTGTCCTTTTAATTGTATTATTTATTTTTCTCATAGATCTTTTTAGGGTTCCGTACCCAAAGGGTATACAACAGGACCCTATTACTAAGACTCCGCTGTCCGTGTCACCAGGCTGTATCTCGTGAACCATGATAGTAAGACTGTTGCTTTTCACAGATGATGTATTTCTGTTGCCACTATAGCAACAAATACTAAAAAATAGAAAAAAAATAAACATTTAAGGAGGCCATACAACAAACGTGTTTTTATGCCGTTTTTATAAATAATGGTAAGGAACCCTTTGTGCGCGAGTCAGACTCACACTCGGCCAGTTTTTTACATTTGTATTCCCAAGGGTTTCTTTCCAATTTTTGTCATCAAAAAACCCTTTTTTTGTGTCCGGACTTTTCGCGACATAGCCGTCACCCTACCGCTTCATGTTTAACTTGTTGTGTTTATTTTTAAGGGTCGATATTTTCGTAATGGGTAGGCAAGGGAATATTCTCCTTTGAAGACGACACTCAGGGAGGATCGTTCCATTTAGCACTCTGTATAAGACCCGCTTAACTGTATGCTCTAATTTGGGGAGTGCAGCTTATCTCATATAGTGGATGTACAAAAGGGAAATGACACTTTTGAAAACCACGTACAAGCTTATATATAAACTAGCAGCCCGTCCCGGCTTCGCACGTGGTAGACAATTATCGCTAATAGTTTCGGCAGCGCATTCGACGAAAGACATTTTAAGACTCATTTTTCTACACCTTCGGTTACATTGTTCAAATTTTACCAAGGATCCCTAATTTTTTTCAAAATCAAATGTAGCCTATGTCAAATTGGAAGAATGTAGCATTCTATTGGTGAAAGATTTTTTTAAATCGGCCCAGTACTTTTTGAGCCTATTCATTACAAACATACAAACATACAAAAATAGGTATAAATCTTTCCTCTTTATAATATTATTATAGATATAGATAACAACTAGCTACCCGCAGCTCCGATTGCCTAGTGTTTAGTTTATTCATAAATATAAAAACCGGTCAAGTGCGAGTCGGACTCGCGCACGAAGGGTTCCTTACCACTGTCTATAAAAACGGTCTAAAATCACGTTTGCTGTATGGGTGTCTTTGGTGTTATAGCGGCAACAGAAATACATCATCTGTGAAAATTTCAACTCTCTAACTATCACGGTTCATGAGATACAGCCTGGTGACAGACGGAAGGCGGAGCCTTAGTAATAGGTTCCCGTTTTACCCTTTGAGTACGGAACCATAAAAATGGGTGATCAGCCAGGTCCATGGACTGACGACCTTAGGAAGATGGCTGGCAGGGGATGGTTGAAATAAGGGGGAGTACGTGCTCCTTAGCGCTCTTTGGGGGAGGCTTACCAGCAGTGGACTGTAAAATGCTGAGATGATGATGATGATGAAATATACAGGGTGTACAAAAGAATGGGACACTCCTTAAAACCACGTGATCAGCTGGTCATATACAACAACTTTTCCTTTGGGAGCAACATCGAAATGTTGATTTTATTTTCAGATGCTCCATACATTATTATCGAGGTATGCGAGTAACTTTGTATGGAGAAGCTAAAAAAAATAATGTATGATTTCGGTGTTACTCCCATAGAAAAAGTTGTATATGACCAGCTGATCGCGTGGTTTTGATGGAGTGTCCTATTCTCTTGTACACCCTGTATAAATTACACAAAATCTTCAATTTGTTGCCTTAGTGATATTCTGGTTTATAAGCTATTTAATTGTAATGTGTCATCAAAATCGTTCTGAAGACGATAAGAAAGGTCTTATTCAATTGCATACCACGCAAACGAAATCGCAGAGTCGCGAAGTACTAATCCGTTCAGCCGTTTGTGTGTTTGAAGTTTGAAGAACAACCAACGTTGTAATCTGGCTACATTAACACTTTATAGTGCACAGTGTGATGTAATTCATTTGTTTTCTACCTTAAAACAGGGTTTTTTTATTTTATATGAGATGGGCTTGCTCTTGACCTCAATCTTGCTCTAGAGCATAGATGGGATCTACGATGCAGCGAGTGTGCCCAGAAGATGCCTATTCACTCTGGACTTAAAGAGAGTCAGGTTATGCACTCGGAAATACAGACGCAGGCAGGGAATTCGACTCTTTAGCTGTGCGCATTATAAAAGATGATGAGAAGCGCTTAGTGCGGATTATGGGTATATCAACTAAGAACGGATGGTAGCCGGCCGTGCGTCTGGATGTCCGATGGAAGAAAGGTGACGGTGGTATGAGCTCATGCAGCTCATGAGCACACTCTCCGTAATACAATCTATAGAAGACCGATAGGCAAGCAACCTTGCGCCTGGGAGCCAGGCTGTGCAGCTTGGACGCCACCAACACACACATGACAAGGTTCTATAAAAAGAATTCAAAGTTTGAAGCTATCACCACTAAAGGCTTAAAGTATTTTATGACTAAAAGTAGTTTTAATGATCAGCACAAACCAGGGAAAAAGGCAATTTCAAGTATAAAAAAACAAATAAAATAACAATTTTTATTTTGGTTAGAAGGTATAGTATAGGACAGTCATGAGCAATAAATTGTAAAAACACTTCGTAACTTATTCCGTTGCAAAAAGGATAAAAGTCATTTTTTTAAATATAAATATAAGCTCGTGGCTGTACTTCCATAATTTTATTTTCATAGAACAAAATCAGTTTAAATCCTACTGTTTTTTACTGTTTTCATTTTACTTACCTATTCCTTAAACTTACAAATTTTTAATGGAAAATAATTTTGTTAACTTAATTCTTTATTGATTGTGGATACAATTTCATTTATTTTATTCTCTTGAATAACAGTATGGGTGTAAAAAACCTGTATTTATGCTTAATAAATACTTAGTTTTAAAATTGTCGGTCTACTTCAGCAAAACCTTTTAAATTTAAGTTGTAAAAATTCTAACAAAGTTTCATTCAGTATAGAAAACCATTCCAAAACCATGTATAGATTTTTCACTTAAAATACGAAGATGAATTATTTTTCCAAAAAAAAACAAAAATTAATTTGCCATTCATACGAGCTCCAATCACGGAGAAGCTTTTGATAGAGAAAATTTTGATGTGTATTTTTTTTTTGTTTCTGACAATTTAATTTGTCATGCTTGCCATCTACACGTGGCTGCGTTCAATCCAACAAAAAAATGCATTTCTTCAAATAGCCCTTTATTGCTTATTTATACGTCCAATTTTTTTTACTCCACTATGCTTCAGGAAATTATTTTAGGCGAGTAAACTGCAAAAAACTGCATCTAAACAGCCATAATTACAATAACTTTTAAACTTTTGCGTTGCATAATTTAAAACTCAACGAAACGGGAATTAACGCGATCATAATTTAGGTACAAAATGTTACCTCTTTTGCCTGACGTTTCGATCGGTATACACTGAACGTGGTCACAGGCTGACTGGAACAGCGATGTCTTCACTGCGTATGAGCAGGCAGATTCTTCATCTTATTCACGGTACCACGGTCGGTCTAACCCGATCGAAACGTCAGGCAAAAGAGGTAACATTTTGTACCTAAATTATGATCGCGTTAATTCCCGTTTCATTGAGTTTTAAGCCATAATAACACTTAATAATAATTGCATTATCTTCACCTATTTTAATAAGATTAAAACGAATTCAAACCTTTCAAAAGATCCCTAAAATACTCAACGAAATTCAGCAATCATTGTAATGTAAAGATTATCATACGTAAGTACATTAGACACAAAGGGTATCAAATCATTTGTCGAGCCGCGACGGCCGTCAAAACAGTCGGGACATCAATGCAGGCATCGTAACGCTTGCATGTCATAGAGGCCCATCAAAACGCACTAGAGGGGTGAATGGGGCCACGAAAATAGAGGCGATTGAGCTGTTTGTACACGCTATTTAAATAAAAAGTAAAAATAATAAAAAGCGTAAAATTCTATTTACTCAAACCTAAACCAATAATTTTGGAAGTCCGTGCCAGGCATGGAGAGCTTAAATCTTTTTATTCCTACTTTTTTAACTTTACTTTTTTAACTTATTGTATGTGGCATATTACAATGCTTAGGTATTTTATGTTCATACACTTATTTTTCCAACGCACTTTTAATTTAATTTTAATAAGCTTCTTTTTGGGTCTTTGTAAGTCTGAGTAATTAACGGGAATACAAAAAAAATGGTTACAAAATTATCTATAGGTTAAGTCAATTCAATATCTTATTGCCGAATTTCAGCTAATTCCGTTCAGCTATGAAAGCGTGATTAGATTAGCAACAAACATCCTTTCACATGAAATGTGAAATAAATTAAGGTTTTAAGAAAACAACATGATTCCACCTTAAGCTAGTTGCATTTTTTAACAACCTTTACATTAATTATCAAATAAAAAAGATATTATAAATATATTTTTTAAAATATGAAATACAAGGCTATTAAAGTTAAAAAAATTAAACAATAATACGTAACGTATTGAAAATAGAATGCATAAACTCGATACAAGTAAGCACAAATTACTTATAGCGGCGGCGCGCTATCTATTTTGTGAAGTAAGCTACTGTCCTACCTAAATAAAGAAGATTCTCAATAAAAACTCGAACAGCACTCACATTAAAAAATCATTGAAGCTCATAAATATTTTATGTGCGTCCTATCACATTACGTTACATTACTAAAAGCACAGTCACCACGGCCTTGCCTGCCTGAATGGTTGGTTAATATTAAATGTAAAAACGGTAGACCAGAAAAAGTTATTTTACTCAAAAGTCGCTGGTTTCGTGGCCTTTCAGCCCCGAATAAATTCGGCCACTTGTCCCAATCATAACGTTGTGATACAAATCACTATTAACGGAATATAATTTATTTAATATCCACTTGCAATCGCATATACGCACGGCTAGTGATGTACCAAAGTTTTATTGGTCGATTTTTAATTATATCGTTTTTTTTAGCGGAAAGCCGCATGGCTCAATAAACTGTTTATTTATAAATTTTTACATTTTTATTTGTTTTTTTTTTAATGTTCAAGAAATATAATTTATTATCGATAAAAATATGCATTATAATTTGGACACTAGAGGCTTGTAAGTGTTCACTTTTAAGCTTGGAAAGCTATGTAATTATCTAACTGTACAATTTAAATAAAAAGGCCTAGCTTCATTATCTAAATACATATTTCGACATTGAATGTAAATATAATAAACATTACGTTCCAGCGTTTTTGATTTGAAAAAAAAAGATGCATTTCCACGCAGACGAAGTCGTGAGCAAAAACTATCGTACGATAAATTGTTGCAGCTTGTATCGATACCCAAATTGGCCGTGGGCACAACCCTAGCAAATGACACGAGGGGTTGTTCCTCCCCTTATTATTACACAATGACATATAGCGGCCCCCTGTACAAATTGTAGTGTATTATCATGGATCTACTACACCTGAGTTCAATATTTGCGGTTTCTGCTCCACTTGAAAAGGGTTGGAAATTAATTTTAGTTTAATATGGTTTTGTTGATTTAGGTACCTACTTTTGATAGAATAAAATTTACCTATTTCAGGGCCATAACCATGAACTCTTAAAACAATCTCAAAGTTGTCAAATCTGTCAATTTTGGTACGTCATTTCATACAAAATTTGACAGAAATGATAAAGTTCGACAGATTTGTGATTGTTTTAACAGTTCATGGTTAGGGCCCAGCACTCTGTTGCCGATGTAGAATACACGGACGAGGCCGCGGGTAAAGCTGCTATTTTGTTTCTCGTGATACATTAAAGCTAGGTATTCATTAGGCAACATTTGTTGATTAACCGTTTATGGCGAGTTTCTAAACAAGTTAACCGTAAACCCTGTTTCTGAAACTTGGAAGTCCACACTTGTCAGTTGTTGCTAGGATGTCACCCGAGGAGGTAGTGATGTTTCACGGCAACATGCTTCATAAACATTGTTGCATCGCCCTTGTATATAAACTGTTTACAGAGATGATGAAACATTGTGAAACACTATTTATAAAGTGTTTATTAACAAATGTTGCCTAATGAATACCCCTGTTGCCTAATAAGAGCTTAGAAATTGTCCGTATATAGAACTTCAAAAGACCCTGCAAAACCTTACTACAAAAAAGATAGACTAGGCTTAAACACTGTCTAAAAATAAGTCAACCAGTTTGAAATGTTGACACAGACATTCGTGACATATTATTAACATGCATTTCAAATTGGTTGGCTAATCTTTAGACAAGTGTTTAAACCTAGTCTATCCTTTTGTAGTAAGGCCGATAGGGTTTTATGTTGTGTAAAGACGGAGGTAGTCATCAAAGAGTGAGTTAAAAACGTCTTTCAAGGGTTTGATTGCAAATTACATTAACCTGCATGCTCGAAAAAAAGGGGTTAATGACGCTCACGCTTGACCACTTTCCCACTCTATTTTCATATACTTACTTTTAAAATAGTGGTACGGTCCAAGAAACGCAAGGTTCCGTGCATGTCTAGCGTTGTAATTGTGAAATATTGCTCCCTTGGCTCCTGGTCTTGTAACCGACACGCATCAACTCTCATGGACCTTAACTTGAAGTGTTAAGGACGAGAATTGCGTGATACATTGCGTGGACGTGAACTACCTCTTGCTACGGCAGTACAACCTTAAACTGAGGTAATAAGGATCAGATTCCCTTGACTGCGACTATGGAACCCTTGGAGGGATATTGTCAGACAAAGACTTACGATCCGTTTAAGAAGGCTAGTGAGATATATTACAGCGGCCCGACTGTCAATTGTTCTGGTTAGGGCTAATTTATGAAAGAAAAACTAGTACCTACTAACCTGGGTTCTAATTTAATAACAAAGAATGAAAATACGGTGAACATATTTTTACCTGATAATAAACGAAACTGTCATTTTACAATTGCCAAATTTACTTTAGCTACTTACCTTAGGATCAGAGCAATGTTAAAAAAAAGATAAATAGGTAGATTCTCTATAGCAAAGCACACAGACGTCATAATTGGTGATAAAATGCAATTCAAAAAATCTTAACTTGATATCTAATAGAGACTTGGTTAAAAACTTGATTTCAATTATTTATGAAGATATTTTAGTAATTTTGTAAATATTGCTAATGGCACCAAATAACATATTTGCTTTCTTTGTTTCCTTTTTAAATTGTATGATGGACAACCATTAATTTATAAACATGCATTCACAATCACAATAGATTTATTTAATGCTTACATTCGGAACGTTTTTCCGCAATAGGTTTGATTTAACTAACATGTCGTTTTCCCGATAAAATATTCATTCAACTGTCAGGCCAAATTAGAGTAACAATGATCAATAGTTTTAGTTTAAGTGCACACTCGGTTCGCAACAAAGCGCGCATATTGACGTTGCACTCTCTATGGGCGCGGGCGCCCCATCACGACAAGTGTTTGCGCTCATACAACACAGCGCAAATCCTCGCAGATTGTTTATGTTTTGTACTCCACATTGTGCGACCCCGACACAATGAAACGCCCGATTAAACATGAATGCACAAGTTAATTCGCCGGAAAATAATAACAAGTTCTAGCCCCCCTATAGTTAATAATCTTCTCAATCGACTAGGATTCGGCAGTACGATAAAACGAATTACAAAGTCTTTCTTCTCGCAGATGGGGCACCACGGCATGGAGGGCTTGGACATGCTCGATCCGCTGACTTCGTCGTCGATGACGACGCTGGCGCCGATGGGCGAAGCGGCGCCGCCTCACCACCAGCTGCACGGGTACGGCGCCATGAACCACGTGATGAACCACCACCACCACGCCGGGGGGCTGTCGCACGCGCCGCCCGCGCACCTCGGCCACCCAGCCACCGCGCTGCACCCTGACACAGACACAGACCCGCGTGAGCTTGAAGCCTTCGCGGAGCGCTTCAAGCAGCGCCGCATCAAACTCGGCGTCACCCAAGCCGACGTCGGGAAAGCACTCGCCAACCTCAAACTCCCCGGCGTCGGCGCCCTCTCCCAGAGCACCATCTGCCGCTTCGAGAGTCTCACGCTCAGCCATAACAACATGATCGCTCTCAAACCCATCCTGCAGGCGTGGCTCGAAGAGGCAGAGGCCCAAGCGAAGAATAAAAGACGGGACCCCGACGCGCCGAGCGTGCTGCCCGCCGGCGAAAAGAAGAGGAAGAGAACCTCCATAGCCGCACCGGAGAAGAGAAGCCTAGAGGCGTACTTCGCGGTGCAGCCGCGGCCGTCCGGCGAGAAGATCACGGCTATCGCGGAAAAGCTGGACCTCAAAAAGAACGTCGTCCGCGTGTGGTTCTGCAACCAGCGGCAAAAACAGAAGCGTATGAAGTTCGCGGCGCAGCACTGACCGGCGGGCGGCGGCGCGGCGCTGCTGTACCCGGGCGCCGGGTACGGCTACTGAGCTGCGCCGCGCCCGCCGGACGCCGGACGCCGGACGCCGGGCCGCCGGTCCCGTCGCCGGACGCACGACGCCGCCGGACCGCGCCCCACATTCGTGAGCAATAATACAGATCTCATCTCGATCTCGACCCTTCAAGCTCCTTCAAACGCAACCTAGTAACTAGTGTAGATATTGTACATGGCCGATTTTAATTTCTTTGTACACTTGTACGATGACTTCTCATATATTTTTCGAGACACAGGGTATATAATTGATTATATACATATCATTACAAAATAGAAGTCGCTTCGTTCACACACGTTACTTTCCGACGCCGTGTTTTGATGTTTTTGGAGCATCGATAACGAGGAAAAAAATTGAAATTCAGGATTTTTAAGAGAATGTGCCTTGCAAATAATCAATATTCTGTGTTTAATGTTAGTAACTTCATCGCTGCGAGTCGCAGGTATGTGATCGGACGCTACCGAGTGCGTCGCGATGTGCGCGGGCGCCGGCCGCGCAGTGTTCGTAAATGAAAACCTTAGTCCTGACTAGGCCTCTATTGGCGACCACTGATTGCTGCCAAAAGTCTAACCAAACTTGCCTCTTGCTACTTGTTAAAACTGAACTCTGCGATGGTTTCATTCTTGTGACACAGATAAAAAATATCCTTTTACCAATTAAAAAATGTAGCTTACATCCACTTATAAGCTTACGTTTAACTTACAGATTTAATTATCAATGAAAATTTCCATCACTTTAAGGGTGTTACCAGACGTCGATCGAAGTTGATCGACTGATCCAATGAGGACGACTGACGTCGACTAATCCAATCTACGATCGATCGATGCCGTCGATCGAGATAGATCGATTAGTCTGGTAACACCCAAAAACCGCAGCCCGTGGCTTGGATGCTACTTTGATCCTAGACATTGATAAAGTCGACACAGCTTTTGGTGGCTGCCATCAGTGGCTTAGTTTAGTTGTCGCTGCACTTGTCAGCAAGAAGCAAGCTTCCTGCGCCCGCGCAGGTCACGTGTCACGAACTCACGACCGATATTATCGTAATATCCTTTGTATTTAATGATAAATTTGTTATGCGTTTTGTTCTCGTATTTGAACTGTACAAAATAACTATAAGAATCCTTTTACTTAAGTTGTAGATAGTATACGTAGATTTATTATTATGTTCCATTGTTTGTTCGTTTTGATAAATTATTATAAATATTTCACAAAATGGCACAATTTTAGATTAAGAAGTTATTAGTGACATTTAGCCAAAATAGTATTAAAATTCATTTGTAAATAAATCACATTTCGATTTACAATTAGAAGTTAGTTAAAATACATAATAGTTACATAATTGGAAGGAATTAGTACAACGCTGACGGGTTCATGCAGTCAACACTCTACACGTACCAAAAACTTGTTATTGAATTTTGTTAGATTATTATTTATTTTTACTTAATTTTATTTATTATTATTTAATTTTATTTTATTTATTATATTTTTTTTTATTTATTTTTTTTATTTTTTTTTATTTTATTGATCCACCTAGTGATTATTTTTAAGCTGTAAATTAGAACATAAGTTTTAGTTTATCACGTAAGAATAGCTTGTGATGCCAAAGAATTGTTTCCCAACCAATGTACCTACTTATTTTAATCGTTCATTTTTTAATTATAAATCGCCATGTTGCATGAATCCAGCAAAAGTGGAATGGCCACTGCTTGAGAAACAAACAAAAAAAAGTATAAAAAGTTTGCGAATTATAAATAATATTTTTAAAAGAAATTTTGTAAATATAGTGTTAAATGAGCTAAGTTAACGAAACGTGCAATTTAGACCTCGGTAATTTAATTATAATTAACTGCTAGGAATTTGTGAATTTACAAGTGAAGTGAAGTACCAGAATACCGCTTTACATGGCCATATTGCGCGAGTCTCGCAGCGACGGTGTCATCACAAAATCCGCTAACCCTGCTTTAGATAAAAATGACAATGTTCTTTTAGGTTTTTAAGGCGATATTTGACCTCGCGTGTGGTTTTGGGACCTGAGTGTTACAACGAACTTCTTTCTTACCTCGCATGACGATCTACTTCTGAATCTAATCAAAATGTTTGTCCTATGTATGGACTACTATCCACCCTTAAAGGTTCTAAATTGTATTACAAAATGGTTTCGTCAAAATCAGAACCAGAACCAATACTAATCGTAACTATATTGCCTCGGGTCTGGGTGATGTGGTACCGTCGTTGTTTCCGATTTCTATAACACAATTGCCTTAGCTACTTACCTTAGGATCAGAGCAGTGTGTGATGTTGTCCAATATTTATTTATTTTGAATGAAATTATGTGATTTATTCAATAATTATTTATTTATTTAATGAGAGCTGCAGGTAGATATCAAGCGGGCGACTGTGTACACTAGATTTTATTCAGAATACTGACCACTTAAAATGTACTGGTACTTTTTAACACTGTGTAAAGGTTTTGCAATAGGACACAGCGTGCCAACGATCTGGTTTTTGACTGAAACCTAAATTATTCAGCTGTTTATTCTGTAAGAAACAGTACGGACGTGAACTCACTCCAAAACTCACTTAAACGAAACAAACGAGCATAGCCTTTGTTTTGTTTCAACGTGAAGTCATATACAGGGTTACTTTTGGACCCCCCGTCAAAATTAAATATATTTTAAGGGAAGTAATAAAATAATATTTAGTGAAATATAAATTTTTGCTTAAAAATAACCGGATTTTGCAGTCACTTTTTAAATCCTGAATTCCTAGGCGTGTTTGTTCACCCTAGCGCTTGATACGCCGCGCGACACGTTACTCGTCACAGAACGTACCTAGCGCATACGAACAAAAGAGTGGCAACAATTTTGTTTTGCGTTCGGAAAAAATAGGAAAAAAACTTAATAAAAACAAATGTTTTTTACTTCATAATTCTGATGTGCTGTTTCAACAGGATGACGTAAAAAAATATGGCGAGTGGTCCAAAAATAACCCTGTATACGTTAAGTTTCGAAGTCAGCGAAGTTTTTTTTACAGAATTGCGTAGCTAGAGATGACGTACCTAACTAATAATTTGGAAAAGCACAGAAAAATCCTTCGCTTTATCTAGTAAACCACTCGTGCCGTATGGTCACTTTTGTCTAGTCATTTTTTTATGTTAACCCTTGTATTGTACAAGTTTTGTGATAAATCACCATTCACTTTACTATATATACAACAATTATAGTTAACTAAGATCATGTACTTTTTTACCGCCTAAGTGATTTATATTTTTAGATGTCAAACGAACTTGTATTATATTCACTGCACAGTCAATTTCAATCGCTTAAAAAAAATTAAAAATGTTAAGGATTACTGCAACACTGACAAAGACAATTTGATGGGTTGTTGTTTTTATTAAATTGATTTAAGAAATAACTAACATGTAGAAGTTTGTCGCTTTCAACTTACATATTACCCTGTAAAGTATACCTATATACGTCCCAATGCAGAGCACAGGCCTCACCTCAACTATGAGGTGGTTTGGGCCATACTCCACCACGCGGGCCCAGTGCGGATTGGTGGAGGGGTGTTGTAAGGCCAGTGACCAAACCTTACTGTCAGATGTTATCAAGCCGCCTTAAGGCCTCTGACTAGGCTTCACGACCAATATCAAGCGATATTGGCCGGGACCAACTTTTAACGTGCCTTCCGAAGCACGGAGACGCTCGTGATAAATGTCACTAAATATGGTCGGAATGGTCACCCATCCACTCACGACCGCGGCGTTGGTTGCTTAACTTTAGTAATCGATACCAAAGCGCTATATTACCCTGTAATAACATAAAAATATAGATCCATTTTCGACGCACGATTGACGACCTCCATAGCCGAGAGGCGAGATGCCAGGCTTGACGTCACCATCTCTGAGGTTCCGGGTTCGATTCCCAATCGGGTTTATGTGATAAAAGAACTTTTCAATATTGTCGCGGGTCTGGGTGTTGTGGTACTGCCGTTGTTTATGATATCTTCTGATCCTATAACATAATTGCTTCAGCTACTTAACTCAGGATCAGAATAATGTACTTATGTGATGTGTTTCAATATACAAATATAGAATTTTATATACAATTTCAGTTCAACTGCAAGAGTTAAGTAGAAACGATGTCAATTAGACAAGGTACTCAGTTTTTTTTTGTACTTATTGTTTTTTATTGGTTTAGGCACATTTAGGACCTCGATAGCAAATTGGGAACTGACAATCCACATAGTACCTACTATTAGATTTTGCATTCCATAATGACAACGTACCTAGATTAGTAATTGTACAAATAAATCACAAAAGATCAAAAGTTCAACATGTTTTAATAGTCAAATCTCATCCTATTCTAATAGTCAAATCTCAACATGTTGTACTACTTAAATTGCAACATATCCTAACAGTAAAATCTAAACCTGTTCTAATAGTAAAAATGCAACATTTTCTAATAATAAAATCTCAACCTGTTCTAATAGTAAAAATGCAACATATTCAAACAGTTAAATCTAAACCTGTTCTAATAGTAAAAATGCAACATGTTCTAATAGTCAAATCTCAACCTGTTCTAAAAGTTAAAATGCAACATGTTCTAATAGTAAAATCTCAACATGTTCTGATAGTAAAAGTTAAGGATACAATAACTGAAAATTACTTATTAATCAACAATTGACTGTACAGTGATTGTAATCCTAACAATTTCGGTCTCCCTCGTAATATAGAATAGAAGAGGACGGCATGATTTTCGGAATATTTCATTTGTATAAGACAGACTCAGAATTGTTATTTACTACCTAAAAGCACACGGATAAGGACACTGCTTTAATAGGTGCAATTCAAGATAAATTATCTTAAAGATTATGTTTTTATGTAAAAAAAACTGATATGTCAAATTATCTTATTTATTGTAAAAGGGCTGGCTTCACTGTATCGAATCTTTAATATACCTAATGATGACATTTGTTGAGAATACAGAAGTATTCTATAATAACTTTAGATAGGGTTCTATGCGTGGTACCTAATAAAAAAATTATACGAAAAAATCATTAACAATTGGACCTCGAGCTCGAGATGCTAGAACTTTTAACAGTAGAAGAAGGAATTCAGCATTCAACTTATTTCTTTTAATTCGGGACTGAAGAGTCCTTTAAAAATAGTCATTTTACCCATTCTGAATAAAAAATACTGAAACAAAAATAGAGCAATAGCCAAGCACACAAACACTCATCATGAACATCTTTAAAAAACGAATAAAGAAAGAACAAAGTAAAGACATAATTTCCTAATTACTTTTAAACTTTCGCGTTGCATAAAAACTCAATGAAACGGGAATTAACGCGATCACAATTTAGGTACAAAATGAACTGGGCCCTAACCATGAGCTGTTAAAACAATCACAAATCTGTCAAACATTATCATTTCTGTCAAATTTTGTATGAAATGACGTACCAATATTGACAGATTTGACAACTTTGTGATTGTTTTTAGAGTTCATGGTTAGGGAGCAGGTAGCCTGTGAACACGGTCGGTGTAACCCGATCGAAACGTCAGGCAAAAGAGGTAACATTTTGTACCTAAATAATGATCGCGTTAATTCCCGTTTCATTGAGTTTTCAAATAATTTCGTAATTGTTTTTTTATTACGAGATACCGCCATTTAGGAATTGACGTCTTTAATTGCGACAGTAAATAAGTTGCGGTTAAAACAACGCGGTGACATCTTTAGGCGCGGTGGCGGTCGCGATCACTCTGCAACAGGGCACGTAGCTGTATCAAAGTAATCTTTAGCTGTCATTTAAACCGACTTCAAAAAAGGAGGAGGTTCTCAATTCGAGTGAATGTTTGTTTTTTTAAGAAATCAATTCTTCTTCTCCTGCATCGGTGACACCATAAGGGTTTGGATCGAAATTATATCAATCTGAAAATCATTTCAAAAGTTACCTATGTTTTCTATTCTACAAAAAAACAAAATACTGTCAAATTACCAAACTTATACTCGTATCTAAGTATTCTCATACTGTCAATATTAAAGTAAAAATACAACTGTATTCATCACCAGCCTATATCAGTCAACTGCTGGACACAGGCCTCTCCAAAAGGAGGATTTGCCATAATCGCCACGCTTGGCAGGCGGGCTGGCGCCTCTTACGATACCCATAGGAAGAGAAAGGGGTGGTGCTATTCTTTTAAAGTGCCGGCATCACACGGCACCTCCATTGCCACCATTCTTGCTGTTAGTAGGTAATAAATGCAACAAACACAGGGGGCCTAGCACGAAAGTGTATCTTTCATTCGGTCTTATAAACCTGGACACAGTCCAGCAGTGGACTGATATAGGCTGGTGATGTGAACAGCAAGAAATTCTTAACCCACTCTATCAAATGTTTTTAAAGGTAACAGAATAAAAAAGGAAAAATAAATTTTAAATAATTTGTAGAATATTTTAGGAATGCTTTATGCTCTCTTACTGTAATATTATACAGGGTGTACAAAAGAATGGGACACTCCTTAAAACCACGTGATCATCTGGTCATATACAACAACTTTCCCTAGTTCGAGTAAGTTTGTATGGAGAAACTGATTTTTTTTTATTGCTTTCGATGTTGCTCCCATAGTAAAAGTTGTTGTATATGATCAGCTGATCAAATGGTTTTAAGGAGTGTCCCATTCTCTTGTACACCCTGTATAATGGCTGACGAGACTGCAAACAGTTATTTAGCGAAAAAAATAACAAACAAATAATTAGTTTTCTCTGCTTTCATGTCCGATAGGCACAAAACCACATGGTATATAAAAAGGACTAAAACCTTATATTGAAGCAACCCTTTTTAAATAAGTAAGATAATAAAATTATTTTTACGAACGTTTTATTTCTAAATAAAAGAAAAATAACTACATACTAAATAGACCGAACTATTAGTTCTAACCACCTCGTCGTAGTCCGGATTAATACTCGAGTCATATTAATACTCGAGTCATACTAGACTCATACTAGACGTTCCGTACATATAGTATCAATGTACTAACTAATGTACCAAAAATACATTGAGTATTAACCGACTACGAAGCGGAGGTCAGTCGGTGATAAGTTAAAGTAGACGTTAGACATTTCTCTTGCAATTATTACTTCTAAATTAATTATTATTAATGATAAAAGGAGGCGAACTTATTTCGAAAACCAATAAACAATAAATTGAAAATAGAAATATTAGTAAATATTCGTTGTTTTACTCTAACTTTATGGGGTTAACACAAAATGTTATAATAAGTATGAAATTTTATGGGGTGTTCAGAGCCTAGTCCAGAACATAAAAAATATTTTAAAGAGCCCATTGTAAAGAGCTGACGATTTATTGGGCAGAAATCTTCTAGAATGAAGTCAGCCATGTACCAAGTAAGACGTCCATCAACAAGGTGGACAGAGGACCTGGTAAAGGTTGCAGAAAGCAGTTGGATGCAGGCCGCTTCCACCCAATCTGGAAGACACTGGAGGAGGCTGATGATAATGACGACCTCCGTAGCCTAGAGGCGAGCACGCCGGACTTGGCATCGCCATCTCTGAGGTTCCGGGTTCGATCCCCGGTCGGGCAATGTAGAAAACGAACTTTTCTATATTGTCTCGGGTCTGGGTGTTGTGGTACCGTTGTTGTTTCTTTCTATAACACAAGTGCTTTAGCTACTTACTTTAGGATCAGAGCAATGTATGTGATGATGTCCAATTTAAGATTCATTTCTAATGCTTTAAAAATACCTACGTCTCCTGGGTAAGTACACTTTATTTAAGACAAGATCTATAGACGCGTTCTTCAACCAACGCTGTGTGTTTTTGAAACACATATAATTAACTATTGTCTATTGTGTGATAGCTGGAAACATAGTTCCAAGTATATTCTTAATGCAATCAGCTGCCAACTTTACTATTGGCGTAACATCGAATTATTAAAGGTTTCATTCAAACATCACAACAGCTTTTTACATCTTAGCTTCTCGCCTGGATCACAAATTACATATAGCGGCGCGGCGCGCTAGACAGATAGTCCACTCGGAACATAAGCGTCATTTCGTTAACGCACACATTGACATAGCGTTAACTCGCCATCTCGGACGATTCCGGCCGAACTTCAGCGGGCTGTCGATACGACAGTAAGTACATTGGTCATCGTTACGTGCAAAAAATTTGCAAACTGCTGCAGTGTGTTTGGATGTGGGAACACAACACAAAATAGTGTTTACACGTTTTTCAAATTTCCAAATAATATTGAAAGGTAAATAAAAATAGGTCTAGGTTTTCTTTTGCTAGTATGTAAAGATACGTTTTGATAGCAATCAATCATTACGCACTCAGCAGAAATGGGCTTTAAAATTTTCCCTAACATATCGCCGCTGGTAGGTATAACACCAGTGTTTTAAGTAAACGTTAAATAAAAGAGAATAAACATATTAAATTATTCATTGAATATTTTTACAATGTCAGTAGTAGGTAGTAGTATAGTAGAGGTATAAACTAATCGATGTGTCAGTGTAATAAAACACACTTAGCCCTAGTTTAACTTACTTTAACTTTTTAACAAACGTCAAAAGTCTGTTAAAGTCCATACAGAAACACCGGTTAAAGTAATAGTTATGGTTAAAGTTAAGATGGCGCAACCCAGAATTAGTTATTTCAAAAATTCAGAATAGCATCCTTAGGTAGTAAGCCCAATTTTGGCAGTTGTTTTCGAGAACGGTGGGAGTGGCCCTTCTGTATTTTTTCTATATTTTGTGCCTGGATGCAGTGACTAGAAAGAAGGGGTCAGGAAGCTGTACTACTACGTTCGTTTGAACGTATTAACCTATCAAATCGAAATAACCATAAATTGTATCAAATCTTTGACTATTTGCGAACTACTAAAAACGGTCGTGTTATATTTTATTTATTCATTTTCACACCATAATGTTACAAGAGTAGGAAGAAAAGTTAGGACATTTATGAACCCTTTTTAGGGTTCCGTACCCAAAGAGCAAAACGGGACCCTATTACTAAGGCTCCGCTGTCCGTCTGTCTGTCCGTCTGTCACCGGCTGTATCTCATGAACCGTGATGGTTAGATAGTTTTTATTTTCACAGATGATGTATTTCTGTTGCCGCTATAACAACAAATACTAAAAAACAAATCTATTCTCGAAATTGTTGACAAATATGTTTACCTGGGACAAGTGATCCAGTTGGGTAGGTCCAATTTTGAGAAAGAGGTCAATCGACGACACCAACTCGTATGGGCAGCGTTCGGGAAACTACGCAACAACTTCTCGTCCAAAATACCTCAGTGCCTTAAGACGAAAGTATACAACCAGTGTGTGTTACCAGTGATGACATACTGAACAGAAACGTGGCCTCTTACTATGAGCCTTATAAGAAAGCTTAAAGTTGCACAGCGCGCTATGGAAAGGGCTATGCTCGGTGTTTCTTTGCGAGATCAAATCAGAAATGAGGAAATCCGTGAACGAACCAAAGTCGCTGACATAGCCCGACGGATTAGCCGGCTGAAGTGGCGGTGGGCGGGGCACATAGCACGTAGAACTGACGGCCGATGGGGCAGAAAGGTTCTGGAATGGAGGCCGCGTACCGGCAAGCGCAGCGTAGGACGCCCACCCACAAGGTGGGCAGACGACCTGGAAAAGGTTGCAGGACGACGCTGGATGCAGGCCGCTTCCAACCGGCCGATCTGGAGGGGCCGATTGGAAGCGGCGGAGTCACCGGGGGAAGCCTATGTTCAGCAGTGGACGTCCTGTGGCTGAGATGATGATACATCAAACGTGATTTTTTGGCGTTTTTTTTTATAGATAATGGTACGGAACCCTTCGGACTCGCACTTGCCCGGTTTTTACACAGCTAGTTTGAGTTGGTCAAATTTTGACAAAGGATTAATAATAAGAGATGGGTATTTTAATCTGTTAGATTTATACGACCGAACGAACGGAACATAGTAGGTAGGTCTAGGTAAGTAGGCCTCCAGGCACTAAGCGGCGTCCGGAGTTAAGCCAGTATTTAGCGCTCCCATAAATATGTCCTTTCGTTGGGAAATACCTTCTTCAAGGGCCACCTGTGATAGCTCCGTTGTTTAAATAAAATCTAAAAACGCTGCAAACAAAAAGGTAATCTTTTTCGATATCAGGGGGGTAACCATGAACTCTTAAAACAATCTCAAATCTGTCAAATCTAGTCAAATCTGTCAAATCTAGTCAAATCTGCCAAATTTCGTACGTGATGACGTACGTACTTAATTACTTAATATTGCAATCAATGTCATCAAGTGAAGTATAATGACCTCCGTAGCCGAGAGGCGAGCACGCCGGACTTTAAATGGCGCCGCCATCTCTTAGGTTCCGGGTTCGATCCCCGGTCGGGTCAATATAGAAAACGAATTTTTCTATATTGTCTCGGGTCTGGGTGTTGTGGTACCGTCTTTGTTTCTGATTTCTATAACACAAGTGCTTTCGCTACTTACCTTAGGATCAGAGCAATGTAAGTATGTGATGTTGTACAGTAGTTATTCTAATTATAATAATTTGGTAGAAACTAGCATGTATTGCCCAAAAGAAATGCATTCGAGCTATCTGCGGAATTGCCCCCGATGAGTCATGTAGGCCTTTGTTCAAAAAGCTCGGTTTACTGCCACTCGCGTCGCTTTACATACAGGAGGTTTCTGTATTTGTCCACAAATATCCAGAACTCTTTAAAAGGTCTGGAAATCTGAGACTTAGATGCCCCCAACGACTCACAATCCCAGATATACCACGGTCTAGTAAATACGGGAAGAGTAGCTTGTGTATGTGTGTTCGTATTTATAATAAGCTACCCAATGAATTAAAAATGCTCGCTATTGATCCATTTAAAAGTAGGCTCTATAGATGGCTTAATGAGCAAAGTTTTATGAGCGGAAAGATTTTTTCTCCCTTAAATATAATGACATAATTTACTGACATAGTTCATATTATTGACATAGTATCTAATTCATAGTAAAATAGACATTTATTCTGTAACTTACTTAATGTTTGCATGCTACTTTTAAGTGGCAAAACATGAGAACATTAACATAATTGTAATAACCTTTTACCGTGTTTTTTAGCAAATAAACGATTTCTATTATATTCTATTCTATCAATCAATCATACTTATGACAAAGGAGTCAAAGGTAAAATTATTATTTCTCAGTAAAACCACAAATTACGTATAGCGGGCGGCGCGCTAGACAGATAGGCCACTCGGAACTAAGCGTCAAAATCGTTAGGCACAAATTGACAATTGCGTTTACATGCAATCTCGGACGATCCGGGCCAGTACTACAGCGGGCTGTCACTCACGACAGTTTACTACGCATTGATCATTGTTACGTTCGAAAAATAAATATAAGCGTTTTTATTACTGCTGCAGTGTGTTTGGATGTTTGAATACAACACAAAATTGTGATTACACGTTCTTCATATTTCCAAAATAATATTATAAGGAATATAAAACTAGTTCTAGGTTTTCTCTTGTAAGTAAAGTAAAGTAAGTAAGTAGTTAAGGTAAAAATAAGTTTTGATAGCGATCAATCATTCATTTCATTACACATTCAGCAGGAATGAGCTTTTAAATTTTACTTAAATCGTCATTGGTTTAACACCAGTGTTTTAGGTGAGCGTTGAATAAAAGATTATAAACATATAAAATTATTCATTGAATTTTTTTACATTGTCATTGCAAGGATAAATACGTCACCTAGAAATGTCAGTATATGTCATAACAGTACTTAAGTAATGTGGTTAGTACGTATAATTTCTAACAGCGCGCAGCTGCCGCCACTGTTTAAAACGACACTAATTGAAGAAGCCAAGTTGGGGAGAGTAATTATTGCTCTGTCTTCTCATTTAGGCCTGGACTTATGATAAGATGAATGAATAAACTAATCGTTGTATCGGTGTAATAAAGCCCACTTATTTATTTCAAAAATCAGAATAGCAACCCTAGGCAGTCAGCCCAATTTGGGCAGTTGTTTTCGAGAACGGCGGGAGTTTACCTTCTCTATTTTTTCTATTTTGTGGTAAAACGATTATTATTGTAGCCGACAACCGTATTTCGATAACATATTAAACCAGAGAATATAATTTGAAGACGTATTAAATGTTTTATGTAAATTAATTAATTTGGATGTAACTGAACGATCCTCCTTAATCACAAATAACGACTGAACCATATTAGTTAAAATTTAGCTCTCTTATTCTTAGACATTCAAGCCAAGTCTATACGAACGAAGCAAAAGGCTGAAGCTAGTGATAACAAAAAAGAAAATGGCGCATTTAGTTAAACCTCGATTAAACTACGAATTAAACTGCTACAACTCTGAATCGTATCGTAGACGATACGACGAAGCTTACTCGACTTAGTTTCATAGCCACATTTCAAAGGCGAAAGTAATTTACAATACGTCAAACTGTACATGCCTCGGATGTGGGGATTACAGCGCGCCTGAGAACCGCTCACGAAGCTTTAACCGCTCGCTCCGCTCAAAGCGTTAGCCGCTCAACTCCGCCTAAATGCTAATACTCGTGACAGAATACCCCCATCTTTACAACGCGTCGAGCAAAATTAGACGGGACCAGAGAACTACAAAAGTAGGTTGGTAAAATAAATAGGACGTGTTAACTTTTTTCTAGGGCCCGATTCTACTGCTTAAACACAGTGACTTTTCTCATCCAAATTGCAAAAAAATTAACTCTCAAACAAACTGATGTCAGCTGATCTGGGGTTTAGTATGGGGAAGTGTTTTTTGAATAACTAATCCGGCCTTACTACAAAAAATAGATTAAATGTTATACTTTTTAACTTGTCTATCAATCTCAAAGTTGTCAAATCTGTTAATTTTGGCACGTCATTTCATACAAAATTTGACAGAAATAATAATGTTTGACAGATTTGAGATTGTTTTAAGAGTTCGTGGTTACCGCCCTGGGCCATAACCATGAACTCTTAAAACAATCTCAAAGTTGTCAAATCTGTCAATTTTCGTACGTCATTTCATACAAAATTTGACAGAAATAATAATGTTTGACAGATTTGAGATTGTTTTAAGAGTTCGTGGTTACCGCCCTGATGTCAAAATTTCAAATTGGTTGACTAATTTTAGACCCTAGCACAAATTACGTATAGCGGCGTGTGGGTTTCGTAGCTCCGCAGCAGCGCCTACGAATACGTCACACTGTTCGCCATATTTGGCGTAGTTCAGACGGTCACAGTTTCACGCCGAAATATGGAATTTACTCGATGGGGTGGGTTTTATGTTGGATCTTTCTTACATAATGAATTCTAGCGTATCTTTTTTTAAGAACCACCGTTTTTACTTCTCATTTTCTAATTATTAGTAGGCGTGTCTGTGAGTAATCGTACGATTATAATTTTGAAATCGGTTCCATTTTAAATCTAAGCCAGAGTACCTGGGCCCGGATTCTGCTAATTTAAAAGTGGCATAATTGAATATCAATTGGATCTCATTGTCATTTTTTGACGCTAGGTCTCTTAGCCCTAAAGTACTTACACTTGTCTGTGTCTCCGCCATGTCATAATTATGTAGCACCGCAAAAAAGTTAGCAAATACTTTTTACAAATAAGTAAGTATTGATGTATGTAATGTTTGTTACTCTTTTACGCAAAAACTACTGAACGGATTTAGATGAAATACCGCACACATATAGTACCTATAATTTATGATCTGCGGGGTAACCATGAACTCTTAAAACAATCTCAAATCTGTAAAATTTCGTACGTAATGACGTACGAAATTGACAGATTTGAGATTGTTTCAAGAGTTCATAGTTACTCCATGGTTTAATCTGCTAATGTCGTACGTCATTACGTACGCAATTTGACAGATTTGACAAGATTTTACAGATTTGAGATTTTTTAAGAGTTCATAGTTACCCCGCTGGATTAACATATCATAAGATCATTTTCGTCGTGTGGTCGTCGTGTCGTGTGGTGCCGGCACGTTAAAAGAATAGCACCACCCCTTCTCTTCCTTTGGGTGTCGTAAGAGGCGACTACAGGAGAACCACCACAAGAAGACGGGCAGCAGCGTCTCCTCTCTACCATTGGCCAAACTGCGATCGCCAACCCGCCTGCCAAGCGTGGCGATTATGGCATAATCCTCCTTTTGCCTGTGTCCAGCAATGGACTGATATAGGCTGGTGATGATGATGATGAAGATCATTTTCATCCCAGTGAAATGGGGATCTATTGAATAAAATAAATACCACTAGAGCGGGCAACAGCTAGTTAGATAAAAAATATTTTTCAGTAGCGAGACTCAAGTGCGAACCATCACTTTAAATGTTACTTTGACGACCTCCGTAGCCGAGAGGCCAGCACGCCGGACTTTAAATGGCGCCGCCATCTCTGAGGTTCCGGGTTCGATCCCCGGTCAGGTCAAATCAAATCATATCAAATCGTTTATTTGCTTTAAATAGGTGGTAACAGAGCTCCGAATATATTACACAGATACTTGTGTTGCTTAAGACCTATTAAGCCATAATCTATGACATGCAAAATTTAAAAAAAATATTATAAAAATATTAAAAGTTATTTTAAGGTAATTCTACGCATCAACAATAATATAATGTAATTTTTTGTGCTCAAGAAACTCATCTACCGAATAAAAGGTGTTTTTTATTAGCCAATTACGCAGAGCAGCTGCAAATCTATTATAAGTAAGCTCTTTAATGGGCCCGGGTATATAGTTATATATCGTTATACACATACCGTAGCAGTTTTTATTACACCGCTTTGTTTTTGGCAACATGTCTAGTACAAGCCTATTCGGATTTCTGAGCTGCCTATCTGTTCGGTCTTTTGCTTGGATGAATTTGTCCTGGTTCTGTTTTACAAATTTGCCTATCTCAAAGATGTAGAGACACGGTAGCAGGAGTATTTTCAAATGTCGAAAGTACAATCGAAAGTCAATGTAGAAAACGAACTTTTCTATATTGGCTCTGGTCTGGGTGTTGCGGTACCGTCGTTGTTTCTGATTTCTATAACACAAGTGCTTTAGCTACTTACCTTAGGATCAGAGCAATGTATGTGATGTTGTCCAATATTTATATATTTATATTTGACATGACTGAAGTCAGCCTTTATTAATATAGGGTGGCTTCATAGCTTGATAGTTATACTGCAGATTAATGCAAACCAACATCCCATTGGTGGGTCTGTTTGCCCAGGGATGGCCCCAGGCGCCCTCTCCCTAATATCCAATGTATGGAGATTGGAGTATGGTTAAGTAAACAATATTTGGTTAATCTAACTGTTTGGCTTAGTTCTAATTGGATCAACGTTTGCCAAACGATCGATTCGGATTTGTTATTGTTGGAAGAAATTGAGATTTGATTAGTTCTTTTGATATGTTGTTGTTTTGTTTTTGAAATTATTAATTCTGTTTTTTACTATGATTAAATATTTGCCTACTAATATAATATGCAACCAACGCAGCGGTCGTGAGTGGATGGGTGACCATTCCGACCATATTTAGTGACATTTATCACGAGCATCTCCGTGCTTCGGAAGGCACGTTAATAGTTGGTCCCGGCCAATATGGATTGATATTGGTCGTGAAGCCTAGTCAGAGGCCTTAAGGCGGCTTGATAACATCTGACAGTAAGGTTTAGTCACTGGCGTTTCAACACCCCTCCACCGCACCGCACCGAGCCCGCGTGGTGGAGTGTGGCCCAAACCACCTCATAGTTGAGGTGAGGCCTGTGCCCTGTAGTGGGACGTATATAGGCATACTTTATACTTTACTTTATTTAATATAATATGTATATCACTATATGCCGAGATAAGTATGCCTGATTTCTTAGCATTTCAAATTTATTGGTTATTATTAATTAATTTTAAAATCTAACCCTTTTTAAGGTGGAATGTATGTGTTTAACTGCATTATAAGAAAAATGGTGTCTGTTTATCACCATTAGGATATTAATAGCGTTAAACAACTTTTACTTTTGGACCAATAGCGAAATCCAGGAAAAAACAGCTGTTTTTTTCTAAAGTCTAAAATGTAGGTATAGAAAAGCTAGTACTTTATCCTCGATTGTATTATTGGTACCATCATCATCATCTCAGCCTATTGCAGTACTGCTGGACGTTAAACAGTCGTCGACGTCATCAAGCCACATAACCCATCTTCATAAGTAGTCATCGTGCTGCATCGTCCCACAATTCAAAATCAGAAAAATAAACGGGAGATGATTAACAACAATTAAAATATTATTGAGGTGTATTTAATATTCGATAAATACCTACTATTTACAACAAAAAATTATAACTAATATGGCAATGTATAAAATAATAATAAATGTGTGATTGCCGGTCATTACCGCCTAAGAGGCGAGAGGTTTTCGGCCTAAAGTAAATAAAAATAAATCATTTATTTTGGAATAATCCATATTAAAAGGTAAAATTACCAAAAATTCGAATTTTCAAAATCAAATCAAATCAAATTGTTTATTTGCCAGAATTGATGGAAATAACAGGTGTAACATACAGTGGTCCGAAAACAGTATTCTACTTGAGTACAAGCATGCATAATATTAATAAAATTTAAAATACATTTCTACAAATCAATATCCAACAATTACAATTCATAATGTCAAATTCAATTAATAATGTCTAGCTACTCCACAATGTCCAAATTATAATACAATGAAAATAATATTATAAATTCATATCCGTAATTCGTATAATATTAAAATCGCCATTTAAATCACATATTTAATTCTAAATATTCCCTTACACTACAAAAACATTCGTCAATTAACATATTATTTAATTGTGATTTAAATTTGTGGCTAAGTTAGATTATTTTCAGATTATCTGGTAATTTATTATATGTCCATTACCAAATACTGATTTTTAGTACGTTCACAATTAAAATTTAATAAAAAACGAACTAAGCAACAATGTATTTATTGCCTAACCTAAATAAGTTTGTTTCTAGGTCCAAGAACAACCTTCATGATCGTTAAGTTTTTTTAACTTTCCTAAAACCCATAGTCAAACTTGTACAAAAACAATTTCAATAACACATAACTCATCATTCACATTATCATAATACCTACTTACTTACTAGAAATAAAAATATCTTTCCGTTCCGAGCTTCAGATCTAAAAAAAGTTGGTAATTCATTTTTGGGGAATGTATAAAAATTTCAATAAATTAAAACAAACTTTTGTTGACCTGCCTGTTTAGGTATAAGATAAAAATCCTTATCAAAAAAAAGGATATTACAAAGTTGAAGATTACTTGAACGACAAGAGTGCATGGACTTAATAACCTGCCTAGGTCGCACTTACATGTCTTGTAATTGTATTGACAAAGGTGACTGAGTTTGTTGCGCCGCCGAAATCATAACATTTGACACTATTTGATTGCCGCCATAGGGCGTAGGTATACTCATGCAAAATAATTTCGAATTTTTTTAAGAGTACCTACAGGTGTTCCAAAGAATAAATAAGTTTCAGAGTGCTTAGAATGAAAATGAATACATTATACTGATCACGCAAGTAGTATTATGATTAGGATAAAATGGTAAGGATAGGTAGTAGATGTCATATTAATTCATTCTAGTAAGTATATATTATAATATTGATTACTTACATGGTTTTAAACTAATTACTTAGGTACTATTATTGTACATTTAGTCATTATATTTCTTAAGTTTTTACAGAAAAAATAGCAAAAAAGTGTTCAAATATCACCCGTTTAATAAATATTGTAGCCACTTCTAAATATACTTGAAACGTGTAAAAAAATTCTACAAAACTAATAAAATAATATAAAAATCGTAGGTACTTACCTACTAATAAAATAAAAAGCCTGCGATAAGAGTTTTGTATTACTTACCAGCCCGAATATCTCTGAGAGAGATGATGAGAGTAAGTATTTACTAGCTGTGCCCGCGACTTCGTCCACGAGGAATAGTAACTTTGGAGGTATAGTGACGTTCTGGACTTATTTATTTATTTTAAAACTTCTGTCATCAAACATACAAACGAACTCTTCAGCTTTATAATATTAGTATAGATGTACGCCAAAACATTCACTTATATGTAAAGAATTAGTGCAGTATCATAACCTAATGATAAAGCTGTTGATTTGTGTTGTATTTTATTTTTTATTCAAATAAATGATAAATCGTAAAACTCTTTTATTAAATTTCTTATAAGTTGAGGGTTCAATCTCTTTCTAGACAGATAAGTATTGTTCTTTAAAATACAGTCAAGTTATTGTAATTAATTTGTTTTTTTACATGTTTTAGCAAATGTAAGCTTATAAATCATAAATGTTTATTAAGAAACAGTTACTTCCATGGAAAACGACATATAGGTCAGTTGATTTTTCGAATTTCTTATCAAATCTTCAGTTATTTATTAATCTGCTTGATCTTTACTATGGCTATGTTAATTCAAGCTCACAATGTTCCAATTCTAATACGTTTTTCTAAGATTTAAAGTAAACTTTAATAAATAGTAATAGACTAATAGGTAATTGCAAGACTTGCAAGACTCTTGCTGCAAGACCAAGACCAAGACCAAGACTGGGAGCGCAAGACCAAGACCAAGACCAAGACCAGGTGTATTGGCGCAAGACCAAGACCAAGACTGGCTAAGTCTCGTCTTGTTCTTGCATTTGGGCAACACTAATCAATGTTGGTCCGATAGGAAAAGTTGTTGTATATGACCAGCTGATCACGTGGTTTTAAGGAGTGTCCCATTCTTTTGTACACCCTGTATATTAAAAAATATAAATAATAAAATATTTTTAATAAATAATATTTTTTCACGAATGTAAACGATTTTTCATCTTTTTTGCAGAATATCTGAACATATAGTTCAGTAATTTATCTCACACCTTCTAGATTTACAGAATGCTGTTCAAAGGTCGATGTGAAATATGTACCGCCGGGTTCTGTACTGAATAAACGACTGACTTTGATTATACCGGTTGTACTCGTAAATACCAAAGCTAATTCTGTATTATGATAATCGGTGACTATTCGTTACCGGGCTGCAAGTAACCCCCGTAAATATTTATGGGCGATGAGCCGACTGGACTGCCAACGATAGGGTTGACTTGCAACCCTTCGGGTAACGCCTTTGGTCAAATTAACATTTTGAAATTATCAATTGCTATGAAAACGTGCAGAATTTCCTAAAATCTAATGCATCGTCACAAATTACGTATAGCGGCGTTCTATTTTGTGGCATCGTTGTCGTAATCATTTACCTATTTGTTTCATTTTGTTTACATGGTCTTAAAAAGTATCCTACTAATTGCGAAAGTTTGTAAGAATGTATGTTTCAAAGTCAATTATTTTTGCAAATTGGCCACCAATGGCACTTTTACATGTCCCAATTTTTTTTTCCTACCACCGCTTAGGGACTACATATCGGCTGGTGATGAGAAGAAACGGCGCAACAAACTCAGTCACCTTTGTCAGCCTGGTTTTATTACAGGAAATACAATTACAAGATAGTGTAAGTGCGAGCTAGGCAGGCTATTAAGTCCATGCACTCTTGTCGTTCAAGTAATCTTCAACTTTGTATTATCCTTTTTCCATAAGGATTTTTTAATGTGGTTTTTGAACTTATAAACAGGCAAGTCAACAGAGTTTGTGGTACTTTATTAAATATTTTTATACATTTCCCCAAAAATGAATTACCTACTTTCTTTAATCTGAAGCTCGGAACGGCAAGTTTATTTTTATTTCTAGTATTATAATGATGTGAATCACATTTAAGGCTAAACGAACTAATGTTATTTCTAACATACATAATATTATCAAAAATGTATTGTGACGCTACTGTTAATATTTTAATATCTTTAAAGACCTCCCTCAGAGAGTCGCGAGGCCCAAGACAGTATATTGCACGTACAGCTCTTTTCTGCAACACAAAGATTGACTCAATATCAGCAGCTGAGCCCCATAGCAATAGACCATACGACAATAAACTATGAAAATAACTAAAATATACTAGTCTTGCCGTTTCGATATCAGCTAAAAGCCTTACTTTTCTCACAGCATAAGCCGCTGAACTGAGTTTGTCACTCTTTCACGCAAAAACGAGTTTGCGGTATTCTTAATATTGATTGTTTCGCCTGCCTTACAGAAACGAAACCCATAATATTGGACAACATCACATACATTACTCTGATACTAATGTATAAGTAGCTAAAGCACTTGTGTTATAGAAATCAGAAACAACGACGGTACCACAACACCTAGACCCGAGCCAATATAGAAAAGTTCGTTTTCTACATTGACCCGACCGGGGATCGAACCCGGAACCCCAGAGATGGCGGCGCCATTTAAAGACCGGCGTGCTCGCCTCTCGGTCACGGAGGTCGTCCAACTGAATGGATTTAGATGAAATTTTGCACTCATATAGAGTATCTCTATTTAGTCTGACGGTGGACTAGTAGAGAACGCCTCATGGCATTTAGTTCACCTTTTTTATGTTTTTTTTAAATCTGTGCAATAAAGTTTAAATGAATAAATAAGATCTGGATAAAATACCCAAAGAATCCTTTTTATCTCCCGGTTAAATGTTCCTGTGGGATTCTATATTTTGTACTTTATTTAACGTTTTTTGTTAGGGTTCCGTACCCAAAGGGTAAAACGGGACCCTATTACTGAGGGTCCGCTGTCCGTCTGTCCGTCTGTCAATCTGTCACCAGGCTGTCTCATGAACCGTGGTAGCCACACAGTAGTTGTAATTTTCACAGATGATGTATTTCTGTTGCTGCTATAACAACAAATACTAAAATTCAGAAAAAAAAATATTTTTACTAAATATTTTCCTTTCAAAATCAAAAATATTTACTATGCTTTATTTATACATTGCCCAAAGTTAATATTATACAAATTCCAGTATCTTGTAAACCAATTTTAATGACATGGCCAAACGTTGACTGACATATCAATTGACGACCTCCGTAGCCGAGAGGCGAGTACGCCGGACTATATGGCGTCGCCATCTCTTAGGTTCCGGGTTCAATCCCCGGTCGGGTCAATGTAGAAAACGAACTTTTCTATATTGGCTCGGGTTTGGGTGTTGTGGTACCGTCGTTGTTTCTGATTTCTATAACACAAGTGCTTTAGCTACTTACCTTAGGATCAGAGCAATGTATGTGATGATGTTAATATTTATTATTATTATATCATCAAACGTTGACGTTTAAAAGATACGGCCAGTTTTAACCCGTTTTATGAAATACGAAAATTTCATGAAATGGCCGGCCACATCATGAAGTGATTAATTTTAAGATCGGGCCACGAAATAAACACCAGTTTATAATCACTAGCAAAAGACAGCGCTCTCAACAAATCATGGAATCTCGCAATAGTTGCCCATTTGACCATACCTCGGAGATAGATTTAACAATAATAATGATTTAGTGACACCCACAGTGGATTTAGGGTTCCCCAGGCGGCCTGGACACCCCTCCCCTGATTTATTTACAACGCCGAGTCCGTACCTGGCATCCCACTTAGCTGGCTACTTTGATTTGGGGCCCTCGTTTTCTTGTAATTGACGGTATTATTGAATTTATCAAATACTAGCAGCCCGTCCCGCACGGGGTAGACAATTATCGCTAATAGTTTCGGCAGCGCATTCGACGAAAGACATTTTAAGACTCATTTTTCTACACCTTCGGTTACATTGTTCAAATTTTACCAAGGATCCCTAATTTTTTTAAAATGAAATGTAGCCTATGTCATATTGGAAGAATGTAGCATTCTATTGGTGAAAGAATTTTTTAAATCGGCCCAGTACTTTTTGAGCCTATTCATTACAAACATACAAAAATGGTACAAATCTTTCCTCTTTATAATATTAGTATAGATATAGACTAGCTGGGCCCGTGGCTTCGCATCTTTAGCAGCGGCTTATCACCCCCTTATCTTGCGAGATTAAAAAAGTATCATAATGTCATTTTAGGCTGACTCCGAGACAAAGGATAATGCTAAAATTCTATAGGAAAAACACCCAGAGTCGATTAAAATAATTTATGTATGGGGAGATAGGGCAAAGATATCATATTTGATTTCACTAAAACTATCTCCAAGTATTAAAATAATGCAATGAAAAAACATTAGTGGGTATTTTATTATAAGGAATCAGGATATTTACTAAATTATTTTAATCGACGCTGGGTTTGTTTTTTTAGCATTCTCCTTTCATGAAAATTAGACTGTAATGACTAATATTAAGGAAAGTTTCATTCGTAATTTGTTTTAATGATATTCAAGACTCAGCCCCCCTAGTATGACAAACAAACGCGATATGATATAAATAGCTATATATCGACACCCAACTGTCAAAATATGATATACTTAGCCGCCATCTTGAACTTTTATCGAAACAGCGAGCATGTCCGTGCCGGTAACGTGACAGTGACAACGTCCAAATATGTTCATATTTGGACAGTTGTTTGTCGATAAATCGGTATATCATATCGTGTTTTGTAAGGTGTTTGTATGAATGGTCCCGAGTTATATCGCTTTGTTTTTCGAGGCCAGACACGGTTTTCTTGTTCTCTACGAGTAAGTAAGTGAATTCACATTAAGTATCTCTTAATTTTCGATTTCTCTATTGTCTCCTTCGAAAAAAATATCATTCGGAAAGAGAAGGAAAAAAACGATAGCGTAGGTTAATTTTAGTTCCATTTACTCACCACCGCTGTCTTCGCGCGAGTTAAGGTGAAAATTTTCAAAGTACCGAGACTGACTCTCTGTTAGTACGTAGTATACGTAGTATTGTACTTTTGGTCTGCTTCTCAATCGCTAAGTAAGTCTCTGTTAATTTAATCTGCCAAGTAATTCATACAAAATGTTTTATTTATTCAAATTTATTTGTTAAGTAGTGCTTACTTTTCGATTGTAATACAGAACCTTAGGACGTTTTCTGATTTGTCGGCACAGCAGCGTCGCGACATCAGCATGCTCGGTACAGAAAGTATGGAATCTGTGCCGCGCCGCTGCCACGCATACCGAGCCAATCAGGAACTCTCCATTGAAATATAGGCGCTCGGTAAGCTTTCTGTACCGCGTATACCGAGCATGCTGATGCCGCGCCGCTGCTGCGCCAACAAATCAGAAAACGGCCTTACTCTGTGGAAATACGATTGGATTAAAATAGTAACCGTCGTGCTGGACTGTACCTTTGCAGTTGGTGTATCGCCGTCAGTCGTCAGCCGATCTTAGCAGTTCCTCTTGCACTTCGCCAATCAGACTCCGTAGCAACTTCGGCACAATAGCCTCACAATATAACTTCATACTCGAACAAGTATTATCAAAAATGAACCGTAATATAAGACAGGTAGAGTCCATTTCGGAGTGCAAGGGGGAAAGCTGACTTAGAGCTGTTTGCAGTAGACGCGTGCACGATGCAGTCGACTCCTAGCCTCAGATGTGCTAGGGATGGATGGAGGGACTCGTTTTGAATTCATCGATATCGATAGTATAAATTATTGGCATCAGGTAAAAATACAAAATTATTATTAATTACCTATTTGCTGCTAGCGATAAGACCGCCTAAATTGTACCATTCTCAATGTATTTTTTTCTGTGTACTGTTTGTTTTGTGTGGTGTGCAAAAAAGAGTATCTATTCAAACTTTATTGCACAGAAAATTTAACAAAAATTTACAATGTTTAAGCATTTCTGATCTTAACCAATAGTCAAATATTTGTAAAAATATTTCTATAGGGTGTTGACGGTAGTATACTACTCAGCTATACATATAGCTACATCATCTTATCACGTGACGTCCTGGGTAGCTTAGTTGGTAAAGCACTCGCCCGGCTTGCGATGGGACGTGGATTCGAGTCCCACCTGAGGTCGATGATTTTTTTTTCAAGTGCTATTTATATTCAATTAAACCTTGCATGAAATTGCTAAAAACAAAAATTTACAATATATTGTACAGATTTAAAAAAATCATACAATATTTAAATTTGGTCATTTTATGCCATGAGGCATTTTCTACCAGTCTATCATTATGCTAAGCAAATATTATTGTGGGCGATGCAATAAAGGAGACGCAATAAATTTACTTTTCACTTTCTTTAAATTTTTTTATTATTTTACTTTTCAGTTTTCACCTATTAAAATCAGAGTAAAACATCCGATGCTAGATGGACGCCATTTGATTATTAACTTTATGACAAATAAAGAGGCGGTATTTGATCAGTATTGTTAGGGTAAATAATATTTGAAGATAAATAATATTTTTTTTTGTATTCATAACAAGTTCGCCTAGTTAAAGATTGTTTTGAAGAAAAGTGTCGTGTGGTGCCAGCACTTTAAAAGAAATTGCACCACCCCTTCTCTTCCTATGGGTGTCGTAAGAGGCGACTACAGGAGAACCGCCACAAGAAGACGGGCAGCAGCGTCTCCTCTCCACCATTGGCCAAACTGCGATCGCCAACCCGCCTGCCAAGCGTGGTGATTATGGCAAAATCCTCCTTTTGGAGAGGCCTGTGTCCAGCAGTGGACTGTTATAGGCTGGTGATGATGATGATGATTGAAGAAAAGAACAAGAATTAACTTTTCAGATTTCGATGATAGTCCGATATTGAATTTCCATGTAGAAATAGATGAGATGGTAGTTTATTTTTAAATTTATCATACAGGGAGTACCTGCTTCCATACTAGACGAAGATGTCGATGTCAAGTCAGAGTTCGATATCGAGTTTTCATGCCACGTTAAGATGTCGATGCCGTCATGGCTCATCCCTAGGCATGAAAGTTTGATAAGGGCCCCTCATTACCAGTTTTTTCAGTGAATACTTCAGCAGGCCCGCCAGTGATTTTCCGCGTGTTTTGCTTTAGACCGTCAAACCAAGTTATGTGCTCTGCGACAGTTTTACTGCTTCCAACTAAATTGCAGTGCACGAGGTTTAGTATTGTTACAACGAAAACCGAAAACAAAATAAATTCTTTATCATAGGATAAAGAATTAATTTTGTTTTCGGTTTACGGTTTGTTAACGAGACTATTCTCGTAAGAAGAATTCTGGAATATTGTAGTTTAATCTGGCGGCCATTAGAATAAGTAAACACGGTCGGTCGGTCTTCTATAGATTGTACTTCGGAGAGTGTGCTAATAAGCTGCATGAGCTCAAACCACCGTCACCTTTCTTCCATCGGACATCCAGACGCACGGCCGGCTACCATCCGCTCTTAGTTGATATACCCATAATCCGCACTAAGCGCTTCTCATCATCTTTTATAATGCGCACAGCTAAAGAGTGGAATTCCCTGCCTGCGTCTGTATTTCCGAGTGCATATAACCTGACTCTCTTTAAGTCCAGAGTGAATAGGCATCTTCTGGGCAAGCTCGCTCCATCGTAGATCCCATCTATGCTCTAGAGCAAGATTGGGGTCAAGAGTAAGCCCATCTCAAATAAAAAAAAAACCTCTTATTATATTACTTATTCTATTTTACATTTCTAGGTAGCTTTCAGGCTACACACAAACTTATAGGCAAACACAACTTGCTGAACTTGCACTACAGTAAGTTAAATACATACAATCTTCATTAATAAATCAGACTGCTCGTGGTTTACAAATTTCGATCAGTCAAAAAATCATTTGTTGTATAATAACACTTCTTTGTAAGAAAATCGTAAAGTTTTGCGTTTCAAACAACTTAGTTTATCGGTGTTACGAATTGACTGGAATTTTGTTGAAGATATGACGTGCATTGCAAAAGATACTTATTCGTAGCAGAGCTGTTTGACTCGTTAATGAACACAGTTTGTAGTTATGGCGCTTCCGTGTTTTAAATTCATATAGCTCCATATTTGTCGTAACAAATATTGCACTTTCATAAATGTACAAGCATGGCATTGTCAAGATTTCATACATTACATAAAACGGCCTGCACGAATCTGTTTGCCGCAAGCTGTACATTGTTCGTATGCATCGTTTCTGAGCTCTGGAGAATATTTTTGAATCATGCGAATTCCAATTCGAATACGAAATGGCAAGATTCGCATGCGAATGACTAAAATCGCTATTTTGGAAAATTCATTCTGTGAATTCTGCAACGAGTGGTCCGACCCACTCGTATTTCGATTCTACTAGTAGCAAGTTTAGAAGTATGACTTTGACAAGTAAACATATGGTTCACAGATTAAAAACTTTTTTTCGTTCCGTTCCATGCGATTCATTGCCGGTTTTTAAAATCAATAAGTTTTTGCATTCCGGTTTTAAATATTTTCTACGTGAAACGAAAATAGTTAAAGAATTTTACCATAACAGGAACACAGAATTCGGGTGATACAAAAATGCGTAAAATTGGGAGTGATAGAAATAGAATTCGCACACGAATCGTATTCGTGTTCGAATTCAAGATTCATTTCGAATGCTTCAAAAATACGTCTCCTGAACGCAAGATCTTTATCTGTTGAGTTTCCCCAAAATATTTTTCCGTATCGTAATGTAGATGCAACGTAGCCATGATAGGCCATTAACAGAGTTTAATTTTTCTTAAATTGTACAGTGCATACGAAAACTGGCTTAGTTTCTTACAGACATGTTCAATGTGAGTTTTCCATTGTAACATATCAATGAAAGTTTGCAAGTTGTATGGGTGTCCAAATCTTAAAACTGCATAAAATGTGTACCTACAAATTTTCACGGAACTTTCGGTGGGCGAGTCCGACTCGCACTTGCAACAGAATTAGAATTTTTATTTGCTTTAAAAGTGGTAACAGTGGGTCTTATAATAAGTATAATGTTATGAACAGTTCAGCACCTTAAGCTTTGTCGTATAAAGCATGCAAAAATTGTAAGATTAATTATTAAATTTATTACATTATTCAAATTCAAAAAATTACAAAATAGTTATTGAATTTAATTAATTTATTACTGACACACACACTGATAGCTCCTTCCTACTTCCAAAGGTCGTCAGTCCATCGAGCTGGGGGCATCCTACACTACGGTGCTACGGTTTTGCGACCGATATGGCCGTCCCTCTTGCAAAATTGCTTATACAGGGTGTAAAAAAAGGCTTAATTCTATTCATAAAACCAAGTAGAATGCAAAAAATAATTGCTGGGAAATTACTTTTATTTTTGGGTATCAAAAAAAATAACTTATTTCTAATTGCCGGCTGTGCCCTTTAAAGGCATTTTATGAAAGAAGTACTAAAATTTTAATCACGTTTCTTTGTCAAAAAGTTTAGTATTATCAAACAAAAGTCAATTTTGTAAAAATCTTTAAAAAAAAATTGTATCTTTGACTGTCAATAACTCGGTAACCCGTCATTTCCCAGGTATAGTGTTAAAGAAAAAAATGATCGTAATAATACGTAGAATATGTGGTATTCGGCTTCGTTAAGCCTTTTTTTACACCCGATATAATTAAATCTGACTTTTGAATATAATTTCTGATAAGGAAAACTATCCAGATTTCATTTCAAATTAATTTCAGTGCCAAGAAAGATTCTCTCGAGTTTGTATATTTACAATAAAAGGGAAGTAAGATACAAATATGCATCAAGTAAGTAGAAACAAAACATCTATTAAATACCTTTTCATTGTTTACGAGGTAAGCATAGGTTTTTTAAGGTTCCGTAGTCCTGACAAGGAACCCTTATAGTTTCGTCATGTCTGTTTGTCTGTCTGTCCGAGGTTTTGCTTGGAGACTGTTGACCATAGAGAGCTGTAATTTTGTGGAAATGAATATAATCACGCCGACAAAGTGGAAGTATAAAATTTTGAAAAACATTTTTTTAGGGTAGCTGTTTGGACATGTACCGTGGGAATGGTTTTTTTTTCATCGTCTACCCCGAATTCTAAGTATATTTTTAAATCATAATTTTTGGTATTTGATTTGATCAGCAATTAAAAATGGCGTTTTTTTTTTATTTTTCCCATGAATGTTCGTGGAAAGAAGTTTAAATAATTAAAAAAAAAAAACACAAAAAAATTAAAATTACACTTTCGCGTACTCAACCAATATACAGGATTATATTGAAAAACTTTTGTTCTATCACTTTTTAAATAAATAAATATTGGACAACATCACATACATTGCTCTGATCCTAAGGTAAGTAGCTAAAGCACTTGTGTTATAGAAATCAGAAACAACGACGGTACCACAACACCCAGACCCGAGCCAATATAGAAAAGTTCGTTTTCTACATTGACCCGACCGGGGATCGAACCCGGAACCTCAGAGATTGCGGCGCCATTTAAAGTCATGCTCGCCTCTCGGCCACGGAGGTCGTCAATTACAAGTCACAACGCGATTTTTTATAATTATCAGTTATCAAAGACTGCAAGGTCAGCGTACCATATGAACCGAAAAAGGGGCAGTTTGCACCCTTAATCAAGTTGCCCCTAACTTGAGAAAGTGATTAACATTGAATAAGGTGGGGCCACCAATCGAGTGTCGTGGGGACTCCAATATTATGTTCGAGTGGAAAAATTAAAAATCCGCCATATTTTACTAACTTAAAGCTGTATGTTGTTTTAGGCGTTTTTACTTATTCAAAATCAAAGTTCGAAAAAAAAGCTAGAGATCTTATCCGAATCTCATTTGATTCTGATGATCTATTTTTTACGGTTTCAAACGTACGGGTAAAAAACCGGCCAAATGCGAGTCACCCGCGCACAAAGGGTTCCGTACCATTTTCTATAAAAACGGCAAAAAAATCACGTTTGTTGTATGGGAGACCCCTTAAATATTTATTTTATTTTGTTTTTTAGTATTTGTTGTTATAGCGGCAATAGAAATACATCATCTGTGAAAATTTTTACTATCTTACTATCACGGTTCATGAATAAAGCCTGGTGACAGACGAACAGACAGACATACAGACGGACAGCGAAGCCTTAGTAATAGTAATTTTACCCTTTGGGTACGGAACCCTAAAAACGAATCCAAGCATCACTCGTGTGTCTGTCGATTCGTCTGTCACAGCCAAACTGATCTGAAACTTATATTTTAAAATACAGTCAGATCCTATTAAAAGTTGAAGATAAAATTGCATCTCTATATGGGTACAAAAAAGGGGATGACTACAACTGCGGGTCTTGCTAGCCACGAACTATTATTTAAACTCTCGATCCACCGACTCAAAAAAAATCTGGTTAGGTTGACTGTGTAAGCCCTCACGTTAAAAGAATTGCAACACCCCTTCTCTTCCTATGGGTGCCGTAAGAGGCGACTACAGGAGAACCGCCACAAGAAGACGGGCAGCAGCGTCTCCTCTGCCTGCCAAGCGTGGCGATTATGGCAAAATCCTCCATTTAGAGAGGCCTGTGTCCAGCAGTGGACTGATATAGGCTGGTGATGTGATTTGTTTTGTAGGAACAAACGAACCGAAGGCATATGTACGGACAACAGCTCGTCGACCTACCACAAAATGTCAAGTTTTCTCATTTGAAAATGATATCTATATGTCAGGCTTAAAGTTGAAATCTATTGGAGAATTTTTGCCTTTTTGGGTAGGTCGACGTGCTGTTGACTGTAACTTTTCGTGCGTTCGAACGAGTTAACTTATTAAAGTAAACCATTTACTTGTTAAACCTCTTGACAATTTAGGAATAATTGACAACCGTCGTGTGTTTATTACACGACTATTTTGAGTTCTTTGTACACGGTGTTACTTTGCATTCTTGCCATATTTACAGAGGTAACTATATCATTGACAATGATAACAAATCAGTAAAAAAGAAAGACCTAATTCTATTTTTTTTTAATCTTGAGTATTTTATTTTATCGACAATTTATTAAACACAACACTAATTATAGAAACGCATGCACATCGCTGTTCTTATTCATCGGCACAAAAGACTTTGTAGTATTATTTGATTAGTGATCGCGTACCGTTCGAGACAAAATCTGTTTATTCCTATGTGTACTGCAAAACCAAATTTACTAAAAACTTAGTGTGCTTTATTTATGGGAGTCTTTAGTTTATCTAAACAATAGGTATTGTTCCCTACTTTTATCTCTGTGAATATGGTAAGGATGCAAAGTAACACTGTGTATTTTGTCAATGGATTTATGTGAAATGTCAATATCATTTATTTGGTCTATTTAGACATCCGTAGCCGAGAGGCGAGCACGCTAGACTATATGGCGCTGCCATCTCTGAGGTTCCGGGTTCGATCCCCGGTCGAGTCAATGTACAAAACGAACTTTTCTATAGTGTTGTGTTAGGTAGCGTCGTTGTTTCTGATTTCTATAACACAAGTGCTTTAGCTACTTACCTTAGGATCAGAGCAATGTATGTGATGTTGTCCAATATTTATATTTATATCCGAACGAACGAAAGAACGAAGCTCGCGCAAACCAGCCTTTATCTTTAACCGAACGGCACCCACTTCAGTTTCATTAGGGTGACTGAGTAATTAATTTTTTTTAAGTACAAATTAGACGCCTTCTTGCTCGCTCGTGCGAAAACTGGGAACTTTACGTGTTATTTCATTACTTTTGGCCTTAATTATTTTTCTTTTCACTCCCTTTGGCGGGTAGGTTTTTTTCCCTGTAATATTGATATTTTAAAAATATTTTTGACGACCTCCGTAGCCGAGAGGCGAGCAAGCCGGACTTTAAATGGCGCCGCCATCTCTGAGGTTCCGGGTTCGATCCCCGGTCGGGTCAATGTAGAAAACGAACTTTTCTATATTGTCTCTGGTCTGGATGTTGTGGTACCGTCGTTGTTTCTGATTTCTATAACACGTGCTTTAGCAACTTACCTTAGGATCAGAGCAATGTATGTGATGTTGTCCAATATTTATTATTATTTATTTTTAAGGTGTATTTAAATCTTTTGGCTGCTTTATAGACAGATTAATTTTCAATAATTGATGCTTATCCAACAAATAATGACGACTATTAGACGTCGAGGTATTTTTGAAGCAAAAAAATCCAATTCACTAACATACGTAATACGAAAAATGATGATTTTTGTACACGATTCGTACGATTTATACCAGAGGCGTTTTCCTGTACACCCAGATCCGAGCCTGATAAAAACTTTATTGTTCTGATCTGAGAATTGATTTCTTGTGGCCTTATTACAAAAAAAAAAGACGGCTTAGACGATGTCTAAAAATTAACCACCAATTTAAATGTTGATATATCAGACATGATTGGTAATAATGACTTACTTTATAAATTGGTTGGCTAATATTTAGACAGTGTTTAAACCTATCTATCTTTTTTTGTAATAAGGCCATTGCTGTTATGTTTTCACCGGGCGAATATCCTAATTATCGTTTCAACGGCGACTTTAATTTTCGTCAAATAAAAAGAACGCTGGTGGGTGGCGCTACTTGTCTCCACCGAACACTTATAGCAGTACTGAAAATGTTAGTTCCTGTTTTGGCCACCGCTCTTTTTACGTGACGCCAAGTATAAGTGGCGCTTCTTCTTGTAGCCCTCAATTTATCAAAAGTCATTAATTAAGATTTAGTAAAATATAAGTACTTGTAAAAGCCTGTACGTATTTTTATAACCTATTTTTCAAATAATGAATAAAAAGAGATTTTATGACGAAAAATCTAGTCACACGATAGGGTGTAAGGCCAAAATCGAAACAAAGTAGTATAAAGACGACCTCCGTAGCCGAGAGGCGAGCACGCCGGAATATATGGCGTCGCCATCTCTGAGGTTCCGGGTTCGATCCTCGGGCCTGTACCGCCGTTGTTTCTGTAAATTAAATTAAATTAAAAACCATTTATTTCGGACTACAATCCATATTAGTGTTAGTAACAATTTGCTTACTAACTATGTTAGTAAGTACTCCTAAATTCTCATATGCCCATATAAGTTTGACGCATATGAGCACATGAGAACAGGATCAACAGAGCCAGCTAGCATATGCTGCGACTGAGGGCAGCAGGCGACAGATGCGCAACTACCCAGTGCCTCAACATGCCACTATCCTCTCTTATAGCAATGGTGTTCAGAATGCCATTGGCACTTACCACGTACTACCACGTACCCTACTCATCAGGGAGCCGATTCTTTTTCGCACTATTGCATGGAATCCATCCACGCGAGCTTCCGCGAACATCCCTGATGCACTACAATATCGCGGCAGCCCCATCAGCATCCTGAACCCATTGTTGTACTGCACTCGCAGGGCATTAAAGGCTCGCCGCGTGTATGACGTCCACAGGCTACAGGTATAAAAATACTGGCAATAGGATTTAAACAACGTAACCTTAACTTCCTTATTGCAACGTGCAAACCTGCGACATTTAATATTGTCATTTTTATAACACAAGTCCTTTAGTACTTACTACTATGGATCAGAGCAATAATAAATATTGGATAACATCACATAAATTGCTCTGATCCTAAGGTAAGTAGCTAAATCACTTGTGTTATAGAAATCAGAAACAACGACGGTACCACAACACCCATAACCGAGACAATATAGAAAAATTCGTTGTCTACATTGATCATTGATTTAAGAGATGTTGTCCAATATTTATTTATATTATTTAAAGTATTTATATTTATATTTGAACGTGCTCCGTGTAAGCGCACTCCAGTTTTTCTATCCTTATAATCTGATGCGGATTTCGCCGAGTTTCGCGCGGCGCTTAATTCCTTCTGGGAGTAGTTCCGGACAAATGTAATTAACGAACTTTTCGGATTAACCGCTGTTTTTCTAGCGGCTTCGGCCAGTTTAACCTGGCCGCTTTGGCATCCGATAGCCAGTGGGACACCTAGAAATAACACGAAAATCCTTTCGGCGTTCGAGTAAAAGAAATTGAGTGCTTTGCATTAGAGATGGTGAATATATCTATTATCAGTTAAATTTAACTAATAAAAAAAAATATCACATTTATTCAATAAATATTATTAACCTTATTCAATAAAAATATTCATTAGAGCCGTTGATAATTAAACGCAACTAATATTTTAATTCGTATAGATAAATCTAACCGATTGATAAAATTATCTGATGAATATTTTTAACGCTAGTCCGCAAAGAATAAAAATATCATAACCGATCTTTCAAATATATTTATTCGTTTATTGAGTAAGTTAACTTAAGCATTAAGTAAACGGAATAGAGCCTAAATTTGAATGCATTATTTAGGACACGAGTGGCGTCGTGAGTGAGACGAGGTCACGAGGTGTAACGCGTAATACTATTTTAACTACGGTGAAAAATATCAAAACTGAATCTGCATAAATATATTAACTAATATTTTCAACCATATTCAACAACAGGTAAATATATCAAAAAATGTATCTGCATAAAAATATCAACTGATATTTTCAACCATTAAAAATATCGATATTTTTATTCAACCAATATTTTTTAACGAATATTTTTTTTCAACCATTAACGCCACCACTACTTTGCATCTATTTAAAAGGATATTTTTTTCACAATCACTCTAATTACACAGCCTTAAACTAATTATACCTAGCTTGTACTAATGGCGACTAGATAACGGTTAAACATAGGTAAAAATGCTCGTGCCTATCACACAATATTGCCAGTCGCGGGATTCGATCCCGCGACCGCTAGGCTTTGTAGTTCGGAGTAGTATTTGACGTTCGTCTCAACTAAACCAGACTCAGAACTGGAGAATATAACTACACGAATGAAATGCTATGTTGCGTGTCACGTGTTTTATCGGTTCTCAATATTCGTTGTCGAAGTATTCTGAAACGGGAAAGGTTGCAGAACGGCTTGATGAAGAAAATCGTCCACTTAAAATTTTAAATACAACTCTCCACTTGAAACCCTTCGAAAAATACTTTGGTTTATAAGCGGACTGCTAACTATACTGACAAATACACATTGACTAAATCAACTAATCATAATGAGAGACAATTAAATATAATATTTATGTTGCTATGTTAAACGGTTAATAATATTAGCCTGAATAATGTTAGCTAGGAAATAATGTGAGATTAATTTAAATACTATTTTATTTTATTTTTAAGTAAAAAGGCAATCATCATCATCATTACCAGCCTATTCCGTCCACTGCTGGACACAGGCCTCTCCAAAAAGAGGATTTTGCCATAATCGCCACGCTTGGCAGGCGGGTTGGCGATCGCAGTTTGACCAATGGTGGAGAGGAGACGCTGCTGCCCGTCTTCTTGTGCCGGTTCTCCTGTAGTCGCCTCATACGACACCCATAGGACGAGAAGGGGTGGTGCAATTCTTTTAATGTGCCGGCACCACACGACAAAAAAGGCAATAGTTTGCCTTTAATGTTTGCTGTGCCTTCGCTGGGCGTCACTTGTACCTTACCTATCCTGTAACAGCTTAACTTACTTGTGACTTGCAATTAATAAATCTAATCGAATCTCAACCTTTTCTTCTTACGAGTAAATATGGCGAGAGGAAGCTTGCCATGGTGTACATCGGGTGTAAAAAAGGCTTAACGAAGTCGAATACCACATATTCTACGGATTATTACGATCATTTTTTTCTTTTACACTATACCTGGGTAATGACGGGTTACCGAGTTATTGACAGTCAAAGTTACAATTTTTGTTTTCAATTTTTTTTTACACAATTTACTTTTGTTTGATAATACTAAACTTTTTTACAAAGAAACATGATCCGCTTACACACACAGGCATAGTCTGTGGCGTGCGCGCTATACATTGCGGGTTAGAAATAAGTTATTTTTTTTTAATACCCAAAAATAAAAGTCATTTCCCAGCAATTATTTTTTTTGCATTCTACTTAGTTTAATGCATAGAGTTCGTGGTTTAAAGCTTCGTCAAGCCTTTTTTTACACCCTGTATAGCTCAACTGCCATACTTATTGATTTCGTAGCGATTCAACATCAGAATTTTCTAATGAATTATAATAACCCGGGTTATCCGAGCTTAAAATTGGACCACATCACACACATTGCTCTAATCCTAAGGTAAGTAGCTAAAGCACTTGTTTTAATAGAAATCAGAAAAACGACGGTACCACAACACCCAGTCCCGAGACAATATAGAAAAGTTCGTTTTCTACATTGACCCGACCGGGGATCGATCCTGTAACCTCAGTGATGGCGGCGCCATATATTCCGGCGTGCTCGCCTCGTCGAAATGATGTGTTAATTATAGGTGATTGGTGTCATCATTCCAAATCCCAATCCGATTGAAGTAAAGAAGCTAATTCCAAAACCATTTGTAGACGCTAAATATAAACTGAATTTTGGTATTTAACATCACATAAAATTACAACATGACGTTCTACAAAAATTCAAAAAATGTTTGACATTCATACGGCTTATAACGACGGAGGAGCTTACATCTGACGTCACAGAGTTTGCGTGTGTGAGTGTCCCATGTCTGTGCATGAAAAAAGCCATATTGAATGACAGCAAATATCAAATGTGAATGTGAGAGGGAAGATACATTGTACCATTGTACAGGCTTACAATGTACGTAAAAAAGTCATAAAAAACGACCATTTTTTTTTTTATTCAAATTACTTTCATTAATTTGTTAAAAACAATAAAAAAATACCCTTCAAATCATTTTTCATGTCAAATTCCCTAAACTAATTAAATGTATCTCTGATTGCGCCGCTTAATCTCTTAACAACCCTAGGTCCAGGGGTCCGGTTAAACTAGTCGGTCCGGCCACATTTTTCGGCCACTTATTTAGTTTTAGTTGTGCCACATTCGGGACCAGCCCCTGGACAGTGAGATATTCGCTAATTTCCTTGTTGTAAATTTGTTTTTGTACTTCGTTAAGCAATCTCACACTAAGAGAAAGCAGGGAAGTGAAACTAATGATGCAGTTAAAAGCATTGGGATACTAAGAGCTCATTATCAAAGCGTTCTTGTTCAAATAGGGCAATATTCTTTAACCATTCACGTAAATTTTAGGTAATTCATTAAATAAATAACTCGGACAAAATCACATACATTGCTCTAATCCTAAGGCAAGTAGCTAAAGCACTTGTGTTATAGGAATCAGAAACAACGACGGTACCACAACACCTGGAACCGAGTCAATATAGAAAAGTAAGTTTCCCACAGTGGCCCGACCGGGGATCGAACCCGGAATATAGTCCGGCGTACTCGCTTTCCGGCTACGGAGGTCGTCATAATGGTTTTTGAAAGTTAAGAAAAATCAATCAATTATTCAAAATTAAGGGAAGAGTTTATAAAAATTTGCATCTTTAGAAGAGAGGAGGTGGAAAAAACGGTATGAGACTAGGAATATGATTACATTTGAACAAAGTTATCTTCGAGGTTAATTATTAATATGGGGAGCCATTTTTTGTTCGAGTTCGAAGTTATTACCATTTTAAAAGTTGACAATTTTAATAAGAAAATATCATGTAAAAGCTATTTTAAATGTATAGGTACCTATCTAAGTACCAAATGATTATTTCGGTTCTTTATACTTGAATCGAATTATCTATGTCGATGGTAAATAATGTATGGAACAGCGATTTTTGATTAAGTTTTCTATATTAACTCATTAAAATTATTTGTATTACCTTAGTCTTAGCCCCTGTTTCACAATTTACGGTTATGTTCTAGGTAAGTTCTGAATAAGCGATTTTTTACTTATCTGAAGGATTAATTTTTTTTACGACCGTCAAATAGTTTTATCAATTTATCTGTTACATAGCTATTTGGCCACATAACTAACTTATATTAAAATTTTAATTACCGAAGTGGAACCTCATACACTTTAACTCAATATGATCACGTATATGCAATAATCAGTAGAGCAAGATTTTGCCACGTATATTTATCAAACAGCCCCCCGGCACACGTCTCGAAGGCGATGCTTTTGAAAAACAAAGAATTCTGCGGAATGCTACCCATAAATTTGGACGCCACGGGAATTCCACGTTTGCATACAGGCCCTGTAGGGTGACCATGGGTGTTGATATTGTTTAGGATTGTTTGGAAGAAAGCAGACCTAACTTAAGCAGTCTATTTTACGATGGCCTTTGTAGCCGGAAGGCGAACAAGCCGGATTAAGTTCAGTAAAATTATAAGCATCATACAATTTTAGCACAGGACATAAGTAAAAAAATTCCGTGGTAAAAACTCACCTTTCGAAGTGTGGTGCCAGTCAATTATTATTATCTAACTTCAAAACGAAAATCAGTAAATAACAGCTTTTAATAGTCGTAAACTACTTAGGCTGGGTTGCACCATTTTATTTTAACTTTGACAAACGTCAAAAGTCTGTCAAACTCCATACAGACACACCGGTTAAAGTTATAATTAATTTTAAAGTTAAGCTTATGCAACTCAGTCTTACTTAAATAAAGTCATGTTTCAATAAATAAATAATGGAAATCTCAATGATCACTAATGGAAAAGAAATTCGGTCGCATTCGGCGAAAATTATTTAGAAATTAAATAAATGTAGGACTGTTTTTTTTAATAAAAAAAAAACTAGAATAGAATAGAATAGAATAGAAATCGTTTATTTGCTAAAAAACACGGTAAAAGGTTATTACAATTATGTTAATGTTCTCATGTTTTGCCACTTAAAAGTAGCATGCAAACATTAAGTAAGTTACAGGATAAATGTCTATTTTATTATGAATTAGGTACTATGTCAATAATATGAACTATGTCAGTAAATTATGTCATTATATTTAAGGGAGAAAAAATCATTCAGCCCATAAAAACTTTGCTCATTAAGCCATCTATAGAGCCTACTAGCTAACAGAAAATATAATTACCTTCACTTAAGTCCATGATAGCTCTTCTGGTAGGGTCACCCGAAATGCTTTTCCTAAGGCGGCAGACACACGATTTTAGGCGATCACATACGTACAACTACCTACCGTTGAATGCTACGTAGAATGATTTCCCGTGCGTGCGTCCTGTTTCCGAATGTACTTTGCTATCAGAAAAATAAAAACGTGGGCGTATAACTGGGTGTTTGGAAAATGGTATTCAAGCTTAAACTAGCGTATGTTAACTCATTAAATACTATTAAGTACTATGGCGTGCTATGGCGTCGAGGTCGGAGATTTGATACCATCATGTTTTTAAGCATCGGATTCTTAAAATTCAGTTTTGTATGAAAAAGGAAATGATTACATAAAAATATATTGTTTTAAACTTTCATGGTCACTAACATTAGAATAGTTTGTAACGAGATTGCTACCATGTACCTTATTTTTGAGTTCCCGATATTTCGGCACTGTTGCAAGCGCCATAATCAGGGAGTAACTGAAGATCTTGCGGGTAAGTTGTTAAGGGCCAACATATCGGTCTACCCTCTTTCGCTGTCTTTTATTGCACGCGCCGGTACCATTGTCTACAAACTCACTATTTTCTCGCACCTGTTCTCGACACACAACACTAACAGTATCTGAGCACGAAACAGCAGTTTGTTGTTTTTTCCGGTTTTTGCACATACGATCTTCAGTTACTCCGTGATCATGGCGCATGAAACAGTGCCGAAATATCGGGAACTCAAAAATAAGGTACATGGTAGCAATCTCGTTACAAACTATTCTAAGATTACATAAAATTTCTGATATTATTTATACTACGCATAAGGAAGCATGGACTAGTTTCGGCTAGAAATACGGACTCAATACCAAAAATCATGTATATGTTCTTAAAATATTATTACTTCAACCTTGTTTCGTTTTTCCTGGAGTTTGATATACAACACTGCCTACAGGGTTAGGTCTTTGGATGCCACATGAGAATTCATATATTGAAAAACTGTTATACGCTTACTTAAGTAGGTAACTACCTACATTCCAAAGCTTACAGCCAACACAGAACGTCAATTTCCTCAACTGATATTCTACTTCAACATTATTTTATATAAGATGTAGGTAATATCAGGTAATTATTTTCTAGGAGGTGGTTCTACTGCTCAAATAAAATAACTTTTTGTATGAGACCAACTTCGAAATCGTAAAAAAATATTTCATATCTATATACAAACTGATATCAGCCGTCTGCCGTTTTGTATAGGGAAATGGTTTTTTATTTTGCGAGTTTGAAGTTGTTCCCATAGAAAAATTTGTTCTATTTAAGCAGTAGAACCATCCCCTAGAAAAGAGTTAACTGATAAGTTTACACCTTATAGAGTTAAATCTTAACGAGATTGTGTTTTTAAAGGTAGGTTTTCAAGCTGTACTATAATAATATAAGCTATCTGTATTCCTACTTCGAACATTCCAGTGCATTATCCAAAATTCCTATAGAAAAACATTTATGTAAAATTGTCCCGAATTTGAAAATTTGGCGGAAAACTATAGGTAAACTATAAGTACCTATATTTTCTTTTCTACGAACCTTACTCTTTTCCTTAGCCGTCTTAAGAGTCATTCTTAGACATTCATGTGGCAATTTATCTGTTTCTACTGTAAAGGCTAAACTCCGCAACTACTCAATCGATTTTGATAAGTTTTTGATTATACTAAGTAATTCACAAAATTATCTTACGTAGTAGTATATGATTTATTTTCTCTATGGCAGACCTATTGATAAATGAAGCTTTATTAATAAATCTGTCTATCACTTACATTACTGGTACTACAGTACATTCTACATTTTATTAACTCTATTTTATTTAAATGTCTGTATTTTTTAAGTAGCTAATCTAAAATAAATAAATAATAGTAGGTTAAAAACCGCAAACGTAGTGTAGGACGACCCCCAGCTCGATGGACCGACGACCTTAGGAAGATGGCTGGCAGTGGATGCATGAAAAAAGCGGTAGATCGTGCTCTTTGGCACTCTTTGGGGGAGGCCTACGTCCAGCAGTGGACTGCAATAGGCTGAGATGATGATGATTTTTTAAGTAAGCAAGAGTAAGAGCAATATTACTGCGGCTGGGTCGCTATAAATGTTTCCAAACCGATATTTCAACCTGTGGTTTGAACCAAATAATCCTTTAGTTTTACCATAGAGAAAAAAATATACTACGTAAAAGTTTTACTATTGGCTTAATTTCAATATTTTTGTGCTTGTAGTCGTTGGCGAAGCGAAGCGAAATTAGTACTTGCTTCTGCCACCGCACATTCCTTAGAGCATTCAATGAATGCTCTAAGGCACATTCATTACACCTATAGTGGCGCTAGTGTGCATTCCTGCTCTGTGGCTGCAACTCAGAGCGACATCTAGGAAAGCCACTGAGTACTAATACCTACTAATTTTGACGTTCTTTTGATTTTGGACTTACAGCGACATCTAGGAAAGCCACTGGGAACTAATACCTACTAATTTTATTTTGCAGGGTTGTGCTAACGTTTGAGGACTTTGGTAAAGAAATAACACACGTTTTGTTACAAATAAATAAACTACTTTATATTAGAAAGCATACTCACAAAATAGTCCACAGAAAGTACAAAATGTAGTTAAAATTCTAAGTAAACATTAATATTTTTCTTTCTTTGGCGAAATTAATAAAGGAATATTTGAACCAATCGTTTCAATTAAAAGTGTTCAAATTCAATGAAAGCATTATATTGTACTTAATTGTATATATTTACAGTTAATTATAATATTTACAATGGTACCAAATTTATTATGGCACTATGAAAATAATTTATAGGTATGGCAAAATACATTACATAAAAAAGGCACATGGGGTTTTTTATTAAGTGTTTTTTTACATCACTTAATACAAAGCGTTAAGGACCAGAATCGGCCCTTTTAAGGAATTGCTTTATTTGACTACACCCTGTATACTACTAGTATATTTAGTGCTTTATCTAAAAATATAGCAAACGAGATAAGTTTATCCATGTGACTTCCTAATGTGGTCAAAGTACAATCAAAAACTCGCCAAATTACTACATATTCTCAATTGATATCGTCTCTATGTGCTGAGACTTAAAGTTGATAATCGATTGAGTGAATCAATTTTTTGACCAGCTGTCGACAGTACATTTCGTTTTGAAATATGTCATTATTTTAATGTATGGATATATTTTGGATATGGATCTATTTTTTTTAAACTTTATTGCAAGCAGAATGCTGGTAATTAAGTCTGCTTCAATTATAAAAGTGGCTTCAAAATTTGAAACAACTTGTAACTACCGAAAAATTGTAATTTTATAATAATCTTAATAACACCAATAAATATAGTTGGATCATGAACCTACAATTTTGTAGTGTAGATTATATTTCTATAAGAGTTCATACACACGAGAAATAAATCAGTTAATATTTATGACCTTAAACTATTTTACAATATTCTAAGTACAAAAATGCAAGTTTAAATGCAGTATGTACCATAAGTACAATATTTGAACAAAATTAACTAAGTGTTACTCTATGGCACATTTAGAAACATAATAATATAGTGTTGCTGCCTATTATCACTATAAAATAAAACTTTTTAATGAAAAATATAAACGTATAAAATATTACTAAAACTTAATTTTGTAAGGGAAAGCCCCAAAAATGTTTGGGTTGATTCTAAGCATAACAAATAAGCAATGAGTGCCAGGAACAGTACCTATTTCTAATTTAATTTAATAACGATTTGATATAAAGTACTAAGTACTCGTATTACGAGTATACTCCTTTGAAACCATACCAAAACATATGCACGAAAAATATGCAATTGCGTAATCCTTGCTCTATCGTAATCAACTGTTACACACATTTATTGCATCTAATTAGTGAAAAAAAGATATTTTAAACATACCATAATATCGTGAAAATAAAAATTAAGATATTTATTTTAAATCTAGTTCTACAGCTGATTATTTAAAGAATACACGACATTACATTTAACCTTTAAACAACAACTAAGTATATCGAAAAATAACGGAATTCTGGTACGTTACAATTTAGCTTGAAAAAGCGGCCATCTTTTATGCAATTTATGTGTTCCTCGCTTAAACAAAATCGTAGTGTTGCACCTACCGCTGACAAGTCATTTGAAGAAGGCAAATCGTGTTATTTTGAATGTTTGCCGAACTAAGCCGAGATTAATCAGTGAAAGTCAAGTAAGTGATCCACAAGGAGAAGTCCATACAATTTATAATTAACATTCTCGGTATACAACGTTCAAGGAATAAGAACGAATACATTTAACAGAATTCAAAATGTAAGTTACTTTTTTTAAAACTAATGACTTCATCCAATAACAAAATATCCGTCATTTTTTTTAACCTAAAATATTTAAGGCACGGGCAAATTCGAGCGTCATTTCTTTCTAAATATTAGTGAAATTATTATCACTTTTTTTAAAACAAACATGAATATAAGAATAGCTATCTACATTCACAGTAGTGGGTTGTTTTTTTTATAACATTACGTTCTCAGTTCCTACTAGAAAGATTTTTATGTACCTAACAACTTAAACATAGTAGACAAGTGCATTTCATCATCTCATGACCCATAAACGTGGAAATACGTGGTGTCAAATGTGATAGTACTCAAAATGGTGTCGTAGGTGATACTTCGTGTTCTCAGGAGTCGTCAGCCACTGTTTGGGTACCTGTAAGTAAAGCAATCCATTATAATTCTGTATACGCTCCTAGACTAGAAAACCAGCTCGTTTGAATACCATAATAGGCAGATTGGACGAGTATGATGATCGGGTAGTACAAGAATATTATAGCTAATCGGAAAGTTAACTGGTTCCAACAAAGGTAAGTTTGTGGCGCTTTTTATTCCCATCACAAGACAATATTGTAGTCCCGAAGCGGTGGTAGGCTATATTTTTGGGACTTTTGTAGGACGTCACGACGCACTCCAGTCCATTGCGAACACGAACAGAGTAGTTTTACAATGGGTCCTAAGATACAGCAACTCTTGACAACAGACAACAGCAGACAAATTGGCCAAAAGAGGATTAAGGCCTTAACACGCTTGAATGACCTTGACGCGTCGCGCCCATGCAATTTTGATGACCTTTAAAAATCGAAAAATCATGTTTTTTATGTAATTAATGCCTTTAACAAGAATTTTCAAATAAAACTCTCAATTAAAAACATGTATATTTCCAAAATCTTGTTTTTTGTGAAAACAAGCTTGTGCCGTTTAAGAGAACATTTGCAATTTATGAAAAAATAGACACTTTTTTGTGCATGTTTTAATCCAAGGGACTTAACGGAAAATCAAAATTATTCAATTTAAGATGTTTATTAAATCCTCTTCTAGCATATCGTATTTTAAATTTTTAGATTCAAGTAACAGGTATTCTGATAATTTGATTTTCATATTCGAGATTTTAGGCATTTGGGTGGTGTTAAGGCCTTTAAGGCATTATAATCCACGGACCGGAACCACTTCTGCCCATTCCTCAGGCCTAAATTAAAACATTGTTGCGTGTAAGAACCAAAGAAACACATCAAATAGATTAGAAAACCCAGTCAAACAAAAGGTGCAATAACTAGGTCCTAAAAATCAGACTATAAAGGGGCTCTATTCTTTAAATAAACACCTGTTTAAAATAGGTGTAACAGACGGCCCCATATGCAGAAGATACATGGAGGCAAAAAAACGCCACAGCACGCGCTTTTAGAATGTAAAAACGTGGCAAAACAACGGGCACGGATTCTCTAATCACCAGGATCACTCTTGGAGGCCTGCAGGAGTTTTATAAACGATGTGGCACGCACAATGGCCCAATCGAGAGGCTAATTGCAAAAACAGCCCAGCTAAACTAGTGCCAGGAAGAGTGCCTATTCTAATAAAAACCGGCCAAGTGCGAGTCGGACACTTAGGGTTCCGTACCATTATCTATAAAAACGGCAAAAAAATCACGTTTGTTGTTCGGGAGCTCCCTTAAATATTTATTGTATTCTGTTTTTCAGTATTTGTTGTTATAGCGGCAGCAGAAATACATCATCTGTGAAAATTTCGACTGGTGACAGACGGACAGATGGACAGCGGAGCCTTAGTAATAGGGTCCCGTTTTACCCTTTGGGAACGAAACCCTAATAAATTGATTAAAATTTAAATGACTTTGAATTTCAGTGAACTTCCAAAGGCCGATTTAGATGATCAGGTAACTGTTAGTGTGATCATCATCACCAGCCTATAACAGTCCACTGCTGGACTGCAGGCCTCTCCAAAAGGAGTATTTTGCCATAATCGCCACGCTTGGCAGGCGGGTTGGCGATCGCAGTTTGGCCAATGGTGGAGAGGAGACGCTGCTGCCCGTCTTCTTGTGGCGGTTCTCCTGTAGTCGCCTCTTACGACACCCATAGGAAGAGAAGGGGTGGTGCAATTCTTTTAAAGTGCCGGCACCACACGGCACGGCACTGTTAGTGTGATCATGGCGGTTACCTACCAACGTAAAGGGTGAAAATAGATGCTTTGGTGCTGGAGAATGCTTGGGGTTTTGTGGACCGAGTTTCACACGTACGTCTCGATAATTCAGGAACTCTGTACTAAGCATCGTCTGTTTTCGATAGTACAATCTCGCAACCTGACTTTATATGGAAATGGTTCTCGGCGTGACAATAAGTCAATGGAAGGGTTTATTGTCCATGGAAGAGTGAAAGGCACTAGACCAAGCGTTGGACTGACCAGATCAAGTCTGCCATTGGAGGCTCATTTAGCGAGTGCAGCAGGATGACCCCTAGCAAGCAGCGGTGGTGAGGTGTCGTAAATCATATCTGCTCTTCCAATACTACGAATACTACGAGTACATACCAATCACGGCAGCTCTGTCAAGAGCGTACCGGATACGAAGAAGGTGGTTACCTAGGACCCTAGGTGATAGTTGGTAGCCTTGTGTACGAAGGATCTAAGGGTGATGGCTGACTAAAATTGTCGAGTATCGAAGACTAGCGTAGCCTAGTACAAAGGAGCATAATGATTGTGGATACCTAGGTGTTAGTTGGAGTAGGCAGGGCGACTGGGCGCCTCCGTGGGCTCTAGGACGATGCGCTTGAAGCAGCCCACTGGTAGCTGCTCCATTATCTCCTTGACATTGTCCACTTCTCCGCTAAGATGCTCGTGCTCTTCTTGGTACTGCTTCATCCATCTGCGAAGTAATAAGTTTATTAGATCATCTACGTAGATCTTTAATTTCTTATTTGAGCTTATCGTGATAGTTAAAATGAATTTATTAATAGTAAATATATGTTTCAAAAATGTCTGCCACGGCTGCTATGGATAAAAGTATTACTTATAAGGTGTAAATTTATCAGTTAACTATTTTCTAGGGTGTGATTCTACTGCTCAAATAGAACAACTTTTACTAAGGGACTAACTTTAATGTCGCAAAAAAAACCTGCTGCTGCTGCTGACATCAGTTTGTATTGCGGGTTAATTATTTCTTTTACGATTTCGAAGTTGGTCGCATACAAAAAGTTATTGTATTTGAGCAATAGAATCAGCTCCTAGAAAATAGTTAACTAATAAATTTACACCTTATATAGATTACGATAGTGAAGAAATTCATGCTCCGGACGTCATATTTATTTTTTATTGAGAAGTACATGGTATGAAAGTTGTAACAAATTAGTGTGAACATCTCTTGCCAAATGAAAATATTAATATTCAAGCTGTTTATGCATATTAATGTAAGCTTAAAATAAATTAATTTAAGCATAGACTTGCTATGCATCTTACTGCCAAAAGAGGAATTGCGGGGATCAGTAAAATACAGCCCTATCAATGGATACACACTGTCTGTTTTTATTAAAGAATATATTATATTAAAGAAACAATATTTTAAAAGCCATTTGCAAACTTCTTCAGTGATATTAAAGAGAATTTCATCTTTTACTGTACCGTTCTTAAAACGAAACGGGTAGTTTTGATGGAAATAAAGTTAATAATATGAAATCCCATAGAGGTCCAGGAGACGTATTTTTGAATCATGCGAATCCAATTCGAATACAAAATGGTAAGATTCGCATGCGAATGACTAAAATCGCTATTTTTGAAAATTCATTCTGTAAATTCTGCAACGAGTGGTCCGACCCACTCGTATTTCGATTCTACTAGTAGAAAGTTTAGAAGTATGACTTTGACAAGTAAACATATGGTTCACAGATTAAAAACTTTTTTATTCGTTCCGTTCCATGCGATTTATTGCCGGTTTTTAAAATCAATAAGTTTTTGCATTCCGGTTTTAAATATTTTCTGCGTGAAACGAAAATAGTTAAAAAAAATTACCATAATAGGAACACAGAATTCGAGCGATTCAAAAATGCGTAAAATCGGGAGTGATAGAAATAGAATTCGTACACGAATCGTATTCGTGTTCGAATTCAAGATTTATTTCGAATGCTTCAAAAATACGTCTCCAGAATATTTTTGTCTCAAGGTACCTTTAGATAAACTGAGATGGCGGTAACGGGCTTGGGGCAGTTAAGCAGTTGGAAAAGATGCTTTAAGCCCGGTTCCTATATCCAAGAAGCGGTTGGTTTCGCTAACGGATGGTAGGAATTGTCAACTTGACATACTCAAAAGCGTGCCTATAAATGACGCTTCGTTAAATTTTATAGGAACGACTATAACGGCTCGTTACTTTTGACACCAATACGATCAGTTTCTGATGTACACTTACGCATAGTACAATATAGGAACCCGGTGTTAATAAGTGGCGCTGAGTAAACGTAACGTAGTTGTTATTACCTCTGATGGTTGTTCTTCGCTTCCGTGAGAGATTTTATCTTCCCTTCAAGATCAGCTGCCCGTAATGCCCTTTCAGCCGCATCTAAGCTTTCCTCTGTGAAAAAAACAAGCAAGCGTGTCAGAACCTGTATTAGATTAGACCGATTGGATTGTACTTGGACTAAACAAGTTTTTGTGGACGGACCTATCGCTGGCAGTCTTCAAAGCATAAATAAATAAACACTGGACAACATCACATACATTGCTCTGATCCTAACAACACACATGATCAGGCCGGCATCAACCGGCAAAGCCGAACATAAGGTAGATGGATGCAATGTTGTAAATGCTTCGGGTCTGCTTTGTTGTTCGAGAAATACTGCCGAAGACAATGCCGGCCTGCGGGGTAACCATGAACTCTTAAAACAATCTTTGACAGATTGACAGAGATTGTTTTAAGAGTTCATGGTTACCCCCCTGATCATGTGTGTAGCTTAAGGCATCTTACCAAGCTGCGAACTCGATGGTGGAAACTGACCATACCACAGTCGGACTCTTTTCTAGCAAGCCCAATCAAAAGCTGGGGTGTACTCGTCGAATAAACTTACGCAATCTATCCAAAGCCTGGTCATCAAGGGTTGGTAGGTTCTGGAGCTCATCCATGATGACCTTGAGGTCTTCCAGACCTTGGGAAACCTGCTTTTCGGCCTCTCTCGCGTCGGTGTTGGCTTGACCCACCTACACAAAACAGGTAAATTTTTAACTTAGGTCACAAATTAGCAGTGAGGCCATGAAGCTAACTCTTTGTTGTTATAAGCATACTAGAAAGTTCGTAAATAATGTTTGAGCTAAAGTTAGTGCAATACTATGATTAACAATAAATGTGACGTTTACGAATTAATTGTCCAGTATTTTCATACGTTTGGATGTAGAATAAATTCCCTGGAATAATTCACATGGAAAAGCTAAATTATTCTTTGATGAGTATGTATAACTTTTTTCTGGATAGACATAGGCCGAAATTAATTTTTTTTAATGGTGTTACGAGAAATGTGTCAATATTAAATAGCATTAAGTAACCTTGATTTCGTTTTTTCGTTGTGACGTTGAATGTGAAAACAAAATACGTACGTACTACAAAATTCGACCGGACAGTTATTATCCTAAACGTATATACATATACATATGCAGATAGTGGTAAAGAGTTTATTGCAAGAACTGAACACCTGCTTTCAAAAAGCTTTTTACCAAAAAAAAACAACCGCCGTAAAACTGAAAGGCAAAAAATAATAAACTTTTTCTCATTTGACCTTAATAACTAAGTTTCTTAAATAATGTAAGTATACCTAATCAGTTCTTTTTGGAGTCGGTGCAAATGGACACATTTTAACTCACAATGGCTGGCATTTATTTTGATTAGATCATAATATTATTATTGTAAGATAAATCTGCACACCGGAACATTTTTCGGTAGAATATTATTTTATACTAAATATCTGTATTACCTTACATTTTCTTCTGCAAATAAAGATTTTGACTTTGACTTTGACTATTATTTTTTGCTTTTAAGTTTTTCGGCGGTTAATTTTTTTTGTTAAAAAGCTTTTATTAAATGATTTCATGTGGATATAAGATCAACATTAAAATCTAAGAGTGAACAATAAATCACCCCTATTTTTCCACCCTTAGGGTAAGTAATATTATTTCAAATTTATATGCGAAAAATTTTGAAGTATCTAATAAAAAAAGAACTATCAAAATCGGACTACTCTGTAAAAAGTTATGCGTGGTCAAACATTACAATCAGTAAGTAAACAATCAATCATCCCCTGTTTTCCTACCTTTAGGGTTAGGGCTCCGGACTATATCCTTTCTAATAAAAAAAGAATTATCAAAATCGGACTTCTCTGTAAAAAGTTACGCGTGATCATACATAAAAAAAATATACGCGTCGAATTGATAACCTCCTCCGTTTTTTTTGTCGGTTGAAAACAAATATACATATATACAAGAACTAGTACTGACACCAAAGAAGTTACTTCTCATTCCTACCTTCATCTTAGCATCGCCTGTCAGCTGTTTGTTCTCAGCAGCTTCCTTTTCCAGGTCTTCGATCTGTTTAGCAGTTCCTTGAACACGAGCTGTAAATAACAAAATGTTCAATTACTACACAGTTCTTCTGATAGGAAACTTATTTGTGTAAGCCAAGGTAAAATGTAAGTGAAGTAAAAGGGTTCTTGAGTGGAGACCACGCCTAGGCCTAGGCAAACGTATTGGACGCCCCCCAGCTCGATAGACCGATGACCTTAGGATATCATATCTGTATAGGTAGCTGGCAGTGGATGGATGAAAAAAAACGGGAGATCGTGCTCTTTGGCGCTCTAAAAAAGCACGATCTCCCGTTTTTTCCCAAGAACTAATCCAAGAGCTGCTGGACGTAAGTCTCCCCCAAAGAGTGCTTTGGGGAAGGCTTACATCCAGCAGTGGATTGCAAGAGGCTGAGATGATAATTATGAAAATAAAATTAGTATCTTACTGGACAGTTTGTCGGTCTCGTCTCTGAGTTTGGACGCATCAGCTCTTGACGTAGACGCTTTCTTTCGGATTTCGTGAGCGGCCTGTTAGAAAAAAAAGCTGTATTTTAAATGTTGTTTTTGTAATTACATGCTAGGTATATTTCATTATATTTATTTATTTCATTTATATGCACGTTGACAAAGAAAACTTTAAAACACAAGCAAGTCACAAAGTGGGATAAAAACCGGACAAGTGCGAGTCGGACTCGCGCACGAAGGGCTCCGCAACATTATCTATAAAAACGAGCAAAAACAATTCACGTATGTTGTATGGGAGTTTCATTTTTATTATTTGTTGTTATAGCGGCAACAGAAATACATCATCTGTGAAAATATCAACTTTCTAACTATCACGGTTCATGAGATACAGCCTGGTAACAGACGGACAGACAGACAGACAGAAAGCCGGACAGACTGACAGCGGAGCCTCAGTAATTGGGCCCCATTTTACCCTTTGAGTACGAAACCCTAAAAAAAACGATATACGATTATATTTGTACCTCCGAAGCCTTTTCAGCGTATTCCTTTTGCGCCTGCTGCGCCATATCTCTGGCCTCCTTAGCTCTGTCACTGGCCACCGTCAACTCTTCGGTGATGCTGTTGATGCTCTCTTCGGCCGCAGCCACCTTCTCCTGGATGTTGGGCACTTCTTGAGCTGCCTGGTTCGCTTGCTGGCGGGACTCGGTCACTTGGTCACTGAATTCTTTGGGAAAGAAAGTTGAACGGATCTATCTGAATGTATCTGGACTAATTAAAAAGGTTGCCAAGTTTACAGGTTTAAGATGCTTAAATGTTTGTGTACGAATATAATAGTGATAAGAACTGCCAAATGATTTAGTACTTAACAAGTAAGGGTATACTTTGTATGTAAATGTGTAACGCTATTTTACTTAAGGGCCAATTTTAACTTAGTTAGAGAGTGATTATACCTGCGCCTATTCAACAAACATTTTCTCTGTTTTTTTTACGTTGGAAAGCATGTTAACTAATGCATCGGATTCGTATTTATTACCCTTGTGATGGGCATTTAAATAAAGTGCTAATAATTTAAATTTTTGTTTTTTTGCAATTACCATGCTAGGTTTATCTAAGATTTTTAATACTTGAGATAAAAAAGCTCGGTATCTTAGTGGTCAAAGCACTCGCCCGGTATGCGATGGACGTGGGTTCGGATCCCACCTGAGGCGGACGATTTTTTTCAAGTATTAAAAATCTTAAAGTACTAATAACCTCATCACAGTGTTACTGGGACCGGACCAACTAGATTGCGACTACTTCAAAATTACGGAGATTCAGTGCTATCGTAATCCAAGTTCAAGTTTTTAATACTATACTGGGACATGTTTTAAATTGTGACTACCTACTTCTAAATAACGAGAATCAGGCTTTTAACAGAGCACCCTAAAGCTAAAAGTAGTTAATAAATATTTATAATATGACTACTTCAGGGGCGTGCGGTGCATATAGGCAATTAGGCAGTGCCTACCTGCTAACTGAAATGAGGTAGGCAGTAGGTACTTACAAGTGTGTGACATTCATGAAAACCCCTGATTTTCATCAACAAAATACCTAAGTGAGTACCTACCGCCTACCTAGAAATAGAACTTATGCCCGCCATTGGACTACATCACAATATACATTGTCAAACATTGCTCTGATTATAAGGTAAGTAGCTAAAGCACTTGTCTTTTTTAGGATAATAACACTTAAAAAATGGACCACCTCAGATGGGACCCATGGCATTCCGAGCGAGTGCTTTTCATATAAGCTACCGAGACGTTAGTTGACCTGACAAAATCTTTCAAGTGTTTTTCGCTGTCGAAGCCAGCGTATATTCTGATCAATTTTGCGGATAACCTTAACCTAAGTGGTAAACTACCGTTAACCTGTGTTATACCTATAAATCAGAACAAGGTACAACTGCTCACCTTTCAAGGTCTTGTAAATCTCAGTAGCCTCTTTCAGGGTAGCATTAGTGAGTTCGACGTCATGCTTGGCCTGTGCCTGTAGCTCGTCCAGCTTGGCCAGCAGGTCGTTCAGCTCGTCCTGCCTGTCGTGGCCCTGGTCCAGCAGCTCTCGTCCTCGAGTCACGGCTGCGTCTAAAGTGTGGAGAGTCTCCTCGTTTTCAGCGACCAGGCGGTCTAGTTCTGCTGATTTGCTGTCGATCTGTGATAGGGGGATTATACACCGTGAATTTTTAATTACCCGAGAAAATTAACTAACATACTCAGATATCGATATACCTACATCGAGTTTGGCGAATAACAAAAATTTTTTTTTATGAGAAATTTATTTAAAAGGTCCCTAACATTCCTTAAAAAATATGCACCATAAAAGCCCTGCTAATTCAAATAGTAATCATTATCATTCCAACATTAACGGGACCAAAATCCAAAATTTAGTCGCGTAATATTGGCGTACGGAAGGAATAACTATGAATGTTTTTTTTTTCATTCATAGTTATTCCTTCCGTACGCCAACGCCGTACGCCGTTCCGTTTTTTTTATTCGCCAAATTCGATGTATATTGATATCTGAGTATGTTATTTAATTTTCTCAGGTAATTAAAAATTCACGGTGTATATTATGTTTTTTTATCGATGCTGAAAGTTAAAGCTCTTTTATTTAGGACCTGTTTCACAATGAACGGATAAAGTTTTGTAAAAAATAAAAATATGTAAAAAATAATAGTGCGACAGTCACGAAACGCAAAAATCGTGTTTAGCCTTCATATAAGTAAAATATGGCTTATTCAGAACTTATCCTTACGTTGTGACAGGCACTTAATGTTTTTGGGATAAAACATTGATATGACAATAGAACACGACTAGTTTCCGAATTTAAAAAACATTTAATTGTACTTTAAATTTAAAATAGATGACCATTTAAACTTTTAAATGGTCACCTATTTTAAATTTACGTGATTGCGTGATGTTTCATTACTGTAGTCTGCTGAATCTTTTATTTGCGTAAGCACGAAGTTTCAATAGATTTTTCGGCCGTAACGTGTCAATATTTAGGTAACCAAGGATCACCCTGTCGACCAACCAAAGAACTCTACCCCCACGGTCCTGATCTGCAGGGCTAGCATGCGCAACACGATAAAATTTTGTCGTGGCATTTTATCGACTTTTGACGTAAATATGTCGTTTTGTCGTCGACGGTAACAAAGAAAAAACCAAAATATCATGGCAATGGCGTGTTATAACGTAAAAATAAGTGGCTAGGAAGAACGGGAGACCCTGAAAATGTTAAAAAAAAATATTCGAGACGTCTGTGATCCGTTAGGTTAGGGAAAACGACAAAATTATCGTCGAAGACAAAATTTGTCTTGTCTATCGATAAAATAACCGATGCGCGCATGCTAGCCCTGCTGGTCACCTCCACTCGGTTCTACAGCACGCTTAGCAGCATCTTTCTTTTAACAGCGTTTCTTTTCTTCTTTGGTCGACGCATCCTAATTTAGCTGAAAGGTTTCGCTACACTAAGGTTAATAAAGATCTCGCTTACAGTTTTGTTGACTTCCGAAGCGTCCTGCTTCAGGTTTCCAATCTTGATGTCAGGCAGCAGTGTGGTGTTGACTTCTGCGTACAGGCCCAAGGCTTCATCATACACTTTCTTGGCGCGGTCGAGCGCTTGCTCGGCCAGCTCAGCCATGCTGCCCAGCTTGCCACTGGCTGCGTTTAGCTCGTTGCTAAGGATCTGGATTTCGTTGCTGAAAATTTATAAATCCATGACGTAGGTCGTCACACTAACATTTGATTCTTGCGGGATTTGAACCCACAAAAGGAGCTCGAATCGAGAAACTACTCTAGACTGTTTTCTGGACTATACAGGGTTACATTGCAAAGGGGTGCCAAATTTTTAGGGACCACTCAGAATCAGTAACTTAATCGATCTACGATATAAACGTTCTAAAAAACAAACTTTATTTTTTTATTACCATCCGCTGTTCAAAGATGGTACGCGTGGATAATCTTGTCTCATTCATAAAAAATACGCACCCCCTATCTCTGTGCAACCTAGAACTGCATAGTTCAATGCAATAATAGTCACAATGGCGCGCGAAAACAAACCTTAGCCATTTCGATGTTAGGTACATTTCTAACAGCAGGAGCGCCCGCGCATACCAGAGGTTCAAATTGACAACAAATACTTTATGAAGTGCACCTCTAGATCTTATTTTTAAAATTTGGCACCCCTTTGCTATGTAACCCTGTACAATGATGTGGTTTAATCAAATGACGAAATACGGTACTGTTTAACATTTGTAGACTTACCTGATGTTAGCCTGCTTAGTAATTCCATCTTTAGCGATCTTGTTAGCTGCCAGCGAGCTATTAAAAGCCTTCTCAGCTATGTCCCTGATGTTCTTCGCCTCGTTCTCCAGCTTCTCCGCGAGGAGTCGGGACTCCTTGGCCAGCTTAGACATCTCCCCGGACTGCTTGCCGAACTGGTCTGAACGGTCGCGGGCCTTCGCCAATGCTGCTGCGCCTTCCCCGTCTAGGTATTCTAGTGCGCTCTGGATGAAGAGATATGTAAGGTCCAATTTTATTAGTGTACATTCTGTTAAACTGTGACTATATAGGTGAAAAGCAATCGTAAAAACCAACTTTCAAATGTCTATCATAAAAACTAAAAAAGTTAAAAATAAATTACAAAATAACAACATCGACTTCATATTGCATAAACTCGTCCTATCTTCAACTCTTTCTCGCTCTGTACAAAGGAAAGGAATAAGACAATAATCAGATGGTTAAACGTAGCAAAGATAGGACGAGTTTATGCAATATGAAGTCAATGTTGTTGATTTTTTACTTTTTTAGTTTTTATGGTACACTTTTGAAAATTGATTTTTACGATTGCTTTTCACCTATATAGTCACAGGTTAACAGGATGAACACTAATAAAATCGGACCTTATATATATAGATGATAGATAGATAAGTAAAATTATTTATGAAAATATAATGTACATCCGCAAAAACCTGTCCTTATTCCTTAAGAAAAGTGACATTCATAATCTTAACACCCGGAATAAGAATAAGCTTGCCGTTCCCAATTTTAGACTGCATAAAGTGGGTAATTGGTTTATGCGAAAATGTATTCGCTTTTTTAATAAATTACCAGCGTCTATTGTAGAACTGCCTCTGTTAAAATTTAAATCGCATATTAAAACAACTTTAATGAAAAAAGGATATTATACTGTAAATGATTATATAAACGATAAAAATATTTGGAAATAAATACTGCCCTGCTCGCACAGGTACATTTATCTTGTAATGTAAAATATATACTATTTAAAAAGAGGCTGACAATAGTGACCGAGTTTCTTGCGCTACTTCTTCTCGGCGCTAGCCCAAAATTGTCCCGAATTAGTGGTAGGGAAAAAAAATATTGGGACGTGTAAAAGCGCTTAGTTTAAGCCTATTTACAGAAATAAATTGGTTTTAATGGTTTTAATGGTTTTATTAGTTAGCAATCTTCCCCATAAAAGATAGTACAGCATATTTTTCTATGGGATCAACATAGAATTCACAAAATCAATACATCTCTCAGACGACCTCCGTAGCCGAGAGGCGAGCACGCCAGACTGTATATTGCGTTCACCATCTCTGAGTTTCCGGGTTCGATCCCCGGTCAAGTCAATGTAGCAAACGAACTTTTCTATATCTGGTAATTAACGGTCAAAAGCAAGAAGCTTCAAAATAATGTAGCTTTTCGACAAATGTCAAATATTTATTGTTTTAAACTTTCATGGTCACTAACATTAGAATAGTTTGTTACGGGATTGCTACCATGTACCTTATTTTTAACTCAAAAATAAGGTACATGGAAGCAATCCCGTAACAAACTAATCTAATGTCAAATATTTGTTTGTAGGGCTACCAGTTGGAGTATTGTAGTTTTATAATATGGGGATTTGTTTTAATATTTGGGAAGTGATTTAAAATATCAATTTTTAGGAGATAAATATGGATTACTAATGCTTAGCCAAAACGTTTCCCAAAATATCACAACCCAACTATTTTACGTCTCTGTCTCGGATCTGGGTTTTGTGGTAGCGCCCTTGTTTCTGATTTTCTATAACACAAGTGCATTGTCCAATGTTTATTTATTTACCTCTCAATACATATTCATTTTGGTCGGCGGCGTTTTAGTGTGGGGAAGTGTATTTTTTTGTGATTTCGAAATTGTTTCCATATAAAACGTTGCTCTCATAAGCAGTAGAACCAATAACCAACCGAACCAAACCAATTATTTACTGATAAATTAACACCTTGTATACAGGATGTTACGTTTACTTTTTCTCTATGACCAAATCGAAAACACTGTTGTAGCATCTCCGTGTTTTATTCGAAAGAAACATTCAAAGTTAATTCCAACTAATTAAAATGACTTGATACAGTCGCTTAACTTAAACAGAAGTCTTATGGCAACTTGATTAAATCTGACAGTAAGGTTTCTTAACAGGGCCCTAACCATGAACTCTTAAAACAATCTCAAAACTGTCAAATCTGTCAATTTTGGTACGTCATTCCATACAAAATTTGACAGATTCGATAATGTTTGACAGATTTGAGATTGTTTTAAGAGTTCGTGGTTACCGCCCTGACCTTACAGAACCTTTGTATCGCACGTCACGGAATTAAGTATATACTTAGTAAAAGTAGGTATGACCCAAAACACCAGTGGCCTTACTACAAAAAGATAGACTAGTGTTAAACACCTGTCTAAATATAATTCAACCAATTTCAAATGTTGACATATCAGACATCCAAGACATATTACTAACAAACATTTCAAATTGGTTGACTTATATTTAGACAAGTGTTTAACACTAGCATAGAGAAAAAAATATACTACGACACTAGTCTTTCTTTTTGTAGTAAGGCCACTGACGTTTAAACTGACGTCCACCAGTTTCAGTGGGACGTTCATAACGTAACATCATTCCTACTTACTTTTTATTAAACTAAGATATTATAAAAAAAGTTATGTTATTTGTCAGACTTTCATTCCTAGCTAGTATAGAATAAACTAATCAAAGATAAATAACACTTGAAAAAAAAAATCATCGACCTCAGGTGGGACTCGAACCCAATTTTTACAAATATTTGACTATTGGTTAAGATCAGAAATGCTTAAACATTGTAAATTTTTGTTAGTATACATATATATACAATACAAATAGCTACAACATTGATCAGAATACGCTAGCTTTGACAGCGAGAAAAACACTTGAAGGATTTCATCTTGTCACGTGACGTCCTCGGTAGCTTAGTTGGTAAAGCACTCGCCCGGCTTCGATGGGACGTGGGTTCGAGTCCCAACTGAGGTCGATGGTTTTTTTTTCAAGTGTTATTTATCTTCAATTAAACCTTGCATGGAATTGCTAAAAACAAAAATTTACAAAACTAATCAACTCACGTTGATCTCTTTCTGGGCCGCCTCAATGGTATCTTCTGCCTTGGACACGTTGCCTTTGCTTCGTTCCACTGCTTCGTAGCCCTCGTAACTCTCGTCTTCGATCTTGAACAGCATGTTCCTGAGGAAAAGTTACATTTTTCATCCTTCTTTCGTATATAAATACTGTCTTCATAAATATGTTGTTTGTTTTAGTAAATGGTAAGGTCGATGCTTAGAATTTCGTTAATGGACATCAAATCTCGAAATTGCAGTCCGAACGCACGATATCGGATTGTAACGAGCGATTTTTTTTTAACCCCAGCAATCTTAATCATATTGGGTTTAGTGCCATTAGCAATGGCTTTGTTTTCAATGTTATTTGTCGTTGGGGTTTTTACTTTTGCCGAAACGACGACAATGCGTATGAGCACTTTACCTGTGTACTTAGCGTATATGCGGCAGCCACTGATAGGGTCAAGATGGGCAAAGTGTAGGGTCAGGTGGGGCACAGTGAAACGAAAAAGTGTTTTTGATTTTTAGAAAAAAAAGTATTAATTAAATCAACACAATTTCTTTACTATACTTTAGGCAGACTTTTTTTTACTAAATGGCAATGAAATAATAAAGCAACAACATAAAAATTCACAGCAATTTGTATTTAAATGATATCATTTTTGTTGCAGTGTGCCCCAGGGGTGGGGCACAATAAAACACCCATAGGGCACAGTGGTTTTTTTGGTTAAAAATAACACCACATTTTTGCGCACCGAATAATTAACACCGAATACCGAAAAAGTCACCCTGTAATAGTGAGGGTAATTTACTTTTCTCCAACAAAAGTATAGCTGCTCTCATATTATTTTCACTGTGTAAACCTATATCTGGGTTTTTTTCTGTTCCACACTACCATCGCCCCTTACTATTTCTAAAAACAAAAGCGAACATTGCAATAGTACACTACACAACATTCTCATAATAAACATGTAGCACAGTAAAACATGTTGCAGTGTGCCCCGTTGCAGTGTACCCCATGTCACCTCGGACAGTTAAAAAGAGAAATACAAATTTTTGGTTGTATTTGCCGGTGAACGGTTTTACAATTCAAACTTACTATGAAACAAGTAATTCATAAAAAATAAATCACTCACCAAGAACTATAAAACGAAGGAATGAAAACGAAAAACAACCGCAGTTTTTTTTATCAAAATATTAGTAAAAAACAAGAATCTTGAAGTAAAAATGTCGTGCGCACTCGCACCGCTATATGACAAGGGTAGTAAGATGGCGGCTTGTGGGGCTGCTAATGCTATAATAATAATAAAGTCAATTGCTAAACAGTCAAGAAAATATCGCTATTGTTGCACTGTGCCCCTTGTTGCACTGTACCCCCTCTGACCCTACTTGTAAAAATATACCTAAAGCACGAAGTTTCAATCCTGCCTTTGTTTGCATTAGACAAAATGTGTCTACCACCATTGATATTAGTACAAGTGGTTAACCGATTAGAAGAAAATCAAGTACTTCCAAATCGAATCACAGTATCTAATCGGTGATTAAATACGGGTTGTAACCGAATAATGTAAATGTCTTTCGTGTGTGCCACAGTATACTTATGATTTAATCAAACTTGCACCGAGAAAAATGCTGGCACAAGTTATACCTAAACTATTCTATTGATTTTTGTGTCGATAGCAGGTCTTGTAGGCTTGAATTATTAACGGCATTGTGTTACCTTACTTGGTACCAGCGGTATTTACAACTCTGACGTAGGTACCTGTAATTATGCCGCCCGATGCATACACGGTAGCACAATTTAGGCATTTTTGCTAAAAAAAAAAATATTTTTGTCTTCACGGTCTAAGTTTTTAATACATAAACAATAAAAATAACTGAGGCACAATATCAAAATAAAGTTATAAATGCATCAGTGCTACGGATGAACACACTGCTACGAGCTCTAACAGTGCTACGAAACACTGCACAAAATGTCACTAGCACGATTCTTGTAACACAATATTTTATTCGTCTAATTTGCTGGGTTTTCTTTTACAGAAACTATTTAAGTCGCCCGTGGAAACTGCAAGACTAGACCAAACTGACTATTAACTGGGCACACAACGCAACACGTTCTCCTACTTCATTTTAGTTTGCCGTAAGTTACGGTGCTTCAAAATTGAGCTTTCACTGTTCGCAGGTGCATCAAGAACAAAATTTCAATTATGTCGTTTACGTCAATTTGCTTTTAGTATGGGTAGACTACAGCTGGTTTCATACTTGTATGAACTTTTAATACAAATTTGAACGGTTAAGTTAGATCAGTTAGTGTAAGAGTAATATAGTCGTTCAACTTGTGTATGAGAAAATTTCTTACCTGATAAAAGTTCCATAGAAAAGAACATTGAAAGTGACTTGGATGAAAATAAATATCATTCATTTCATTCATACAAAATAAATAGTACAATAAAAACTCCTTGCGTAATATATTGTGGTACCAACGGGCAACTACGGAGCCCTACACTGCGCGTGGCACGACACGGACTTGACCGTTTTTATTTATTTTGAAAGCGCTAAAAACGAAATTGAACTTTTGCGAATTGCGATGTCTATCTGCCAAATCAGTCATTGTCCCTTTGTAAAGACCATAGACTTCGAATTTGCTCGCTACAACATGTTGCATCAATTCCGCAAGTGTGTTCGCGACCTAATTTAGTTTCTCCACGTACAACGAGCAATGAAATTTTAACACATCGTAAGTTATTCCGTCGCAATAAGGTTTAAAGTCCAATGGAAATACCTACATGTATCGTCCGTGACTGTACTTAGTGCATTCAGGCCATGCGCAGTAAGTTACATGCGCGACAGACCTTGTTCCGAATTGCCTTAAAAGCACTATTAGCACGAATCCATATAAATGCAGTAGGTAGGTAAAAATCCCTCTTTTGTGTAGTATCAGTGGATATTAAATTTGGTCGGTTTCGCACGGACAGTGCTATCTATTAGCGCAATTCGGAATGCGGCCTCATTAAGGCCAACAACACCCAAGTGTCTAAAATCTCAAATAAGAAAATCAAATTGTCAGAATACCTGCTACTTGAATCTAAAAATTTAAAATACGATATGCTAGAAGAGGATTCAATAAACATCTTGAATTGAATAATTTTGATTTTCTGTTAAGACCCTTGGATTAAAACATGCACAAAAAAGTGTCTATTTTTTCATAAATTGTAAATGTTCTCTTAAACGGCACAAGCTATTTAATTACTGTTTTAATACAAAACAAGATTTTGGGAATAAACATGTTTTAAATTGAGAGTTTTATTTAAAAATTCTCGTTAAGGGCATTAATTTCTTAAAAAAACATGTTTTCCCGATTTTTAGAGGTTTCCGCACGCGCGAAACTGTATGGGCGCGACGCGTTAAGGTCATTCAAGCGTGTAAGGCCTTAAGTTGAAATGGTCATTCACTTATTTCAACCCTTGTCAATTTATAAACAACTAGCTGCTGTCCACGACTTTGTTCCCGTAGTCTATAGTTTTCTTAAATTTTCTCTTTTTTCGCGTAATTTTCTTATTTTTTTTCATATGTAAAAGATTTATTTTTATGTCCATAGATTAAAGACGGTCGTCTCTTTTGTTGGTTGAATGCTCTAAGCTTTTACACGACCAGTTTGCGTTGTCTATTTTTGTCAAAAAATTGATGCAAATAGCCTGTTTCTTTTAAAATTTTATTATATTATTACAGTGCTTTTCATGAACTTTTAAGGAAAATCATTAACAGTTATGAGACCAGTTAGTTTAAGAGTAATATTCGTTCAACTTAGTCGTTCAAAAATTCCTGACTTAGGTATATAAAGTACCTACCTAATTGCTGAAAAAATATATTGTGTTAACGACGGACAACTACGGAACCCTATACTGTGCGTGGCACGACACGCACTAGGCCGGGTTTTTTTTTTCAATTAACCTAGGTAATCGAGCTGGTTGGAAACCTATAATTACACGTTTTTGAACTGAATAAATTATTAGGATTCGCGTGGATCAACTGTCGAGGCCGGTGGGACTTTAGTGAGCTGGGACCTGTAAAGCGCGACTGACGCTTCACAGCTTCCTCCTCTCTCAAAATTAAGAATAAACATATGGCCTTACTACAAAAAGATAGACTAGTGTTTAACACTTGTATAAAGATAAGCCAACCAATTTGAAATGTTTGTAAGTAAATTAGTAATATGTCTCGAATGTCTGATGTGTCAACATTTCAAATTGGTTGACTAATTTTAGACAAGTGTTCAACCCCAGTCTATCTTTTTTGCAGTAAGCCCAATAATATCTAAGAGTTTGTTGATTTTACGAAAACAGAATTCGTCATTTTTAAAAACAATGTATTAAAAACTTTTGAAAGTAAGTAGGTACCTTCATATTAAAATTTTGCAGCATTTTTTGTGTTAACTATATTTATCGTCAATAATTAAAAACAGTGTTAATATAATATTAGGTATTATAAATAACTATACGACCTCCGTAGCCGAGAGGCGAGCACGCCGGACTTTAAATGGCGCCGCCATCTCTGAGGTTCCGGGTTCGATCCCCGGTCGGGTCAATGTAGAAAACGAACTTTTCTATATTGGCTCGGGTTGTTGTTGTTGTTGTGGTACAGTCGTTGTTTTTTGATTTCTATAACACAAGTGCTTTAGCTACTTACCTTAGGATCAGAGCAATGTATGTGATGTTGTCCAATATTTAATATTTATTTATAACTATGAAGCACGGTTTTTTGGGAAACTTCATCGCATCCTACTTTCAATTTAAATTGAACTACCGACTCGAGTTACTCTGCCTACTAAAGGCTATCTGAAAGAGATCGCTTCAAGCGGCTAGACCGCTTACATTGTGCAATAATGTTCGTGCTTGTACCTACTTTGTAATTTGCGTAGTAAGTAAGTAATAACTACAGCTAGTTTCTAACAACGACTTTAAATAAGAGATCAAAATCTCAATAAGACATTCATTAATTCTCCTTGATGAATTCAAATTCAAAATTTCTTTATTTATAAATGGCAGATCCACAGAAACAAAACTGTATTTAAGCAATACGTCTATCACAAACGTTTAAAATTAAACCTTAAACAAAACATGGAAACTATTTCAGTTATAATTGGAAAAATTAATAAAAGAAATATTGGACAACATCACATACATTGCTCTGATCCTAAGGTAAGTAGCTAAAGCATTTGTGTTATAGAAATTAGAAACAACGACGGTACTACAACACCCAGACCCGCGACAATATAGAAAAGTTCGTTTTCTACATTGACCCGACCGGGGATCGAACCCGGAACCTCGGAGATGGCGGCGCCATTTAAAGTCCGGCATGCTCGCCTCTCGGTCACGGAGTTCGTCAAAACATTAAATTGATCCATCCAACACGTACGTACGTTTTGATCAAATTTAAATCCGATGTTCAATCGTATACATATTTTTTACTAGCTGTGTAATGTGCCCGCAACTTCGTTTGCGTGGACTATATCGGGTGTAAAAAAAGGCTTAACGAAGCCGAATACCACATATTCTACGTATTATTACGATCATTTTTTTCTTTTACACTATACCTGGGAAATGACGGGTTACCGAGTTATTGACAGTCAAAGTTACAATTTTTTTTTCAAAGATTTTTACAAGATTGACTTCTGTTTGATAATACTAAACTTTTTTACAAAGAAACATGATAAACATTTTCAGTGCTTCTTTCATAAAAGGCCTTTAAAGGGCACAGCCGGCAATGAATCGTGCGCAGTGCTCTCGCGCCACCCGCTCGCCGACCGCTTATACACACAGGCAAAGTCTGTGGCGTGCGCGCTATACATTGCGGGTTAGAAATAAGTTTTTTTTTTGATACCCAAAAATAAAAGTCGTTTCCCAGCAATTTTTTTTTTGCATCTACTTGGTTTAATGTATAACTATTCGTGGTTTAAGGCTTCGTTAAGCCTTTTTTTACACCCTGTATGTGTGTATAGTTACATACAGCCTGTCAATTCTGTAAACAAAACCACGCTCACTTCGTCGCTGCACTCGTTCATCAACGATAAATAATATGAACCTTCTTACTCTTATTAGTAAGATTATAGAGGCTATGTTCGTTTGTACGGCTAAGTCGAGTTTTAGCGCGAGTCCGTTGCGTTTTTCTTAGAGAATCGACCGGCAGGTCGTTCTATAAAAGCGTATTAAAATATCCCACGAAAACATTTAAACCGTGATAAAAAAATCATATGTTAATCCAGATCATATTCTTATGTGTGCAAAATTTCATCTAAATACATTCTGGGCCCTAACCATGAACTCTTAAAACAATCCCAAATCTGTCAAATTTTGTATGTAATGACGTACCAAAATTGACAGCTTTGAGATTGTTTTAAGAGTTCATGGTTACCCCGCAGTAGTTTTTGCGTGAAAAGGTAACAAAAATCCATCCAATGTAGGATTTTTCACATTTATAATATTAACCTTTCTCTATGATATTAGTAAGGCTTGAAAGATAATATTTTAACACCAATTTTCAAACCGAAACTTCTTTCTCTTAACTATGTACTTGATTTGTCCCTTGCGAAGTTGGAGTATTACGTCGCAGCCAACTGGTTGAAATAGCCGTTTAATTGCACGGCTAGCCTTTTTATTGAACAACGCCATTCAACCACACGCCTAGAGACGTCGTTTAGCCGTGTGGTTGAACGAAACGTTCAACAGTACAGCTGGAATACGCTCAGCTAACAGGTTACATGTCAATTTAGGCAGAATTATAAGACATCTCGACGCTGTTCCGGCTATATGATCAGGGTTGCCGTGTGGTGCCGGCACTTTAAAAGAATTGCACCAACCCTTGTCTTCCTATGGGTGTCGTAAGAGGCGACTACAGGAGAACCGACATAAGAAGACGGGCAGTAGCGTCTCGTCTCCACCATTGGCCAAATTGCGATCGCCAACCCGCCTGCCAAGCGTGGCGATTATGGCAAAATCCTCCTTTTGGAGAGGCCTGTGTCCAGCAGTGGACTGTTATAGGCTGGTGATGATGATGATGATGATGATCAGGGTTCATAATAACTTTAGGTATTGTTACTGATTCTGTAACAGTTAAACTTACATTTTACCACCATCCGAGATAAGGCAAGTCTGGGCGGTAGCCACGAACTCTTACAACAATCTAAAATCTGTCAAACATTATCATTTCTGTCAAATTTTGTATGAAATGACGTACCAAAATTGACAGATATGACAACTTTGAGATTGTTTTAAGAGTTCATGGCCCTGCTCATTTATTGTAAACACATGATACAAACACGTAGTCATTGTATTTTTACACAGTTCACTGCGTATGTACTTGGCGATTAGAAATTATTGTATTTTTAAAGCAGCTTCGTGTATTCAGGTGTCGTATTGTTAGGGTTCCGTACCCAAAGGGTAAAACGGGACCCTATTACCATAGAGAAGGAATAATACTACGTAAAACTATTACTAAGGGTCCGCTGTCCGTCTGTCTGTCTGTCTGTCTGTCTGTCTGTCCGTCTGTCCGTCGGTCCGTCTGTCACCAGGCTGTATCTCATGAACCATGATAGCTAGAGAGTTGCAATTTTCACAAGTGATGTATTTCTGTGGCCGCTATAACAACAAATACTAAAAAACAGAATACAATAAATAGTTTAGCGGGCTCCCATACAACAAACGTGATTTTTAGGCCGTTTTATAGGTACATTATTTAAACAAAAATGCTTCATCTCTTTTAAACTTTTGCAATGCCCGACGGGGTCCGAAATGATTCTAAAATGTATATTATGGGATGCAATTTATACATTTATTGATAGGTACTTACAGGGTACAGGCTACATGCGTGCAGTAAAGCTATGATAGACAAAGATAGCAACAAAACGTGGCTCGTCATCTATCTTACACGCCCAATTAAATATGTAAACGTACAGAACCGAAGATTAACGGAACACATGATTATAATTAAACAAAAAAATCTGAAAGGTGACTTTTTAAAAAGCCTTATTCATGTATGGTGGGATGTTTTTTATGGTTCCGTACCCAAAGGGTAAAACGGGACCCTATTAGTCCTATTACTAAGGCTCCGCTGTCCGTCTGTCTGTCTATCTGTCCATCTGTCACCAGGCTGTATCTCATGAACCGTGATAGTTAGTTTGAAATTTTCAAAGATGATGTATTTCTGTTGCCGTTATAACAACAAATACTAAAAAACAGAATAAAATAAATATTTAAGTGGGCTCCTATTTTTGGTATTTTTGTACGGGTACGGGACCCTTCGTGCGCGAGTTGACTCGCACTTGGTAGGTTATTTTAATTTTAATTTTGCTCCCGTAAAAATCTTGCTGTTTGATAATGTAAGTCTCCGAAACAAAGCATCCTAGACTTCAAAGAGGACAATTCTAAAATCAGAATGATAATGTTTTATGGATGATCCGATACCTGGTGAATATATTGAATTACAAAGTTGTGATGCATCGGCGCATACGCACCTAGCGAACACTCCAGTCGGCAGTAGGATATGAGCTGTGGAGCGCGACAGACGCTAGGCAGAGCTTACCCTACCGATAATACTTTTTGGATAATTTCCTATTATGGTATATACAAGTGTAAAAAAATGAAAATATTAATAAAAAATACAGGGCGAAAATATCTCCCGCTCCTTGACTTTAAAAAATAATGACTAGACAAAAACGTATAAACAATCAAAAATAATATAACTATTTTCAACACAGTTGCTCGTAAATTGACTCTTATAACACCGTTTATAGTTTCATAATTCATCATATTACGCACTTGTGCTGTAATAACATTATCGCACTAGGTCGGTAATGTAAACTTTTTTTTTTAATTTCAGCATAAGTTTGTCTAAGAAAATTGAATATTTTACGAATATAAATTTTTTTTAGGGTTATGATGACAAATAAGTATTTTATTTCATCAAATTCTATATTAATAAACACAAATTTACTTAACTATCATTTTTAGAAACAATAGCTTATTTTATTTTTTAAATTGCTGCTACTCCGGCTGAACAGTCAGTTTTTCCTGTGCCATTATTGAACCTGCGCACGCATCGAAAGTGCGGCGCGTGAAAAAAACAAAAACTTACGTGCCGTTTTCCCTAAATATTTGGTAAAGTTGTTGCTGTGTGGTTAGTAACTATCAAAAATGTCTACTCTAAATAGTGAAGACGAGTAAAATGTTATTCAACCCCGTCGGAAATACTTATAGAGGCACGAAACGCGAGTGATAGCCTGTTGCCGTCAAAATCCAGAGCAAAAATGGAGAAGGTATTTTAGATTGTAGTTTGGTTTTTGCTCATAGTCAAAAATAAAATAAATCAATTAAAAATTCAAAAATCCGGACTGCGTAAAATGTAAACTTAAGATGAAAATAAGATTTAAAGAATCAATTTGCAGACGGAGGCATCAAATCCATTAACAGCATAATGATGATTGACTTGGTATGCACTGCGTTAGTACCTAATTAATTAAGTAGTTTTAATCCGTGAAAAAAAGTCGAATCAATTAACATGGATTTGATGCCTCAGACTGCGAATTGATTCTTTAAATCTTATTTTCATCTTTTAAGTTCACATTTTACGCAGTCGGGTTTTATGATTTTTATATATTTTTTTTTAACTCGTTAGAGGCCCTACACCACAAATTACGTATAGCGGCGCGGCGCGCTAGACAGATAGTCCACTCGGAACATAAGCGTCATTTCGTTAACGCACACATTGACATTGCGTTTACTCGCTATCTCGGCCGATTCCGGCCAAACTTCAGCGGGCTGTCACTCACGTCACGACACGACACGTTTACTAAGCTTATCAAACTACGCGAAGCTCAGTTTTGACGATATTTATTGAAGGCGCGTGGTAAGAAACGAGTAAAACAATTGCGTAACATGAACGAATGAGACAGAAATACAATTTCTCAAATAATAACAGGCTGAACCTATTTTATGGATCTTCTATATCGATAAAGGTTGCGAACTTTTTGCGAAACCACCGCGAATTAGTTGCGAGTGTAGAGTTTTGGTTATGTTGGCGGAAACTTCGCTCCGCGAATATTGCTCTGTCTTCCCATTTAGGCCTGTACGTATGATAAGATGAATGTATTAATTAATCGATGTGTCAGTATAACAAAACACACTTATTTATTTCAAAAATTCAGAATAGATAGAGATATTTTGGCAGTAGTTTTCGAGAACGGTGAGTGTGGCCCTTCTGTATTTTTTCTATTTTGTGCCTACACATTCTGACCACGGGAATAATATGAAGTATTATTTTTAGGTATTATTATAACTAGTTTTATTTAATGCATAGACAAAGACAATAGGTACTGCGCCTATATTTTTAGAACGGCTTTTTCTGCGTCGTTATATTATGTAGGTTGATAAATTAGGTGCGCCTAACGTCGTTTTAAGGAGTATCCTTTTTTTTGTAATACCCACAATAATTGTGTGACAAACTCTCAGTTTAAATCATAGAGTTAAATTTCGCTACGCTAAAAATCTATGATGTAAATATCCTTACCTGACATCTGCCAGCCTGTCCGCCAGTTCAGAGAGGTTGTCAGTGAGGCTGGCGCCGGGTGAGCCCAGTTGTGACTGGGCGTCCTGGATCAGCCTCTCGATCTCTCCTCTCACTCTCTGCAGCTCTTTGTCGAAGTCTTCGTTCTCAACCACAGTCGGCGTCTTCGATATTTTAGCGAGAATCTGTCGTAATAAAATGCTATGAATTCTTTCGGTAAGTTATGTTTATAATTTAAAAAAAGACATAAGATATACAATAGGCTATTTGACACATTTTTTTAAATAGGTCTTATATTGTTTATTACAGTTCCATTAGACCGAAAAACATATTTTTACATTTTTTGAGACTAAGAAAACTACGAAGCTTAGATATAAATTACGTTTTTTAGAAACAGACAAAAACGCTGCCGGCCATGTTGGTCTATAGATTATTCTGTGCTTTGACATCAGTTCAAATTCAAATTCAAATGCGTTTATTGTGAATTAAGTGTACAAGAGATCTTACAATATGTTTTGGAACTTAAGTACTTAATTACCCTTTTCAGGTGCTGCAATGTTCTTAATCTTAATAATTACAAAAAAAAAAAATTAATTTTAATATATTGTATCTATCTATACAATTTAAAAAAGTAACTAAGACCGACATGTAAAAAACAACTAACATTATTATTATTATATTTTATTTAAACAGTAGGTACCTAATTGTTTTATTTAATTATTTTGTTTAGTTTTAGATGTGAAGAATTCTTCGAGGGTATAAAAGCAGTTTGAGATCAAGTAAAGTTTTAATTTTTTTGGAAAGCAGTTTAATTAAGTTTCTTTTTTTATGTCATGAGGTATTTTGTTAAAAACTTTTATAGCCATGTAGAATGGGCTACAGTTCAGCATTTTAATTCTCGAATATGGCAAGTAGAGTCTGTCTCAATTGTAAACAAACGTGTATTACCTACAAACTAATTTCTCAGAATAAATTTTATAATGATTCCATACATATTAAATATAAGTTAATTTTTGCGAAGATCACTTCGATGTAAGTAGATACTCATTTGACAACTATTTTAATGCCAGTAATTTAAATACTAGTATTTAGGTTATGTGCGCCAATAAGTCTCGATATAAATATTTGATTACCTTATAGTTACAAGTAACAAGCAACGTTTTGTGTAGAATATGCGGTACAATTTAAAGAAAGAGACGAAGAAAACATGAGAAAAATGCAAAAGTTATTTTGCTTTCTAGATTTCTGACGTCACTGTCATCACGATCATGGCGGATAGCGTTTTCGGGTTTTCAAATTATAGATTTGATATATTATTTTTAAAATTGAATTTATCCAGTCATCTTTTAATTTTGTGTATTAAAATCGATGTATTAAGGTTCCTTAAGTCTAACACTTATTGAAATAATTATTTGTTTTTTTTTATATATGAGTCAAGTAGCCTATTGGTATGTTGAAACTATTCACAAATAATTATTACAAGATATTATTCGAAAATTTTTGTTTTTAGCAATTCCATGCAAGGTTTAATTGAAGGACTCGAACCCACGTCCCATCGTCCCACCTGAGGTCGTTCAATGTTTAAGCATTTCTGATCTTAAGCAATAGTCAAATATTTGTAAAAATATTTCTATAGGGTGTTGACGGTAGTATACTACTCAGCTATACATATAACAACATTGATCAGAGATACGCTGGCTTTGACAGCGAGAAAGAACACTTGAGAAATTTCATCGTGTCACGTGACGTCCTCGGTAGCTTAGTTGGTAAAGCACTCGCCCGGCATGCGATGGAACGTGGGTTCGAGTCCCACCTGAGGTCGAAGATTTTTTTTCAAGTGTTATTTATCTTCAAAGATAATATTCCTTGATGAATAAAGCGGGAGATCGTGCTTTTTGGCGGTCTTTGGGGGAGGCTTACGTCCAGCAGCGAACTGCAATAGGCTGAATCCTTTCTAATCCTTAACAGTAATGCTCACTTTACGTTCAAATAACGGCATGATTAGCGATCATTAATAAAGCACAACACTACGCGCTAAATGTGTGGCCACACTTATTTGACCTTTGATTAAAGCGTCTAGCCAATTAGTTAGAGTTTGATCTGTGGATACAAGTCTTTAAAAAATAGCTTCCAAAAACTGAATACATTTCTCATTTTGTCCACTCCATCTTATCTCAATAACTATGCACTTTAACATTTATTTCACAAAGAGTTTTGAATGTGACTGTGTTTTAACATGTTTAGTGTAGTAGGTGTAGCCACAACAACGAACTAGACGCCCGCTTAATCCCTTTGATGTGTCGAAAGTAACCGCCGTCCGAGCTATCGCCTAACGTCAAGCAAATTAGCGCACTAATACCAGTTACACCAGAGGACTATACTACTACCTTGTTTGAGGTTTGAAAACATGGTTAATTCTTAGTTTTTTGGAAAATATTTTTGTTATTGTCACGAAATCAATACTACAATCAATTAGAATAGTTTGTTACGGGATTGCTACCATGTACCTTATTTTTGACATCCCAGTAACTGATCGGAATTACTCCGTGATCATGGCGCTTGCAACAGTGCCGAAATACCGGGAACTCAAAAATAAGGTACATGGTAGCAATCCCGTAACAAACTATTCTAATGTTAGTGACCATGAAAGTTTAAAACAATATACTACAATCAATGTTTGTACGAGTAAGTTGAGTTTGATGGACAGTGACGTCAAAGCTTGCTATCGCGATACAATTTATATGAAATCGTGCGTTATGATAGCGGCTAAAAATCATATCAATCGTTTGCTGGTGTCAACTACCATTTAAGCTATGAGATCTCAGCTATACAGGGTTATATGAAAAAAATCAACAACCTCGCATTATATATTATTATTTAAATATTTACATAAAGTGGCTTATAGCTAACTGTTCTCACAATTAAAGGTAACCACAGCATGCATTTATTGTGTTTAAAAATGATAAAAAAATATTATAATCCTAATTATAGCTTGTTTAAGTACAATCACGTTGCGCTATTAATGTATGTATGTAAGATTATAAAACTTTATAATAACATAACTCAATACATTAATAAAAATGATTTTCCAAGCTTTTATTGTACTGTCGTGACATTCGTAAGTCTATGTTAGGCGACGAGAGCGCGCGACGCTTGCGCCCCGCCCTCCCCCGCCCCTACCGATGTGAAGCGCACAGAGATAAGAACATTAAGACGTAAAATAAAATTGATATTTTTTTTGTATGAAAGTAAAATGTGTCAAATTATCTAAAGTCACAGAACAAATGTTTTTGTTTATGATGTCAGCAATCTAGTCATGCGAGGTTGTTGAGTTCGCCCGGCGCTCATCATCGGTGCCGCTCTATCCTGCTGCGAGACCTACCTCATCCAGTTGTTTGAGCTCCCTGCGGTGGTCGTTGACGGCGTCCTGCACGAGGTTGTAGCATGGCGGACACGACTCGCAGCCCTGCCCGTCGGCCCGACGCTTCTTGTTCTCCATACATCTGCCCAATCAGACAAATCAGATTGAACCTGCTATCTTCCACACTCAGAGTCATCATTTAACTTTAATGCTTACTTAAGAAAAACCTTTAAAATTCTAAAGTTTGAGTGACAACATATGAGTGGTATTTAAGTTTGGTTCATACATACAGGGTGGTCCAGGCCAGAAGGATATAAAAAATTTTTTAGGTAGTCGGCTTAGGGACCTATTTGTACCCGCCAGGAAAAAATCCGCTTACAAGATAGTTTTTTTTTTAATTTTAGAAATATCACCACTTTTTCTGAGAGAGTGCAATGTCTAACTAAGCACCTAAAATAAAAAAATAATAGAACTTTTCATTTTAAAAGTAAAAAAATCATTTAGAACTCTAAAATAAAAAAAAAACATATCTGGTAAGCGGCTGACAAGCGTTTTTTTCCTGGCGCAAAAAAAAAAAATATCCATCTGGCCTGGACCTTATTATACAAACCGAGTTGCTAGTTAAACCATGGCCTTTGGTGGGGAGTGGTACTAAAGACCAAGCAAGTCAATCAAACGTTTTTAGGGTTCCGTACCCAAAGGGTAAAACGGGATCCTATTACTGAGGCTCCGCTCTCCATCTGTCTGTCCGTCTGTCACCATGCTGTGTCTCATGAACCGTAGTAGATGGACAGTTGAAATTTTCCTCCTCCTCTTCACGCTTCATAGTACCTGTCACACCGGCATCCCTCGACGTTCTCCTGGCAGGAACATTGGCCAGCGACACTGCACTGGTAGTTGAACGTAAGCACTCCGCTCCGCTACACGCCACATACCTGTTACACCGGCGTTCCTCGACGTTCTCCTGGCAGGAACATTGGCCGGCGACGCCACACTGGTAGTTGAACGTAGGCACTCGGCTCCGCTACACGCCACATACCTGTTACACCGGCTTCCCTCGACGTTCTTCTGGCAGGAACATTGGCCGGCGACGTCGCACTGGTAGATGGGGGAGCCGCCCTGCTCCTCTTCACGCTACATACCTGTCACACCGGCATCTCTCGACGTTCTCCTGGCAGGAACATTGGCCAGCGACACTGCACTGGTAGTTGAACGTAAGCACCCCGCTCCGCTAGACGCCACATACCTGTTACCGGCGTCCCTCGACGTTCTCCTGGCAGGAACATTGGCCAGCGACGTCGCACTGGTAGATGGGGGAGCCGCCCCGCTCCTCTTCACGCTACATACCTGTTACACCGGCGTTCCTCGACGTTCTCCTGGCAGGAACATTGGCCGGCGACGCCACACTGGTAGTTGAACGTAGGCACTCGGCTCCGCTACACGCCACATACCTGTTACACCGGCTTCCCTCGACGTTCTTCTGGCAGGAACATTGGCCGGCGACGTCGCACTGGTAGATGGGGGAGCCGCCCTGCTCCTCTTCACGCTACATACCTGTCACACCGGCATCTCTCGACGTTCTCCTGGCAGGAACATTGGCCAGCGACACTGCACTGGTAGTTGAACGTAAGCACCCCGCTCCGCTTCACGCCACATACCTGTTACCGGCGTCCCTCGACGTTCTCCTGGCAGGAACATTGGCCAGCGACGTCGCACTGGTAGATGGGGGAGCCGCCCCGCTCCTCTTCACGCTACATACCTGTCACACCGTCGTCCCTCGACGTTCTCCTGGCAGGAGCATTGGCCGGCGACACCGCACTGGTAGTTGAACGTAGGCGTTCCGCTCCGCTACACGCTACATACCTGTCACACCGGCATCCCTCGACGTTGTCCTGGCAGGAACATTGGCCGGTGACGTCGCACTGGTAGTTGTACTTAGCCGCCCCGCTCCTCTTCACGCCACATACCTGTCACACCGGCGTCCCTCGACGTTCTCCTGGCAGGAACATTGGCCGGCGACGCCGCACTGGTAGTTGGTGGAGCCCCATTCGTCGCAGTCGCAATCCAGGCAGCCGGAGCCGGAGAAGCCGTAGTGGTACGCGCGGCAATGGTCGCAGTGCTTGCTGTACATGAAATAATAGATTGTGTGATAATGTATTTAGAGCAAGAGAGATTTTTTTAATCCAGAGTTAAGTGATGGATTCTAGAGTGGGATCCTGAACGTAGCGAGGGATTTAAAGTACGTCGCTCAAGGTTAAAAAATTTGGCACTAATTGCTTTTTATCTCCCTTTATGAACTATAAATAAGAGATGCTTTTAGTTTTTTTTATTGATTTTTAGTGCCGAATTTATATTTAGGTACATTACCAAATTACAATTAATAATTAATATTAGATACATTTCCGAATTTTTTGAGGATTATTCTTTCGAATAGATGGGATAAAAATAAATAAATATTAGACAAGGGATTAACTTGGGACACACTATTAGGTTTTTAGTGAGGTTCGGACTTCAGAGTCCCACATCATAACCCCCGGCTACCCCCGTAGCTTGGTATGCGTAATGACATTTCCCTGACGTAAAAACAGCATTCTACGTTACACACTGAATGCTGGCCGTTTTCAATCGGACTATCTGTAGGTCACTGGGGGAGGCATGTCGCTTACACTCAGCCTTGTTGGCCAGGGAAGAGAGCAGGGATTTGGGCAGCACGAGTATGTAAATAGGTCACCCGTGCTGCCACTCGTCATGCCGCAGTTACTGCCCTGCGCTCCCTTGATTTTCGGTTTTTCGTGCGGAACTGTGTGGAAGTCAAAGGACAGGGCAGCGCGAGTGAGATAACAACACACACTCGCGTCGATACTGTCGCAGAAGTATTAAGGACAATATTGCCGACAGGAGCAGTGGTAGGGGCTGAGTGTGAATGTGACAATATGTTCAGCAGTGGAACTCCTATTGCTGAATTGATGATAAATGATGATCGATTCATGTAGCAGAAATGAGGATGTTAAGGTGCATCTGTGGAGTGACGAGAATGGACAAGATAGGGAATGAATATATTACAGAAGTATGAAAGTAGCACCTGTAACAGAAAATTTTAACAGTAACAGTATTTTTTAGGGGCGGGTTCAAATTTGCTGCAAGTAAGGTGTGGAACGACTTGCCGCCTCCACTACGAATGCCTTTGTCTGCTTTGAAATTCAAACTGCTTGTTCGTTCCCTCCTTTTACAAGAACAACGACAAAAGGGCTTAGTTTATGCTAGGCCAGCCCCCCTTTAACTATAAGTCAAGTTTAGTATTATTTTTTTTTTAATTTACCGAACTAACCACACCACTTCCTACCACACAAAGAAAGACTCGCACACCTCGCTATTTACTCACCACACATTAAAACTTCTACTCTCTATTTATATGCCTCCTGTACCAACTGTTCCTTCTAAATGCCAACCGATTTAAGGGGCCAGTCTGAAAACCAGCGCTGGGCTAAGCTTCAGCACAAGCTGAGACTGGTACCCATTGCCAAACATTGATACTGTTTTTATATGTACTAAACTATAGTTTAATAAGTTAAGAAAACGAAATGTACTACCTACCTATTCTATAACATTATGGCAATAAAGCTTTTTCATTTCATTTCATTTCAAAAGATCAAGGGAAACCGTTTGTTTTGGCACGGACATGTGATGAGAAGGGAAGAGGGGCATGTAACGAGGAGAGTGATGGGTATGAGTATTGATGGATGGAGGGGAAGAGGACGACCTAAGAAGAAATGGATGGATTTTGTGAGGGCCGATATGACTGAGAAGGGAGTGAATGACTCGATGACAAGTGACCGAATTGCATGGAAGAAGAAAACGTACTGCGCCGACCCCAGATAACCTGAGAACAGGGCAGGTGAATGATAATGAAATGAGAATCCCGACAACTTACCCATCAATGCCAGGCTTGCAGTAGCACTGGCCGGTGTAAGGGTTGCAGGTCGCGTTGTACGAGCCCTCCAGGTTGCAGTCGCACGGCTTGCAACCCTCGCCGGACTCGATGTTGTAGTAACCATCCTACGGAGAATTATATAGGGTGATATTTTGTATGTGTAAAATACTGAAGGATTTGTATAACCCCGTGAAGTCGTGATAACAATAAACTTTGACCAAGAAACTAATTAGCTATAATGTTTTGTAATGTGCAAGTTTCATGTTAGGAAATAGTTGTTGCATAATACTAAACAAAGTCGAGATAGACTTCTAGTTTCTTGGGCAAAGTTGTTTGCTATATCATGCTTATATATGATCATAATCTAACATCATCACTGTAATCTGGTAGCCAACATCTTTGTTTTTATGTGTGAAAATGATTTCTTATCATAAACACGTATGGCAGACTTTAGAACAGTATAACTTTAACCTTGTTATGTTTTTCTCTGTATCATGCTTAAAACGTAAAACAAAACTACACTATTTAGTCAGTATTATATTTCACGTTGGCGATCGCAGTTTGGCCAATGGTGGAGAGGAGACGCTGCTGCCCGTCTTCTTATGGCGGTTCTCCTGTAGTCGCCTCTTACGACACCCATAGGAAGAGAAGGGGTGGTGCAATTCTTTTAACGTGCCGGCACCACACGACTCTCCGCCCCAAATAGCAGAATAAATAATAAAAATATTGGAAAAGCTGAGAAAAGAATAACTGTTAGGCAGTACGAAGTTCGCCAGGTCATCTAGTAATCAATGAAAAATGAGTTAACCTCGCATTTGTCGCAGTTTCTCCCGATCACATGCGGCCGGCAAGAGCAGAAGCCGGTGAGGCCGTCGCAGAGGGGCGGCCCCTCCGGACTCTCGAGGGTCCCGGCTTCGTGGCACTCACACGGCTTGCAGTCGCCTTTCTTTTTCTGGTCGAGAGCATCGCCGTAATATCCTGTACGATGAGAAATAAATAAATATTGGACAACATCACAAACATTGCTCTGATCCTAAGGTAAGTAGCTAAAGCACTTGTGTTATAGAAATCAGAAACAACGCCGGTACCACAACACCCAGACCTGCGACAATATAGAAAAGTTCGTTTTCTACATTGATCCGACCGGGGATCAAACCCGGAACCTCAGAGATGGCGGCGCCATTTAAAGTCCGGCGTGCTCGCCACTCGGCTGCGGAGGTCGTCAAATTGAATTTAAAACTGAATAACATCACATGCTATAATCCTAAGGTAAGTAGTTAAACCTATTGTGTAATAGAAATCAGAAATGTATACGATTAGATAATACTATGTAGTAAACTCTTGAACTTTATATAAGGTCCGATTTTATTAGTGTTCATCCTGTTAACCTGTGACTATATAGGTAAAAAGCAATCGTAAAAACCAACTTTCAAATGTCTATCATAACAACTAAAAAAGTTAAAAATAAAAATACAAAATAACAACATCGACTTCATATTGCATAAACTCGTCCTATCTTCAACTCTTTCTCGCTCTGTACAAGGGGAAGGAATAAGACGGATAATCAGATGGTTAAACGTAGCAAAGATAGGACGAGTTTATGCAATATGAAGTCAATGTTGTTGATTTTTAACTTTTTTAGTATGGTACACATTTGAAAATTAGTTTTTACGATTGCTTTTCACCTATATAGTCACAAGTTAACAGGATGAACACTAATAAAATCGACCTCATATATTTGCGTTTAAATTAGGTTCAACAAAGTGACAATATATTTTAAAACCACCTAACATTCGGTATGAATTCGCAAGAAAAAGAGAATGAATGTGTGCATGGTTGAATCGATGGAACGGAACGATAACCATGCATTCGTCTTAGACAAGAAATTTATTTATTAATATTATTATAAGAACCGGTGACGACGGTACCAACACTAGGCACGAGAATATATTAGAAGTTTTTATAATATGTATTACTAAGGCTACGCTGTCGGTCTGTCTGTATGTCCGTCCGTCTGTAACCAGGCTGTATCCCATGTGATAGTTAGGCAGTTGAAAATTTTACAGATGATATATTTCTGTTGCCGCTATAACAACAAATATTAAAAAACATACTACAACAAATATTTAAGGGGGCTTCCATACAACAAACGTGATTTTATTTGGCATTTTTATATATAATTGTACGGAACCCTTCGCGCGCGAGTCCAACTCGCACTTGGCCGGTTTATAATATTCGAATCAATCCCGGAATGTAAGAAACACATTTGCAATATTTGCAATATTTATTTCAAGCTGAAGACCAAGGTGGCAATAGGCAAGAGGTCAAATCTGTCTCAAAGCTGATAAGCTGTTGGGAAGAGATGATCCCCAAAGGTTGCCACGTTGAATACAATACAAAGAGTGATCCTCGAAACTATGTTTTTGTAACCTACACCATTTATTTATTTATTTGAGATGGGCTTGCTCTTGACCCTCTTATTAATCTTGCTGTAGAGCATAGATGGGATCTACGATGGAGCGAGCTTGCCCAGAAGATGCCTATTCACTCTGGACTTAAAGAGAGTCAGGTTATGCACTCGGAAATACAGACGCAGGCAGGGAATTCCACTCTTTAGCTGTGCGCATTATAAAAGATGATGAGAAGCGCTTAGTGCGGATTAAGGGTATATCAACTAAGAACGGATGGTAGCCGGCCGTGCGTCTGGATGTCCGATGGAAGAAAGGTGACGGTGGTATGAGCTCATGCAGCTTATGAGCACACTCTCCGAAGTACAATCTATAGAAGACCGATAGGCAAGCAACCTTGCGGCGGTGCGCCAGGCCGTGCAGCTTGGACCATCCCATAGCTGAGCAATGGTCTCCCAAAAATAAGTCCGACCTTTGATTGGATGATGAGGAATGATAACGGATTTTAATGAAGATGAGATGAATAAGAACGATCTCTGTCAAGCGCAAAAGATAAGGAATCTTAATATCGCCACACGATCGTTTTTCAGGTCTCTTCAAGGAATACCTATTTTAGTTACTAATTCTGTGTCAATTTTGGCCCAAACAAACATACTACGACCGCTTGTGGACAGTAGCATACTATACAGGGTGTAAAAAAAGGCTTAACGAAGCCTTAAACCACGAATTCTATACATAAAACCAAGTAGAATGCAAAAAAAATAATTGCTGGGAAATGATTTTTATTTTTGGATATCAAAAAAATAACTTATTTCTAACCCACAATGTATAACGCGCACGCCACAGACTATGCCTGTGTGTGTAAGCGGATCATGTTTCTTTGTAAAAAAGTTTAGTATTAACAGTATTATTCTTTCTCTATGGTATTAACAAACAGAAGTCAATTCTGTAAAAATATTTTTTAAAAAATTGTAACTTTTACTCCGTAACCCGTCATTTCCCAGGTATAGTGTAAAAGAAAAAAATGATCGTAAAAATACGTAGAATATGTAGTATTCGCCTTCGTTAAGCCTTATTTTACACCCGATATAGGTACTTAGGCGAATCATTGATCAGAAAATACGCTGGCTTCGACAGCGAGAAATACTTGAAAAACATAATATTATATTTTTATTTATTTATTTAAACTTTATTGCACAGGTAAGTACAATTGGCGGACTTTATGCTATACAGCATTCTCTACCAGTCAACCTTGAGGTAATAATAAAAATAACCCGTGTTAATCCCAGCTAATTTAGGTGCGTACACCTCAAAAGGCTGGGATTCGTCGGCGACTCGCTTTCATCAAAGATGCAGAAGGCGGTGGTGCTGGATAACGCACGCATCTTCCGCCGATTTCTCTCTCTTTTGCCCTGATCCCGGCCAACTGTGCTATTGCTGGTCATTGCCACCCAAGAAGCTAGAGACTAATGGCCTATACGTTAATTAATAATAGGTACGAGTATTATGTCACTTACCACTCAAACACTTGTCGCAATGCTCCCCAGCAGTGTTGTAGATGCACTTCAGACATTCCCCGGTGGTGCGATCGCAGTTGCCGACCGCGTTCTGGTCCACATTCCCGTTGCAGTGGCACTCTTGGCACTGCTGCGATTCACCGAACTGGCCAGTCGGGTCGCCGAAGTGGCCGTCGGCACAGACTTCACATCTGGGACCTGTGAGAATATAAATGAGTAAGTGTGGTTCCTCTACAATTTATCGATGCTATCTTTTTTAACCGAATTCAAAAAAAGGAGGAGGTTCTCAATTCATCATCATCTCAGCCTATTGCAGTCCACTGCTGGACGTAGGCCTCCCCCAAAGAGCGCGAAAGAGCACGATCTCCCGCTTTTTTCATCCATCCACTGCCAGCCATCTTCCTAAGGTCGTCGGTCCATCGAGCTGGGGGTTGTCCTACACTACGTTTGCCTAGGCGTGGTCTCCACTCGAGAACCCGTTTACTCCACCTTTCATCGGTTCTGCGACAGATGTGGCCAGCCCACTGCCACTTAAGCTTGCTACATTTTTGAACTATGTCCGTTACTTTAGTCCTCTGCCTAAAGATCTCATTTCGGGTTTTATCCTTTAACGAAATCCCAAGCATCGACCTTTCCATAGCTCGCTGAGTGACATGTAGTCGGTGGGCCAGCTTTACTGTCATATTCCACGTTTCGGCTCCGTAGGTCATCACCGGTAGGACGCACTGATCGAATACCTTGCTCTTCAGGCATTGTGGCAGTGGCGACGAGAAGATATGACGCTCTCAATTCGTCTGAATGTTGTTTTTTTTTTTGTATGTTTGTTACTCGATTACGCCGCCGCGCCGTCAATTATGGACCGATTTCAAAATTTATTTTTTAGTTTGTAAGGGTATACTCCCGAGGTGATACCATTTACACCAAGTCAGATTCTTGACTAAAAAATACCTAATTAGTTCTTTTTGGAGTCGGTGCGAATGAACACATTTTAACTCTCGATGGCTGGCACCGACTCCAAAAAGAACTGATTAGGTGTGTTTTAGTCAATGTTATTTTTCGCTTTTTAGTTTCATTTTGAAGTTGGTTTTTAGTTTTTTATTAAACTTATTAGCAAGCTGGGGGTCGATTCCCTAAAAAAATCACAAGTTACCCGCTCTAAATATCACCTATGCCATACAAACAAATATAGCCCCTATTTCGTTAAAAAGTGGGTTCAAAATTACTATTGTCAATTACTGACTTGTGTTACAATACCAGCGCGTATCACCGAAGCAGTCCGAACAAATTTATACTCTATTTTGTTTTCGAGTTGGTTCACATTATTTGATCGTCGATTAGTGAAGTAATGTCAAAGTTATCGCGGTTTTGTTTAGAGAATCGACAGGCTGAACTTTGGTGAGTCGATCACATGACGAAAAGTAAGTAAGTAAAGCGCATTCGACGAAATACATTTTAAGACTCATTTTTCTACACCTTCGGTTACATTGTTCAAATTTTACCAAGGATTCCTAATTTTTTTCAAAATGAAATGTAGCCAATGTCAAATTGGAAGAATGTAGCATTCTATTGGTGAAAGAATTTTTTAAATCGGCCCTGTACTTTTTGAGCCTTTTCATTACAAACATACAAAAATAGGTACAAATCTTTCCTCTTTATAATATTAGTATATATATAGATATAGAAGTATAGATATAGATTTAAATTTAAGACTGTTTCGTTTCAAAATGTATTCTACTTCTGTAATATTGTTATGAAAGAGCGGGGCTACCTGCCACAAGTGTTATTACTGATACTTACTAGGTAGTCTCAATTACATCCACTGTCTAGTATTAAGCTGAATACGAAATAAATCTTTTAAATCTTACCCCTTTTTGTTTTGTGCTCGTCTCTCCTAACCTTAACCGGAATAATTCAATGAAGGTTTTTGCTAACAATTGCCATCATAATATGCTCCAACTCAGGTGCCAATAAGTGGCAATAAATATAGTATTGTAGTCATCATCATCATCATCATCATATCAGCCTGTTGTAGTCCACTGCTGGACATAGGCCTCCCCCAAGGAGCGCCACAGCGCACGATCTCCCGCCCTTTGCATCTAGTCGCTGCCAGCTGCCTTCTTCAGGTCATCAGTCCATCTAGCCGGGGGCGTCCTACACTACGTATTGTATTCAAACATCTATCAAATTATAGAAATTGGTCTTGTAGATTGTGAAACTAAGTAGATCCTCGCAGTAGTGGGAATCACTGGCTAGACCAAACATAAATAAAGTCGCGTTAGTTACACCATCTATAACTCAGCAACGGCTGGACGGATTTTCATGATCTTTCATTTTTTGGATTTGTCTTTGTCCAGAATAAGAATAAATACTAACACCGGACATTTCACGAAAGCCCAAGTAGATGAAGGTGCGGCCACAACTAGTTAAATATAAGTCGCGTTAATTACACCATTTATAACTGAACAACGGCTGGACGGATTTTAATAATATTTGATTTGTTGGATTTGCCTTTGCCCTGACTAGCAGAATAAATAACATCGGACATTTTACAAAAGTCCACGCGGGTATAGCCACCTGCACAGCAACTTAAACTACGTCTTACCAGCGTATCCTTCTGGGCAGTCAGTACACACGATGCTGGAGTCCATGAGCTGGATACATCCACTGTCCTTAGGGCACGGGCAAGGCTTGCAGTCGTCTGCGGTGCCCGCGATGGCATGCCCATAGTAACCCTTGGCGCAGAGCTCGCAGTTGCTGCCGGTAGTGTTGTGTTTGCATATGCAGAAACCTTCAAAAGAAGACAAAGTTTCACTGATGGAATCTATTTGTGGGTAATTATTACACGGGAGAATTTAATGCCCCTCTCTGTAGTAGGGCGCGCACATTGTTAAATGACTATTGTGATCAACCCTACTACCTAATCCTATGCGAAAGTTTGTGAGTTAAGATGTATGTATGTATGTTACTCTTTCACGCAAAAACTAATAAACGGAATTGGATGATATTTTGCATATATATAGAATATGATCTGGATTAACATATAGGATACTTTTTATCCCGGTTAAATCTTCCTCTGGGATATATTGCATAAACTTAAAACCACGCGAGTGAAGCGGCGATTAAGAGCTAGTAAATAAATAAATATTGAACCACATCAGATTCATTGCTCTGATTCTAAGTAGTTGTTACTGATTTCTATAAAGAACTTTTGGAAGAAATAGGTCAAAAACCGACCAGATACAGAAACAACGACGGTACAACAACACTCATACCCGAGACAATATTTATTGTCTGTGATATAGGGATTTTCATCCTAAAATAAAGATCCGATACTGCTAGCGTGAAAAAGTTTGTTTTTCACATTAATTCGACCGGGAATCGGAACCCAGGACCTCCTGCTTGCCCCTTACTCAGCTGCAGCGGAGTTCGTCATCTCTTCATCAATAATTATAGGAGATCATAAATTGGGTTATGCTGTTAAAATAGAAAGATGGACTCACCAGTAGCAGTATCACAGATGTGTGCATGTCCATTACAGTCACAAGGTATGCAAGCGGAGTACGGTCCACCATTAGCAGGCTCATGTTTAAACCCTGGGGCACACTCTTCGCAGTAATCCCCTACGTAAGCTTTAGGACAGGAACATTTCTCCACCCAGTTAGCCGGAGCGAAGCCTCTCTCTCTCCCAACCTTCGCAGTGTCCAGTTTGAAGTTCATGAGGTAACCAATGCCTCCTTTATTGTAGGTTCCGCGAATCTTGATGGCCGTCAGGTTTTGGAGAATCGACATGAACTCGAAGTTGGATAGTGTGGGAGTCCACCCGTAGCGTGGGTCTTCGTGCAATCTGAAGACGTATTCTTGAGTCTGGAACAAAAACCTGGACGTAAGCTAATTTGATTACTGATGGTTACATTTTGTCTGCGTACAAGCTGGTGTTGCAAAAAATCGCATCAGCTCCAAATACATAGCATTTGCATCGCTTAGCATCTTTTAGAAATCGCCCATACCTGATCAGAAGGTTCTGGATTGTTCTGCGCGTAGATGTTCATAGAGATAGAAGCTCTGGCCCCCTCCAGTATGATGTCCTGAGCTGACGGGTACCCTCTAGCCTCCCCAAGACGAAGGGTGAACTTTAGGTCGTGGTTGTAAGAAGGTCGTTGGTCTCCAAGGAATTGGTGGGAAGCTAAGAAGTAGACGATTTCCTGGCCGTTTGATTGAACCGCTGGAAAATGGAACAGAATTTGAATAAAAAAGCCCAAAGTATAATCTCGGAGTTAAAAATATAAGTTGATACCAAGCGCAACTTAATGCATGCCCTTTGACGTAATAATTTGAGTGTAAGTCAAATTTAATTTGTCTAGGGTAACGCTTTAATGTAGAATCACTGATTTATAATTGCAGCCAAGACATAATTATATGAGTAAAGTGCTAATTTATTTAATTACAAAATCCTTTCAACAATTTTTACTTTCCCCTCATTTTCAGAGTAAACACTGAGCTAAATTAGTATTTTTGAACCGAGCTAAACTGCGAGAAACGGATGGATTTCTAAGGAATGCAACTGAAATTCCAAACCACCTACCTATATTTTGAGTATTGGCATTGAACATCAACGGCGCTGGTCTCCGCTGGTCGTCTTCAGCCCCCCACTTCTCCGAGTCCCTGATGAAGTGGGCGCTGAGCTCGTGCGCTTGGTACTTCGGGGCTGAGCTACACTGCGAAGAGTGGCCGAAACAGAAGCAGGGGGTGCACCCAAACTCGTTGTTGATGTCTAAGTTGAAGAAACCGGGCTTGCATCTAGAGAAGAAAAACGTAAAACATACTTAGTAAGTAAAGTAAGGCAATGATATTCTCAGCTGGGTACATCGCTTGGAAGAAGAAATATCCCATAGACCTGTCTGTCAGAGCGACTTCCCACTGTACATGATCAAACATAGGTAACTTTGATTGAAGCCATTAAACTACGGGCCCAAGTAGGCCGAAGCAGGGAGAACATGCACAGGTGGGGTTAAAGGTTTTTGTGTAACGTCCTATGTTCAGCATGCTAAACACAGGACGTCCACAGCTGATCATAGGTTCGGCAATGGTCCATGCTACTGTTAATGCCACATTCAGCGAGTTCATTATCTGCATTACCTTAAGGTTGACTGGTAGATAATGCTTAGCATTGAGTCCGCGAATTGTACTCACCTATGCAATAAAGTTTAAATATTTCAAAAATACTCACTCTCTACACCGCTTGCCCTCAACGTTTTGCTTGCACAGACACACTCCGGTATCAGGGTCGCATTGCGGCGAGTTCCCGTAGGAGCCGGCCTCCTCGCAGCCGCAGGGTTTGCAGCCCATGGCAGTGAACTCATAGTGGTTCAGTGCGCAGGCGTCGCATTTGTCGCCGGTCACGCCGGGCTTGCATTGACAGCGACCTTCGGCGTTACATTGGAGGCTCCGCGATCCTGTAAAGATAAATGGTATTAGACAACATCACATTGCTCTGGTTGTAAGGTATGTAGCTAAAGTACTGTGTTCGTTTTGTGTGTTGTATGCACGGGTGTGTGTGGTAATTCCCCCCAGACGATGACACATCTTCTGTTATGCTCTGCGTGTCCCTACACCTACACACGTACAAACGCGAGGATATTTACAAGGCCACTGATAGCGCTATATTGGTGGCTGAGATTTGGTCCTCATTAATGTACATTAAACGCCTCAGTCGACACGCAAAGAAGAAGATGTAGTTGTGTTCGTTTTTCTACATTGACCGACCAGAAATTACCCAAGACTTCTATAGGTAATATTCCTGCATTCCAAGTTAAGGTAACTAAGGCAAGTCCTTGTGTTCTGACTCAATAAGTAGAAGTTCTCCCAGCACCACTCGGAGTTGGGCCCGTCCCTGTTCTCGGCGCAGACGATATAGTGGCAATTCCTTGTCGAAGTCGAAGTAGCACTTCAGGATCCTAAGAGTTCAAGGTAAAGTATTTTTCGGTCTACTCACCGGTTGGGTTGCAGTGGCAGAGCAGACATACCTACGTAGCCCTGGTAGAAGTTCTTCCAAGCCCGATCCAGTTAGGCATTTCCCTGTTCTCGACGCAGTAGATGCAGTGGCCACCACACTCTTGTCCACTCGTACAGTTTTTTGTCGAATCAGCATTTCAGCAACTTATGAGTTCAAAATTAAAGGTAAAGTATAATTTGGTCTACTCACCGGTCGGGTTGCAGTTACAGGGCAGGCATATATCCCCGTAGCCCTGGTAGAAGTTCTCCCGGCACCGCTCGCAGTTGGGCCCGTCGTCCCTGTTCTCGGCGCAGACGACATAGTGGCAATTCCTTGTCGAAGTAGCACTTCAGGACCCTAAGAGTTCAAGGTAAAGTATTTTTCGGTCTACTCACCGGTTGGGTTGCAGTGGCGAAGCAGATATATACCTACCCCCGTAGACCTGGTAGAAGTTCTTCCATCCCCGATCGCAGTTGGGCATTTCCCTGTTCTCGACGCAGTAGATGCAGTGGCCACCACACTCTTGTCCACTCGTACAGTTTTTTTGTCGAAGTAGCACTTCTGCAACCTATGAGTTCAAAATTAAAGGTAAAGTATAATCTAGTCTACTCACCGGTCGGGTTGCAGTTACAGGGCAGGCATATATCCCCGTAGCCCTGGTAGAAGTTCTCCCGGCACCGCTCGCAGTTGGGCCCGTCCCTGTTCTCGGCGCAGTCGATGCAGTGGCCTCCATGCCCCGTTCGTTCGTATAGTTCCTTGTCGAAGTAGCACTTGTTCGAAAACCCGTTACAGTTGCACGCTGCGAACGGAAATGTTGACTGAACATTTTTAGAACAAAATTTGGTGATTGGTGAGCGTTAGGTTTGAATAACTTGTGTATAATTAGTAAATCACAAAAAGCTTGTTATAAAAAATATTATTGATTCGCATTGCTAATACTAAAAAACTATAGTATGTCGACTAATATTTACAACTGAGTATCACAAGAGGCTCCTATTTTGAAATTATGTCAACATAGTGTACAATATTGGACAAGCGAGGAAAAAAACGGTTTATTGGTACATTCGCAGCCGTTCATTTGTTCCTAGCCAGCATAATCTATGATCATTGAGTTATTATTTAGAATATGAAAAGTATGATTCAAAGAAAAGGAATGTCAAGACTTAAGACAAATGGTCTCACATCTTCAATGGCTTCTTTTAATGCTTAGAAAGACTCATTTTATATGATTCAGAGGAATTCCTACACAACGAACTAATTGAATAAAATTATTTTGATAAATGATTCTTTGGAAACAACAGATCAGTTTCACATTATTTGAAATATTTTCAAAACACAAGAGTGTTGAAACAAAATGAACAATATTACCTTAGCGACTTTACGGAAATCGACATAATTTTGTTTTTGCATCGTAAACATTAAATTTTATTGTTTATTATCATGAGTATAAACCCTTTTAGTATTTAACACTTAATTAAAGTTTACATACACCAACTTTTACTACGAGAACAACATCGAAATCGAAGACGCATTTTGATTATTACTGAGGCAGCGTTTTCGTTTGTATGGAGCATCAAACATTTCTTTTGCTCTCGATGTTGCTCCTATAGGAAAAGTTGTTGTAATATGAGCAGCTCATTAGGTTCCTACGTGGTTTTAAAGTCAACCTGTCTATTCTGTAAGAAACACGCAATGAACTCAGCTAAGCAGAAAAAAACGAACATAGATAGCTTCTATCTAGCCAAGAAATAGAAATAGAAAAATATTTATTAAATAATAATAAATAAATTGTTTTCACGATCACACCAATTATCTAGCCCCAAACTAAGCAAAGCTTGTGCTATGGCGACTAGATAACGGATAAACATACTTAAATACGTTTATAAACATCCATGACTTAGGTGCAAATGCTCGTGCTCATCACACTAACATTTGCCCCTCGCGGGATTCGAACCCGCAACCGCCAGGCATTGTAGTCCGGAGCGCGAACCACTACACCAGACGGTCGGCCACTACATCGATTTGACACACATACACAGAATACAAGAGAAAAACAAAAGATTTAAAAAAAATGAGTCAAAAAGGCCCCCGCTCAGCATTTGTCGTGACAGCCAGGGACATATCACGACGCTGATTTTCAGCAGGGACCCTGACGTTCGGGTGTACCCCTGTAAAGCACGATACTAGAGAAAACAAAAGAAGAAGAAAACTAAAAACAGCATAACAAAAAATATTAGGAGTAGACAAATAATAATAATATAAGAAAATAGGTTAACATTATCTACTTTTATCTACTTTACATCGATGACCGAGTTCTTGTTGAAGTTACAACGCGAATCACTTATGCGGTACAAACAAACGAGCATAGACTAGTTTGTTACTAAGCGGTCGTCTATAAATCACCTCGGCTCGAAAGGGGGGGGGGGGTATATCACTAGGGGAGAGGGGGGTGTAAATTGTAATGAGATATCACGTGTATTTATTTTGTTTTATATTGCGCGATTTCTAAACCGAAAAAAGGTTGCTTGTACCAAGTTATTACAAGTGATTTTGGTTAGGAGGGGGTTCGACAAACCGTGTATCGGTAAGTCAGGTAGGTAGTTATTTATATTAATAAAAGATAGTAAGCTAGAATAGTTAATGTGCGAGGCAGAAACACATGTGAAGATATTTATCTTCGCTGAATTCGCTTAGCTTTGTGATGGCGCCAAAGACTAGTTAAGAATAGAATAGAACAGAAAATGATTTATTTGACACACACAGAATACAAAAGAAATACATAACAGGGCCCTAACCATGAACTGTTAAAACAATCACAAATCTGTCAAACACTATCATTTCTGTCAACTTTTGTTTGAAATGACGTACCAAAATTGACAGATTTGACAACTTTGAGATTGTTTTAAGAGCTCATGGTTATGGCACATGAGTAAAGAAACGGAACAGAGACAAAGCTACATACGAATGCGCTGTGATAGGTACATCACTACAAGTGCAACGCGTGTGTGTGCGTGACCACTGGCCGCTTGTCACGTATGAGCCGAAACCGCTTCAAACTAGATCAGCCAGTGGTCAATCTCAGGGCGTGCAGGCGTGACACGACGCTCGAATGTCGTGCGTGTTTTGTTTTGTTATCGAGTTTCTCAAATAATACGTAGTAATATTTTTGTTTAAGTATTTAAAAAGTGTTGTAAATATGGTTGTACATTGTACTGTGTGTAATAATACCTCCTGACAATTTTATTGCATTTGTTGAATTGCTTGAGCAAAAATTTTGCGAATATTTTGATCTTCATGTACAAATTGTTGATATTGTTAATGACATATTAATTAGCACGTTTGCAAGATTATACATTTCATTTGCTCTGTGATTATTTCCCATTGGATTATTTGAAAAAACTTTATATTAGATTTAGAATTTATCATTCGATTAAAAGACACAACAAATTATTAAAAACCAAAAGTAATAAAAAGAAATATTTAGAGTATGTAATTTGTAAAAAAAATACTTAACTTATTTTAATAAAAAAATTTGAAAAAAAAGAACATTTATATTTTAAATTTATTCAATTGTGCCAACCCTACCAAAATAGGTATAAATTTTGCTAGCTCTTTAGAAGCTTTGTCTCTGTTCCGTTTCTTTACTCATGTGGTTATGGTCCAGGATTAAAAGTAAAAATGTGTCAAAAAGGCCCCCGATCAGCATTTGTCGTGACAGCCAGGGACGTATCACGACGCTGATTTTCAGCAGGGACCCTGATGTTAGGCTCGGCTTATACCCGATAAATCGCACTATCATACATACCTACATCAAATACATTTTTACAGTTGAGTAAATGTTTCGTAGTTGATACCTACTATTAAGATAAAATCTCTCGAATCAATTTAGAAAATATTTTTTGTAGATTTTTTTTTATTTATTCCTAGCACACAAAACAGATTACAATCAAAGTGAATATCTTATATACAGGGTGTCCCGTAAATCAAGGTCAACCTTGTAACCACATATTCTATACATCATGGTGAACAAATTTTGTTTTATCACTTTTGCAAATTTGCATGAAAATTTATCGACTTCCCATACAAAATTAACAAATTAGTCAATTAGATTTGTAAAGAGAGTAAAGAAAAACATATGCATAATTTAAAAAGTGATAGAACAAAAGTTGTTCAATATGATGTATTGAATATGTGGTTACAAGGTTGACCTTGATTTACGGGACACCCTGTATACCATGCATATAATACAGATATAGATCATTATCCAAAGATATGTATACCTAGAAGCTTACATTTTGATTTTATTTATTTATGCGCTAAAGAGCGCTACACATAAGAAGCAATGCTAAACTTATAAAAATTTAACAAAAGTTAAAATTTTAACAATTTTATTGGGAAATGCGGAAACCAGGAAAATAAAATGAGGGAACTAATTAATTAATTAGATACCTATTTATCAACAAATCTTAATTAAATGTGTGTTTAATTGTCTCCGAAACTGAGGCAGCGTGAAGTGGAATATATCTATTTCTCTGTTTATTGCAAGAATTTCATGAATATTTCTTTTTATTACATCTTTTATTTCCAAATAGTTGCTAACAAAATAGTCAGACACCAAAATTCGCAATCAGCATTTTACACAACAAAGGTCGTCACATAAATCTTGAAAACTGGCCAAGTGCGAGTCGGACTCGCGCACGAAGGAACCCTTCGTAATTATTAATAAAAACTAACAAAAAAATGGAGTAAGCCCATCTCAAATAAAAAAAAAACCCTAAAAAACGTATAACTTAAAAAGTTACAAAAAGCGGCACCGATTTTGAGCGCTGGGCGAAAGATGCGCAGAATTACCACTACGACTACGTAAATGGCTAGTCGTGCGACGCGCCTGCACCATCGACCGATATTGGTTGTTAGCTCCGCGCACACGCGCCTCCGATACGATGATCGTCTCGTAAGATGCGCAAAATGATCCCCACTATTTGCCCCAGCTCAACATGGTGCCGGCTTCTGTACTAACTAAAACTCAGTGTAAATATAAGGTCCGATTTGATTAGTGTACATCCTGTTAACCTGTGACTATATAGGTGAAAAGCAATTGTAAAAACTAACTTTCAAATGTCTATCATAAAAACTAAAAAAGTTAAAAATAAAAATACAAAATAACAACATCGACTTCATATTGCATCAACTCCTCCTATCTTCAACTCTTTCTCGCTCTGTACAGGGGAAAGAAATAAGACAATAATCAGATGGTTTAACGTACCAAAGATAGGACGAGTTTATGCAATATAAAGTCAATGTTGTTGGTTTTGATTTTGATTTTTAACTTTTTTAGTTTTTATAGTACACATTTGAATATTGGTTTTTACGATTGCTTTTTACCTATATAGTCACAGGTTAACAGGATGTACACTAATAAAATCGGACCTTATATAATATGATTGGGTTTATACCCACATGATTCAGCACATAACTGCTATTTGATCTCCCATGTAAGTAATCCTAACTCAGTACTTAGTGAACCTTGAACTAGTGTATAAAAGGATTAACTGTGAAAAGTGTTTCGGCGTCATTTTTTCAATACGAAATAACTCATACGCATCAGATTTAAGGAGTCTCGTTCGAGGCAGCTCGCAAAATACTTTTTTACAAAGAGCTAAAATTTTGGGCTTCCTAAAGATACTCTTGATAGAGCTATAAACTATGTAAAATTAAACCATGGTTAGTGTGATGACTGTTTATATTGTAATAAACACACACGTAAAATCGCTCCAAATCTCACTTAAGTAAGCAAAACAAACGAGCATAGCATTTTTTTTTGTTTTAAAGTGAGTTCATATTATCGTATGAGTGAGTTCAGTGTCGAAGTGGGCACGGTTTTGCTTTACGAAATCGCATGTATGTTATGTATAATTGGCCTCAGCATGTCACTAAATAAACCATGGTTAAGGTAATGTTATGATTTATTTGCTCCAGCATTTCAGTTCTGTTTCGTGGCAGCCTTACCTTGCCAATCTTGCCATGCCTAATACTGAGCGGGGTTCTTTTTAGCGCAACGCTTTTTTAGGTTTCCGTACCCAAGGGTAAAACGGTACCCTATTAGTAAGGCTCCGCTGTCCGTCTGACTGTCTGTATGTCACCAGGCTGTATCTCATGAACCGTGATAGTTAGAGAGTTGAAATTTTCACAGATGATGTATTTCTGTTGCCACTATGACAACTAAAACACAGAATATAATAAATATTTAAGGGGGCTTCCATACAACAAACGTGTTTTTTTGGCCATTTTTATAGATAACCCTTCGTGCGCGAGTACGACTCGCACTTGGCCGGTTTTCATCTATTCTTATCTTCATTTATGTAAGTTTGTGTGCCGATAAATATATTTTTATGATAAGTACTGACCTTTGCACTCGTGCACGTTGGTGGGCGAGGCGCGGCCCCACGGCGCGTCGTTGTAGAAGTCCAGACAACGCTCGCAGTCGCGGCCGGCGGTGTTGTGCTCGCATCTGCAATACATCGCCTTTGTGGATATTGAGGAAGATGGAATCAGTGCCGTAACAGCCGTTGTAACTGCATTATCAAAATCATGACCTATCGCAGTCTACTGCTGAACGTAAGCCAAGAAGCGCCATGGAAAAATCCCCCGCTTTTTTATCCAGTCACTGTCAGCCATCTTCTTAAGATCGTCGGCCTATCTAGCTGGGGGGCATTCTATACTAAGTTTGCCAAGTAGTCTCCATTCGCAACTGCAGTCTAGATATATCAAATCATAGCCCAATTTAGTCATTTTTTCACCCCTCCTAGTTACAGCATTTCAAGTACTAGTCTTAATGGCATTGGGCAGGTTCTTTGTATTGCAGACTCAAGCGTCGCCGATACACTTGCAGCAACGGGTAGGGGGAGGGAGGTGGTCTCATCAGGGTAACCTGCAAACACTGTTCTTTTGACGACCTCCGTAGCCGAGAGGCGAACACGCCGGACTGTATATGGCGCCGCCATCTCTGAGGTTCCGGGTTCGATCCCCGGTCGGGTCAATGTGGAAAACTATATTTCCTATATTGTCTCGGGTCTGGGTGTTGTGGTACCGTCGTTGTTTCTGATTTCTATAACACAAGTGCTTCAGCTACTTACCTTAGGATCAGAGCAATGTATGTGATGTTGTCCAATATTTATTTATTTATTTTGCCATCGGGCAGGCCTTGCTTGTAGCAGACTAAGGCATGGCATTTGCTCTCGCAGAAAGCGGGAGGAAAGAAGGGAGGTTGTGTGATCAGGACAAGTAACTAACTTGCAAGCTTTGGTCTATGTGTCGCAAACTAAGATGTGGCCATTGCATTTGAAGTGTTCGAAGAGGGTAGGAAGGTTGTGTAACCACGTATCTTACCTGCAAGCTCTAGTCTTGGTGGTATCGGGCAATTCCTGCGTGTCGCAGACTGAGGCGTGGCTTTTGCACTTGCAGAAAACGGGAGAAAGGAAGACTTGCAACCTTTGGTCTATGTGTCACAGACTAAGGCGTGACCATTGCATGTGAAGTGATTGGGAAGAGTAAGGTTGTGTAACCAGGACAAGTATCTTACCTGCAAGTCCTGGTCTTGGATCCGTCGGGCAGGTCCTGCGTATTGCAGAATAAACCGTGGCTCTTGCTTTCACTCTTGCAGGAAGCGGGAGGATAGAAGGGCGGTTGAATGATCAGGACAAGTAACTCAGACATAGACTGAGGCATGGGTATTGCATTTGAAGTAATTGGAAAGAGGGGATAAAGGTTGTGTAATCAGGTTAAGTATCTCACCTGCAAGCCCTTGTCTTGGTTCCATCGGGAAGGTCCTGCGTATCGCATACTGAGGCATGGCCGTTGCACTTGCAGCGAGCTCCGACAGCCACATCGGCGATGGCATACCAATACGACTGAAGCACTTGAACGTCACCGAAGATCTCGTCACCGAAAGTGTTCAGACGGTCCAGGGAGATGCGGAGGTCAGTTGCCGTTACCCATTCCTGGTGAATGCTTGGAGTTAGTGGTAATTTATGTATGAGCTACTAGATTAGTGTTTATATTAATGAAGATAATTATTCAAAGACGGTTATTTTTGATCTACCTACCTTGTATTAAATTTCTGTATGGATTAAGAAACATCCACATCCAATGACTCAATTTTGCAAAATAAACTCACCTATTTGTAAGTTTAGAGAGTAGTCCATAAACCAAAAGGGAAATAGGTAGGTTTTTCATTCAAAATTTTTTTTGCTGGACCCCATTGCATGGGATAGCAAAAGTCTAAAGTTGAACTCATTCTATTCATTTTAGTTGGACAATACAGAATCTTCATTTTGATTAAACATATCACCATGGGATTCAAATTGAATAGGTATTAACAACAGACACCCTATTAACATAAAGTACTCATATACCTACTCTATAAATAACTTATAAAAATACATTTACAATTCAGAAAATTCAATTAATATGTACCAACCGACCAATACTGAAACGGAGCTCTCCCTTCAGATTTCTTACCTGCAACTCCGGACTGCTATCAAAGGTGTAAGCTGAGGGTCGTCCCTCCAGGGTGGAGAAGAGGACGTTCCCTCCCGACAAGGGGGAGATGTCAGAGTACTCGCTAGTGCAGAGTGCGCGGGTTTCTGCTCCAGTTTCCGCTGCTCTTTGCTCTTGTACTCCGTAGGTGTCTCGACATGACGCACTGGGTAGAGTTATCAATGGTCAATTTAAGTGTAACAGACTTGAATTGAAATAAAATAACAAAATGTCCTTGAGTTACCTATTTGGCAGCTAGTCTTACAAGATCACAGGACCCGAACCAATTAAGGATAATTCTAGATTGACCCGCACCGGGAATAGTACCCAAATTTCTAAGCCTTTTTACTTAGAAATAAAAGTTTAGAGAGTGTACAAAAATTCGAAATTATAACTAGCTAATGCAATTAATCTGTGTCATCAGCTTTTACTAGGAAGTCATTGGGTCTTTTAAAAAAGACTTGAGTCATAACAACGAGAAAGCGGGTCGTGACTGAATCTTTTCAAAAGAACTCGGGACTGACTTTAAGCCAGCGTTCGTTAACACACGGCTACCACCGCTCGAATTAAGAATATACCAAATATTTTGAAATAAAATGATATGCACCCTATCATATCTATAAAGACTCGGGGAACTCAAAGGACTGAAAAGACTCAAAGGACTCAAAAAACTCATGACTCGCGAGACTAATAGTCTCGAGTTATGCAAAATGACTCGAGTCTCGAATTTATGTCTAAAGAACTCAAGTCTCTTACAGAACTATTTTAGACCCTTTCCTTCTCAAGTCACACTTATTTCCCATTTCTTCAACTCGGCCTATCATATTTGGCATGGGCATTTCCATGACGTAATATATGGACGATCCCCCATGTATTTGAAAATTAAATGTTTACAATAACATTTTTGAAAGTATTGGACATCATAACAAAGAAAATAAAACTTGACGCTCATATGTACAGAGCATATAATTGATTAATAGTGCTGAAGATCTTCCAACCCACCTGAAGTACTGGAAAGGCTCCCACTCCTTGTCTTCACTGGTCTTCTTGTAGATGGCAAAACTCTGCGGCCGGGGCGAGTAGAACACGATCCTCACATACGTGATATCGTACGCTTTGCCTGTCAACGAAATAATGTAATGTGGATGTGTAATGGCTTCCAGTGTCCATAAATAAATCTGCTATTAAGTTGCTTGTAACAGATTAGGATTACTTAAAATTTGTTTTTCCCGTGACCTGTAGAGCTATCAAAGCAACTACCCCTGCCTCACAAGCATAACCAACAAAACACGATATGATATGATATAGCGATTTATTTACCTTAAAATATGACATTCATAATAATAAAAAAATAATACTAATAAAAAACCATTTGGGTTCATTGCACAAATTTTAAAAAAAAAGTACAAAAGGAGGGCTTAATGCCAAAAGCATTCTCTACCAGCCAACCTTTAGGTCATACAGAAAGCAAGTGTTGGGTGCGGTAAAGGTCAAATTGAATTTATTTAGGTACTAATTTGTCTCAAAAATTATAAATTAAAACAAATATATTTAAATTTAAAACTTTCATGGCCACCATCTTGAACTTTTATCGAAACAACGAGCATGTGAGTCTCGGTGACGTCATGGTCATGCTCGCTGAAACGATAAAAGTTCATATTTTGACAGTTTGGAAGTCGATAAATCGTTTTAACTGAAATAATTTATTATTTTATTTTATCATGTTTTGTAAGTCATACTAAGGGGTCTGGACATGATCTGCATTGGGCAACTTGGAAGTCCTTAAAAAGGCTAAGGACCCAAGTTGGCCGAAATACACAGGTGGGTTTACACCAGCTTACGCGAGGATTGTTACGAGGCCACTAATAGTGCTATATCGGTGGCTGAAATTTTGGTAATCACATAAAAGGTCCGATTTCATTAGTGTACATCCTGTTAACCTGTGACTATATAGGTGGTTAGTTGGTTTTTAAGGTTGCTTTAACCTTAAAAACCAACTTTCAAAATGTCTATCATAAAAACTAAAAAAATAAAAATACAAAATAACATCGACCTCATATTGCATAAACTCGTCCTATCTTCAACTCTTTCTCGCTCTGACAAGAGGAAGGAATAAGACGGATAATCAGATGGTTAAACGTACCAAAGATAGGACGAGTTTATGCAATATGAAGTCATTGTTGTTGATTTTGATTTTAACTTTTTTAGTTTTTACGGTACACATCTGAAAATTGGTTTTAACGATTGCTTTTCACCTATACAGGGTGGTCCAGGCCAGATGGATATAAATTTTTTTTAGGTAGTCGGCTTAGGGACCTATTAACGGGAATTAACGCGATCATAATTTAGGTACAAAATGTTACCTCTTTTGCCTGACGTTTCGATCGGGTTACACCGACCGTGGTCACAGGTCGCTGTTCCCGTTTGATTGTACTTTAGTAGTGAACTTTAGGTAAGCTACCCATTCGGAGTTAAGTGATCGGCTGACCATTTCGACCATATTTAGCTGGCAAGCTCCGTTCTTCGTCAAAGACGGTCTTAAAGCAGCTTGATTACATCTGACAGTAAGGTTTAGTCACTGTTGCTGCTTAAATTAAATTTAAATAAATAAATATTTGACAACATCACATACAATGATCTGATCCTAAGGTAAGTAGCTAAAGCACTTGTGTTATAGAAATCAGAAACAACGACGGTACCACAACACCCAGACCAGAGCCAATATAGAAAAGTTCGTTTTCTACATTGACCCGACCGGGGATCGAACCGGGAACCTCAGAGATGGCTGCGCTATTTAAAGACCGACGTGCTCGCCTCTCGACTACGGAGGTCGTCAAGTAATGTTTTAACAACAGTTAGTTAAATTCACAGAACACGGATCAGAGCGTAGCGAGTTCTCCTTGTTCTGTGGTTGAATTATTGAAAGACTGACCTAAATGCAAGGTCAAGTTGACCTGGTTGGGATACTGGATGCCTTCCTTCATAGTCTCCGACTGCCACCAGGTCTGGTTGTCGGTCTCGTGATGAAGATCTGTCAGGTAGTAGCTGGAGAACAGCCCTGGCTGACAGAGGTCACACGATCTGGATGAAAAAAATATTCCTTGAATTTTTTTTATTACCAGATCCTCAGCTCTAATTTCAAATGAACTTAAGAACAAAACGTACAGTCAATATCGGATATACTTTTAAATTTTGTAACTTGATATGATTCTAGGCTAAGACCTCGGAAATGTGATGGGGTGTCTCATTTTGTACTTATTAATCATCATGAGTATACTTAAATAGGACTATCAGCAGTAGTCTAATTAAATTTACTATCATAAGCCATCATCACCATCACCAGCCTATATAAGTCCACTGCTGGACACAGGCCTCTCCAAAAGGAGGATTTAGCCATAATCGCCACGCTTGGCAGGCGGGTTGGCGATCGCAGTTTGGCCAATGGTGGAGAGGAGACGCTGCTGCCCGTCTTCTTGTGGCGGTTCTCCTGTAGTCGCCTCTTACGACACCCATAGGAAGAGAAGGGGTGGTGCTATTCTTTTAACGTGCCGGCACCACACGACACAAGTAGTATCATAAGTAAGTATTAATTATTATTACTAGTTATTCAAATTGTTGAAGGTGGTTCAGAGTGGAGTTTTAAATAAATTACGGGAAAAAAATATTATGATTTTCTTTTATCTAAAATAACAACGAGTCAATACAACGATTGATGATTTTGATGGGATTAATTAAGAAAACGAATTAGGTATGTATTACTAAAATAAATTTTAACTTAAATAAATTAAAAAACTCGAGGTAGTTTTTAGTAAAAAATATTGACAATCATTTTTTTAATTAAAAGATGCGCTACTTATATGAATAAGTAAGGCCTACTTATCCAGTATCATGAACATGTCAAAAAAAATATTAAAATTGGACTATTTTTAGAGGGAGGAAACATTATTGCATTTTGTATAAAAAATTTTAGCTACAGAATCCTCTTAACATCTGATGCCCATAAATAACTATTATTTTTCTTTTGCAAGTCTTTGATTATAAACATGTCTAGATAGAATGTGGTGCTGCAATTGTCACCAAAAAAACAGGCCAGATTTGAGTGAGTAACAACTATATTTACTATGGTAACAATTATGGGTCGTTAAGGTAACTGAGCGGGCGAAACAAACTTTGGCGCCAACTGTTGGCGTTTATATTTTTTGTCGTTTATGACACTCAAACAGGGAATCTAGACATATAATCAAAGGCAAAAGTGTATATATACCTAGTGGAAGTCCCGGCAGAAGTCTGTATGCAGTACATCTTCACGCCGTTGTCACCACAGGTGTTGGTTGCTTCCATTTGCACCATGAAGGCCGCATTCTCAAACTCGGGTATGCATCGCTAGACAAAACAAAATTTAAAAAAAAATAAGAAAAAAAAATTGGACAACATCACACACATTGCTCTGATCCTAAGGTAAGTAGCTTGTGCTGGTGCTGCTAAATATTGAATATACCGAGAGTCGATCTAAGCTGCCTTTTCTTTATCCCTACATTTCATTTTCGATCTTCTGTAGGGATAAAAGGCAAATAAACATTCAAAGACCTGGTAATGGTTGCAGGAAGCCGCTGGATGTAGGTCGTTTCCTACCAGCCGATCTGGAAGTCACTGGGGGAGGTATGTTCAGCAGTGGACGTCCTGAAGCTGAAATGATGATGATGAAACATGCTTATTCTAATGGGTGAAATAAAGATCCATCATGTATGTATTGTATGATTCAGAAGGCGTATACAATAGGTAGGGATGATGACTAACTTTGTTTTCTTCTTGTATCAGCTGTATGGTTTAATTATTACAAAGTACCTACTGGACACAGGTTTTTTTCGTTTTTCCACATACATAGTCAAAATATCTATTACAGAGATATATTGATATGTAATGTCGCATGACGCCTAGGTACATTTTTACCTTGAAGAGACGTCACGATCACGAATTTTGACGCGCTTGATCTTTGTATTTTTTTGGTTGATTGACAATATAAAAAAGGAGTCTATTATTTTTTGATAATCTAATCGACGGACTATCTCTATACTATGACATCCAGCAGACGTAAGAGCTCATTCTTCCTACATTTTTCATAGAAACGTACAGATCCCGCCGGAGCCGACAGACTCCCAGATAAAATGGGTGATAAGTGTTTATCGCACGTCCTGTTGGCTCACCACTCCCGATAACGGGTTCGACGCTCGCCCGGGCGCGTTTACCAAAGAATTAATTAATGAGGCTAAACTTAGTATTAATTGCTGTAAATAGTCACGTGATATCAGATCGAAGGACTATGTAATCAGGTAACTGGGTGTATAAAATAATGAATAGGAATTCCATCCAATCACACCAAATATCTAGCCCCAAACTAAGCGAAGCTTGTACTATGGCGACTATATAACGAATAAACAAACTCAAATACGTTTATAAACATCCATGACTTGGGTAAAAATTAATGTTCTTCATCACAAATCATTTGTCCCACGCGAGGTTCAAGCCCGCAACCCTTGTAGACCAGAGCAACATAAATTTAATTAACGAAGTAGGTACCTAATCAAAACCATTTATTTTAGCTAAATTTCGAGCCAACTGTCTTTTCAAATAAATATTTAAACAAAGCAGAAACAGAGCTAAGCAGTTTTAAATCCAAACATTTTCATCATTTATAAATAATAATAAAATAAATAAATAAAAAATGTTTATTTCGGACCAAAATTGACTCCATAGTAGTGTTAGTAAAACAAATAAAAAGACTTATAAAACTAGTGTTAGTAAACATACATTAGAGTTCGGACCATTTTTCTAATGATTGGAGATTGGTAGTTCTCCACTGTTTTTAGGACGCTGTTTTGACTGTCTCTAACTCTTCTTAGCAGTAAAGCAGGTTTTTTTACGTAGAATTGCGTAAAAGCCGTCCGTGTGTGCTTGCGTAAACATTTCTGACGCACTGCAGTAACGAGGCAGTCTCAAAGCATTATTGTATTGGACGCGCAGGACATCCAGCGATTTTTTGGTATAGCTGACCCAGAGATTGCCCGTGTACAGACTCTGGCAGTATAAAGCTTCCTCAAAATAGTTTGTGCCATTTCAGATGAGTGATGATTTTTTTTTTGTTTAGTTAGTTAGTAAGAGACAAGAGAACCTACACAGAAATAGTTAAACAGTAAGTTTGTAGGTACCTATTAAAGCCTCACAGGCTTTTCGCACACTTTAAGAGATAATTAATATTATAATTACTTTTAAACTTTCGCGTTGTATAATTTAAAACACAATGAAACGGGAATTAACGCGATCATAATTTAGGTCAGGCAAAAGACGTAACATTTTGTACCTAAATTATGATCGCGTTAATTCCCGTTTCATTGAGTTTTTAAATTAATATTAGACGACAAATGATTTAGTTTTTGATTTTTACTTTCATTCCTGTCAAAGATTAAAGATAAGTCAGAGCTGTTTACAGAAATGCCATTCGATTGATAAACACGCAATACAATTATTATTGAAACAATTTACAATAATACGGGAACACTAACACAATGCGTATAATTCAACGATATTTTATAAATGAACTATTACTATCATTTTTTCTTGTTTGTTTTTTTTATACTAGGTACGTTTTTCTGTCACACACACTATTTTCTAATCATCGATATTTATCGGTTTATTAATGAATTCATAATGTCTATAAAATGTAACTACTTACATAGTTTACAAGATGGTACAAATAAATCTAATTATATCGGTTACTCGATTACAAAAATAGTTTACTAGCCCCTGACATCAGAGAGCGTAACTTTTAACGGCATAAACTGTTTAACTGCACCGTGATTATAATACACGCAGACACAGTAGGCTAGCCTTTAGGTTTACTGCTTAATGCACCACAGAATAAGTAATAGGTAGACTAAGATGGATGTTTAATGACTACCTATCTATACTTTACAAATATGCAGCTTCTGTCATTAAGGTATAATGTACTAGCGTACTAGAGAACACATCTCGAACAAAATGTTTCAGCCAAGCATTGTAGTCCAGTGGAACACAAAGCTTTAGTCAGTGTCAATAATTGAAGCTGTCAAAACTGCTTCTTTTTTGTTCACCGTTCAAACTTTGTAGTCCGCCGGGCTACAATGATTGGCTGAAACATTTAGTTAGAGATGTGTTCTCTAGTACGCTAGTACATTATACCTCAATGGCTTCTGTTTGACAATCATGCCTCTCAATCTGTAAATATCATTTTTCTTTTATTCGAGCGCAGAGAGTTTATAACACTAAGTATTTATAATGCTTTGAAGATATAATTTAGGAGGTTAGATTAAAAAAAAAATTCAATTATTTTTCATGGCAATATTTTAATCTTACAAAACCAAATCACGCTGCTCATATTTTTGCGCACCGGTGCTGCTCCTGCTTTATAGCCTTACATTTTATTTGTTTCGTGAGAATCTACTGTGTACATAAATTGTGGCCTACCCGGAAACCGGCTTGGCATCCCAGATGGTAGTTTTGCCGCCAAAATAGGTGGTCTATTTATAAGAGCGTCGCCGGCCGTTCACATCTGCGTCAACGGCTTTAGTCATGCTTTGATTGTTACATCAGACTTTAGTCGGACACTCGCAATTCTATTGAGATATCCATGCACTGATTGATGAATGAGTGAATGAGTTACTATCGGTTCATATCTTTCGTAAACTCTAAGCTAGTCAAGCAGAACCTCATTGATGATAACGCGGTGCGTCTTTGATCAACCCCTGGCAATACGTACGTGATCATTGCTATTTAGTTACTGTCGTTTATTTAATTTACTTCGCAATTAATACTCGTATAGGCGTTGCCATAACCAACCCTTAGAAAAATGAATAGAATGCTTGTGGTTATTGGTAGAATCGTATCTTTCGTGAAAATCGGGAAGCCATATCAGTAGGCACTATTTGTTACTGAAAGAAGTAAAGCTACATATTAGGAAGTCCAGTAAGTAAGGCGTATTAAAAAAGGTCTTTAGGTGTTATTGCTACTCTTAGATTAGTAATATGATAGTATATTAGTGATATTACAAGTCACTCTTTAAAACATGTTGGGTAAACTAGTTTTATCACACCTGATTTCGTATCATGGTTATAATAGCCATCATCATCATTTCAGTCACAGGACGTCGACTGCTGAACATAGACCTCATCTTTGGGATCCAGCGCCCACCTCAATGCATTCAGTCATTTCCTAGGTTTTAACCAGTAGTAAATTTTGTTTTTAGCAATTCCATGCAAGGTTTAATTGAAGATAAATAACACTTGAAAAAATCATCGACCTCAGGTGGGACTCGAACCCACGTCCCATCGCATACCGGGCGAGTGCTTTGACCACTAAGCTACCGAGGACGTCACGTGACAAGATGAAATTCTTCAAGTGTTTTTTCTCGCTGTCAAAGCCAGCGTATTCTGATCAATGTTGTAGCTATATGTATATCTGAGTAGTATACTACCGTCAACACCCTATAGAAATATTTTTACAAATATTTGACTATTGGTTAAGATCAGAAATGCTTAAACATTGTAAATTTTGTTTTTAGCAATTCCATGCAAGGTTTAATTGAAGATAAATAACACTTGAACAAAATCATCGAGCTCAGGTGGGACTCGAACCCACGTCCCATCGCATACCGGGCGAGTGCTTTGACCACTAAGCTACCGAGGACGTCACGTGACAAGATGAAATTCTTCAAGTGTTTTTTCTCGCTGTCAAAGCCAGCGTATTCTGATCAATGTTGAAGCTATATGTATATCTGAGTAGTATACTACCGTCAACACCCTATAGAAATATTTTTACAAATATTTGACTATTGGTTAAGATCAGAAATGCTTAAACATTGTAAATTTTGTTTTTAGCAATTCCATGCAAGGTTTAATTGAAGATAAATAACACTTGAAAAAAATCATCGAGCTCAGGTGGGACTCGAACCCACGCCCCATCGCATACCGGGCGAGTTTTTTTGATGATTTTTTTCAAGTGTTATTTATCTTTAACCAGTAGGTCTGACTATGTGTTGGTTCTAGACCACGTGGCTTTTTTCCCTGTCTTTTACCGATGAGGAATTACTTTCAGAGGTTATCTTCCAGAGGTTTTTTTAGATTCCCAAAGTCTCATAGATATAAAGTATCAACTATTAGTGTTAACTTTCGGAAGATGCAATAATCATTTTTTGGGTTTTTTAAAACAACATTTCATTGGGCAAATCAAAACAAAGAAACACCTATTGAAAAATGGTCCATGTCCTATTTTTGGTTCATAACCTCCGTAGCCGAGAGGCGAGCATGCCGGACTTTAAGGCGCCGCCATCTCAGAGGTTCCGGGTTCGATCCCCGGTCGGGTCAATGTGGAAAACGAACTTTTCTATATTGGCTCGGGTCTGGGTGTTGTGGTACCGCCATTGTTTCTGATTTCTATAACACAAGTGCTTTAGCTACTTACCTTAGGATCAGAGCAATGTTGATGTTGTCCAATATTTATATTTATATATATATTTATATTTATATATATAAATAAGCTAATGCCAAACAATACAACAGCACAGCGATTTCACGCTCCAAGGGAACCGTAAAAGATGACATTTCAAATCGTACATTAACATTTAGCATAATATAATTGGTAGCTTAAATGCAGAATAATAGTATCTACTTTGAAGCTATGATAAATAGTAAGCTTACTACAAGTCATATTAAGTAAGTGTCTGCTATATCTTACGTTGTCGGTTGTAAACAGCATACGACTCAAAGGACCAAATTGTAACGTATGGAATCGACTATTTGATAAATATAATGATAGATGTAAGTATGAATCAACAATATTGTTAACAGCAAATGACGAGTACGGTTAAATGACAGCAGGTTTTTTAATCCAAAAAAGATCTAAACTAACTAGTTTACGACATTCTTTTTGTTTTTTAACGCAAAGTACCAAATAGTACATCACGTGGTTTGTCTATTCGTTCCCCTTTTTGAAATCGTTATCATGAATTGAACGAACCAAATTTTTATAAAGTTAATGCACTGTCTATGCACGGCGATACATCAGGAGTTCGAAACATAAAACAGATTACCTCGTAAAATGCTTTTATGATACAACAGTAAAAACTGTGTGTAGTTAAAAAAATAAGTCATGCTAGTCATTAACGAAGGATTTGTTTATTTCACGGACTCTCAGAATTGCTTCAAATCCTCTAATATAATTTGATTTATGATGTAGACTTCTTTTTATGTCATCATTGAAAGACACAAGACGCAAATTCTATGGGAGACAGTCACAAAACATTAAATGATCAATAGTGGAAAATAATGATAATACAAAGCAGTATGTGTTCAAAGCATTTTGGTATGAAAGGAAAAAAAGGTCCTTTCACACACGAATGGCAAAAAATAATAATATTTGTTTTACAAGAAGTCTCTACATAGTTTTGATGGTACTTCTGTTTGTTATATCTTCAGTGACCTTTCATAAACAGGATGTTGTGACAACGTGGAACACTTGCATGATACTTTTTGGAGTTGATAGGTGTAACTTATTTGTTATTTCCTGATCGTTTTTCTGTTCAACCTTTTTATCTGGCTCTTAATCAACTCTTTAGAGTCCTTCAAATAACAGCAACATAGATTAACTAATTATACAAGCGGTTGTGACAGTGTGGTTGTAATTACATATATTGATACCGAATAGTAATGTACTACCACGCAACGGACAGACGATAAGTTTGTTCCGCCGGTCTCTGATAACATCCTAGCCCAGAGAAAACATAGTAGCTGGGCCAAGCTCCGACACATGTCTGATAACCTTATGATCCGCCAAAACTGTTAGCAACCAGTGATCGGGCATAATTCGTACTAAATAAACACGCTTGCCTTTGAGGTCAATGAGGTAACGATATCTATGTCTTGCCGATACCTATTTCGGGCTTCGATAAAGAACCAATATTGAACCGCAATCACCAGAAAATAAAGACTTAAAACCGCCTGCACTTATTGGGGTCATTTAGCCAATGTTGTCTCTGTGTTTTAAGAGAGATATCTGACAAGGATTTAATAACTTACTTTTCGAAAGTTTCTACATAATAGACATAATTTGAAAAGCAGTTAAAGTATCAAGTTGGATCCTGAGCTTAATCTCAAAACACAACACAGCGTCGAGTAGCAGTGAGGCTGTCGAGAATCAGTAAACACGGTACTTAGTTTACAAATTCTTGACAGCCCTCACATACCATTGCATGAAGAAGACAAATACTAAATAACTCACTTGGGGTTGTCCATTATTGTAACATGAGGCGAGTTTGGAGCCGACTCGGGAAGTGTAGTAATCCTGGGCGAGTGCAGTCGCGAGGAGAGAAACGTAGAACAAGCGTATTGCAGCCGCCATTTTGGCCGAGGCGACTTCGACGCCTGCCGGTCGGCCGAGCACTGCCGCTGGCTGTTTCACAACACGTGGCCAAAGATTATGGATGCGGATAGATGCCACGATGGCTTTTGTCTCTGAGAGGAAAATTAATTCATGCTAATTATATTTTAATGGAACACTACTTATTGGATTAACAATTGATTTTATTAGATAATTTATATCATTTTTGTCCCAGACAGTATACTACAGCAAAATAAAAAAAAATATTGGTAAGTTTGTACATATTATGGTAATGCATGATAAGGCTTCACGAGAAATGCTAAGCGAACCTTTTTGAAACATTACCGTAGATTTTTTTTTATTTTCAAATTGTATTTTTATTTCTGTTCACATAATCATTTATTATTGTCCTCCTTTTTACTTATAATACCATTATTTGATTCTAATTTACAAATTATATAAACAAATTATTGAAAAGGGTCTCAATAGTTACTTACTTTCTTTCTTGTTCAAATCTTAAGTACAAATATCTTCGAAAGATTGTTTTAAAATATAGAAACAATCTTTTGAAGATAATAACCATAAAACATAATAGTAGTTAACACAATCCACTAAGTTACATTACTTGTATGACTTTGTAATTATTTTATCATAATATAAGTTGTTTATGCTACCTAAAAACTACAAAACAATATTTTCACGTTACTCAATCACATATTTCAGTGCGTCTGCTGAACTTGGATAAATAGTACCTACCAAAAATAAAGCGAATAAACAATTGAGTTACAGTTGTCCCTTCTGCGCGTTGTCGAATCTTTGCGCTCGGGACAGGCTAACGTGGCCCCATAGCACGTTTTTTTGTACCAACAGGCCTGAAAGGCAGAGCTTTTGTCTCTCGCTCGCCATGTGCGGCCATTCGGAGAAAAAATCGGCACTACAAAGGTTGCCTAGTGGCTCAGAAATGTCTGTCTTAAAAATAAATTAATAATCAGTTGAAGATACGAGTAACGCTTGAGAAAGCGCCAGTTATATTAAACAGGGGAAGCTATTTTAAATACAATAATGCACGTTTACGTTTTATGCTGATTCTGACATAATTCAGAGTGCATTTGCTAGTCCACTGTACTAACTAAATCAGTAGTTTAACCTTAGTAGGTACCGGAGTAGCAAATGCACTCTGAATAAGATAGTTTTTGTCTAGAGTCGGCTGAAATTAGGGTAATCTCGATCGTTTTACGTAGCTTATAAAACATAGGAAAGAGAAAAATTGTTACTTTTGTAACTGCTTTACAGCTTTTCCTAATGATTTTTTAAATTGCATTTCAAATTTTCAATTTAAGTCAAATCCGATATCACAGTTCCAAGTGGCCTAAATAGACACATTGTTGTACTAATTATCTTCTCTTTGCTTGACTGTATTATGTTATGTTAGGTACTTATGTGAAATCGATACATTTTAAGAGATGGCTGCTTTCTTTTCTAAACTTAGGCATATTTTTTGTAAAATGCGACCGAAATGTAGAGTTTTAAGAGTGATTTTATTGTAATTGTTTGTGCATATTTAGGCATCATTTTAACTGAGTAGTTTATGTACTTACCCTATATTACGAAAAGAAAAAATGATAAAGCTCATAAAAAATATGTCAATTAAGTGCAAAATATGATTAAATCATACTGTAGCGGTTTCTTGGATTAGATGCAGAAAGGGTAGAAGGTATACTCGTAAAATTCTATGAGTTTTCTTGATATGTATCTGCAATTAATATATATCGCTCTGCCGACAATTATATTATAAAAATCTAGTCAGGAGTTATTATTTCATGACAAAATAGACGCAAATTCAAGTCTGGTCGCGAAATTCTACTCTCAAGCTTACTCAGCGTGTGCATTAGGTCACTCCGGCATCTGTCCCTCTCGCACACTGGGGGTCTCTCGCTCTGGTGCAGCGGTGAACGCATTGAATCCAGAGATGGTAGGCAGAAAATCCTGGAATACAATTAGGTTAAGCCCCAAAATTGCTGTTCTGCGTATTTATGTACTATTATAATCCCGTTAGGCATAACTTGATGAGGTTTTATTAAATTCTTGATTTATATTTTCAATCAACTTTCAAAATTGTTACGTCAGTTAGAAGGTTTAAGCTTTTAAAGCACTTATAAGATTTGATTGCATAATAGCTAGTTACAAGACTTACAAGTAGGTAAAGCTAATAAGGGTACCTATATAACCTTTTTAATACAACAAGGGAGAGGTTCACATTTTGATGATGTTTTTTTTGTTTCAAATATCTCCTACCTTTAAATGAAATATAAAATCATATTTGAATAAAATTGAAGGAAAAACACAATCAGACCCATTCCAAGAATAAAATTCACCCCCAATTCTGACAAAATAGGAGATCAAATTCGATTTACAGTAAAGGTATTTCGTATTTCGTTAAGCTACTTAATATACACCAACTAAGCTGATAAGATGTAGTGGTACGGTCAAAAGTGCAAAGGTTAAAAGTCCTGGGTTTGGATTCCGATTGGGTCAATTTAAAACGAGTTTCAAATCAGCCCTGACTATTATAGGAACAACAGCCTCTGAAAAAGTTTTATCTTAGTACTTTACTGCTTCCCACCTGCCCACAACCGGATTAGTTTAGTACTACTTAGATTATGACATTATGTTTCTATGTCATACAAACTGACAGTTTAAGAACTATATGATTTTTAATACTTAAAAAAAATCGTCCGCCTCAGTTTGGATCCGAACCTACGACCATCGCATTCCGGGCGAGTGCTTTTCCAACTAAGCTACCGAGACGCTAGCTGACCTGATGAAATCTTCCACCTGAGGCGGGCGATTTTTTTCAAGTATTAAAAATCATATAAACCTAGCATGGTTATTGCTAAAAAACAAAATTTAAATAGTTTAAGAACTATGTTTAACACCGTGTTAGTGGATAGTTCAGGATTAAATTCGCTAGCGTGTGCGTGTGATCTGCGGATACAAGTCTTTAAAATTAAAAAAAAAACGCTTCCATGAACTTAATACTTTTCTCATTTTGTCCACTGCATCCTATTATATAACTATGCACCTTAACATTTATTTTACAGAGAGTTTTTGAATGTGATCGTGTATTAACATGTTTAGTGTAGCCACAACAACGCATTATACTATACGCCCGCTAAATCTCTTTGATTTGTCGAAAGTTACTGCCGTCCGAGCTATCGCCATTAGCTCATTAAGACCGGCCACAAATTAGAGAGTGCAATCTCGGTATTCCGAGATCTCGAAATACCGAGATCTTGCACGAATTTTGCAAGATCAATCTTGCACCCAAAATCGCGCAAGATCTCGCAAGATTTGCAAGATTGCACAACAGCACATTCCATAACCAATCAGGATTGCGGCTGTGTTGGTCACTGGTTGTTATCATCATGATGATCTTATCATTATTATTGTCTGCTCGGTCTCTCTTGATGGAGAATAGAAAATAATTTTGAAAGCCCGCCCACAGTAACGATCTTCACGTGCAACTGGTTCTTTATTTGATAAACTTGTTAGACAAGAAATTTATTTAGCAGACGGTGCAAAAGGGCAGCACCTGGAGTCAGCTCATCAATGTCTATTTATTAGTGGTGCCAACAAGCGTAGTGGCAAAATGGACCTTTTATGCTGCTCGGTATTAGGCACGAAATATCCAAAGCTAGATGGCAGACGATACATTAGATATGTTGTGTATTCTCTGAAGTTTTAACAAAATAATCTGTAATTTTGTAAAATAAATGATTCAATATTTTTGTATAAGTGTATTAATTCATAATGTCGCCCCTAGAACAATAACATTACAAAGTTTCTATAGAAGATCTTATGTATTTAAAATATTCCATAGATTTGCGAGATCTCGCAAAATACCGAGATCTTGCGAGATTAGAGCTCTTAATTAAATCTTGCAAATAATCTAAATTTTTCTGCAAGATTGCACTCTCTACCACAAATGCGTACTATATCAAATAGCGCACTAATTAATGACATTAGACGCAGTAGAACCTCGAGCATAATGGCTTATTTGAAGTTCTACTGGTATGTTCTTGTCAACATTTTATTTTTGTCTTATTTTTTGTACCTAGGTCGACGACACAAACAGGATATTTCTGGCGCCGCGCCAGCCAAAGGATCCTATTTATAACGGGCTTGCCAAACATCTATTAAATTCCAGGGCTAGCATGCGCGTATCGGTTATTTTATCGATAGACAAGACAAATTTTGTCTATGACGATAATTTTATCGTTTTCCCTAACCAAATGGATCACAGACATCTCGAATCCTTTTTCTTAATATTTTCAGGGTTTCCCGTTCTTCGTATTCACTTATTTTTATGTTATAAGACGGCATTGCCAAGTTATTTTGATTTCTTCTTAGATAGCGTCGAAGACAAAGCGACATATTTACGTCAAAAGTCGATAAAATGCCACGACAAAATTTTATCGTGTTGGGCATGCTAGCCCTGCAGAAAACTGCCAAGATTGTGCTGCATTAAAAACCAACTACCAAACTCTTTTAATCACAATCCTATATTATAAATGCGAACGTTTGTATGTATGGATGTTTGTTACTCTTTCATGCAAAAACTACGGAACGGATTAGGATGCAATTTTGTACACATTAGGTACAGGGTGTTCAAATCACCGCAGACGAATTGGCCAAAAGAGAATCGGAGGTAGTAGTCCATGGACCGGAACCACTACTGCCTATACCTCAGGCCCAAATTAAAACGTGGCTGCGTGAAAGAACCACAGAAACACACCATACCGAATGGATGAACAGTGTAGGATGCAGGCAAACAAAAGATGCAATTCCGGCAGCATCAAAAAAGCTTGCCCGCAGCCTCATCAGACTAAAACGGAACGAACTTCGGAAGGTTGTAGGTACTATAACCGGTCATTGTTCACTAAACAGGCACCTATTCCACATAGGAGTAACAGACAGCCCCACATGCAGAGGATGCATGGAGGCAGAGGAAACGCCGCGGCACGTGCTCATGGAGTGCGGGAGCGTGGCAGAACAACGGGCACGGATTCTCCAATCACCAGGATCACTCCCGGAAGCCTTCAGGAGCCTGAAGGGTCTACTGACCTTCTGGGATGATTTGGGCTGGTTGGAGTAGGGGAAGGACACAGCACGCACAATGGCCCAATCAAGAGGCTAAGTGCGGACACCTCCCAGCTAAACTAACTAACTAACTAAGGGTGTTCAAATTTCTGACTTCACCATACTACTTATATGTGTATGTTAACATAATTATGCTGTCTTCAGCTTGATATACCAATTATTTAACACCCTGTATAATTTGATCTGTATTAACATATAGGATACTTTTAATCCCGGTTAAATGTTTTCGTGCGATATCCTTACTAATTTTATAAATGCGAAAGTAACTCTGTCTGTCTGTTACGCTTTCACGCTGAAACTACTGAACAGAATATTGTGAAATTTTGTTCAGAGATGGCTTACAAAATGCTATTATTTATATTATAGGTTAGAAAAAGGCTTGAAGGGTTTGAAATGAAACTTTGTACTTAGCAATGGATAAAAGAGGATAATTATAGTTTGTTTTAATTTTTCCCTGTATGGGGATTAAAGGTAGTATGATAGTCCAAACAGGGTCACGCTTTTACGCCTGTTTGTCTTTTAATCGATATGTCGTGGCCCGATCTTAAAATTAATCACTTCATGATGTGGCCGGCCATTTCATAAAATTGTCGTATTTCATAAAACAGTCAACTAAAACTGGTTATATCGTTTAAACGTCAACGTTTGATAATATGTTAATCAACGTTTGGCCATATCATTAAAATAGGTTAAAATACATTTACAAGTTACTGGAATTTGTTTAATGTTAGTTTTGGGCAATAAATAAATAGAACATTATAAATATTTGTCATTTTGAAAGTATACTAATAAATAAAAGAGATTGAAATTGTTAAGTAACCTAACTAACCTCCAAAATTATGTGTCGAAATCCATACTTTTTTGACATTACAACCGTTTTTTAAGTGATTTTCATAAAAATCGCCTAGTTCAATGTTTTAACGATAATTCACTGCACGTTTATCTTCACTTTACATATTATTATTTACTTTAAGAACAGAATAATTGTCCGCCGCCATGATGTACTACAATAACAAAGCGACATCAGCGCCTCTACCGGTGGATAATATAACAGTTTTACGATATGACCACCAACGTTTGGCCATTTCATGAAGTAGTCGGTCATATCATCACGCTGACTAATTCATTGATCTGGTCTAACCACATCATGATTTGGCCAGCGGGTACAGTGCCGCATCATGAAAAACGTCAATTTTATGAAATGGTTGGCCATATCATGAAGTGATTAATTTCTAAGATCGGGCTACGACAGATACAACCTGAGAGTTTAAAATCTAAAGTAAAATGCTCATTTTTGATAAAGCGTGGTTCAGCGCAGAGCATAATGTTGCTGAATTATGAGACACACCAAATTCCTGTAGTCCACGCGAACGAAGTCGCGGGCACAGATAGTTAAAGAATACAAGGTAACGTAATTTATTGTTAGCTAACTTCCTTTTAGTTTAGTCCTTTAAATACAACGTATTTTTCTATAGAAATGAAAATAAACAACCGGCCAAGTGTCCCGTACCATTTTCTATAATCCTGGGGCTTCACCTGCGTGACGCCTAACGTTCAAATAAAGGCATGATTAGCGTTTACTAAATTAAAGCATTAAGCTACGCGCTAAGTGCGTGGCCACACTTATTTGACGTTTGATTCTAGCGTCTAGCGACTTAGTTAGAGTGTGATCTGTGAGTGTGTCTTTAAAATAAAATAAAACACTTCCAAGAACTCAATACTTTTCTTATTTTGTCTACTCCATCCTCACTTAATAACTATGCACTTTAACATTTAATTCACAAAGAGTTTTTAAATGTGACCGTGTTTTAACATGTTTAGTGTAGTAGGTGTAGCCACAACAACGCACTAAACGCCCGCTTAATCAATTTGATGTGTCAAAAGTTACCGCCGTCCGAGCTATCGCCTAGCGTCTAATGTTATTGAAGCAAATTAGCGAACAAAGAACGGCCACACCTGCGTATTACGTCAAATAGAGCACTAAACAACGACATTAGACGCAGGTGAAGCCCCAACATAAAAACGGCAAAAAAATCACGTTTGTTGTATGGGAGCCCCCTTAAATATTTATTGTATCCTGTTTTTTAGTATTTGTTATAGCGGCAACAGAAAGACATCATCTCCGTACCCAAAGGGTAAAACGGGACCCTATTACTAAGACTCTGCTGTCCGTTTGTCTGTCTATCTGTCCGTCTGTCACCAGGCTGTGTCTCATGAACCGTGGTAGCTAGACAGTTGAAATTTTCACAGATGATGTATTTCTGTTGCCGCTATAACAACAAATACTAAAAACCAGAATATAATAAAAATTTTAGGGGGCTCCTATACAGCAAACGTAATTTTATAGATTTTAGTTCGAAAACCCTTTGTGCGCGAGTCCGACTTGCACTTGGACGGTTTTTAAAGGCTTTTTGTCAGTCCTTTTATGGGGCTGCAGCGCATCAGGAGACGTATTTTTGAAGCATTCGAAATGAATCTTGAGTTCGAACACGAATACGATTCGTGTGGGAAATCTTTTTCTATCACTCCCGATTTTACGCATTTTTGAATCACTCGAATTCTGTGTTGCTATTATGGTAAAATTCTTTAACAATTTTCGTTTCACACAGAAAATATTTAAAACCGCAATGCAAAAACTTATTGATTTTAAAAACGGGCAATGAATCGGATGGAACGGAACGAAAAAAAAGTTTTTAATCTGTAAACCATATGTAAATTTTTGTTTTTAGCAATTCCATGCAAGGTTTAATTGAAAATAAATAACACTTGAAAAAAAATATCAATGACCTCAGGTGGGACTCGAACCCATATGTAAACCATATTTTGACTGTCAATGTCATACTTCCGAACTTTCTACTAGCAGAATCGAAATACGAGTGGGTCGAACCACTCGTTGCAGAATTCACGGAATGAATTTTCAAAAATAGGTATATTAGTCATTCACATTTGAATCTTGCCATTTCGTATTCGAATTGGAATTCGCATGATTCAAAAATAAGTCTCCAGGCATGTTCTGGCTTCCATGCCATCCTCCGTAAAAGAGCCGCCTCGATGCTAAGCCGTGTTCGTGGGAGCACCAATAATATTCTGCGTGTTGTGCCGGCGTGTAGATTGCTCATTTATGAAGCATTGTCGGCTACACGTCATAACCTATTTTTTTTTATTTTTTTCTGTGTTTAGCTGACTTATGTAATTTCTTTTGCATAGCTATGGACCTTTTGTCTGAAATAAACGATTAGAATTTGAATTAAACGATGTTTAAAACATAACCTACCAATTTAAAACGTGACACATCAGACCTGTCTCGGTAATAAAGACTTACATTTAAAATTGGTTGGCTAATCTTTAGACAGAGTTTAAACCTTTAACCAGTGGTGGCCAAATAGCTGCCATCATATTTTGAACTTTATGCCCTTGAGTTAGGATTGAAAACTAATGAAAATTAAAAATGTTTATACCGGTCAAACGGTGCCTAGTCTTTCTTTTTTGTACTATGTCCACATGTGCTTTAACGGTATAAATACTGCTTTAAAAAAACCCATGGTATTTTTAGCCACTAAACGTTAGAACCATCTATAATTTTTCATTTTGTTTATTATCTATACTAATATTATAAAGAGGAAAGATTTGTACCTATTTTTGTATGTTTGTATGTTTGTAATGAATAGGCTCAAAAAGTATTGGGCCGATTTAAAAAATTCTTTCTCCAATAGAATGCTACATTCTTCCAATTTGACATAGGCTACATTTCATTTTGAAAAAAAAATAGGGATCCTTGGTAAAATTTGAACAATGTAACCGAAGGTGTAGAAAAATGAGTCTTAAAATGTCTTTCGTCGAATGCGCTGCCGAAACTATTAGCGATAATTGTCTACCCCGTGCGAAGCCGGGACGGGCTGCTAGTGTATAATATAAGTAATTATAAAGTAGAAACTCACAGTAGATAATTAATATTATTAGCTAAAATACGCTCCATTCAAGAAAGAGACTTGGCCATTGATAAAACGGAGAGGACATCGGCCGACCCACAAATACCGAAGATTATACCACGTGACCTTATCTCGTTTACGTCACGGGTCACTGACCTCCCTTATCACTATTCGGTAACAAAACCAGCTTCCATCATCTTCGAAATTTTGGGTTTTACTCTTCAATCTATTTATTTAATTATCTAAACTTGTTCACAATATTCGATGAGTAAATACACTGGAATAAAATAAAACTTTGAATTAAACTAACTTATCCTAAAACTAACGGTCTAACTTATAAAAATCGACTAATCAACATCTTAGTAACTGATTAACTTCTTAAGTGGTGCGTAACTATTTTTCACTCATAAACGCTACTTAGACGTTAGTTAGTTAATTACCACAATTTTTATTTTACTCTGCCAACACCGGACCATTATAAAAAAAACCCAATTAATACTGCCATTGAAGCAAAAATTCAAAAAAAGAATGTTCAAAGCAATGTCACGTCAATCAATCTTGATACCAAAGAGTAGTACTTGTATTTTCCCACGAAGAGAAAGGTGGTGGCTAGACCCATACAGCCATTGTATGAGAAATATTTTATGTCATTTAAGAATGTTTAACACATCACTGTATGCCATAGACTTAGGATTCGCTACGCTCTTATATCTATGCTGTATGCCGGACCCCCTAGATGACAGCTAGCTAGACCGAAAACAGCTGTTACTATTTGATCAGTGGCTGTTACTGCGACGCCATTTCGGTAATTAAGACTTTAAACAAGGGTAGTAGCTGCTTATCTTGACATTAGGTGACGAATATTAACTTTAATTAGCGTTTATGAGTAAGACCGTTAATGCCTACTCAAAAATAAAACCGTGTTCGTGATACTGGCAGCGTTTCCTCGCTGAATGACTAAACTAAGCCGTTGTCCGAGGATCGAACCAGCATTTTTATTTACGAAATGGACATTAATTTTGTTTGGTGCTATTTTGTTGATAAGTTTTACTATTAAATACTAACTAAGCGTACTTGCACGGTGATCGACCTAGGCGTGTTGGTCCGATTTCCGTTCAAGCTTCGATTCAGAAACTTTCGATAGGAAATTGTCAACCGGTAAATTATTAGACACAAAACTTATTGTTGTCTTTTATTTACGCGAACACGATACATTTAAATGAAACTACTTTTACGGATTATTTCGCGATTTATTAACATTTTATTTAACCTGACGTTTCGAACACTTTACAGCGTTCGTGGTCATGCCTTAGATACACCCAACCATTTCATACGATTTGACCAGCCTAAAGTCCTTGCAAGAGAACGACGATTTGTTCCTCGCATGTTACGGGAGGCAATTGAAATTAGAAGACACCCAAATTTCAACAGAGAAGATGGTTGGAAAATACCACCAGCATGGGATCCTGTTTTAACGAAATCCCATGCTAGGCCCCGCACTGCAAGACCTCTAGATACAGTTAGCTCTTTTTGCGTAGATAGGAACACAAATTAATATTAACTGAGTGACGGTAGTTTATATTTTTTCAAAATATTGTAAAGACGAATAACACCTTAGTCTACCTGTGACCACGAACGCTGTAAAGTGTTCGAAACGTCAGGTTAAATAAAATGTTAATAAATCGCGAAATAATCCGTAAAAGTAGTTTCATTTAAACACAAAACTTATTTTTTGAATCATAGCGTATCGTGGAGTTTCGGTCGAATTAGTTCACGAATGGTTCTGAATCGGAGTGATTTGTCATAGTCGACAAATAAAATAGAAATATTCTGATGAAGATGTTACCATTGAACTGATCTGATGAGGAGGGTGGGCGATCACCGTAACTCAGTAATAAAACAATTTACCCCATCTGTATTTGGTCTTATCGTCATGAGATAGTTTGGTATAGCTATGAAGATAACTTATATACTTATTCAAAGTTACATGAAATAGTCAAAAAGTGAAAATATATAAGTTTAAAACTATGGAAAACCAAAATCGTAAAAAATATACATCATCATCTCAGCCTATTGCAGTCCACTGTTGGACTTAGGCCTCCCCCAAAGAGCGCAAAAGAGCACGATCTCCCGCTTTTTACCCGACTGCCAAACGAGGGTTATGTTTTTCGAGCTTATGTATGTATGTATGTATGTAAGTAGGTATGTCTATTTCTTTGGCACGCCCTACAGCCTCAACCGTTTAACGGATATTAAAGTATAATATATCAATAGATTCGTCTCAATTGTAGGAGTGACAAGAGGTATGTTATTTCCCGAAATTCCCGCGGGAACAGAACTCACGCGGGAAAAACGGATCTGCAATACTGATAAACTGATTTTGAAACTTTCTTTTATTAACTTAGGGTCACATATTTTCAGTGCTAATAGTATTCAATACTTTATTTTCCAAAATTCCTTCGGGAACAGGCAAAAAATACACTGAAAAAATAGGAAGGAAAAACCGCTTAATGGATTTCAACATATGATACTTCATTAGATTCATCTCAGTTGTGGGAGTGACTAGGCTATGTTATTACCCGGAATTCCTGTTGGTACATGAATTAAACGGGAAAAACCGATTTCAGATACTATACTTACTCGAGTTAAAACCTTTTTTTTATGAAGAGTTACAAATAAGGCTTTATAATTCATACACTACAAACAAAAAAGTCAAAAATAAAATTAATTAATAAAAAAAATAAAAAAACCCGACTGCGTAAAAAGTGAACTTAAAAGATGAAAACAAGACTTAAATAATCAATTTGCAGTCGGAGGCATCAAATCCATTAACAGCATAATGATGATTGACTTGGTATGCACTGCGTTAGTACCTACCTAATCCGTAATAAAAAAAAAACTTTTAAGTTCACTTTTTACGCAGTCGGGTTTTTTATTTTTTTTTATTAATTATTTTTTTTCATCCATCCACTGCCAGCCATCTTCCTAAGGTCGTCGGTCCATCGAGCTGATGGGCGTCCTACATTACATTTGCCTAAGCGTGGTCTCCACTCGAGAACCCGTTTACTCCACCTTTCATCGGTTCTGCGACAGATGTGGCCAGCCCACTGCCACTTAAGCTTGCTACATTTTTCTCGGCTCGGCTATGGAGTCCGTCAAAATAAAAGGTCTTATTATTTTGTACACTGTAAACTGTAAGCAAAAAGTAAGGTTACCCTGTTACCCATATCCCTAAAAGCATAGACAATATTTTTCTGTTAAATAGCGACCTCTAGCAAAGAAACTCGAACTAGGAGAAAAATATTTCATTAACTAATTAGTAGCCGTGGTTCCGCGGAGGCTTTCGCTGAAACTATCCCCTCCAGTCTCGTTCCACGCCCATTTAATAGATGGCTCTATAAACGTCAAGTACGTATAAATTTTTGTTTTTAGCAATTCCATGCAAGGTTTAATTGAAGATAAATAACACTTGAAAAAAATCATCGACCTCAGGTGGGACTCGAACCCACGTCCCATCGCATGCCGGGCGAGTGCTTTACCAACTAAGCTACCGAGGACGTCACGTGACAAGATGAAATTCCTTAAGTGTTTTTTTCTCGCTGTCAATGTGATGATTTTTTTCAAGTGTTATTTATCTTCAAAGTACGTATAAGTATAAAGGTAGTAAGTAGCTACGTTTTTGTCTCTGTAGAAAAATTAAATAATGAACAACAGCATTACTTTGATCCTAAGCTACTCGCTAAAGCAATTGGGATTTTGATACCAATCTTATTTAATTCTGAGATATGATTTATTAGAAAATAGAAATAGAAAATCATTTATTTGGTACATGACATACACATATATAAAAATCTTATCAAAAAACTTATAAAATAAGTTGCGTAACTGTGTGTAGAGCCAAGTACCAAAATGGTATCCGCTCAGTATAAGGTCGTGACAGCAGAGAGCACGTCGCGACCACTGGTATTCTGCGGATGCCAGCTGAGATGAGATGAGGGCGCTGCCACCCAGATGTACATACTTAAATTTATACAAACAGTATACACTAATAAATGAAACAACAATAAAATTATTAACTTAAAACCGGAGTTACATGGTATTTTAGGAAAAGCAATTATATTATGAAATCTTTAACTTAATATAACATTTTTTTCTGAAGAATTTACTCATGTACGATTATAAAATTGACTGGTGCTACTAGATTATTATATCAAGATATTAAATCGGACACCTTAATTTAGGCTCAATCTAAATCTACAACCAACAAAAGAATCTGGTTTTTACATACTTCAAAATCAATAAAAAGTACGGCATTTGAGGCCGATAAGCAATGACGTCATAGCTTGATATCGCCATACAAATTATAAGGCAGAGGCACAGCAGAGGTGCGTTTTGACAGCACATAAAAAGTAATTGATTTGTGGTGTGAACTATTCTAATATTTTGTATTTTGTTGTTTTTCAATGCTCTTGAGTTAATTATTTTTGCAACTGCTTTATGGTTCCGTACCCAAAGGGTAAAACGGGACCCTATTACTGAGGCTCCGCTGTCCGTCTGTCTGTCCGTCTGTCATCAGGCTGTATCTCATAAACCGTGGTAGCTAGACAGTTGAAATTTTCACAGATAATGTATTTCTGTTGGCGCTATAACAAAAAATACTAAAAACCAGAATAAAATAAATATTTAAGGGGGCTCCCATACAACAAACGTGATTTTTTTGCTCGTTTTTATAGATAATGGTGCGGAACCCTTCGTGCGCTAGTCCGACTCGCACTTGGGCGGGTTTTTTTGTTTTTGGTTTGCACTTCATGTGCATGTTGCATAGGTAGGTACGTTAGTATAAGCTCTGCTAAGTTTATGGCTTGATCGTTTGGTGTGACTGTTAAAACACGCCAAAACAAAATGCCCATATTCGTTGGTCTACATCCAATAACCGTCTGGTGTAGTGGTTCGCGCTTCAGACTACAAAGCCAGCCCCTCGGGCATGAGCAACAAAACACGATATGATACGATATGATATACCTAGCGATTTATCGTATATTTTTTGTCAGAATATGAACTTTTATCAAAAAAGCGAACATAACCGTGACGTCGCCGGCACGGACATGCTTACTGTTTCAATAAAAGTTCAAGATGGCGGCTATGTTATCATATTTTGAAAGTAAAGAGGCGATAAATCGCTATATCGTATCGTATCATATCGTATTTTGTTGATCTTGCTAGAGGGGCAGGAGGTTGCGGGTTCGAATCCCGCGAGGGGCAAATGTAAGTGTGATGAACACGAGCATTTGTACCTAAGTCGTGGATGTTTATAAACTTATTAAGTATGTTTATCCGTTATCTAGTCACCATAATTCAAGCTTTGCTTAGTTTGGGGCTAGATAATTGGTGTCATTGTGGAAACTATTTGTTTATTTATTTAAAACTAGCTGTTGCCCGCGCCTTCGCTCGCGTGATCTTTAGTTTATTCAATGTATCTCACAGGATCATTTATCTGAGAAAAAAAGTATTCTATATGTTAATCCAGATCATATTCTATATGTATGCAAAATTTAATTCAAATCCATTCAGTAGTTTTGGCCGGTAGTACTTCTTCTCGGCGCTAGCCTAAAATTGTCCCGAAGTAGTGGTAGGGAAAAAATATTGGGACGTGTAAAAGCGCTTAGTTTAAGCCTATTTACAGAAATAAATTGGTTTTATTGGTTTATAAAAACGGCAAAATAATGTTTGTTGTATGGGTAAAATATTTCTTGTTTTCTGTTTTTTTAGTATTTGTTGTTATAGCGGCAACGGAAATACATAATCTGTGAAAATTTCAACTCTCTAACTACCACGGTTAATGAGATACAGCCTGGTGACAGACGGACAGACAGACAGACAGATTGAGAGCGGAGCCTCAGTAATAGGGTCCCGTTTTACCCTTTGGGTACGGAACCCTAAAAATTGGGTAATTTATTGACCTTTTGGGTACGGAACCGTAAAAATTAGGTAATTTATTCATTTATTGGATCAGATTTACACACCAACCAAATTAAAATTTTCATTGTGTCTTTTGATCTTCGCCTGACAGTCTACCTAATTCTGAGAATAAAATAATAAATAAACATTCGTGTCCTTATTATAAAAAAGATAGACGAGGTATAAATAAACACTGTATAAAGATTAGCCAACCAATTTTAAATGTATGTCATTATCACCGTTACACGTCTGATGTATCAACATTTTAAATTGGTTGGTTATGTTTTAGATATCGTTTTAACCTAGTCTATCTTTGAAGATAAATAACACTTGAAAAAAACCATCGACCTCAGGTGGGACTCGAACCCACGTCCCATCGCATACCGGGCGAGTGCTTTGACCACTAAGCTACCGAGGACGTCACGTGACAAGATGAAATTCCTCAAGTGTTTTTATCTCGCTGTCAAAGCCAGCGTATTCTGATCAATGTTGTAGCTATATGTATAGCTGAGTAGTATACTACCGTATACTATGAGTAGTAGTCTATCTTTGTTGTGGTACCCTCGTTGTTTCTGATTTCTATAACACAAGTGCTTTAGCTACTTACCTTAGGATCAGAGCAATGTATGTGATGTTGTACAATATTTATTATTTATTATTATTTATCTTTTTTAAAAGGCCATTGGTTTGAATTGAATTTCATCTTGTCACGTGACGTCCTCGGTAGCTTAGTGGTCAAAGCACTCGCCCGGTATGCGATGGGACGTGGGTTCGAGTCCCACCTGAGGTCGATGATTTTTTTCAAGTGTTATTTATCTTCAATTAAACCTTGCATGGAATTGCTAAAAACAAAAATTTACAATGTTTAAGCATTTCTGATCTTAACCAATAGTCAAATATTTGTAAAAAATATCTCTATATGGTGTTGACGGTAGTATACTACTCAGCTATACATATAGCTACAACATTGATCAGAATACGCTGGCTTTGACAGCGAGAAAAAACACTTGAGGAATTTCATCTTGTCACGTGACGTCCTCGGTAGCTTAGTGGTCAAAGCACTCGCCCGGTATGCGATGGGACGTGGGTTCGAGTCCCACCTGAGGTCGATGATTTTTTTCAAGTGTTATTTATCTTCAATTAAACCTTGCATGGAATTGCTAAAAACAAAAATTTACAAGGCCATTGGTGTTGTACTCCTAGATGTTACATTACTTAGTCAGTTGTTTTAGGCAATACACCCGTTTGAAAGCTAAATAACGCTTGCTGATGGCATGTAAACCGAGCCGAGTCTCACCCCTTTTAAAAGCTCCTTTGCTTGCCACTAGCTAATTACACGATGCCTCGGGTAAAAAAGAGTAACTCTGAAATTTGAAAATTCACGAAAATATTTATTTTTGACGTGATAACGTCTTATAAATCGATGAACGATAAAAAAAGTGTCACGTTCTGCGTGTGAGCGAGAGTGTAGAACAAGCGATAGAAAGGCACGATCGACCTAAGCGTTCGGATAGTGACGAATCTATGTCTCTCCACTTCATCGGGCGATTCGTCCGAGTAGCAGCAATTTTTAAATTATCGTCCATAAATGGACTTTTTATAAACTCCCGTCACTTGCTATGAATACCCATAGCACAGGAGGCATCTACGAAATTGTTTCGTTCGATCGGACTTATTAACCAATCAAATCAAAATAACCATTCACTTGCATCAAACCTTTGACAATTTGTGAACTATTAAAAGCGGACGTTTTTTTTACACGATTATTTTGGTTGATCGTATTTTGACAAAGCATTTATACAGGGAGATGGTAATTTTAATCTGTCAGGTTTATACGACCGAATGAACGAAATATTATCTTAGTAGGCCTCCAGGAGCCACATTGGAAGTCACTTTTTATTGCAATTGTACGAGTAATTACTGACAGTTAACACTAGAATAAGATTATCATATAACTAATACCTCTGTATGGATTTTTTAAGTCTGAAATAAATGGATTTTTTATTACTTTAACTAAATTGGTGAAGTGGCGCTTTTGCTGAATGGTCCTAGGTGAGATACCCGAACGCGAACGGGTCAAAGAAACAGTTTTTTTTTTATTATCTAGAGATACTGAAGATCGACCTAAATCTTTGTTAAATATTTGTTGTATTCTGTTTTTTAGTATTTGTTGTTATATCGGCAACAGAAATACATCATCTGTAAAAATTTAACTATCACGGTTCATGAGATACAGGCTGGTCACAGACGGACAGACAAACAGACAGACAGACAGACGGACGGACGATACTAAAGTGTGTAGATAATAATAAAATATTATATTCTTATTTTTTTAAGGTTTAATTTATTAGAAATTTAAGAAATTTAGAATATTAAAAAGTAAACTTACATATTAATATCACTTCATAATTATGATAAATTTAAAAAATAGTATAATAAAATGTTCTTTATCCTGCTCGAAATCAAGACGTTCTGTACCAAACTTATCTTTAAAGCTTTAAACTAGAAAGTCCCATACAATCCCACTTGCCCAAGTAATTAATTAAAAAAATATGCTAATCTTACCCTCGACATGACCTGTCCTATTCACGGTGCAAATTACCGTGCTTCAACACACCATTAAGTTATAACAAAGTAATACAGCAAAGTGTAGATAAAATCTTGTCGAGGTTTTGACGTCGCCGCAATTTTAATAACTGGAGTTATTGTGTTTTAGACGGAGGCACGCGACGCTCGCAGTTGGCTGTTGATGGCAGTCGTCTGCTGACCTGGCACGATGGACGTCAAGGTAACCCTTTATATCTATATCTATACTAATCTATACTAATATTATAAAGAGGAAAGATTTGTACCTATTTTTGTATGTTTGTAATGAATAGGCTCAAAAAGTACTGGGCCGATTTAAAAAATTCTTTCACCAATAGAATGCTACATTCTTCCAATTTGGCATAGGCTACATTTTATTTTGAAAAAAATTAGGGATCCTTTGTAAAATTTGAACAATGTAACCAAAGGTGTAGAAAAATGAGTCTTAAAATGTCTTTCGTCGAATGCGCTGCCGAAACTATTAGCGATAATTGTCTACCCCGTGCGAAGCCGGGACGGGCTGCTAGTACTTTGATAAAGATATATTAGCCTAGCAAAACGAGATATGATAGTCTTTTCATTGTTACACGGCTTTGTGAACGCTTATAAGTTAAAAGCTAGCTTGGTGAGATGCTCCTCGCTGGTACTTAGTAAATTGTATTTGCGTTTTTTGTTTAATTGAATTTTATGCTGTAGCTAAAAGGGTTGGTAATAGTGGCTGATTTTAAATCATAATTTTATAATGTACTAGCTGTTGCCCGCGACTTCGTTCCCGTTGTCTTTAGATTTGTATTTTTTTTTAATTTTCCGCGCCTTTTTCTTATATTTTTATTTCATAAGAACCTTCTCCTGTCAATAACAAACACAACAAAAAAAGAATGAGCGAAATCGGTCCAGCCGTTCACGCGTGATGCCGTGACAACGGAAAACGGGTTTCATTTTTATATATATAGATTTCAATTTAAAAAAAGTTATAATTTACATTTTATAAGTACAATGGCGAGATTAAAACGCATTTTCATTAGTCGTTAGCGAACGCAACCAGTGTGCGGGAAATTTCTGTAATGGCGCAATTTCACTAGTCGATAGGGTCCGCATGCGGCGTGCGGGAGATTTCTGGAACGCATGCCACAGGGCCCGCATTCAGGGAACCGTTTTCATTTGTCGATAGGGTCCGCATGCGGAGTGCGAGAGATTTCTGGAACGCGTGCCACGGGGCCCGCAATATAATAAATATTTGACTTAAGACCCGCAAGAAAGCTGTATATCGACTGATGAATTTCATTGGTCGATAGCACGGTCGGTATAATGCATGCGGGGAATCCCCGCAGGCGTTGTACCGAACGCGTATCGACTTGCAACTTTCATTGGTCGTTATCTCGCATGCGGGGAGTCCCCGCATGCTGTATACCGAACGAGCTATCGACTAATGAAAATGCGCCATAACGCATGCCATAGGGCCCGAATACGGGGAACCGTTTTCATTGGTCAGGTTACAGGTACAGGTTTTTGAGGAACAGGTCTTCCAATTCAGAAGTTTGTTTAAGAAACTGATTGTAGGACGCTGAACTGGTGAGCAGGGGCGTGCGGTGCATAAAGGCAATTAGGCAGTCCCTACCTGATAAATAAAATTATGATAATTGAATGCTAGGCAGTAGGTACTTACAAATGTGAAATAATTATGAACACCACCGATTTTGATCAATAAAACCCATTTTAAGCATCTACTGCCTACCTCGAAATAAAACCAATGCCCACTGGTTGTGAGTCTGGTGACAGACGGACAGACAGATAGACGAACAGCGGTGTCTTAGTAATAAGGTGACGTTTTACCCTTTGGGTACGGAACCCTAAAAAAAGTGCCGTCTCTGATGGCTAGAGTGTGAAGCGACAAAAGCATCCTAAGACCCGGGCAGAGGAGGTCCGCATGCGCTTAATGACGCATCTCGTGCGAACGATACATCATATCAGCCTGTTGTAGTCCACTGCTGGACATAGGCCTCCCCCAAGGAGCGCCACAGCGCACGATCTCCCGCCCTTTGCATCCAGTCGCTGCCAGCTGCCTTCTTCAGGTCATCGGTACAGCTGGGGCGCGTCCTACACTACGTTTGCCTAAGCATGGTCTCCATTCGAGAACCTTCCTGCTCCACCTCACGTCGGTTCTGCGACAGACATGGCCAGCCAGCGAACGATACATGAGATATTAAAATTCATTCAAAATTAAAACTATAATACTTACACCTAATTTAAGCGTTAATACTTACCCATGGATCGTTGTTGTCTTTAAATAAATTAATTTTAATTTGAGACATTTAGTCGCAATTAAAAGCCAACAAGAGTCATCTTATATATAAAATTCTCGTGTCACAATGTTCGTTCCCGTACTCCTCCGAAACGGCTTGACCGATTCACATGAAATTTTGTAAGCATACTGAGTAGGTCTGAGAATCGGCTAACATCTATTTTTCATACCCCTTAGTGATAAGGGTTGTCCACCCTTAACAGAAATTACTTAAAATTTATTTTTAAGGCAAAACAACGTTTGCCGTGTCAGCTAGTAGACTTTAAAACCTAATAGGTTTTATAGTCTATGACTCTATTTTACTCCCACTTAATACATGTGTTGCGCCTCGGACATGTCTGTACACCGGCCCATCTCGCAAAACTTCGCATTATCACTGATTCAAAGTGTGAGTGCGGAGCCGATACTGCTGATGTTAATCATATTGTTTTTGCGTGTCCTCTTTATGACCGGTCATCTTTCATAAATAGCCTTACTTCCTATCACGTTCCTTTCCCTACAAGTATTACTCAATTATTGTTTTCTAACGACCTTATGTTATATAAAATATTAGCTTCATTTATTACTTTAAACAACATTAAAATTTAAACTAAAATTGATTAAAACTCGTAAATACTGTATAATTAGTTTTACCTTTATTATTATTAATGATGTACATATTACCTATTTTTATACACATAATCCTAACCTTTAACCCCTCCTGATCACATTCGTTCCTAAATTCCCTTTCCGTCATTTTCGTTTATTATTTCCTTATAATCCCGTTTCCTCGTTTTAACTCGAATATGGCAACACACAAGTCGTGTTAAGCCAAAAACCGGAAAAAAAAAAAAAAATTTGTGTTAAATGGTATAATTGAATTTTTTGACAAAAAAAATTCAATTCAAAATACAAAATTTCTTTATTTTCATACAGTGGTAGAATTACACTGGGTGGGATTCTCCTTTTAAGTTTTGCAAAAACCAGTGTTTATTAAAGAAATTCACGCTTTTTTAACTTTTAGTAGATGTGTATATTGTGTTTGCGTGTGCATGTGCGTGAGTATGTGTGTGTATGTGCATGCTTATGTATGTGTGTGTGTGCGTATGGGCGTGTGCGTGTGTGTGGTGTGTGCGCGCGTGTGCGTGAGTGTGTGAGTGTGTATGCATGTTTGTCTGTGTTATCCGGGTTAATGTGTAAGTGTAAAAAAAAGGCTAACAAACATAACTGAGTTTATTGCGCCGTTTCTTCTCTTTATCAGCATGTAGCCCGGAACCAGTGGTAGAGCAAAGATATGTTTTGCAACATGTATGTGTCCGGAAGAGGGGCGTATACATAAAAGGTGTACAAGAGAATAAGATGCTTACTTACTTACCTCGATGATAATGTATGGTGAATCTTTAAAAAAATTACGATTTCGATGTTAGTCCCTTAAAAGTTGTTGTATATCACCAGCTGATCGATTATTATTTAAACGACAAGAGTGTATGTACTTAAACTGCCTATCTCGCACTTACTATTGTCTTGGAAAATGTATTTCCTGTAAAATCAGGCTGACGAAGGTGACTGAGTTTGTTGCGCCGTTTCTTCTCATCACCAGCCTATATGTAGTCCCGAAGCGGTGGTAGGGCTAAGTTATATTTTGGGACGTGTATAAGTGCCCGGAGGAGGGCCTACATACAGAATAAATAATTTGATTTCATTTCATTCGATCACGTGGTTTTAATAAGTGTTAAATTCTTTTGAACACCCTGTATAATTTATATAAATGACCATTAAGAGTATTCGTTATTATTATTTAAACGCTTTAGCTGTCTTATGCAGAGTGCATTTACTAGTCCAGACTAAGGTTAAACGACAAATTTATGTAGACGCTAAAACAGTGGTATAACCTTAGTCCCGGAATAGCAAATGCACTCTGATTATGACAGTAGCTGTCTTATTCAGAGTGTATTTGCTAGTACGGGACTGAGGTTAAACCACTGATATTTGTAAGTTAAAACAGTGGTATAACCTTAGTCCCGGAATAGCAAATGCACTCTGAATAAGACAGGAGTTCACGGGCTAAAAGTACCCTGGTTCTTTTTACCCGACTACGGCGAAGCCAAAACGAAGGGTAATGATTTTGGCAGTCTATGTATGTATGTAAGTGTGTATGTATGTATGTATGTTGTTATGTTACTTTTATTATTCCGTGATGATGACATTAATTTTTAGGATTCCGTAGCCAAATGGTAAAAAACAAAACCCTTATGGATTCGTTATGTCTGTCTGTCTGTCTTTCCGTCCGTATGTCACAGCCACTTTTTACCGAAACTATAAGAACTAAACGGTTGAAACGGAACCCTTCGTGCGCGAGTCCGACTCGCACTTGGCCGGTTTTTTTTTAACTTTCTAGCAAACAACAGTTACTTAAAGTGAGTATCTTTTATTCGAATAATAATAACTTATTTTTGGTTCTTCAGAGTAAGGAAAAGGGCATCTTGAAGCTGGAGCCACGGCCGAGGACCGTGGTGGAAACCCGCTGCGAGCTGACTCCGCAGGTAATTGATTGACATTTTATTAATCACTATTAGCACATGAGTAAAGAAACGGAACAGAGACAAAGCTTCTAAATAGCTAGCAAAATTTATACCTATTTTGGTAGGGTTGGCACAATTGAATAAATTTAAAATATAAATGTTTTTTTTTTCACATTTTTTTATTAAAATAGGTTATTTTTTTACAAATTACATACTCTAAATATTTTTTTTATTACTTTTGGTTTTTAATAATTTGTTGTGTCTTTTAATCGAATGATAAATTCTAAATCTAATATAAAGTCTTTTCAAATAATCCAATGGGAAATAATCACATGGCATATGAAATGTACAATCTTGCAAACGTGCTAATATGTCATTACCAATATTAACAATTTGTACATGAAGATCAAAATATTCGCAAAATTTTTGCTCAAGCAATTCAACAAATGCAATAAAATTGTCAGGAGGTATTATCACACACAGTACAATGTACAACCATATTTACAACACTTTTTAAATACTAAAACAAAAATATTACTACGTAGGTATTATGTGAGAAACTCGATAACAAAACAAAACACGCACGACATTCGAGCGTCGTGTCACGCCTGCAAGCCCTGAGATTGACCACTGGCTGATCTAGTTTAAAGCGGTTTCGGCTCATACGTGACAAGCGGCCAGTGGTCACGCACACACACGCGTTGCACTTGTAGTGATGTACCTATCACAGCGCATTCGTATGTAGCTTTGTCTCTGTTCCGTTTCTTTACTCATGTGCTATTAGGGTGGGTAGACGAATGCTCTAAGGTCTACGCTAACGAGCCGAGCACGAGCCGAGCACGAGCGTAGCACGAGCCGACCCCAAATTCGTGTAGTGTGGACCGACTTCGAGGCTCGAACGAGCGCGCTTCGAACATTTGGCTCGTGTTCGACTGTGCTCCGCCTATTGTCAGTTTTTTGACGAACACAAAGGGATTTGCCGCGAGCACACTGCGGAAAACTACGTTCGAAGAAATTGATCGTTGTACGTTCACACTTGACGCCGCGAACGACGAAGACGAAACGGCTCCGCTCGTGCTTCTCTCGTGCTCGGCTCGTTAGCGTAGTATACCTTTAGGTGTTTGTAGCTCAGTGGCGGCAGTGCTTTACTATCGATTACTAAAGTTAAGCAACCATCGCCGCGGTTGCGAGTGGATGGGTGACCATTCCAACTATATTTAGTGACATTTATAACGAGCATCTCCGTGCTTCGGAAGGCATTTTAAAAGTTGATCCCGGCTGATATCGCTTGATAATTATTAGTCGTAAAGCCCAGTCAGAGCCCTTAAGGCGGCTTGATTACATCTGACGGTAAGGTTTAGTCACTGGTTTAACGACACCCCTCCACAGCACCGCACTGGGCCCGCGTGGTGGAGTATGGCCCAACCACCTCATAGTTGAGGTGAGGCCTGTGCCCTGCAGTGAGACGTATATAGGCATACTTTACTTTTTTAGTTATCACTTTTATCATAAAATAGACATTGAGGTATTAATTATTATTTATTATTTACTTTTGTCCTAGCGTACAGTACATTATACCTCTATGAAAATAGAGTAACCTTTTCCACAATTTACAACCTCCGTTGACGAAAGGTGAGCGTGCCGGATTTGGCGTAGCCATCTCTGGTGATTGAATCAAAATCAAAATCAAAATCAAAATCATTTATTTCTGTAAATTGGCCATAAAAGGCACTTTTACATGTCCCAATTTTTACCTACCACTGCTTCGGGACTATTGTGGGCTAGTGCCGAGAAGAAGCAGCGCAAGAAACTCGGTCACTATTGTCAGCCTCTTTTAAAAATAAATAAATATTTTACAAGATTTGTTGTGAGCTAACCAGTTTTAAATCCACACATTTTTATCATTTATATAATCACTAACGGTGTAATAGCCCTTTTTCATTAGAGTCCTTTTAACATGCAATTTGAATTCATATACAGGCATTTCAACAATGGATTGTGGTAATTTATTAAAAAAACGAATACAATTGCCCATGAAAGAGCTTCCTACCTTGTGCAATCTAAACATTGGAACGGCAAGTTTATCTTTATGCCTGGTATTATACTTATGTATGTCATTTTTCTTAGTAAACAAGTGCCGATTTTTGCGAACATACATAATATTTTCAAAAATATATTGTGAAGCGACTGTAAGTACGTTAATTTCTTTAAATAGTTCTCTTAGCGAATCTCGGGGTCTAAGATTGTAAATAGCCCGAACAGCTCTCTTTTGCAGGACAAATATGGTTTCAATATCTGCAGCTGAGCCCCATAACAGTATGCCGTATGACATTAAACTGTGAAAATAACTAAAATACACTAATCTTGCCGTTTCAACATCAGTCAGTTGTCTTATCTTTCTCACGGCATAAGCAGCTGAACTAAGTCTTCCCGATAAAGCCTCAATATGAGCACCCCACTGCAAACGGGAATCTAAAGTTATTCCTAAGAACGTTGAGGAATTAGTCGTATCTAGTTGTTCATCTTTTACAATAATATGCGTTGAGACCTGTCTCACATTAGGCATTGTAAATTTAATGCATTTAGTTTTGTTCGCATTGAGCAAAAGATTGTTGGTAGTAAACCAATGCAATACTTGCGAGAGGGCATAATTGACATCATCGAAAGATTCTTGGCCCCTTTTGATTTTGAAAATTATTGATGTATCATCTGCAAACAATACCATCTCACATAGATCTTTTGTAAAGTAAGGAAGGTCATTTATATATATAAGAAACAACAGCGGTCCTAATATCGATCCCTGCGGTACACCCATAGTTAGAGGTGATCCGGAAGACTCAGCTCTATTTATACATACTTTTTGCGTTCTACCTGTGAGATATGAATTTATTAAATCTAAAGACTTCTTTGATACACCATAATGTCTCAGTTTTTTAAGTAAAGTTTGATGATCTACACAATCAAAAGCTTTTGAAAGATCACAAAAGACACCTAAAGCGTCTTGCTTACTCTCCCAAGCATCAAATATATGTTTCAAGAGTGCAACTCCAGCATCGGTTGTGCTTCTACCTTTCGTGAAACCATATTGTTTATTATGTAGTAATTTATTCAGAAAAAAATGAGATAATAGTTGATTGAACATAATTTTTTCAAATATTTTACTAAGAACTGGTAAGATAGATATTGGTCGAAAATTGGAGGGGTCACTTTTCTCACCAGATTTAAATAAAGGAATTATTTTACTAAATTTCATTGTAGTTGGGAATTCTCTATCATCAATACATTTGTTAAAAATGATTGTAAGATATGGGGCTATAGTATTTATAATTGTACTAATGATATTAACAGAGATTCCCCATAGGTCTTCTGTGCTTTTCAGTTTTAATTCTCTAAATGCTTTTATTATTCCATCGGGATTTATATATCTAAAATTTAATGGGGACTTGCATTCGTCAACACTTGATTTTAGAAGAGATTCAGCTAGTTCAGCAGACGAAGCAAGATCTTTAGTTGTAGAAGTAGCTATGTTTGAGAAGAATGTCTCAAAAGTATTTGCAACTCCTATGTCTGAGCTGATTTGCCTATCCCTAATTTTGAGAGAGTAAGTGTGATCCCTTGACTTTTGCTTACATGTTTCTTTATTTATAATATTCCATGTGGCCTTTACTTTATTAGTAGAACCTGAAATCAAGCTGCGAAGGTGGTTGGACTTGGCTTTGACACATACAATTTTAAATATTTTTGAGTACTTTTTGACATGTTCTATGACTTGTGGGTTCTGAGAATTTGCTTTTGCAGCATACAAATCATATAAAGTATTTCTACTTTTGTAAATACCAGGTGTTGCCCAGTCATTAAACTTACAGTTCAGCTTATTTGTTTTTAATTGCTTTTGAGTAAAAATCTGATCAAATTCGTTTCTGATTAAGCCAAAAAGATCTTCATATAATTTATCAACACTATGTCCATTATTAGGCCTTAGTAAATCTACACCATTATTAATATTCTCCTTAAATCTGTCTATCCTACTTACAGTAACTGGCCTATAAACAGCCTGTACTATGTTTGAGACTTGATGGTGCACAAATGATGCCTTTTGTCCACTATGGTCCGAACTTAGACAATTTATAATAGATTTATTTATTACATTGCCATTACAAAACATGTTGTCTAAGCAAGTCGCTGTTGTGGGAGTTACCCTTGTGGGTTCATTAAAAAGATTTATCAAATTATGTGACTTAAAAAGATTTAGAAATCGGACTGAATATTGATTTTTCACTAATATATTGACGTTAAAATCTCCACAAACAACTACTTCCTTGTTAGATTTACAGACCTTCCCTAAGGCCTCATCCATAATGGATTCAAAGATATGGTAATTTGCAGATGGGGGGCTATATACACTTATTATAATAAACTGCTCTAGCTCAACACACGCTAGTTCAATATTTCGTTCAGATGAGAGTGACACAATGTCTTTGCGTTCTTTACATTTTAATTCTTTGTTCAAAAGGACAAGCGATCCTCCTCTAGTAGTAGACTCCCTTGTGAACGAACTACCAACTTTATAATTATCAATGTTTAACATTAACTCATGTTTATTGAACCAGTGTTCTGTTATGCAAATTACATTAACATGAAAATCTTGTAGAAATAACCCTAACCCTAACTCTTTGCCGGCCAGACCTTGCATGTTTTGATGAACAATATTAAAGTTTCTATTAGGCCTGGCTTTTGTCTTCCCTCTCAGTTTAAATTCTCAGAGGTAGTCAGAGGTATATTACAATTAGTACAAGTACTAATACGTTTATTATCATAATTTTGTTTTATTAACAAAACAGTTAATATTATATGCTAACAGGGTAGCTATTTGTTTTTTAAATTTATAAGGCAGGTGTAAAGAGCTGCCTGTCAATATAAAATTATTATTAATAAATTTATTTGTGTCAAAAAACACAAATTTGTCATGACGTTGAGTCATATTATAAAGTAAATTATTCAACAAATGAATACTTGTATTTTCTTGTGCCGTATGATTTTTACAAAATGGTAAGGCACAAAAAAATATTTTTCTCACATTGAGTCCTGACAAAATAGAATAATTTTGAATAAATTTTGTCTTTGTAAGTTTATGACTATCTCCTAACATTATTACTAGTATTGAGTCAGAATTTAATTTACTACTTTGTATGCAATTAACTATTTCATCAATTGATGCGTCCGGCATACAATGGTTAACGATATTACTTTTTAATTTTTTATTTAATAAGGGACCGTAACCAACTCCTAACCTATCTGAAAAAACAATAACATTATCATGATCGTTGGGTCTATTATAAGATTTTACCGGGCTGTTTAAATTTAACACTGGGGAGGACAACTCCTGGCCAAAATTTCTCTGCAGTGAAGGGTCCGGTATTGAATTTACTTTCATGTTTGGTAGTGATTTAAAACCCGTATCATGGTTACCAAGATCTAGTAAATTATTTGCTGCCAGGATGTGTTCATTTATTTGGTCTTGGGCAGAGTTGTATAAACATGTCATGGACTCCAATGATTGGTGCAATTTTGAGATATCAGCTTGCAGTTGTCCTATATCCGAATCATATTTAGACCTACTTTCCTGTAGTTTTTGATTATATATTTCTAAGCTATCTACTAAATCTATACGTTGTTTTCTTAATAAAACATTATTATAAAAACATTTCTGTTTTTTTACAATTTTGTTAGTTTTAGAAAATCTTCCGATCAGGAGACGTATTTTTGAATCATGCGCATTCCAATTCGAATACGAAATGGCAAGATTCGCATGCGAATGAATAAAATCCCTACTTTTGAAAATTCATTCCGTGAATTCTGCAACGAGTGGTCCGACCCACTCGTATTTCGAATTTTCGATTCTACTAGTAGAAAGTTCGGAAGTATGACTTTGACAAGTAAACATATGGTTCACAGATTAAAAACTGTTTTTTTCGTTTCGTTCCATGCGATTCATTGCCGGTTTTTAAAATCAATAAGTAATTTGCATTCCGGTTTTTACACACACGAATCGTATTCGTGTTCGAATTCAAGATTCATTTTTAATGCTTCAAAAATACTTCTCCAGGGCGGTAACCACAAACTCTTAAAACAATCTCAAATCTGTCAAATTTTGTATGGTATGACACATTTGAGATTGTTTTAATAGTTCACGGTTGCTTTTTCACTTATTACACGAACACAATATCTTAGTTGTTACAGCGTATGAGGAAGAGAGAACGAATGATACACGGACAAAAAGCTCTACAAAACAGACTATACAGGGTGACAAATTATGAGATAGTTAAGTTTATTTCCATTAATTTTCACCGAATGTGCTGTCCTCTAGTTAGCCAATTTTGAGATAACTGAAATTAAGTTTTTTTTAAATCGTTTTTTTTACCTTAATACGCATAAGAAACAAAAATGTCAGTAATATTTTTTTAAATAATTATTTTTGTTTTTTTTATTTATTATTTTTATTACCTTAGGGTCAGAGCAATGTATGTAATGTTGTCCAATATTTTTTTCGTAATTTCGTTTTCGACTTATAATATCGCTCGTAATTTAACTTTTTTTTTATTAATGTTATTCAATTTATACTTAGCGGGCTGTCTCCGCACTTGGTCTCTTGATTGGATCATTGTGCGTGCTGCATCTTTCCCCTTACTCCAACCAGCCCAAAAGGTCAGTAATAGGGAGTGCCACTGGTTCTTTATTTGATAAACTTGTTAGACAAGAAATAAATTTAGCAGGCGGTGCAAAAGGGCAGCACCTGGAGTCAGCTCATCAATGTCTATTTATCAGTAGTGCCAACAAAGGTAGAGGCAGAATGGGCTTTTTCTGCTGCTCGAAATATCCGATGCTAGTTGGCAGATGACTCTTTGGATATGTTGTGCTTTGTTATTTTATAGAAAAAAAAGATTTAATATTTTTGAATAAGTGTATTAATTCATTTTTTCGCTCCTAGAACAATTACATTACACATTTTCTATTGAAAATCTTTATTAATTTGAAACAATTCGTAGATTTGCGAGATCTCGCAAAATACCGAGATCTTGCTAGATGAGAGCTCTTAAACCTTGCAAATACCGAGATCAAAGATTTTGCTGCAAGATTGCACTCCTTAGTCGGCAACCTTTTAAGGCTCTTGACGGCCTAAAGGAGTGATCCTGGTGATTGAAGAATCCGTGCCCGTTGTTCTGCCAAGTTAGTTTTCTTTGGGATCATTTAGCGAGCTGTGTTTGGCCCCACTGTACCTACTTTAATGCTTAGTTTCCTTAACCACCATAAACTCTGATGATTATGAGAATAGATTTTCCACTATTGTCTTAACCAAACATGTGTAATGGACCCATCACTCATTTAAAAGGCTTGTGCAAACAAAGCCGACCCGCAGGCCAGTCAAACAATTAACGAAATGTACCTACTATATGCCTCCCAAAGGCAATCAAACTAAGTTCGTTGCGCAATATAACGAAACTGATTTAGTTTCTGACGAACTAATAACAAGTAATATCTAGGTAGTGCAAAAGACTATGAGTGACGCCATTAAGTAAGTAATAATACCAATTTCGTATTCTCCATAATAGGCTAGACACCACCAATCAATTGACATACTTTTTATGAGCTGTCAAAACGCACCTCTTCCTTATAATTTGTGTGGCGATATCGGATTATGACGTCACTGTCCACCTAGCTCGACTGCCTTACTTTTTATCAATTTTGAAGCTATCAAAAATCCGTTTTTCTATTAAATGATATTGTCCCGGTGCCGTGTGGAAACGGCCATAAAGAATACACTTCCCCACCGCCAACAGGAGGCGTGTCGTAAGAGGAGACTTAATCCTGTAGCACGAGACGGAAAGCAGCGTCTGCGTGCGAAATTAATATAAAAAACTGCGCTCGCTAACCCGCCTGCCCAGCGTGGCGAGTATTGCAAAAACCCCCGATGACAGAAGTCACTGGGGGAGGCCCATGTTCAGCAGTGGACGTCCTGTGGCTGAAACGATGCCGGGTTATAAGACCTAAAATAGAGTGTTATTTTTAATGAATGATGCCTTAGAATTATTTAAGAAGGGTGTCGACTACCCTATTGCGTAGACATTATTTTGACGACCTCCGTAGCCGAGAGGCGAGTACGCCGGATTATAAATGGCGTCGCCAACTCTGAGGTTCCGGGCTCGATCCCCGGTCGGGTTAATTGTCTCGGTTCTGGGTGTTGTGGTACCGTCGTTGTTTCTGATTCCTATAACAGTGCGTTAGCTACTTACCTAAGGATCAGAGCAATGTATGTGAGGTTGTCCAATATTTATTTTTCTAATTATTATAATGTTAGGTATTACGTACAGACAAGGGCAGGTCAAGTCAACCTACCCAAAAGTTCAAGGTCATCCAACTGATTTCCAATTTTAAGTCTGACATTTTAAAGTCCATTATTAATTTAAAAATATTGGTGGTTTGACGATAACAGTTGACTGTGTAATTCATAGGGGACAAACATAAATGAAATGCATACGAATTAGTTGCTGCACAGTCATTTATAGATAGATAGATACTCTTTATTGCACACCAAACAAAGAAGTTACAGTTGATATTTACAAAAATATGTACAATTTAGGCGGTCTTATCGCTAAAAAGCGATCTCTTCCAGTCAACCTTCAGGTAGAGAACAACTATAAAGAAAGGGGAAAGTGGTGCAGAGTGCTTATTTATTGCTTATTGATTATTTGTTTATTTACCTAGTTTATTTTTACTAGCTGTTTTGAACACGACGAATGCTGGCAGTACATATTTTTTATATGTAACAGATTACCTATATCTATACTAATATTATAAAGAGGAAAAATTTGTACCTATTTTTGTATGTTTGTAATGAATAGGCTCAAAAAGTACTGGGCCGATTTAAAAAATTCTTTCACCAATAGAATGCTACATTCTTCCAATTTGACATAGGTTACATTTCATTTTGAAAAAAATTAGGGATCCTTGTTAAAATTTGAACAATGTAACCGAAGGTGTAGAAAAATGAGTCTTAAAATGTCTTTCGTCGAATGCGCTGCCGAAACTATTAGCGATAATTGTCTACACTGTGCGAAGCCGGGACGGGCTGCTAGTTTTTTATACAATTCGTTTTTTAAACTTGATAACTAAACAAACCTAATTTGAGTAAAATCATATTCACGGTAAAACTGCCTTAAATACCATCAAACACGCGTCACTACGTACATTCCATATTAATTTGGTTATTAAAGAATCCATATAAAAGACACTACTATATATTGTTTTAAACTTTCATGGTCACTAACATTCGAATAGTTTGTCGAGATTGCTACCATGTACCTTATTTTTGAGTTCCCGATATTTCGGCACTGTTGCAAGCGCCATGATCACGGAGTACCGGAAAAAAAAGGTACATGGTAGCAATCCCGTAACAAACTATTTTAAAGACACTACTGTTATTTATTAAATAAAAATAAATAAATATTGGACAACATCACATACATTGCTCTGAGCCTAAGGTAAGTAGCGTAAGCACTTGTGTTATAGAATTCAGAAACAACGACGGTACCACAACACCCAGACCCAAGCCAATATAGGAAAGTTCGTTTTCTACATTGACCCGACCGGGGATCGAACCCGGAACCTCAGACATCGCGGCGCCATTTAAAGTCCGGCGTGCTCGCCTCTCGGCTACGGAGGTCGTCGAAATTTATAACTGTTACTAATTAGATAAGTTATGTAAAAAATAGGCACAACGAGGGCGCGTAAAAAATCTTCGGTTAATTATCACGACTGAGTGGTCTGGGGGGGGGGGGACTTAATGGAATGAAACTATAGGGCTGACTCGTTTTACTAATACTTAGTTCATATTCATATTCATTTATTGCGTCATAAGTGTATACATAAGGTGTTACATTGTGTGAGATCATACTTATGGACCCTGTAAGGGTATTGCATTCTTATTTATATTTACAAATACAATATTACTATTATTATTATTGAATTATAAAATCGTCATATTTAAAATTCAAAAGAAAAACAGTCGCATTTAATTCGTTAAATAAAATAAATAAAGTATATAATGTCAAGAAGTAATACACGAGATTCATCAAAACTAAGATTAAATTTAATTACAGAAGAGGATCACTCAGGTTAATACAGTATGTCAAGTAGGTATAGTTTTTGTGTGGAGGGTTAGTTCAACTTGGCTTGAACGTACGTCCTTTACCTATTATGACTGTGGTGAGTTCTGCCAATAAACCAATAAAACCAATTTATTTCTGTAAATAGGCCTAAACTAAGCGCTTTTACACGTCCCAATATTTTTTTCCTACCACTACTTCGGGACAATGTTGGGCTAGCGCCGAGAAGAAGTAGCGCAAGAAACTCGGTCACTATTGCCCCCCTAACTTACCAACAAAACACGATATGATATATGATATAGCGATTTATCGACACTCAACTGTCAAATTATGTTCTTATCGAAACAGCGAACATGACCGTGACGCCACAGGAATGAACATACTCGAGATTCGATAAAAGTTCAAGATGGCGGCTATGTATATCATATTTTGACAGTTGGGTGTCGATAAAAAGCTATGTCACATCATAATATACTGGATGATTTTTATTACCGTCAAGAAAATAAACTTATGAAATAGGTAAATGATATAGGTGATGATAACATGATAATTAAAAAAAAAAGTTTTATTTTATTTTTATTAACTAATAATCCTCAGAACCATCTAATTCTAAGTTAATTTTGACTAACAGAACATTAAAAAAAGAGTATTGGTAAAATAATAATAAAAATATGAAACCGACCAAAACTCAAACCCATATTCACTGATGTATTCTATGTTTAAACATTTTTTTGGACATTCCAATATTTATAAAATCAGTTGTATTTTTTAAACACACTCACATAATATCCCATAGTTTTAGGTACAGAATACACAGTTTTTTTTTCCTGACGGTTAAAAAAGTCATCCAGTATATCGTGTTTTGTTGGTCATGCTAGGGGCTGGAGGGCTAGCTAGACTAAGCTAGACCTCATTTGTGCGTGCCCCACTTATGACACATAACTTTTTTTTGTTTTGTTATTTTTACTACGTGCAGTTGCTGTGGAGCAGTCCGTCTGATGTCAGCCTCAGTGACACTACAGTAAATAAAATAAGACCTTCCGACAGACAGTAAGGAATGCTTGTAAAACATTGCGATTAACAGAAAAACATACAATATGCGAAGCGCAGACCAAGATGGTCGTCAATTAAATAGTTAATCAGTTTTCTACTAATATCGTATACCTTGATAACACATATTATTAGAAAACGCCTGTCATCCCAGTATCGCGCACTAACTTGACTTGCTACCTATGAGTATACAATATGACGACCGTCTGGTATAGTGGTTCGCGCTCCGGACTACGATGCCTGGCGGTTGCGGGTTCGAATCCCGCGAGGGGCAAATGTTAGTGTGATGAGCACGAGCATTTGCACCTAAGTTATGGATGTTTATAAACGTATTTAAGTATGTTTATCCGTTATCTAGTCGCCATAGCACAAGCTATGCTTAGTTCGGGGCTAGATAATTGGTGTGATTGTGGAAATAATTTATTATTTAGTTATAATAAAATTAACACACAATTAATAGTAACACACAATTCGTGACACACCAAAATCTCTTCATAAAATGCAAGGGATTTTGACTATGAACATCTAACAATCCACTTACTCAACATCCGTATTTTTTCGAACGAAACACGCGTACCAGTGTAAGCACTAGGAAACTCTCCTCTATGAGACTTTACTGTGCTGCTTTTTAAGGTTCCGTACCCAAAGGGTAGGACGGGACCCTATTACTAAGCTCCGCTGTCCGTCTGTCTGTTTGTCTGTCTGTCTGTCCGTCCATCTGTCACCAGGCTGTATCTTATGAACTGTGATAGTTAGAAAGTTGTGATTTTCACAGATGATGTATTTCTGTTGCCGCTATAACAACAAATACTAAAAACCAGAATAAAATAAATATCTAAGGGGGTTACAAACGTACTATGCAACAAACGTTATTTATTCGCTCGTTTTTATAGATACCTAATGATACGGATCCCTTCATGCGCGATTCCGACTCGCACTTGTTCAGTTTTTTAGGATATAACGCTACATCCGAATTCGTTATCTTACTGATAGTTTTGTTTTTTGAATTCGTCACCGTCACATTTTTAATTATTTCGAAGTTATTTTCTAATAAATACATTTCATTAAATGTGTATAATATAATTCGAAAAGTATAAAATTTAGCCAGCCCTGGCCCGCATAGTTAATCAGAGTCACCGATGGCACTCATTGGCGGCTGAAGAATAACTGGCTCCAGTCACGACACCCTGGGCGCGCCTTGCCTGATTTACTCTGATTCAATGCATAAATCAGGACATTGATTAGTCCTTTAGTACATTGATCTGTCGGACACCAGCAGGGCTAGCATGCGCAACACGATAAAATTTTGTCGTGGCATTTTATCGACTTTTGACGTAAATTATATCGTTTTGTCTTCGACGATAACAAAGAAAAAACTAAAATATCATGGCAATGCCGTGGTATAAGGTAAAAATAAGTGGCTACGAAGAACGGGAGACCCTGAAAATATTGGATTCAAAACGTCAGTGATCCGTTAGGTTAGGAAAAATGACAAAATTATCGTCGAAGACAAAATTTGTCTTGTCTATCGATAAAATGACCGATGCGCGCATGCTAGCCCTGCAGACTTGTATAGCCCATGAATCAGTGTGTCAGAAATACCATATACATAACAAGGTTTTTTTTATATTGGACATCATCACATACATTGCTCTGATCTTAAGAGAAGTAGCTAAAGCACTTGTGTTATAGAAATCAGAAACAACGACGGTACTGTATCGGGGATGCGTTGCACAGAGGTTTAAATAACTTATACCAATTATTTCAGATTCTCTTAGTACCTATATTCAATTAAACTATATTCTAACACAATACACATCACAACTATACTTAGCTCTGTTATTCTGCTGGCTGCTTTCAATATTTCTTTACATTGTTATTATTTTCTGTTTATTGATAAAATTAATTTATTTCAATTGAATTCTTTTCTCAATCATTTTTCAATTCTTTTCATAGCCTAATTCATTGTTCTTTCATTGTGTCACTCAAAAATATTCAAAAGCAGCTTTCATAATTTGAACATACCTTGGTAGACGTAGAGGTTTTACTCGTTTCGTTATAAACCTTTACAGTACCGCAATACCAGACACGAGACAATATAGAAAATTTCGTTTTCTGCACCGGGGATCGAACCCGGAACCTCATGGCAGCGCCTTAAACAGTCCGGCGTGCTCGCCTCTCGGCTACGGAGGTGTCAGAAGTTACGCTCAAACCTACATGCTCTAGAAAGACTATAAGTATAAAAGCTCTGGATTTCTACCCAAAAGATCTTTTAACAGCAATATAGCCTTCTAATTAAAAGCAATATGAAAACGCCTCCACCGCACTGCAAAATACATAGTATAATAATGGGTACTGGTGGAGTATGGCCCAAACCAGCTCGTAGTTGAGGTCATTATGGATACTTTACTTTTTATTTTACACTAGCAGCCCGTCCCGGCTTCGCACGGGGTAGACAATTATCGCTAATAGTTTCGGCAGCGCATTCGACGAAAGACATTTTAAGACTCATTTTTCTACGGTTACATTGTTCAAATTTTACCAAGGATCCCTAATTTTTTTCAAAATGAAATATATATAATATAGCCTATGTCAAATTGGAAGAATGTAGCATTCTATTGGTGAAAGAATTTTTTAAATCGGCCCAGTACTTTTTGAGCCTATTCATTACAAACATACAAAAATAGGTACAAATCTTTCCTCTTTATAATATTAGTATAGATAGCATAGGAAAAAAACCGGTCAAGTGCTAGTCGGTCTCGCGCACGAATGGTTCCGACTTCCGTATACCATTATCTATAAAAACGGCAAAAAAAATCACGTTTGTTGTATGGGAACCCCCTGAAAATATTTATTTTATTTTTTAGTATTTGTTGTAATACGCTACTGTCTATCACGGTTCATGATACAACCCGGTGACAGACGGACTTGACATACGGACAGGGCGGTAACCACGAACCCTTAAAACAATCTCAAATCTGTCAAACATTATCATTTCTGTCAAATTTTGTATGAAATGACGTACCAAAATTGACAGATTTGACAACTTTGAGATTGTTTTAGAGTTCATGGTTAGGGGGCAGCAGTCAAAAGCCCGGTTCCTTTATCCAAGAAGCGGTTGGTTTTGCTAACGGATGGTAGGAATTGTCAACTTGACATACTCAAAAGCGTTCCTATAAATGACGCTTCGTCAAATTTTATAGGAACGACTATAACGGCTCGTTACTTTTGACACCAATACGATCAGTTGCTGATGTACACTTACGCATAGTACAATATAGGAACCCGGTGTTAGTATAGAATCCAGTTTTACTCTTTTGGTACGGAACCCCAAAAATTAAGGCAATTTTACTACTCTTTTATGAGTAATGATTACCTTTAGCTAAAGATCCAAACAGCCTATTATGATTATTAGGCCAGTCAAAACGAAGGAACGCAGCGGGATAAACGCTCGCGTGATGGGCCATCGCATTTCATTTCGGACAGTCGCGTAGTAAATTCAAATTCAAATTCAAAAGATTTATTTCAGACAAAGTCCATACTACAAACAATACAGTTGAGTCAGTAACCACCATAACACTACACAAATATAAAAATTACAAAAATTACAAAAAGATAAAATTAAATAGGTAACATTTGAGGCATTTAAGGGTTTCTTGTGTGCAGTCGAACCCAATGCTGCATAAACGGGCAGTCTACTCGCCCTGCTACAACACGTACAACAGTAAAGTGCTTATAAAAAATACCTCCGTTTTTCCATCATTGTCGAAATAAGATCGGTTGGGCGTGGAACCTTAATAAAGTAATTACAACATTTTTAAAATTAAAATCGATTTTGATATTGTTTTAAGAATCTTATTAAATATGAATCATTTTATATGTTTGAGCCTTCTCTTAAAGTAATTATTAACAAAAATACAGGTAAAACACACTGAAAAACGCCTTAGAAGAAAAAACCGGCCAAGTGCGAGTCAGATTCGCGCACGAAGGGTTCCGTAACATTGACAAAAAAAAACATGTTTGTTGTATGGAAGCCCCCTTAAATATTTATTGTATTCTGTTTTTTAGTATTTGTTGTTATAGCGGCAACAGATATACATTATCTGTGAAAATTTCAACTCTCTAACTATTACGGTTCATGAGATACAGCCTGGTGACAGACGGACAGACAGACAGACAGACAGATGGACAGCGGAGCCTACTAAGGCTCCGCTGTCCATCTGTCTGTTATTACTAAATAGGGTCCCGTTTTACCCTTTGGGTACGGAACCCTAAAAACAGGGTCTCAGTCTGTACAAAAGCTATTAGCGCTACAACACCATGTCTGCCTATTGCAGTCCACTGCTGGACGTAAGTTTCCCCCAAAGACGGTCAAAGAGCACGATCGCTTTTTCATTCTGCGACTGCCAGCCATCTTCCTTTGTCATCATCTTTGTCATTATACAGGGTGTCCAAGAGAATAGGACACTCCTTAAAACCACGTGATCAGCTGCAATGGTCATATACAACAACTTTTCCTATGGGAGCAACATCGAAATCAAGATTGTTTTTTCAGCTTCTCCATACAAACTTACTCGCATACCTCGATGATAATGTATGGAGCATCTGAAAATAATATCACGATTTCGATGTTGCTCCCATAGGAAAAGTTGTTGTATATGACCAGCTGATCACGTGGTTTTAAGGGGTGTCCCGTTCTTTTGTACACATTATACAGGATATTACTTAATTCGATACATAAAATATTTTCAATAAGTAGCATTTTCGGTGTCCGAAATCTTAATCCTAACGAGTTTGTTACAACACTTATAACTCGAGAACGGCTGGACCGATTTTCATGGTTTATAATTTGTTGGATTTGTCTCCGCCCCGAATAGCAGAATAAAATAAGAGAAACATGAGAAAAGCTGACGAAAAGTCAGCTAGCTATCCATAAAGCGTTTGTGCTCAAATGTACAATTGTTACAGATATATTTCCACCGCACCTTAAACTAGCGAGCTACCAGTCTATATTCATTTCCAATATTAAGGCTGGGTTGACACCGAACCTTAAGAAACTTATATTTTTAACATCAGGTAATAGTTATAATGTTTAATAATCAAAAACATGACTTCTAATAGCAAAAAAATGACAAGATAATAACAATATTTTCCAAAAAAAGAAATACTTACAAGTAATAAAAAAGAAGTTTATCTTTGCTTGTTTAATATTGGAAACTATCTTAACATAGATATCGTAGATCCCATCTATGCTCTAGAGCAAGATTGGGTTCAAGAGCAAGCCCATCTCAAATAAAAAAATAAAAAAAAAACATTGCTTTTTCTACGAAATTATTAATTTAAAATATGACAGACACGTTAATAGCAGTTGGTTCTAAAAAAAACTCACTGCAGTTTGTTGACTTTAAACACTGTCATTTTTGTAAAAAGTCATATTTAACATAACATTATTGGAAGCAAGAAAAGAATATAAATCGCGTTTGGTTTTACCAATGCCTGCCCCTGTAGCACGATCAACAAAACACGATATGATACGATATGATATAGCGATTTATCGCCTATTTACTTTCAAAATATGATAACATAGCCGCCATCTTAAACTTTTATTGAAACAGTAAGCATGTCCGTGCCGGCGACGTCACGCTTAAGCTCGCTTTTTTGATAAAAGTTCATATTTTGACAAAAAATATGCGATAAATCGCTATATCGTATCGTATCATATCGTGTTTTGTTGTACATGCTAGAGGGGCTGACCTATTTAAAACCACAGCTTTCACATATCCATACGTCCCCGTGACCAATCTACTCCTGCTCTAGTTTCCCAAAAGCGAAAGGCAGCAAACACGAATCGAACTGCGCGTGACGTCCTCAAAGGCAAATCGCCTTCACTTGGTGCCGTAAATCGCAAAATTTATTGCCCAGTGTGTCCCCAGCCTTGGTTCAGTCCGTTCGGATCACCGAAGCACAGTGCGACTGCCGACCTGTTGGTCTCCACACCGACCGAGAGATTAACCAACAGCCAAACTCAATCGCTCGTGGACACCTCAATTTGAAATTCGGTTAGACTTCTGCATTCAATTTTCAAATTTTGAATTCGAAATATTCGAAAGTACATTCGATGGACAAAGTGTTATTGTGGTAATCAAAAAGTTTTACAGAGCAGGAAAACAGTTTGAAACTGTTGATTCATTTTGAGGAACCCAAATTAATCACGAATTATTATTTCAGAAAACCACGAATTTCATAAAAGCTTTTATAAAAGTTAAGTGGAAATAATTGCGGCCACCAGCTGTGGCCGGTAATGAAAATGAAATTAGCATTTCAACTCGTTTAGATTAAAATCGCTGGTTTCACTGTTAGCAATTAACAAATTGCTAGCGTTGAGTGAAGTAAAACAATAAATTAAAAAGCTTTGAGTCCAAAAGAGTTCCTATTGTTTTTATTACATTAATTAATTATTTCAAAACAAAGCGAGGCACTAAAATTAATGTAACCAAAGATAGACCAGGGCGGTAACCACGCACTCTTAAAACAATCTCAAATCTGTCAAACATTATCATTTCTGTCAAATTTTGTATGAAATGACGTACCAAAATTGACAGATTTGACAACTTTGAGATTGTTTTAAGAGTTCATGGTTATGGCCCAGGGCCCTAACCATGAACTGTTAAAACAATCACAAATCTGTCAAACATTATCATTTCTGTCAAATTTTGTATGAAATGACGTACCAAAATTAACAGATTTGACAACTTTGAGATTGTTTTAAGAGTTCATGGTTATGGCCCTGGACACTTTCTGTTCAAGTTTGTAACTTTCTTAGCTCTACATATGTTTTTACGGTACCTATAAGATATGCAGAAGGCAGGTATTGCGAGTGAACCAATGACAAGCCTGTGACGTCAGTTTTCTGCTAACGCCACTCAACACCCAGGGTTTTTCTGAGCACAAGCCTTTGTAACGTTCATAGCTCCGAAGAAGTTTTAACGATCACGTGCTGGAGGCAGAGTGTTCAAGTTTGTAACCTTCTTAGCTCCACATAATATGTTTTGACGATATAAGATATGCAGAAGGCAGGTATTGTGAGTGAACGAATGATAAGCCAAATGTCAGTTGTTTTGCTAACCAGTTGCTCATCACCCAGGGTTTTTGTGAACATAAGCCTTTGTGCCGTTCCCAGCTCTGAAGAAGTTTAAACTATCACGTGCTGGAGGCAGGCATAGCGAGTTAAAGAATGACAAGCCCGTGACGTCATTTGGTTTGCTAACCAGTTGCTCATCATCGAGGGTTCCTGTAAGCATGCGTTTTTGTAGCTTTGTCTTGCTAGGAAGGCAAGAGGCAGGCATTCACCACCAGCCTATATCAGTCCACTGCTGGACACAGGCCTCTCCAAAAGGAGGATTTTGCCATAATCGCAACGCTTGGCAGGCGAGTTGGCGATCGCAGTTTGGCCAATGGTGGAAAGGAGACTGCTGCCCGTCTTCTTAAGGCGGTTCTCCTGTAGTCGCCTCTTACGACACCCGTAGGAAGAGAAGGGATGGTGCTTTTCTTTTAACGTGCCGGCACCACACGACACAGAGGCAGGCATTGCAAGTGTGCAAAGTAAAGTAAAGTATGCCTATATAATACGTCCCAGTGCTGGGCAGAGGCCTCACCTCAACTTAGATGAGTTGGTTTGGGTCATACTCCACCACGCGGGCCCAGTGCGGATTAGTGGAGGGGTGTTGTAAGGCCAGTGACTAAACCTCACTGTCAGATGTAATCTAGCCGCCATAAGGCCTCTGACTAGGCTTTACGACTAATATCAAGCGATACCAGCCGGGACCAGCTTTTAAGGTGCCATCCGAAGCACGGAGATACTCGTGATAGTATCACTAAAAATCGGAAATTCCGAACATTCCGACTCGGAATGGTCACCCATCCACTCACAACCGCGGCGTCGATTGCTTAACTTTAGTAATCGATACCAAAGCGCTGCCGCCACTGAGCTACGAGCACCTCCTGCAAGTGTACAAATGATTGTATTATCAGTTAACCAGCTACTCCTCACCCAGGGTTCCTGCGAGCACGCGCCGATATCGCCGCAGCCGTCGGTGGACCGCCTCTCAGTGACGTGGGCCGAGCCCGGCAGCATGACGTCTTCCGGCGTCAACCTGTTCCACTTGCCTTCGGAGACACCCTTCAACAACGAAGTCAAATTTTCACCATCTGCAGGAGGTAATTTAAGTTAATGTTACAATTGTAAATTTTTGTTTTTAGCAATTCCATGCAAGGTTTTATTAAAGATAAATAACACTTGAAAAAAATCATCGACTTCATCGAATCCATCGTGTCACGTGACGTCCTCGGTAGCTTAGTTGGTAAAAGCACTCGCCCAGCATGCGATGGGACGTGGGTTCGTGTCCCACCTGATGTCGATGATTTTTTTCAAGTGTTATTTATCTTTAATGACACAATTTAAAGCAATAAGAGACTACCTAGATGATCTTCTAAGTACATAGACTAAGTAGTATGCCAAGTAATGCCAAGTAACTTTAATTCCTCAAACACAAAACGCTCTCAACCTGTACGATCGTAGACTTTGAATAGACCAGCGGGCCTAAGGTTGGGAGGAACTGGTTTAGACAGATAAATTTTGCTCATGACACTGTCTCACCACCACGAATGCTACTCATCTTAGTGACGAAGTCATTTAGTGACAGATTTATGTTCAAGCTATGTGTCGCCTTTGTTCTAGCTGTTTAGTGTGTGGGTCTGTTCCACCTGCTTTTAAATATGTAGGTACCTATATCATTATAATTTGTGTGTTTTTTTTAACCATTTTCCTGTTTTGTTGGTGTGAGAATCAATTACAGAATTATTATGTCGACCGCTTTGGCTTAGTGGTACAAAACCAAGCGGTCACGGTTGAATCCCGCCGCGGAAAGTAAATTATATAAAACTAGCAGCCCGTCCCGGCTTCGCACGGGGTAGACAATTATCGCTAATAGTTTCGGCAGCGCATTCGACGAAAGACATTTTAAGACTCATTTTTCTACACCTTCGGTTACATTGTTCAAATTTTACCAAGGATCCCTAATTTTTTCAAAATGAAATGTAGCCTATGTCAAATTGGAAGAATGTAGCATTCTATTGGTGAAAGAATTTTTTAAATCGGCCCAGTCCTTTTTGAGCCTATTCATTACAAACATACAAAAATAGGTACAAATCTTTCCTCTTTATAATATTATAAGTAATAAGTATAAGTATAAGTATAGATTTGTTTGTCCATCACGAACATTTTTTTCTTGTGTCGTGGATTCATTTAATAATGTATTTGAGTATGACTATGCGATAAAATAGTGACCACAATAAAAGTTCTACATAGTTTTGTGCTAGATTATAATTTTGTGATTGTCAGATTTAAAAAAAAAATGTTTGGCAGTATCAAGTAACCCATTTTGTTTTTTTATGTTAACCTAGTAAATAAATATAATAAAATAATAACTAGGTATCATCAGATCCTTAAGGGCATAGAAAGCGTTAATAAATACTGTTTTTTTTTTGGCTTTGCGAATTGTGTGTGCGTGTATTTGATAAAATTAATTAAAAGCTAATGCGAATTAGTTTTATGTACAGTCAACAGCACGTCGACCTACCCCAAAAGTCAAAAATTCTCCATTAGATTTTCAACTTTAAACCTGACATATAGAGTTCATTTTCAAATGAGAAAATTTGTCATTTTGTGGTAGGTCGACGTGCTGTTGTCCGTACCATCTAAAACAATTCATATTCATATAATTTAATCGTCGATTAGTGAAATGATGCGAGTGATCGCGGTTTTGTTTAGAGAATGGACAGGCTGTTACGACAAGCAGGGCTAGCATGCGCAACACGATAAAATTTTGTCGTGGCATTTTATCGACTTTTGACGTAATTATGTCGTTTCATCTTCGACGATAACAAAGAAAAGACTAAAGATCGGAAACGGGAGACCCTGATAATATAAAGAAAAAGCATTCGAGACGTCTGTGATCCGTTAAGTTAGGGAAAACGACAAAATTATCGTCGAAGACAAAATTTGTCTTGTCTATCGATAAAATAACCGATGCGCGCATGCTAGCCCTGCAGATCACCTCTTTTAAAATAAAGAAGCTGAATTAGCCATTATTTTCTTCAAACTTTTCTCTCGTATCTGCCATGCCGTGCCGTTTAATATGAGTGCCACGGGTAAACTGTAAAATGTATTATTTTAAATAAGTATCGGTTTTTACAACATTTGTAACCTTGCAATAATGTACTAGGGACCTTGCACCAAGCTGCGTGCCATCTTTAATAATTTTTTAATAAAATAATATTATATTATAAAAATTAGGATTTTGCGTAAAAGACAAATGAATCACCTTAACCACGTTATTGAAAATACCAGGCAGTAATTTTAGCGTGCACGAATGAAGGTTTCTGTTCTTTTTACCGACGTCAACGAATCGGCCACATCGTAAAGTTAATTAAACTCTTTGTATCTTCTTTAATAACTGAGATTACGAAGAATAAATACCTAAGCTATTTACACATGATCCAATATTTTATTTAAAGGACAAAAAATAACTGATTTAACTCGCCGTCTTGGGAAAAGGTGCCCACGGCAAGACGACCTCCGTAGCCGAGAGGCGAGCACGCCGGACTTGGCCTCGCCATCTCTGAGGTTCCAGGTGTAATTCAAGGTCGGGTCAAAGTAGAAAACAAACTTTTCTATACTGCTCGGGTCTAGGTGTTGTGGAAATGACGTTGTTTCTGATTTCTATAACACAAGTGTTAATGTTACAACGCAGCACACGAACATAAATAGAACGCGCGCAGATTGCGCGTACATTCGTGGCGCATTCGCCAGATCTGGCCGCAGCCTTATCTTGTACTATGTTGTACTTTATGGCTGTCAATTACTATTACATCTATCTTTTACATTATTACAAAACTAAACCAAGACTTAAGTATTCCTTACAAATTTTAACACCCTTTCATTTGACCACTCTATATCGGTCAGCATATGCTTTTCGGTCGAGCTCATGTCGCACACTGAACAAACGGTATTGTGGCCACTTTACGCAAAAATAACCGCGGTAATCGTCTTTGATGTGCGAAAAGGACCGCCACCGGAGCTATTGGCTACCGTCATATGCCATATTGATTGACATTGTAAAATTATGGCCATCAATCGTGGCTACCTAGGTGTTGCTTCAATTATGGCCATAACTATTGCCATATCACGGTAGTGTGGCTGTTATGCTGGGGCTTCACCTGCGTGACGCCTAACGTTCAAATAAAGGCATGATTAGCGTTAACTAAATTAAAGCATTAAGCTACGCGCTAAGTGCGTGGCCACAATTATTTGACGTTTGATTCTAGCGTCTAGCGACTTAGTTAGAGTGTGATCTGTGAGTGTGTCTTTAAAATAAAATAAAACGCTTCCAAGAACTCAATACTTTTCTTATTTTGTCTACTCCATCCTAACTTAATAACTATGCACTTTAACATTTATTTCATAAAGAGTTTTTGAATGTGACTGTGTTTTAACATGTTTAGTGTAGTAGGTGTAGCCACAACAACGCACTAAACGCCCGCTTAATCCCTTTGATGTGTCAAAAGTTACCGCCGTCCGAGCTATCGCCTAACGTCTAATGTTATTGAAGCAAATTAGCGCACAAAGACCGGCCACACCTGCGTATTACGTCAAATAGAGCACTAATTAACGACATTAGACGCAGGTGAAGCCCCAGCATTACATTAAACACTGAGATTAAGAAGCGAGATAGAGACTATCAAAAGATAGGTCAGTAGGTACAACCCATTACAGCAAATAGGTAAGTGAATTCCTTTTTAATTTTAATGTTAGCAATAAGTCGTCTTCAAAACCATTTAAGCATAGGCGTCCTGAGCCTTTTCCTGGCAGTTGACATTTTGAGAATTCATTATATTTAACGTTTTATAAAAGTACTTTACTAAAACTAAATTTAACTAAAAATAAAGGAATGTTTAATTTATAGCGATGTCCTTTGCCCGAGATAGCTAGACGAATCAGTGGCTTGAGTGAGTTTTTTAGTTTTTAATAGTATTCTTAATTCATTCACAGAGGGTTCCGACGACGAGGACTACTCAGCAAGCCTTAGCGCCGTGCTACGACAGCGACGAGCGAGTGTGCGTCGGTCGCGGAAGGGGCGGGTGCGCCGTCCCTCCTCGCCCTTCTTAGCGGACGAGACCCGCCCGAGAAGGAGGTCTTCTGTCTTCACTACCAGCTCCGGAGAGTGAGTATCAGCTGTCTTCACTAACAGCTCTGGAGAGTGAGTATTCCGACAAGAGAGTTCCGATGACGAGGACTACTTAGCAAGCCTTAGCGCTGTGCTACGACAGCGACGAGCGAGTGTGCGTCGATTGCGGAAGGGGCGGGTGCGCCGTCCCTCCTCGCCCTTTTTAGCGGACGAGACCCGCCCTAGAAGGAGGTCTTCTGTCTTCACTACCAGCTCTGGAGAGTGAGTATCAGCTGTCTTCACTACCAGCTCTGGATAGTATCTGCTGTCTTGACTAACAGCTTTGGAGAGTGAAAACCTGCTGTTTTTATGACCAGCTCTGGAGAGTGAGTATCTGCTGTCTTTATTACCAGCTCTGGAGAATGAGTATCTGCTGTCTTCACTTACAGCTCTGGAGAGTGAGTATTCCGACAAGAGAGTTCCGATGACGAGGACTACTCAGCAAGCCTCAGTGCTGTGCTGTGACAGCGACGAGAGAGTGTGCGTCGATCGCGGAAGGGGCGGGTGCGACGCCCCTCCTCGCCCTTCTTAGCGGACGAGACCCGCCCGAGAAGGAGGTCTTCTGTCTTCACTACCAGCTCCGGAGAGTGAGTATCTGCTCTCTTCACTATCAGCTCTGGAGAGTGAGTATCAGCTGTCTTCACTATCAGCTCCGGAGAGTGATAATCTGCTGTCTTTATTACCAGCTCTAGAGAGTGAGTATCTGCTGTCTTCACTAACAGCTCTGGAGAGTGATAATCTGCTGTCTTTATTACCAGCTCTGGAGAGTGAGTATCTGCTGTCTTCACTACCAGCTCCGGAGAGTGAGTATCTGCTGTCTTCACTAACAGCTCTGGAGGGTGAAAACCTGCTGTCTTTATTACCAGCTCTGGAGAGTGAGTATCTGCTGTCTTCACTACCAGCTCCGGAGAGTGAGTTTCTGCTGTCTTCACTACCAGCTCTGGAGAGTGAGTATTTGCTGTCTTCACTACCAGCTCCGGAGAGTGAGTATCAGCTGTCTTAACTACTAGATCTGGGAGTGAGTATCTGCTGTCTTCACTACTAGCTCTGGAGAATATCTGCTGTCTTTATTACCAGCTCTGGAGAGTGAGTATCTGCTGTCTTTACTTTCAGCTCTGGAGAGTGAGTATCTGCTGTCTTTACTTCCAGCTCTGGAGAGTGAGTTTCTGCTGTTTTCACTACCAGCTCTGGATAGTATCTGCTGTCTTTCTTACCAGCTCTGGAGAGTGAGTATCTGCTGTCTTTACTTCCAGCTCTGGAGAGTGAGTATCTGCTGTCTTTACTTCCAGCTCTGGAGAGTGAGTTTCTGCTGTTTTCACTACCAGCTCTGGATAGTATTTGCTGTCTTTATTACCAGCTCTGGAGAGTGAGTTTCTGCTGTCTTTATTACCAGCTCTGGAGAGTGAGTTTCTGCTGTCTTTATTACCAGCTCTGGAGAGTGAGTTTCTGCTGTCTTTATTACCAGCTCTGGAGAGTGAGTATCTGCTGTCTTCACTACCAGTTCTGGAGCGTGAGCACTGCTCTCTTCACTACCAGCTCCGGAGAGCGAGTATCTGCTGTCTTCACTAACAGCTCTGGAGAGTGAGTATCTGCTGTCTTTATTACCAGCTCTGGAGAATGAGTATCTGCTGTCTTCACTTACAGCTCTGGAGAGTGAGTATTCCGACAAGAGAGTTCCGATGACGAGGACTACTCAGCAAGCCTCAGTGCTGTGCTGTGAGAGTGATAATCTGCTGTCTTTATTACCAGCTCTGGAGAGTGAGTATCTGCTGTCTTCACTACCAGCTCCGGAGAGTGAGTATCTGCTGTCTTCACTAACAGCTCTGGAGGGTGAAAACCTGCTGTCTTTATTACCAGCTCTGGAGAGTGAGTATCTGCTGTCTTCACTACCAGCTCCGGAGAGTGAGTTTCTGCTGTCTTCACTACCAGCTCTGGAGAGTGAGTATTTGCTGTCTTCACTACCAGCTCCGGAGAGTGAGTATCAGCTGTCTTAACTACTAGATCTGGGAGTGAGTATCTGCTGTCTTCACTACTAGCTCTGGAGAATATCTGCTGTCTTTATTACCAGCTCTGGAGAGTGAGTATCTGCTGTCTTTACTTTCAGCTCTGGAGAGTGAGTATCTGCTGTCTTTACTTCCAGCTCTGGAGAGTGAGTTTCTGCTGTTTTCACTACCAGCTCTGGATAGTATCTGCTGTCTTTCTTACCAGCTCTGGAGAGTGAGTATCTGCTGTCTTTACTTCCAGCTCTGGAGAGTGAGTATCTGCTGTCTTTACTTCCAGCTCTGGAGAGTGAGTTTCTGCTGTTTTCACTACCAGCTCTGGATAGTATTTGCTGTCTTTATTACCAGCTCTGGAGAGTGAGTTTCTGCTGTCTTTATTACCAGCTCTGGAGAGTGAGTTTCTGCTGTCTTTATTACCAGCTCTGGAGAGTGAGTTTCTGCTGTCTTTATTACCAGCTCTGGAGAGTGAGTATCTGCTGTCTTCACTACCAGTTCTGGAGCGTGAGCACTGCTCTCTTCACTACCAGCTCCGGAGAGCGAGTATCTGCTGTCTTCACTAACAGCTCTGGAGAGTGAGTATCTGCTGTCTTCACTACCAGCTCTGGAGAATGAGTTTCTGCTGTCTTTATTACCAGCTCTGGAGAGTGAGTATCAGCTGTCTTAACTACTAGATCTGGAGAGTGAGTATTTGCTGTCTTCACTACCAGCTCCGGAGAGTGAGTATCAGCTGTCTTCACTTACAGCTCTGGAGAGTGAGTATCAGCTGTCTTCACTACCAGTTCTGGAGAGCGAGTTTCTGCTGTTTTCACTACCAGCTCTGGATAATATCTGCTGTCTTGATTACCAGCTCTAGAGAGTGAGTATCTGCTGTCTTCACTACCAGCTTCGGAGAGTGAGTATCTGCTGTCTTCACTACCAGCTCTGGGAGTGAGTATCTGCTGTTCTCACTACCAGCTCTGGAGAACGAGTATCTGCTGTCTTCATTACCAGCTCTAGAGAATGGGTTTCTGCTGTCGCAACTACTTGCTCTGAAGAGTGAGTATCTGCTGTCTTCACTACCAGCTCTGGATAATATCTGCTGCCTTTATTACCAGCTCTGGAGAGTGAGTATCAGCTGTCGCCCGAGAAGGAGGTCTTCTGTCTTCACTACCAGCTCTGAAGAGTATCTGCTGTTTTCACTACCAGCTCTCCAGGTCTCCAGTTGCCTTCCGAAGCGCAGAAATGTATATTAATTTTAGCACCGTGGCCAATGTAGGTGCATCGCATCGCAAATGTCTTGTGAGTTTACTATAAATTGCTGTGCAAAACTACTCCGATTATAAAATAGGTGTTCATTACAAATTTGATCAAGCTTCTAATAAATATTGTTTTAAACTTTCATGGTCACTCACATTAGAAATAGTTTTTCACGAGATTGCTACCATGTACCTTATTTTTGAGTTACTCCGTGATCATGGCGCTTGCAACAGTGCCGAAATATCGGGAACTCAAAAATAAGGTACATGGTAGCAATCTCATAAAAAACTATTCTTACCTTCTATTAGTCTAGATTAATAGAAGTGACATCATTTTGTATGAAGTGTTTTTCATAAAAAATGATGTCAGCTGGTATGCAGTTTAGTATTGTTTTCGATCGCTTTGCAAGCCATCTGAAATCACCGTAATACGTCTCTAATTTGCTTGTCGTTCAGCACGGCGATATCAATGGAGGAGGGCCAGCCAGCTGTGGTTTCACAGGAACAGATCTTCGCGACCATTCACCTGCACAAAGAGGTTCTGGGCTCCGTGAAGCAGCAGCCATTGGGGATGAGGAGGAAACTGAAGATCGTTCACCAGGTGACCAAAACATTGGTGATCGCTAAGTAAAACATTGCCCCTTTACCAGAACTAACTTTAAGAAACCATAAAGCAAGGATTCTTAATATGTATTTAACTCGCACGTGAAGGTGTTCCACTATCCACGTTCTGGGTCCATCATCAGATCATTATTGGTGGTATTATCATCCGAGATCATAATTAGGTAGGTTTAAAACTGATTTATAGTTTTTTTTTACAATTAGTAACTTAAAAAGTAAATGAAGCTAGTAAAAGTGTGTTAAAAAATTGCCTGTTATTCCAATACTAAGTCTAAATATTTTACATAACAGTCAACTTACTATACTCGTATATTATATACATATAATGTTATCAGCAAGTCTGGTGTTTATAGGAGCAATAGCCAAATGACTTCTACTCCTATGACACGAGTAATTTGGAGAACCAGACATTTTATGATTATGACACGCTTTCTCTTTGAATGATCAGGTATCTATAAAGTTGTAATAAAATAGTTTCCATCTTTTCCAACAGTCCTTGCAACTAGCGGGTGCTGTCTTTGACGGTATCTTCTCAATAGTGCAGGCAGAGATAGTATCCGCTAGGAGTACATATCCCAACTCAGTATCGTATCTCAAAGGGGCCTCTTCGTGTTGGATCTGTATCCCCACGAACGCCTTGCAAAAGTACCGGCCTCCGTGACGTGATTTCCAGTAGAAGAGATACAAATATAAATAATATTTAAAGATATAAAGCACAAACCGTATAGAGCAGTAAAAGATGGTCCATCTTTCTCCAAAATGTATGTATGTTTCGTTAGTATTTTCACGATGATTTACCTATGTTTATATTTCACCTATATGTATCTTTCTAGGCTAAGGCATACATCAAAAGACACGAGGGCCAGCTACAAGAGCGATTGGCACAGTCAAAGAGCACCAGAGATATATACGCACGGTTCAACATTCTACTTGCATCGGTAAGCAATTCTTATAATTTAAAAGTTTTTAAATACAGTTGCGGTCCGGTCCTGTTAACATTAAAAACGGTATTCTCTAAACATACTACAGGCTGACGTGCTATTTTTTTCAGAAATGGCAACAGATGAAGCGTGAAGCAGCGAACACATCAAACCTTCTCATACCTTGGGAGCTACGCATCAAGGAGATCGAGTCCCACTTCGGTTCCGTGGTCGCGTCGTACTTCACCTTCCTCCGGTGGCTGTTCTGGGTCAACCTGGTCATCGGCTTCATATTGCTCGTCTTCGTAATCGTACCTGAAGTAAGTTCCTAAATCTTTCTAGCTAAGCATGTAGGAAGCCCCCCAGATCGATGGACCGACGACCTTAGGAAAATGGCTGACAGTGGATGAAAAAGCGGGAGATCGTGCTCTTTGGTGCTCTTTTGGGGAAGCATACGGCCAGCAGTGGACTACAATAGGCTGAGATGATGAACCATGTCTAATGTATTCATTTTACCTAATTTAATTACTGTCGTTCAAAGTGCCGTGACTAGTATTTAATTAATAATATTCAATCATGGATCGGATGAACTCAACATAATAATATACTCGTACATACATATAACATGACGACCTCCGTAGCCGAGAGGCGAGCACGCCGGACTGTATTGGAGTCGCCATCTTTGAGGTTCCGGGTTTGATCAATGTAAAAAACGAACTTTTCTATATTGGCTCGGGTCTGGGTGTTGTGGTACCGTCGTTGTTTCTGATTTCTATAACACAAGTGCTTTAGCTAATCACCTTAGGATCAGAGCAATGTATTTGATGTTGTTCAATATTTACAAAAAAAAAACATACACTAGCTTCGTATACGTCTTTCATCACAATAAGCACTCTGCACCACTCTCCCCTTCTTTATAGTTGGCCTTGGCCTGAAGGTTGTCTGGAAGAGATCGCTTTTAGCGATAAGATTGCCTTAATTGTATATCTTTCTGTAAATATCTTCTTTGTTTGGTGTGCAAAAAAGAGTATCTATCTGACTATCTATACTTATACATTTATTCACCCCTAGTGCTCCCCATATGCTTTAGCTGATCGTTCTGTAGCAGTGAATATTCTCTGTAACAAAACAATTTATCTGTTGTACCACTTAGTTAATAAGCTACCATTAAATTAATATCCTGGCTACGAAGTCAGCGGTCTCAGCCTCTCAGGTTAGAAGCCTGCAATCCTGCATTTGTACTTTCATAATTAACGGAAGATCGTCATAGGTCAGGTATAATTGCCATGATGAGTTTTAATCAGTTAGCTATCTTCTAGTGCCTCACAGCAAACCCTCAACAAGATGGCGAAAGAAAGATCATCATGGAAGAAGAGCGTGGTAACGCCACCAACCTCCTCATGCTGTGGGAATTCGAAGGTGTCCTCAAGTTCTCTCCGATATTCTACGGGTACTACAGCAACGTCGAACGGCCTCAGTACAGAATGCCACTTGCATACTTCCTGACCGGACTAGTCGTGTATATATACAGTTTCGTCGCCATATTGAGGAAGTAAGTTAAATTTAGTCATCAAAGGGAGACTCGAATAGTGTCCCATTACACCCATTAATGTTGCACGCTACTTATATTTAGAATAACTTGTAGGTGTTGAAAAAAGAATAGTCTAAGACGAGCATTGATACAATTGGTAAAGTTTGTAGACGTTACTCCTACAAAGTCCTTTACCTGTTAAATAAAAAAGTTAGTTCTTAGTTAGACATATTTTGATAATAGGTAAAACTTTTGTTATTGCCGGTTTTCGGCTAGAAGTCTCGGGGATTTTATCCAAAAAAAACTAGGCAATTTTTAGAAGTGCTCGAGCCTGTTCATTTTTTTAAAAAACTATCTAGTTTTTTGGCGAGACATTCAAGATTGTTCTCTATTTATAGAATGGCAGAAAACTCTCGAATGTCGAAACTTTCTGAAAAAGAAGACGAGTGTATATTCTCGTGGAAGCTGTTCACTGGTTGGGACTTCATGATTGGGAATACCGAGACTGCACACAACAGGATCGCGTCTGTGATATTGGGCTTCAAGGAGGCGCTGCTTGAGGAGGCTGAGAAGAAAAAGGATTTAAGAAAGTGAGTTCGCTTTATTTAAGTAAGCCCATGCCTCGTCCACGAAAATTGTGTTACCTTTTATAATGTTTTTGTAGTTATTCTGCTATTCGGGCGAAGACAAATCCAACAAATCAATGATCAAAAATCGCTCTAGATGTTCTCGAGTTTCTAATGGTGTAACTAACTCATTCGACTTTAGAGTAGTTCAGAATCGAGGCTAGAATACAGTATGTTTACAAGTTCTATATTTATTGTTAAAGACGGTGTTTCATTTATCGCCACATAACTGTCTACATTTTGCATAATGCAATCACTTTCAGCTGGCGCATAATATCACTGCGAGCAATTGTCAACATCTGCGTGGTGATACTCCTCGCTGTCTCAGCTTACGCGGTGGTCACTGTGGTATCCCGCTCGGATGATAGCTCCAAGCCTAGAAATTGGTGGCGTGAGAATGAAACAACAGTGGTTGTGACTGTAATATCCATAACATTTCCAGTGTTCTTTGAGCTCCTTGGATTTTTGGAGCACTACCACCCGAGAAAACAACTCAGGCTACAATTGGCCAGGTATTCCGGATTTTCGGTGTTATAGAGTAAGCTAGTGTAATGTTGTAAGCTTCTAGCAAAATATATAGTTATGGTGTCTCGTAAATGAAGAAACAACATAAAGCTGACCTAATTATCTCACTGGGCTAAATAGCTTTCAAAAAACGTTTTTACTGAAATTTACAACCAAAAAGACTTTCCTTTGCTGTCGCCGAAGATTTTTTTAAGGTTGAGGTGTTCATAGCTACTCGATACAGATTTAGATAAATTATTACTTATGTAAATGACGTAATGTATTTGTTCCTTTCAGAATTATGCTGTTGAACTTGCTCAATTTATATTCTTTAATATTCGCGTTATTCAGTAAAATTGAAGGAATGAGTGATGAATTAAACGCACTCAAGCCAGGTCTTAACATGAATGCTACTACGACTCCCAACAATACGTTAAATTATAGTGAAAGTTGGGCTTCAAGTCTACCTCTATCATGTTCCGAGGAAAGAGTGTCATGTGAACCATGTAACGCTCTTCCAATAATATCTGTCAATTTAATGACAAATGACGTTACCCCTCTCATTACTGAAACGACTAAACCTACGTACATTTCCAACAAAGCCTCAACTTATGATGTCCAAATCCTTAGTAAAAATTTTAAGAAGTCTTTTTTATCGGAGAAACTGAGAATGGAATTACTGGCTGAAAACTTAGTAGAAGATGAAACGATAAGTACAGACGAAATGGAAACAACAACTTTAAGTAGTATTTTAATAGCGAGAAAACAACTAGAACTTGTAAGAAATATAAGTGAAATTAATGCGGATTTAGATTTAAATGATCCTGTGACAGAGACGTATGTTGATAGAGAATACAGTTCTTATGATGATGAAGAATCCATTTTAGATAAATTCACAACATCGAACACATTTTCCTCTAATGACACTTTTTATGAGGACTTTAATTCAACGTCACTCTACATGAGTAGTACAGCGGTGCAAAACGATACAAACATTTCATTTAGTGATTATTCAGAAACAACTACGTCAATTACTGAGGATAATTATACATATTCAAGTGCAGAAAATACTTCGGGTGAATATTCGACGGAAAGCAAGTCAACGGAAACTCTTTTCAACAACACGGATTTAAATACTCTCACTGCCAATATTTACGAATCTACATTTTTGACAGAAACTGATGAACCGTACACAGAACACTTTTCAACTCCGTCCAGTATTTTCGATCTTACTACAGCAACTGACGCTAAAAACACAAATCCAGCGTTTTCTGTAACAGAAGCAACCACATCGAGCAATCGCAATATTTTAATAAAAACAACGACAGTACAAAAAGATTCAAACTGCCCCAGTTTCTTCAATTGTACTATGAATTGTGGAGGCCGTAATATAACGCAAGTATTCTTTATAGCTAACTGCAAAATCGTAGAAAAACGATGTTACGTTACCAAATGCGAATATTCTAAAGTTCAAGAAGTAGATAACGCCAATGACACAGCTGTGGATGTTGCATATATGGACGATCATAATAGAAAAATGTATAATTTGACAATATCTACGAAAAAGAAACTGCTGAAACTATGCTGGGAAACAATGTTTGGGCAAGAGCTGGTAAAATTAACAATGATGGATTTGGTGAGCATATCGGTTACCTTATTTTGTATAAAAACTATATTTGTAATGTTAACAATTTACTATCTTGTTCTAGGTATTCGTTCTACTGGGTACACTATTTATGGATTTCTTTAGAGCTCTTTTTGTGCGATATATGAATCGATGTTGGTGCTGGGATTTGGAAAAAAAGTTCCCCGAATACGGTGATTTCAAAATTGCTGAGAACATATTGCATCTAATTAACAATCAAGGCATGGTCTGGATGGGCATGTTCTTCTCACCGGGCCTTGTTGTGTTGAACGTAGTAAAGTTGATGATTATGATGTATCTTCGATCCTGGGCCGTGATGACTTGCAATGTACCACATGAAGTAGTTTTCAGAGTTTCAAAAAGCAATAACTTCTACTTGGCACTTTTGCTCACCATGCTCTTCTTGTGTGTTTTACCCGTCGGATATTCAATTGTGTGGGTACGACCTTCATGGCATTGCGGCCCGTTTTCTGAATATGGAAAAATATACTACATTTTAACTAATAATATTTATAAAATTCTTCCTAAGTCCCTTAATTTTGCTTTAGAATACATAACATCTCCTGCAATTGTGATCCCATTACTGGTTCTCTTAATATTAATAATTTATTATTTAACGTCCCTTACAAACTCACTAAGAGAAGCAAATAATGATTTGAAGGTAAGGATTAGAAGAAAAAAAATATTATTTTGTGATTAACCGTTAATTACAATGATAACATATTTTTAAATATTTTTTTAGATCCAACTGCGCCGAGAAAGAACCGAAGAAAGGAGGAAAATGTTCCAACTGGCTGACACTAGAAGGCGTGTAGGCTCATCGGCGATGGACAACACGCCATTTGCAAGGTGGAAGAAAGCATTACCTACGTTGCCCATAAGTAAATCGATAGATTCTGATGATCGCAAAACCATAACAGGTGATGAAAACACCGAACCACTAAAATCTGTCAAAAAACGAGGTAGGTTTAACTAGTGTTTTACTTTTCAAAAGCTTTATAAAAATAGACTTTGAAGACTATTGGTTTTGACTAAATAATCAAATTAATTAAGTTCCCTATTTATTGCTTATAGGTGGGATATTTGCAAAAATTGTTGGTATGGCAGTAGATAAGAAGACAGACGTGGAAACAGTTCCTGAGGTAAACAATGTATCGCAATTATCTAACAACGTAGACGACGAGACAGACACAGATTTTCATGAAACCTTGCCAAAGGAGGTATTAAGAATAAAAGATATAATCTTCAAACACGTCGATGGTAAAAAGAAGAGTAATGTTGAGTTCCAGGCTGATATTGGAAGAACAAAGACAGTAGACTACAAAGGACTTAAAGTTAAGATCGAAAAAGAAGATGATCGTTCCGAAAAGAAAGCAAATATAGAAAAGCAAAAACAAGAAGAAGTTGGAGCTGCATCTTCACCAGCAATCAACAAAACGACAGAAGAAGTAAATAGAGGAAACAAAGGAATGGATAGGAAACAGACATCAGAATCAAGTACTCAGTCTAGGCAATCGGATTCAATTGGATCAGTTATTCCTGTTATAACTATTAGTACAACAGAGAGTGACGAAGAAATATTACAGTCAAATAAAGAAAAAAAAGAAAGTAAGGAAACAAAGCAAAAGCTAAAACAAAAGCCACACAATGTTAAAGAATCTGCCACAGCCCCAGAGGGTTTGAAACGGATGAAAAAAAGCAGCTCTGATCTAAAATCTCTGAGAAGACAAAGCAGTGTTGAAAGCATTAGTGAAAAGAATCTTCCTAAAGACAAAAAACCTGAAGAAGGTCACAAGTACCAATACTCATTGTAGTTTGTTTATTTTGTAGATCCACTTCTTAATAAATTTTAGGAAATTGTTACTTTTATTTGTCTAATTGCTTAAGTTCACAGTGGGTGGATATAAAAGCGTTATCTTAATGGTGATTTGCGACTGAATTCAAAGCGAGGTAATTGCGCAAAGCAGCAAACATGCCACGTTTAGAGCAGATCCGCTGATTTTTAAACCTGGGTTTGGTCTAGATCGATCACTGTTTTTTTAGGATTCCGTACCTCATAAGGCAAAAACGGAACCCTTATAGGATTACTTTGTTGTCCGTCCGTCCGTCCGTTTGTCTGTCAATCAAGACCCTTTAGCATAGAAACGCGTGGAGTTATCGAGTTGAAATTAGAATGATATACTCAGGTTTAAGGCCTCTTGAAGTTATAAAAAATCTTCTAAAACGTAAAAAAAGAAATGCCGCAAAAAATGAATATTTCGACACTCTCAAGGGAATTAACATTTATAGGGTATTTTTCGTTGACCTAGAACTATGAAATTTGGCAATTAATGCCGTTTTATACTTCAAGTTTAAGGAAAAATCTGAAAACTATACATTTGTTATTAAATTATAAAAAAAACAGGGTCAAAACCGACTCGCACTTGTCCGGTTTTTTAAAGTACCTACCTATATACTTTGTAAAGTAATTATCAACCACGTTTACATGGCTCATGAGTAAGTATATATAACAATCATTTGTTAAGAAATTAAATCACATTATCACCATAAACTTGGCTAAAACAGGACAGACAAACAGGCTCTTCCGACAAGGATCTATTCAGCACCTTAATTAGATTTGTATGCAGCGTGTACCATTTTGTACGGTATTAAAGCCCAGGATTTTTGAAAAAAAAAGTGTATTAACTTTATGCAAAATCGTGGGACATAGCACATTTCATAATTGATATTACCTTGTCTATTTAAAGCAGCGAAATCGCAGCCTCCATGCATTTGCTAGCCAGTAGGTAGGCGGTGCATATACCTAGGCAATTAGACAGTGCCTACCTGGGCCAAAACCATAAACTCTTAAAACAATCTCAAAGTTGTCAAATCTGTCAATTTTGGTACGTCATTTCATACAAAATTTGACAGAAATGATAATGTTTGACAGATTTGTGATTGTTTTAACAGTTCATGGTTAGGGCCCTGGTAAATGAAATGAGGTAGGCAGTAGGAAAATATGTATCATTGATGAAAACCACAGATTTTTATCAATAAAACACTTAAGTAAGTACCTACTGCCTATCTCGAAATAAAACATACCCATCACTGTCGCTAGCATATAAGTTTGTTTGTATGCAATATTGGCCTTTCAATTGGTCGCACACAATGATTTAATTTTGAGGGCTTGTTGCAAGATGTCCACGAAAAGAGTTCAGAACTGATCGTTTTCGTTTTTGAGCAGCCATCCTGTGGAGCATACACAGCTATTCTTCTTGTAAAAACAAGACCTCGCATAAGAATTTGACTTTAAAACACTACTGTTTTTTCGATTACATTGTCGAGATGTTCTTTTATTATTACTCCATTTCGGTTACCCTTCGATCCTTTACAACTTGTAGCCTTCACCTTTGTTACAAACTAAGCGACATTCATTATAAACAGATCTACATCAGCTCTTTCGTTCTCCCAATCATTGCTTTTAACGTTACGAAGCAGATTTTCTATTAGGTGTCTGACTAACGTCTTTGATCAGACCCCTCTTTGATCCGATATAGGTACCTCGGATACCTACTGAGGCAGAGGTAGGGTGATGGGACTCCGTCTTTTTGATGCCCTACCCATAAGACAGTTGAACTACCTATTCATCACTCTTCACTTGTAGATTTTTGATTTTAGGTTCAATTAGTTATTTAAAATATAATTACTCAGATTAAAAATAAATAAACAAAAGGCGGACCTTTGACGCATCGTTTCTTTTTAAATATTGGACGACATCACATACTTTGCTCTGATCCTATGGTAAGTATAGCCAAAGCACTTGTCTTATTTAATTAGAAACAAAGTCATTTTCTAAATTGACTCGACCAGAAATCGAACATGGGACCTCAGAGATGGCGATGCCAAGTCCGGCGTGCTTTCCTCGGCTACGGAAGTCGTCTAAACTGAACCCTGCTCATTTTAGCCAAAAAACTGTGACTTATGTGGTATCCCGCTGGTGTGAAAACTTAGGTCTTCATAGAGCGATGTTTACCTGCAATCATCAAGCCATTAAGAATTTCGTCGAGACCTGTCAAGTATCTTTGGCCGAAAGGTTCCAATGACAAACCACTACAATTCCACAGGCCGGGAGTTCAAACCCAGCCGGTGATATAGAAGTTTTTTTCCCAATTTTGGTTTCTTCTAGTATATAAGGTCCGATTTTATTAGTGTTCATCCTGTTAACCTGTGACTATATAGGTGAAAAGCAATCGTAAAAACCAATTTTCAAATGTGTACCATTAAAACTAAAAAAAAATGTGTGCGTGTACTAGTGTACACACGTAAGAAGTGAAACTAAATACCACAATTCCACCCAAGTATTAGAAAAAGAGATATAATTACTTACTTTTGTTAAAAATCCACTGGAATTAGAATTAAAATAAAACCTCCGTGGTAGGGGCAAGAAAAAGATGGCGCGTAACGGAAAAATGTGACGCGTAACCGAAAAATGTGACGGTAAATTTTTTTCCAACGCCGATAAAGAAGTTTCACTTCAAAAAGTTAAAAATCAACAACATTGACTTCATATTGCATAAACTCGTCCTATCTTTGCTACGTTTAACCATCTGGTTATCCGTCTTATTCCTTTCCCTTGTACAGAGCAAGAAAGAGTTGAAGATAGGTAGTTTATGCAATATGAAGTCGATGTTGTTATTTTGTAATTTATTTTTAACTTTTTTAGTTTTTATGATAGACATTTGAAAGTTGGTTTTTACGATTGCTTTTCACCTATATAGTCACAGGTTAAAAGGATGAACACTAATAAAATCGGACCTTATATATATAAATTTCAATCATGATTGGGAACAGTTTGTTACGGGATTGCTACCATGTACCTTATTTTTGAGTTCCCGATATTTCGGCACTGTTGCAAGCGCCATGATCACGGAGTAACTGTTACTCCGTGATCATGGCGGGAACTCAAAAATAAGGTACATGGTAGCAATCCCGTAACAAACTATTCTAATGTTAGTGACCATGAAAGTTTAAAACAATATATGATTGGGAACGTTCTAGTGAATACAGTAATCTACCAAAGAAGAAGAGTGACGAAATGACTATCAAAATTAGTGGCAGGTTTGATTAGGGATTATAGAGAATTTTAGTAGAATTATGAACAACTTAAATGATTACGAAGAAAAATAAACGAAATGACTATCGAAATAAGGGTAACGTTTGATTAGAAGTTTATTAAAGGGGCTGCGAGCCTCACAATGGGCAGGTAGTAAAAGTCTTGTAAAGCAAAAACCAAGAAAAATGAGAAAGAGTGCAATAATGAGTGCCTAGTAGTGAAGAGTGATCAGTGCAGTGCAGTTTAGTGCGGTTTGCGTCCGTCAAGAGGACCATGTCAGTGTTGTGTCAGGAGGTCGATCTACGCAGGATGGCAACTTCAGCTAAGAGGACCATGATGGATCATTCTGTCAAGAGAACTGCGTCAAACAAAGAGTCTTTGTCGTAACTCTGTCACTCACTGTGACCGCGTATGTGTGGCTAGAGGACATAAAGCGACTTTCTGGAAGAACTGTTGTTTCCTTCTAACCCGGTGCCTACTTTCGTAGCAGTTTTTATAGGTACCGTCAACATTCTACTACATAATTACTGTTGCATAGATATAAGTATTTAACTAGCAGCTAATCAGAACATGAAAGAAGATTAAGTATTTTACATTTTAAAAACAGTTTAGCAGAAAAATAATAAAATAAAATTGAATAATTCTAGTATATGTGGTTTCGGTAAGTATATTAAAATATAAAAAATAATAATTCATATGCAAAAATCCAAAAAAATAACACAAGGTACGGTGATTTCTGGAAATATCTGAATTTAGCTGAATTACAGTAATTAGTGTCACATACGCACACATGATAACGTGTGTATAGCGAAATGCGGCGATGGAAGCTGGTTAGAGCCGCGTAAGGGCTCGACACACAGCCATTAGGAATACCTTTGAGCATTAATTCCAATTTTGCAAATCGATAGGAAACGATTCTGGTACGACCCAAAAATGGTTCGGTTTTATGTCGACACTCTCTTTCTACATATTGTTTACTAACATCGACATACCGTTTCATGCAACCATTCAAATAACTATCGTGGCAATCTGTCACAAATTCCCTTCTTAAATAATGCCAGGATTGGTCCGGGCTATCAAATACATGGTAGCAGTCAGAAATGCCATTTAATCCCGTGAATACCCCACAAACGTAACACGAAGTTTTATTAGTATCATCATCGGTATCACTGCCGCTATTACGATATATTTTTTTGCTATGACGATATTTTTTTTTCGCAATCATTTTATGAGGTTTGACCATCTTTCTCCGCTTTGGCAGGACCATGTCGTCATTGAATATTATACGGAGCATCATTCCTGTGTTTCCCTTGTGTTTTTCCTCATATGACGCGTTTAGTGGATAGTCAGAGTCATAATTAAAAGTCGCAGATTCTCTAGAGCTTCTTGTAGTTTCTATATTCGTATAGCTATTACTACTCCATATCGTATTTACATGGACAGTGGTGCTTTGTGAAATATTGAGTTTGACCGTTGGTCTTAAATGTGGACTCGTTGAGACCAGATTCCAATGATTGTGGTTTATCAATTTAAATCCACTTTTTGTCGGAAAGTACGGTCTCCAGCTTCTTAATGAAGAAGAGCTGGATTGAGTGGGTGGTGACCACGTTAACAGTTCAGTGCTGCTTCTGCTCTGTAGGTATATCCAGGGCACCGTCGGCCAAGCTCTGAGCTCTATGTTCGGCCCTACTCGCTCCGTGGACGCTGTTGTTGATCTGTACATGATCTTACTAGGCCTCCAAAGGTTCCCTTCGTTGTGGTTAATCCACACTTTGTTCGTGAACTCGGTGTTTTCTTCTACATCACTAGCAGCTTCTGTTACCGATACGAAATGTTTCATTTCGTCTTCGTAATCTTCTGGCAATATAACAACTTCACTACTAGGCATGTATTGGTATGGATTTTTTAAGCGAGACAACAACGAGCAATACGTCATTTGCAAAATATAATACCACAAACATATATATCGAAAAAAATTACTAAAAATATGTCTCATTGTATAAAAATAAGTACAAAGACTATTAAAATATTATAAAAAATGACATACATTTTATTTGTCATGTAGATAAGTCATCATTCAAAGGGAATATAATCTTTACATTATGCTTAATACATTACATATAAATTCCGTGAAAAGAGCTAGCGCCCTAGTCTCAGATTAAAATTTGAGGCCACTGATCAAATAATACTACGTAGACGCTTAGACTAGCGTAGACTCTACGTAGTTTATTTGATCAGTGGTTTGGACTAGCTCTAAATCAGAAATTATAAGTAAAATTCCTTGATCAGAATAAATAAGTAGGTATAATCTTGGTAACTTGGTAACAATCCATTGTTACATCACGTCTTGGTCAGTGTAGTGTATGTCCAGATCATAGATACTCTTTATTGCACACCAAACAAAGAAGTTACAGTTGATATTTACAGAAAGATGTACAGTTTAGGCGGTCTTATCGCTAAAAAGCGATCTCTTCCAGACAACCTTCAGGCAGAGGACAACTATAATGAAAAGGGGAGAGTGGTGCAGAGTGCTTATTGAGTATTTTTTTATATGTACAAACCTAGAATTAATCCAGTGTCGTTTTTTAGTACATACTAAATAAGTCTCGTTTAGCAAACATACTAACTAACTACGAGCAGGCTCTGATCAGGATCTCTAGATTAGGATCTAGGTACAAAATATCAGATTAAAGAAAGTAGGTAATTCATTTTTGGGGAAATGTATAAAAATCTTTAATAAAGTACCACAAACTCTTGTTGACTTGCCTGTTCATAAGTTCAAAAACCACATTAAAAATCCTTATGAAAAAAACAAATATTACAAAGTTGAAGATTACTTGAACGACAAGAGTGCATGGACTTAATAACCTGCCTAGCTCGCACTTACACTATCTTGTAATTGTATTTCCTGTAATAAAACCAGGCTGACAAAGGTGACTGAGTTTGTTGCGTCGTTTCTTCTCATCACCAGCCGATATGTAGTCCCGAAGCGGTGGGACCGAAAAAATTGGGACATGTAAAAGTGCCATTGATGGCCAATTTGCAAAAATAAATGACTTGACTTTGATTGATGAAACACCACAAGTTAGAGGGTCTGCCCCCTGAACGATCAGGCCTTTCGAGAGGCAAAAATCTGCAGCTTCTACTTTCTCAATGGCACTGAAAGCCACCATCAGGTTTTTGGTGGGTTATAGACAGGCCTTACTCGGTGATCCAGTGTCCCACATAACCCCTGGCCGTCCCCGTGTTCGGTTAATAGGCGTTTCAATTTTTTTTCAAATTTAACAAAATCCTAGAATTGATCTCCAAATTCACAATAAATCTTTAGTTGTTGAATTCAAATTACACATTTATTGCGTTTCATACCTAATAATTAGGATAGGTACATCACAGACATAAGTACTAAATCTACCTAGGGGTTAAGTTAGATGTTACGGACGGACTAGGATACATTTGAATAGAGATTGCAAATCCAACCCATACGGAAATACGGATTTTAATTTTTTATTTTTTTATAAAATTAGGAAAAACGATCTACCAAGAAAGAAACAAAATTACGAAATAAAGAAACAGCATCATCAATATTCTGACAAAATTAATAATTGAAACATAGTACGGTCGACAGCTCGTCGACCTACCACAAAATGACAAATTTTCTCATTTAAAATGATCTCTATGTTAGGATTAAAGTTGAAAATCTATTGGAGAATTTTTGACTTTTGGGGTAGGTCGACGTGCTGTTGACTGTACATGTGATGTGACGCCCTGCAAGGGCATAGCAATTTATGAGGGCTACTAATCGCAGATCATACTTGTCATACTTGTTGCCATAAAATAGAAACACCAAGCGAGCTGCATATCGCATACCCTGAAACCACAGAACCTTCGGCGAAAAAAACACGCACCCCAGGATCGGGCGCGACGATGCGCGCGCGCCACTCCGCGACCGGCCGCCGCCAGCGCAACATGGCGCCGCTCGCGCTTCTAGTCCTCGCCACGTGCGCGGGCGCAGAGATACTCACCCCCCCGTACGTTAATCTCGCGCTTGGAAAGAAGATTACCGCAACGGCAACTTGCGGGGACGAAGGACCTGAGCTCTACTGCAAACTCGTCGGCGCCAATGCTGACCACAATGAACGCGTTATACAAGGACAGGTGATTGTTTTTCTATGTTATGATACTGGAAGCTGTTGGTTCGATTTAGAATAAGCAGAAACGGACTGTTTAAATACTTAGATGCTTTAGCTTAGTTTAGTCAGACATCTTGAAAAGAAATAGGTTGATAAGTTATGAGATTGATAAGTTTGTCTGCTGGCGAGCTGTCGTCAATTTGACCAAATGATCGACTGTGTTTTGGACTGAGAACAAACAAAACAGTTTAATACCTAACAGGTGATCTATAGATACTGAGATACACAAAAGTATCTTTTTCAGTTTAATGTTCAATATTGTGAAGTGTGTATTGTTTTTGCAATCGTCTCGCATGTTGGGTTCATATTTCTAGTAAGTACTTACCTATACGTTATAAGCACTAAAGTTGATGTACATTATAGCGAACGCATCTTCAGTGTTTATTATTCACGGTAGTTTCATCAACAGTGCACATACTGTTATGAGAAATTGACAAATTCAAATTCAAAGATATCTGATTTTACAAAGCTCAAATAGATTAAAATCGAAGAAACTAAAATCAGAATTTTTAAAAAGAGAGACAGACATATTCTATTAACTGCAAAAACACTGTATAAAGATATGAGATGTGTTTTAAAAGATAAAAACGTTTATTTTTGTTCCATCCATACGCGTTTCTAAACCATTCTTCCGATTGAGATGAATCTTTAGGAGCTCGCTGTGCTTACGAAGGGGCAGGTTTTTAGGTAATTTAAATAAGGACCATTCGAACGAAAGAAGTCACGGGGAATAGCTTGTTAACTTGTGCTCATCACAGAAAGAACTGTTCCTTGCGGGTTCAAACCGGGTTTGTCGTTCAGAGTACGAACCACCTGTTTGGGTTAGTCGTTCAGAGTATCTACCACCAATTCTAGAGAATACCAATTCATGAAATTACTTTGAAGCGAGACGTTATAAGCATCATCGCCGAGACCGAATAAGCGCGATCAAAGTAAATAAAACCTGGCTGCTGCCGAAGTAAATTTATTAAAGACTATCGCAATTCTGGCGTTTTAGGCCATTATATTTGACGTTGATGATAGGCTGTAGGGGCTAAGGCAGCAATGGCCGCATTATAGGCAGTCTACGCAGTACTATCTCTTGGGCGCTTCAAATGCGGGTACAAAAAATTAGCTTTCATCTGTATGGGATAGCTAGTCCATATTTATGTCAGGTCAGTGGGCACATTAGTTATAGAATTTCCAAAGAAAAGGAAGCTAGTATGAAGTGATTACCTGATCAGTGGGTATGAGCGAATTTTGGCGCCTTTTCACATCTGTCATGTGCTTAATTGTTGTCAATGCTGGCCATAGATATAGAGCGTAGCGAATGCTAAGTCTATGATGCTGGCCAAATTCAAAATCGCAAAAAAATACATCCCCAAATTACTAAACCACGGATCAGCTGGAAACAGATTGTATGAGAGGTGGTTTTTTGTTAGAGAATATGATGTCGTTTCTATAGAAAAAGATGCTGTAATTGAGCAGTTAATTACTCCCTTTTTTTAACGGACGGAAATTACTAAATTAGGAATTTTATACTGTAACTAAACAGAGCATCCCTTGATCTCCCGGAGCTCCCTGATAAAAGAGTGATAGTGTTATCAGTCGTCCTGTTGGCTCACGCGTGATAACGGGTTCGACGCTCGCCCGAGCGATTACGAAACCTAATAATTACATGGTTGTTTCAAACTTCTAAGAGCTCTTACGTCATGTAGGGTCAAATACGAGTAAATAGATAATAGATGAGATCAGAAGAATTTAGTTACCGTCGCTTATTAAATTGACATTGTCGTTGTTGGATAAAGCGAAAGTTAATAAGTATTAACCATGCTTACTAACTAATGTATGGATGTTTGTAACTCTTTCACGCGCTAAGCGCTTCTCATCATCTTTTATAATGCGCACAGCTAAAGATTGGAATTCCCTGCCTGCGTCTGTATTTCCGAGTGCATATAACCTGACTCTCTTTAAGTCCAGAGTGAATAGGCATCTTCTGGGCAAGCTCGCTCCATCGTAGATCCCATCTATGCTCTAGAGCAAGATTGGGGTCAAGCCCATCTTAAGTAAAAAAAAAAAAAAAAAAAAAAAAAAAACGCAAAAACTACTGAACGGACAAAAAAACACACATTGCACTTGGGTTATAGAAATCCGAAAAAACGGACTACAACACCCTGACCCGTGACAATATAGAAAAGTTCGTTTTCTACTTAAACCCGACCGGGAATCGAACCCAGAACCTCAGAGACAGCGACGCCAAGTCCGGCGTTCAATTCTCTCGGCTACATAGGTCATCCTACTAATATTTTAAATGCGAAAGTTTGTAAGTAGGTATGGATGTATGTATGAATGGATTTCAGTTACTTTTTCACGCAAAAACTACTGAACGAATTTGGATGAAACTTCGCACACATATAGAATATTATCTAGATTAATATGTAGGATACATTTTATCCCAGTTAAATGGGATATATTGAATAAACTAAAGGTAGCAGGTAATAGCTAGTTTGTACATAAGTCGGTAGTTATCATAGACTTAGGATTCGCTACGCTCTTAGTAGTTATTAAGCTTTATGTCAAGTCTTAGTCATCTTTCTCCTGTGGTGTCTACAGATTTTAAAATAAAACTGAACTAAAAAAATTACAAAAAGAAGTTTCGAGATAAGAATTCGTGTAATTAAACCGAGTCGTCGGCGGCCAAATTATCAGCTGACCTACGAACCTTGTATCAACGGGCCTCAATACTTGACAATCAGGCTGAATATTGTGAATCACTAATAGTTTTTAGCGTCGACATGATATTTGAAGTTCACTCTTATAGTTTTGATTCATCATCATCATCACCAGCCTACATCAGTCCACTGCTGGACACAGGCCTCTCCAAACGGAGGATTTTGCCATAATCACTACGCTTGGCAGGCGGGTTGGCGATCGCAGTTTGGCTAACGGTGGAGAGGAGACGCTGCTGCCCGTCTTTTTATGGTGATTGATTTGATTAGGAGTTTTGATTAGGTATCAGGAATTATCTCATTGTATGATACCAACCTTATTTCCATGCCACTTTGAGGTTTTTTAAGTCTGTAAATATACATACCTACAAACTATTTATTTTATGGTTGTGATAAATTTTGATTGGAGGCAGCAGAAGCAGTTTATCTGACCTAGACTCTTTTAACCCTTTCGCAGTAGAGCTATTGTTGTTATCAATTATTCAATAAGTAACAGATTAATATTAATATCCGTTTTTGTAAGTTTTTCCTAAAAATAGACTTGAAAATAAAACTATTAACTTACATCTTCAATTAGATCAAAACACATATGTCACTGCAACCGAACACCTTGCATAATACATTAACAAAATTACAGCAATATGATACAGTCAGTTCTCGCGAAGCCCGAAGCCGCTATCGGCAAAATTCGTCAATCTTCGGCTGCATTCGGGGTTTTTTGTGTACATGTGGCGGCCACATGCCCTTGCGCATCCCTGTCCCGAGGCGTTTGTCCTTTGTTTCACTCAAATCCGCACAATAGATTCCAGATTTGAATGGAACTCTTCTTTTTCTAAACTTGCTCGCGTGTATAGTTTTTTTTTTTGTTGGCCTTTGTGCATTCACAGTAATTGTCATGTCATTTGTAGATTCTTCGAGTTGGTTCAATACTTCATGAAGTAAACAAAATATCAACACGTTATTGGAGAGGGGTTAGTGTAGACTTCCGAGAAAGATTCATGATTGATGATAGACGCTAAGGAATAAATCAGCGAAGTCGTAAAACTGACACAGCTTAATGCAATTTAGTTCTGAGATTTGCACAGTAGTACGGGCGAAATTCTTGAAACTGGGTGTGATTAAAATTTGAGGATCATGACGATTGCTATCAATGAATGCGGGTATAATTCTTAAGAGTCCTATTACAACATTTTGACAGTTTTGCAGTTTTTTGATGATTACTGGTAATTCAAAGGATAAATCGAAAATCGGAGGCCGCTACGAACTACAAGATAACGAAAGTCAAACATATTCATAGGTCATAACTGCAAAAGCGGTACAAATTTATAGGAACGTGCAAAAAATAGGGAAATGACTTTTTTGCTTTGTCCCAATAGGTTAAAATGATTTAATAAAAAAAAAATTGATACTTGTCGGCTTCCCTTTTTTGTAGTAGACCAGTAATCACCAAACAACCGCAAAACTGTCAAAATTTTGTAATAGTAACGCTGTAAGTACGTAATTATATAAGGTCCGATTTTATTAGTGTTCATCCTGTTAACCTGTGACTATGTAGGTGAAAAGCAATCGTAAAAACCAACTTTCAAATGTCTATCATAAAAACTAAAAAAGTTAAAAATAAATTAAAAAAATAACAACATCGACTTCATATTGCATAAACTGGTCCTATCTTCAACTCTTTCTCGCTCTGTACAAGGGGAAGGAATAAGACGGATAATCAGATGGTTAAACGTAGCAAAGATAGGACGAGTTTATGCAATATGAAGTCAATGTTGTTGATTTTTAACTTTTTTAGTTTTTATGGTACACATTTGAAAATTGATTTTTATGATTGCTATTCACCTATATAGTCACAGGTTAACAGGATGAACACTAATAAAATCGGACCTTATATTATGTTGCACTGAGATTAATTTCCAGTGGCAGTTTTTATTTTCGATATTTGATAATAAAACCCGCATTGTGCATGTTTTTCTAGGCTTTATGAAATAGAAAAAGATATAATCTTTATTTGCTAAAAAACTGTGTACAATATTAGATGTTGGCATGTCATAAAATTTTAAAAGTATCAACAGTCTTATACGACCTCCGTAGCCGAGAGGCGAGCACGCCGGACTTTAAATGGCGCCGCCATCTCTGAGGTTCCGGGTTCCCGGTCGGGTCGATGTAGAAAACGAACTTTTCTATTTTAGCTCGGGTCTGGGTGTTGTGGTACCGTCGTTGTTTCTGATTTCTATAACACAAGTGCTTTAGCAACTTACCTTAGGGTCAGAGCAATGTATGTGATGTTGTCCAATATTTATTTATTTATAATATTTATACATTAAAGTGTAGGCATGCAAATTTATTTAAGTTAATAAAAAGGCAGTCACACGAAAAAAAATCAATGCGTAGAGGATTTAAATTCAAATGCTTTTATTGCAAATTAAGTTTTAAACAAAGATCTTAAATTATGTAATGGAGCTTATAGTACTTTATGTCCCTTTTCAAGTGCGAGAATTCTCTTATTCTAAAAACATAATTATTTAACAGTTATTCTTAAAACCGTAAGACAAAATTAGGATAAAACGATAAATTTATACTTATACTTTACGTAGGTAGGTATATCATATTAGCCCTACAAAATAAGACGCTATAGAAATACGTGGTTGGTCACATATTATGCGACCACTGAAAATTCTAAACTATTAACTTACTTGTGTCTATACTTTAGCCCCTTCTCATCTTATGCTGGGGCTTCACCTGCGTCTAATGTCGTTAATGAGTGCTCTATTTGACGTAATAAGCAGGTGTGGCCGGTCTTTGTGCGCTAATTTGCTTCGATAACATTAGACGTTAGGCGATAGCTCGGACGGCGGTAACTTTTGACACATCAAAGGGATTAAGCGGGCGTTTAGTGCGTTGTTGTGGCTACACCTACTACACTAAACATATTAAAACAGGTTACATTCAAAAACTCTTTGTGAAATAAATGTTAAAGTGCATAGTTATTAAGTTAGGATGGAGTAGACAAAATAAGAAAAGTATTGAGTTCTTGGAAGCGTTTTTTTAAAGACACAATCACAGATCACACGCTAACTAAGTCGCTAGACGCTAGAATAAAACGTCAAATAAGTGTGGCCACGCACTTAGCGCGTAGCTTAATGCTTTAATTTATTAAACGCTAATCATGCCGTTATTTGAACGTTAGGCGTCACGCAGGTGAAGCCCCAGCATTAGGGAATCTGCCGTAAAAGCGGGAGCTGCAGCGGAGTCCGCAGAAAATGCCAAGCGGCGCAAATACGAGTCACTTGCAAGCGACTACGTGTTTGCGCCATTTGGTGTTGATGTTGAGACCTTTGGACCGTGGGGACCAAGTGCAAAATTACTTTTTGGTAAAATAGCCCCTAAATTAAAGACGATTTCGGAAAATAAAAATGCTGGCTCGTTCCTCGCTCAAAGGCTAAGTATAGCTTTTCAGCGAGGAAACGCTGCAGGCATTCTCGCCTCCTTGCCTCATGGACACGCGTTTATTTTTGGAAAGCTTATTTTTTTATTTTAGGTAAGTTTAGTTATAGAAATGAAATTGTTGTTTTTTATAAGTTATTAAAATAAATATAATTAACTTACTAGCGTGGGTATTATCTTACGGTGGGCTTAAAGCTCAAATAGCTCTGTAGAGATCTATAATTGCAATTCAAACCTTGGTATATATTATATTAATAATATGATTATAATGTGGTTTTGCTCTCCTTTTTAGGGTTCCGTACCCAAAGGGTAAAACGGGACCCTATTACTAAGCCTCCGCTGTCCGTCTGTCTGTCTGTCTATCTGTCCGTCTGTCCGTCTGTCACCAAGCTGTATCGCATGAACCGTGATAGTCAGAGAGTGGAAATTTTCATAGATAATGTATTTCTGTTGCCGCTATATCGTTTTTATAGATAATGGTACGGAACCTTTCGTGCGCGAGTCCGACTCACACTTGTTTTTTTTAAAGACAGTTAGGTAAACACTGTTATTTTTTTATCTAACCACATTTTAATTGTATCGTATTTTACCCAGGTGTGCGACTTTTGCGATGCCAATGACGAAATGAAGATGCACCCGCCAGAATATGCAGTGGACGGTATGGAGACCTGGTGGCAGAGCCCTCCGCTCTCCCGCGGGATGAAGTACAACGAGATCAACCTCACTATCGACTTGGGGCAGGTGCGTTCTTCAACTTTTTGTTGTTAGCCGATTGCACGCACGAAAAAGTGTCACGTTCCGCGTGCGAGCGAGAGCGCGGAACAAGCGATAGAGGCACGATTGGCCTAAGCGTTCGGCTTGTGACGCATCAATCTCTCTTCCACTCCATCGGCCGATGCGTCCGAGTAGCATCACCCAACTACGAAAGGAAGGGTAATGATTTTGGCAGTAATGTATGTAAGTATGTATGTATGTTCCACCGTAGCGCCTAAACTACTGAATCGATTTTAATGAACGAGGTGTCAATAGATTTCTAATAATAGCCCGGGTAACATAGCATGTAGAAATTTTATATAAAATGTATATGGCGGGATTTAACCTCCGATACTAACCTCGAAAAAATAAATTAATATAATCACGTGTCAATGCCAAATGTCACCACCATCAATTTAAAGAGAGGTCTTGGCGAGCACATTACAAATAAGTAAATAGGTATCATTTGTTTAACTATAAATATATTAACTTTAAAATGCGCGGTCCAGTCGTAGTCGGGTTATGTTTTTAAACTTTATACTTATTGGCCTTCGAGGAAGGCCACTTTAGCTTCACCGGGCAGTTTAGTGCCGTGTGGGGACGGCCATAATGAATACACTTCCCCACCGCCAACAGGAGGCGTGTCGTAAGAGGCGACTAAATCCTGTAGCACGAGACGGGGAGCAGCGTCTGCGTGCCGAATAATAAAAAAACTGCGCTTGCCAACCCGCCTGCCAAGCGTGGCGAGTATGGCAAAAACCCCTGATAACAGAAGTCACTGGGGGAGGCCTGTCTTCAGCAGTGGTCGTCCTGTGGCTGAAATGAATGATGATGATGGGCAGTTTTAGCGAGCGCTGAAGGCGTTCAGCCTAGGTCCTCCCACTAGATCGCCGAGTGTGAGGCTCGTACGTTTCGAGCCCCATACTAGAGGCTCTGGCTAGTGACGGGTGCAAAAGGCACCCTACCAAGTGGCAAACACGCTAGTGGTGGCACTGTCGACCGGACCGCTGGCTCCTTAGCGGGCCCGATTTAGGGGTGGTAGGTTTGACTCAGGCCTCAAGGGCGCCTCTGTAGGCTCTGACCTCGGCCAGGGTTGTTTTGAGCATCAGCTCCAGGCCGTGTCCACCACAGGCGGCAACAGAGAACTAGAGGACGGTCGGCGACACATAAAGTAATATGCTAGTTGATACCATCAATCAATTGACATTACTTTTAATGAGCAGTCAAAACGCACATCTTTCTTTTAATTTGTATGAAGATGAAGAGAGCCTATGACGTCACTGTTATATTTACTTTACTCAACTGCCTAATTGTTTATTAATTTCAAACCAATCAAAAATTGCATTTTTGGTTGGTTTGAAACCTCAGAGATGGCGGCGCTATTTAAAGTCCGGCGTGGTAGCCTCTCGGCTACGGAGGTCGTCATACTATACCTCTGTAATGGTTGAATTTTATGGTATTAACCAAAGTGGTATTAGACTCTAACCACAGGTATTATTATTATCCTCTAAATGTAGGACTGGCGATCTGAAGATCTGGTTTAAAACGTCTTTAGAAAAAGCAAAGAGTCACTAAACCTCTACCAATCCCAATGAGCAGAGACCCTATAGAGCATCAACGGAACATCTTTCTTTGACACTACTTAGACTAATTATCTTTTTACTTGATAAGTCCTATCGTACTAAAATAGTACAGAGACCTAAATTAAAAGAAACGGCAGAAAATTACCTACAGTTTAGGTAGTAGGTAGAGTTTAGTAAATAGGGTGTACGTTATCTTATATATAAAATTCTCGTGTCACAATGTTCGTTCCCGTACTCCTCCGAAACGGCTTGACCGATTCTCATGAAATTTTGTGAGCATATTGAGTAGGTCTGAGAATCGGCTAACATCTATTTTTCATACCCCTTAGTGATAAGGGTTGTCCAAAAAATTGTTGTTCAATGAAATTTCACGAAAATGGATGAGTTTGCATCCATTTTCAATACTCAAGTAGATGCAAGGCTCGTCTTGTTCCAGTCTGTATACGAACCCTAACAACACACTCTGCGTTTTTGTTTTGGTTGAAGGTGCAATACACGCGTAGAGCGTTACCTTCTTTTGAAGTTGGCTAAAAGATTTGTATGGTAAAAATATTACAGTGAGGCCATAGACCACAGAATAAATAAATAGTATAAGTACTACCTAAATTCGACGTTCAAGCTTGTCAATTCTATTAGTGAGGTTTTTTTTTAAACCATTCGAAACCATTCGCTTTCGAAATTTCAAAAATCGTTAACAAATTCCTGGAAAATTGTATTCCTGGAATTCGTAAATAGAAGTCTTCAGGTCTGTGACAAGCTGATCCTGCGACGGCACATACCGAAATAGGTGCAGCGGTCGTTGACCCCGGCTACTCCACATCCACACGAGGACATAAAACTAATTATAGATCAGATTGCGTTATGCTTATGCCACCATTTGGATTACATACAAAATGGGAGCGTAACTTCTTCTTCCTATTTGATCTACTAGAGCAGGGATGGCGAACCTTTATGAACACCGTGCCATTTTTTTAAAGAATTTTTTATTAAGATGGGTTAATTATAATTTATAATATGGATTATAATTTATGGGAGTCTCTAGTTTATCTAAACAATATGTATTGTTCCCTACTTTTATCTCTGTGAATATGGCAAGGATGCAAAGTAACACCGTGTATAATACCTAGTTCACACCTTTTTTTCTCTTAGTGCATAATGAATTTCGTGTTCGGTGACGTGCCCAAAATATTTTATCGCGTGCCACTAATGGCACGCGAGCCATTGGTTCGCCATCCCTGTACTAGAGAAACCAGACAGGAATAAACAACGGGAATAATAAAATAAAATAAAAACGTTTTTACAATCTATTAGGATTTAAAAAAAAAATTAAATTTCTGTTTTTGCAATCTAATAGGATTTCCATTGTTATTAACTTCTACTTCTGTAAACCAACAATAACCTGGTTTTGAATGTTCCGAAAAATACATTTACTGGTCGAGTCCAGAACTACTTACGGCTTTGAGTTTCTATAAGCGGTCATGACATTCCACTAACCGCTAACTTTATGCATAAAATCATATCAAATCAATTTATTTCTCTCTCACATTACAGGACTCATTATAAAGCATTTACAGTAGAAATACAAAAATATGTCCTAAGGTGTGAGACTCTGGTGCCTGAGATGGTCCTGAGAGATCCCGGTCATTTTGTACATAAATTAAAGTTAAATGGTGGTGTTTATTTAAATACGTATTTTATTTTTATCATCATACATTTATTTGCTTTTAACATAGTTTAACAAGATTCTTACAATTTATATGTTGTGACTTGTTAGACTTAATCCACGCAAAGAAGCTGAAATTAAATTAACATAATCAAAACAATATCATAGTACTTCAATGTCATCATCATCATCATCATCATCTCAGCCTATTGCAGTCCACTGCTGGACGTAGACCTCCCCCAAAAAACGCGAAAAAGAGCACGATCTCCCGCTTTTTTCATCCATCCACTGCCAGCCATCTTCCTATGGTCGTCGGTCCATCGAGCTGGGGGTCGTCCTACACTACGTTTGCCTAGGCGTGGTCTCCACTCGATGTCAAAAGGATTATTATTAGAGCTATTAGAAGACCAGCTGACTCAGCCAAATTCGTATTACCTGAGAATTAAATAATGTGGCAAAATCCCTGTTAAACAGGTACGAACCGTTTGTATTGGATAAGAAAATTATCAATTATATTTAAAATTATTAGTATTTTCTTAGCATTTTTTCCATATTTTGTCACCGTTTACCCTAGGGAAGGTTTCAAAGGTTTAGGATCTACGCGAATATTTCAAGACCAAAATTGGATCGGTCCAGTTCTGGAGTTTTAGCGAAACTAAAGAACAGCTATTTCATTTTTATAATATTATAGAGATTATATATCACAGACAGATCTTTACCTCTACTGCTGAATACAGAACCGCTACATAATATTAAAAACCGGCCAAGTGCGAGTCGAACTCGCGCACGAAGGGTTCCACACCATTATTTATAAAACAAGTAAAACAAAATCACGTTTGTTGTATGGGTGCCCTTTTAATATTAATTTTATTCTGGTTTTTAGTATTTGTTGTTATAGCAACAACAGAAATACATCATCTGTGAAAATTTCAACTGTCTAGCTACCACGGTCCATGAGATACAGCCTGGTGACAGACAGACAGACAGACAGACAGAGGGACAGCGGAGCCTCAGTAATAGGGGCCCGTTTTCCCCTTTAGGTACGGAACCCTAAAAATTTTTACTTGATATTAAATAGTTTACTGCATTCTTACTGTCTTAGTCATTTGCTAGTTCAGACTAATGTTAAACCACGGATTTTTGTACGTTAGTACAGTTTTTTAACCTTAGTCCCGGAATAGCAAATTCACTCTGAACTCTTGTAAATTGTAATAATACCAACTTTGTGATGACAAAAGCGAAATAATTATTTCTTGTTGATGCATTAGCGAATGCGGGATAATATGTGACAGCAAAGCGAGTGTGTAATATAAACCAAGCCATATCTAGCGGAATCCTGATACGAATGCAATGCTATTTTAATTTAAACATTACGTTTGCACTGTGGTCATATTTCGCAACTGAGAGATGGGCAGACTGTCTGCCATTTTTGTATAGTTGGGAAATTTTCCCAATAGGCGCATTAAATTATTCCCGAACTCTTTACCTTTTTGTTAAAACATTTTGTTAGATGTTTGAAAATATTAAAATAAACATAACATCGGTGATAACGTTTTACTTCCATTAATTAAACAAGTACTTACATTTTACATAATAAACCTATAACTTACCGGTTCTAATGTTTTGTAATATAAAGAAAATACGATCGAAAATTAATTAATTTCCGAAAATGCCGGGAACTTTCCATATCTTCCCAGTTTCCGGCAGACATTTTTCCCATCTCTAAAGTATGAGTGGGTTTGATAATCAAGGGGAATCCCGCAACTGAAGAATCTCCAGTTGGTATGTTTAACAAACACAAAGTGTCAACTGTTTAGTGACTGCTTTAACTTACCTATTATTTTTACCGACTATTAAATGCATATTTAAACTTGCCGTTTCGTGCTTCAGATTAAAAAAAGTTGGTAATTCATTTATTGGGAATGGTATACAATTTTTCAATAAATTACCACAAACTCTTGTTGAACTACCGATTCATGAGTTCAAAATCCACATTTAAAAAGTCCTTATGACAAATGATGACAAAAGGATATTACAAATTAGAAGATTATTTAAACGACAAGAGTGTATGGACTTAAACTGTCTAGCTCGCACTTACTAATTGTCTTGTAAAATGTACTTCCTGTAAAATCAGGCTGACAAAGGTGACTGAGTTTGTTGCCGTTTCTTCTCATCACCAGCTTATATGTAGTCCCGAAGCGGTGGTAGGGCTAAGTTATATTTTTGGACGTGTATAAGTGCCAGGAAAAGGGCCTTTATACAGAATAAATCATTTCATTTAATTTTATAAATTTTATGCAAATGTAAGATTAAAAAATATATTATGTGCTAGCCTATTGTTATAGCGTGTTACAATAAATATTATTGTCATCCAATTTGTTGAACTTTTAAAAGTGTATTACTAAGTATTTAAAGTATGTACTTAGTTGTTGCTCAGCGAAATTTGCAACAAGTGAAGTACCTATTTATACAATCTGAGAATTATATATCTATCTATTTAACCTGTGGCAGTCCACGGCTGGACGTAATCCTTCTCCAAAGAGCGCAAAAGAGCATCTCCTGCTTTTTAGGATTCCGTACCCAAAGGGTAAAACGGGACCCTATTACTAAGGCTCCGCTGTCAGTCTGTCTGCCTGTCCGTCTGTCCGTCTGTCCGTCTGTCACCAGGCTGTATATCATGCACCGTGATAGCTAGAGAGTTAAAATTTTCACACATGATGTATTTCTGTTGCTGCTATAACAACAAATACTAAAAACCAGAATACAATAAATATTTAAGGGGGCTCCCATACAACAAACGTGTTTTTTTTTTAGTTTTTGTAGATAATGGTACGGAACCCGTCGTGTGCGAGTCCGACTCGCACTTGGCCGGTTTTTTCATCCAGCCACTGCATACACTGCAGTTACAGCATCTTTCTCGTCGGTCCATCGATCGAATCTGAGTAATAAGCTTTGTTTTGTCACATTACATGGGTGAATAAGTATTCTTGTGAGGTTATACAGGGTGTCCTAAAAAGAGCGTGCCAAACTTAAGGAGATGATAGCTAACCATCTATACAAAAATATTTTTTTAGAAAAAAAATTTTTTTTTTGGGCCAACCTGTATAATCTGACTGTGACATTAAGAACTATAATTTTGGAGAGAAATAGAAGCACCGTCTTCATGCCGTCGGCATATCATATTGTATGATGCGTCGTTTTACAAATTGCGTCGACCATTTGCAAACGCTGACTGGTAAAATTACCTGAAGGTTGTCTGGAAGAGATCGCTTCTAGCAATAAGACCGCCTAAATTGTACCATTCTAAATGTATTTTCTTTTTACTGTTTGATCTATCCATCTATGTTTGGTAAAATTAAAAATCAATGACAAAATTACTAACAATATTAATTTAATATTTGCGCGTCTGCTTGCAGGCAGAATACTAATGACTTACCAAAATATAATAAGACCTTAGTGTAAAACTGTATTCTTGCAAATAAATATTTGATTTGATTTGATTTGATAAATCAAAACTTTATTATGAGCTGAATATATCCACTAAACTTAAGAACTTTAAAATATGGTCAAAACTTCAGTTAAATGCATCCATCCTTAAAACCACGTGATCAGCTGGTCATATACCTACATCAACTTTTTTTTGGGAGCAACTACGAAATAGAGATTTTTTACTCTCTCTCTATACAAACTTACTCGATGTTACTCCCATAGGAGAACTTGTTGTTCAGCAGCTGGTCACGTGGTTTTAAGGGAGTGTCCAATTATTTTATACACCCTGTATATTTATGCCACATCGGGTACAAAATTACAAATATACTTGAATTCATGATTCACACACTTGCCATTAGCTTTGCCATCTGGACAAGGCCTGTTCTGTGCCTTTAATAAAAGCATACACCCAGCTAACAGATAATAGAAATAATACAGGGTGGTCCAGGCCAGATTAATATAAAAAAAATTTTTTCGGTTGTCGGCTTAGGGACCTATTTGTACCCGCCAGGCAAAAATCCGCTTACAAGTTTTTATTTTAGAAATATCACCACTTTTTCTGAGAGAGCGCAATGTCTAACTAAGCACCTTAAATAAAAAAAATAGAATTTTTCATTTTATAGGTAAATAAAACATTATAAAAGTGGGGATATTTCTAAAATAAATAAAAATCATATCTTGTAAGCGGCTGACAAGCGTTTTTTTTCCTGGTGGTTAAAAATAGGTCCCTAAGCCAACTACCTAAAAAAAAAATATCCATCTGGCCTGGACCACTCTGTATATGACATAAGTTAGATATCAGCACACTGCAGGCCCGGATACTCGGCGTGGGCGATCGTCGTTACAACATTATTATTAGTCCAAGAGACGTATTTATGAATCATTCGAATTACAATTCGAATACGAAATGGCAAGATTCGCATGCGAATGACTAAAATCCCTATTTTTGAAAATTCATTCCGTTAGTTCTGCATTGAGTGGTTCGACCCACTCGTATTTAAATTCTACTAGCAGAAAGTTACATTGACAAGTAAACTTAAGGTTCACAGATTAAAAACTTTTTTTTTCGTTCCGTTCTATCTGATTCATTGTCGGTTTTTAAAATCAATACGTATTTAAATTCCGGTTTATAATATTTTCTGCGTGAAACGAAAATAATTACAAGATTTTCACTATAATAGCAATACTTAATTCGAGTGATTCAAAAATGCGTTAAATCGGAAGCAATAGAAATAGAGTTCGAATACGAATCGTAATCGTGTTCGAATTCAAGATTCATTTCGAATGCTGCAAAAATACGAATACGATTCGTGTGCGAATTATATTTATAAGACTAAACAATCTAGCGTAATCACTGGATATAGAGTTAAAAAATCGTATATAATATATGTGTACCCTAAAACATTTGATATTACTAATAACTATTCAAATCACAAATACCTATTTCAGGTAAAAAAAAAGGTTATACTCACATAACTTCTGAGATACGAGCTAAAATACTTAAAAATTAGTCTTCAGTGTTTATTTTTTTTATAAGTTACTAATTGTTATTCTATTACGAAACTTCTAATTCCTCTTTGTGAAAGATACATAAACAACATATATTTTTTCGAAGCTATTAGCATGTCAACTTTTATAGAAAATTACATCGGAAAATAACAATTTTTTCTTGTATTTTTTTTCCAAGGTATGTATTACTCTTAACGTACATATGTACTAACTAGGGTTTGCATTCGTATGAGATGAGTCTACTAAACGAACCCTTCGGGTTCGTAGATATTAAATTGCACAAGTTTTATAAATTTTGTTTTCATCGCGCAAGTATCAAATTCAAATTCAATATATTTATTGCACTCATGTGGTTTACAAAGGTGTTATATGTATTTGTGGACAGTACCATGACATAAACCCTGTTAGGGCATCGCAACACAAAGATTTATAATTTAAAGTAAAAATAATTGGGAAAACATAATTATCAAAAATTAATATTTATCCGAAACGAACCTAATTTAGACTGCTTTCAGAATCCAGAGTTAGAATTAACACGACGGTCGGTCGGCCGGTATCGGTTCGGTATCGGTACTCAATAAGCACACAGAGTGCTCATTTTGGAGATAAGGTGTCTGTAATTAAGATAGCCGAAAGCCAAACATATTAATAAGTCATAACTGTAAAAGCGGTATTTAAAGGAACATTAAAAAAATAGGGAAATTACTTTTTTGCTTTGTCCCAAAAGGTTATGATTTTATAGTACGTAGCGGGCTAGCGGCCTCCGATTTTCGATGATGACCAGTAATCACCAAACAACTGCAAAACTGACAAAATTTTGTAATAGGCCACATCGGGAAAATGGCCTCCACGGCTTTTCATGCACATACGCACTCTTTTGTCGATATTTTCATGACCATTTTGCATAAATGTGTCTGAATTTCGTTGATGCAGCGTTGAATCTCCTCCTTTAATGCACGAGTGGTTGAAGGCTTGTTGACATAGACCTGTGATTTCAAATAATCTCATAAAAAAAAATCTAATGATGTTATAACGCACGATCTAGGGGGCCAATTCTGATCACCAAAACGTGAGAGTAGAATAAAAATGTCTCATGCTTTAATTGAAGTGTTTTACAGTCTGTACAACATGTGGCATGAGGCACCGATTTCATTTTATGGGGCTATCATAGTCAGCTATGAGCACCATTCCCTCAACATTTTACCTATAACCAACCTAATAATTAATTTGTTCTGAGCAGGAATTCCACGTGGCTTACGTGTTTCTCAAGATGGGTAACTCTCCCCGCCCAGGGCTGTGGGCGTTGGAGAAGTCCACCGACTACGGGAAGACCTTCAAACCCTGGCAATACTTCTCCGACTCTCCGCAGTAAGTACCGCCTTTGTTTTTTTAAATCATTTCAGCTACAGGACGTCCACTGCTGAACATAGGTTTCCCCCAGTGACTTCCAGATCGGCCGTTTGCGCGCGGCCTGCATCCAGCGGCTTTCTGCAACCTTTACCAGGTCCTCTTTCCACCTTGTGGATGCATGGACGTCCCACGCTACGCTTGCCGGTACGTAGCGTCCATTTCAGAACCTTACTGCCCCATCGTTCTACGTGCTATGTGCCCCGCCCACTGCCACTTTAGCTTGCTAATCCCTCGGGCTATGTCATTTTTTTAATACTGACGGGACAAGATCACATTACTTTGCTCTGATCCTAAGGTACCCAAGTAGCTAAAGCACTTGTGTCAGAGAAATCAGAAACAACGACGGTACCACATCTCTTAGACCCGAGACAATAAATAAAAGTTCGTTTTGTACTTTAACCTGACCGGGGAACGAACCCGGAACATCAGAGATGGCGACACCATATAGTCCGGCGTGCTTGCATCTCGGCTACGGAGGTCGTCAAACCGTTTCTACCGTGATGACTCGTATGTAGACCTACACTGAGGAATAAATCTTTCTGTACTAAGTTATTGTAATATGTAATTAATTACTTTTCTGTTGTACAATAATTTTTGTAGTAATGAAACGGCCACACCACATATTTAGACTGAGGTCTCGAACTCACGAAGAAATATACACCGTGAATTTTTAATTACCCGAGAAAATTAACTAACATACTCAGATATCGATATACATCGAATTTGGCGAATAAAAAAAATTTTTTTTATGAGATATTTATTTAAAAGCTTCCTAACATTCCTTAAAAAATATGCACCATAAAAGTCCTGCTAATTCAAATAGTAATCATTATCATTCCAACATTAACGGAACCAAAATCCACCTAATTTGGTCGCGTAATATTGGCGTACGGAAGGAATAAACTATGAATGAATTTTTTTTCATTCATAGTTATTCCTTCCGTACGCCAACGCCGTACGCCGTTCCGTTTTTTTTATCCGCCAAATTCGATGTATATCGATATCTGAGTATGTTAGTTAATTTTCTCGGGTAATTAAAAATTTACGGTGCATAATAATATGCTACGGTGTAAAGTTTGTGCAGTTAGGGCTTTATGAGTTAGAGCGTGTAGAGGTAGAAGGTTGGCTCTACATGAGATCAGGATTTTTTTCCAAACTTTTCTCGTCTTGATAACTTCAGGTACTATGGCGGTCTCCGTCGCCTTACTGCTTTGTAGAAATAATCCTAGCGCATCGCGCCGGACACGCCCCAACCCGCCCTGATTAGTTATGCATTTTACTACGTTTTACTACAACCAATTAGATACATAGAAGCTTGCTTGCTTGTGCCTAAACACCTATTGTCTTGATTGAACCCGAAACATAAATGAACGTAGGGTGAGGCTTGAAGTGAGTGGAAATGAGGTGCTTGCAAGCGATTTTAGCTTTAAGACTGGTCAGGCGGCGGAGACCGCGAAAGTACCTATTTTACATAAAAATGTTTTTACTGGGATATAAGTGACATGTACAAATGTTTTTAACCGAGTAATCGTTAGACTCCCATCAATCGGCTTACAAGTTTTACGTGTTACTCAAGATTAGTAACTATACCACCAAGGGCGATGGCCCTAGGAGATCTTAAAAACCCTGGTGATCAATAATCATGAAAAATATTACTTCTCTTACTCGCCGTGAAACATGTAATGTATATAAAGTCAATAAAGGACACGTTTTAAGTCAATCTTTCTCGGCTATTAGGTACTTCTCTGAATTGCCATAGTATTAATATGGTTATTATTTCGTAACTTTCCTTACCATTTCTATGGAATAAATAATATAAGAGACCTTCACTTCGATTCAGAGTCTTCCAACAATTAATTGAAAACCAATTAATCACGTGATCACAGTGTATAATGAATGCGGGTAATTTTAAATAGTTTTCTGATTATATCTGCCCCAGCCCCTCTAGCACGATCAAAAAAACACGATATGATACGATATGATATAGCGATTTATCGCCTATTTACTTTTAAAATATGATAACATAGCCGCCATCTTGAACTTTTATTGAAACAGTATGCATGTCCGTGCCGGCGACGTCACGGTTTTGCTTTTTTGATAAAAGTTCATATTTTGACAAAAAAAATGCGATAAATCGCTATATCAATATGATATAGCGATTTATCGCATCAAAATATGAACTTTTATCAACGATATTATCGTATCATATCGTGTTTTGTTGCACATGCTAGAGGGGCAGGGACGACAAGCTGTGGTATTAACTAAAATATTTAGGTATTTAATCGGTAATGACGTCCGCACACTCGAAAACGTGGACTTTTCAGTGATCATTTTTACGTCACACGATTTTTTTTTGTTTCTTTTTTGTTGTTAGTCAAATCAATTTTGTTTACTTAATCAACCATACACTCTGAACTTGGTAATTGTTGGTGTTTATGAATGCCAAGTTTCAGTCGAGAAATAGATCATTGATTGTTGTTTTTTTTTTTCAGGGACTGTGAAAGATATTTTGGTAAAGAAAGTCTGCAGCCTATCACCAGGGATGACTCTGTTATTTGTAGCACCGAATATTCCAAAATCGTACCTCTGGAAGGAGGAGAGGTATAAATCATTTTTATTTTTAAATAGGATACCTACCTACCTACTCTTAGAGCATTTAAAATTGCTCTAAGTACCTACCTAACTATTTTCTTCCTCAAGATAAGTTTTTACATAGACTTAGATTTCGCTACCTACGTAACGTCGTTTAAACTCTTCGTGTGCCTATTACAGATCCCTATTTCACTACTGAACTACCGTCCATCAGCGAATAAGTATTTTAGTTCTCTGGTGCTACAAGAATGGACAAGAGCAACAAACGTGCGGCTGCGTCTGCTGCGAACCAAAAACCTGCTAGGACATCTCATGTCGGTTGCTCGGCAGGATCCGACTGTTACTCGACGGGTATGTACTATGCTCTTTTTTTAAAGTTTTACAAAGAAACATTCACAAACACTTTTGTAATAGGTAGGTTTGGTGCTAAGCTCCTTTGCATAGCTGTAAAAAAAGAAAATGTCAAATATGACAAACGTCAATTTTGACATAAGTTTGTTTTTAACTTACTGTCACCTGTTATCAAAGTTTGTTTTGAGTTTTGCATTATTTTGATTCCTAATTTCCTAGATGTTTAATTAAAATTGTGGTACAAAACACAAAAAACATTTAAAAAAAAAACAGTCTTAAGCTTAACTGTCACAGTGATAAACATTGTAAGTTAAAAACAGGTATTGTAACTCGCCAAAACCCATATTATATTAAAAATTATGTCTCACTTAAATTCATCAGAGTTAAGGTAAGGTTACATCATCTCTATGTTACTAATTAGTATTCTTAATAACTATTATAAGTTAAACTTAAAATATTGAGAAGAAAACATAACCTAAAACCTAGCTTCCATCATCTCTAAAGTAAATATAGTTAGTAGTTTTTAATTTTTATAATAATTACTAACTAATAACCATTGTTACAGTACTTCTACAGTATAAAAGACATAAGTATCGGAGGTCGGTGCATGTGCAACGGCCATGCAGACAACTGCTACCCAGCAGACCCAGAAAGCGATACTAGTATTTTGGTCTGCCGCTGCCAACATAACACCTGTGGCGCTCAGTGCGCTAAGTGCTGTCCTGGGTTTGAGCAGAAAAAGTGGAGAATATCACAATACTGGGACAGATTCTCTTGTGAACGTAAGTAGTTTTGCCACTCTTGTGGGTTCGAACCTCATGATTATGACTCTCTGGTGACTGTGTTGGTTACGCCATTTCCTTTCATCACTGGCTGATTTGTAGTCCTGAAGCGGTAGGCTATATTTTTGGGATGTGTATAGATTCCCAGAAGTGGGTGTATAATGTATAAACTGAGTAAATGATATTGACAAACTACTAGACTAGATTGAAGATAAATAACACTTGAAAAAAATCATCGACCTCAAGTGGGACTCGAACCCACGTCCCATCGCATGCCGGGCGAGTGCTTTACAAACTAAGCTACCGAGGATGTCACGTGACAAGATGAAATTCCTCAAGTGTTTTTTCTCGCTGTCAAAGCCAGCATATTCTGATCAATGTTGTAGCCACATGTATAGCTGAGTAGTATACTACCGTCAACACCCTATAGAAATATTTTATATATATTATAGCTATACATATGGCTACAACATTGATCAGAATACGCTGGCTTTGACAGTGAGAAAAAACACTTGAGGAATTTCATCTTGTCACCCGATGTCCTCGGTAGCTTAGTTGGTAAAGCACTCGCCCGGCATGCGATGGGACGTGGGTTCGAGTCCAACCTGAGGTCGATGATTTTTTTCAAGTGTTATTTATCTTTAATTAAACCTTGCATGGAATTGCTAAAAAAAAAAAAAATTTACAATACTAGACTAGACTTTTAATAATGTAAATTACAGGCTCATGTTGTGACCGCATAGTGGAGCGTAGCGAGTCTTACTTGTTCTGTGGTTGTGACTGTCTTGTGACATTTCGGTCTAATATATCATTAGACTAGAAATCGTATGGTCACATTACAGCTTTAAAGTATGAAAATGCAATGAATATGTCTTTGAAGCTTTCAGCCAGGTCAAGATATGCTCTGGTCCTAGGCAAATGGAAAACTAGCAACTATAGGATTGACATGCGTAACAGCTTACACTATTAAAACCTACTTTCAGCATGCAACTGCCACAACCACACGACGGAGTGCGAGTACGACTCCGAGGTGGACGAGAAGCACCTCTCGCTGGACGTCCAGGGCCGCTACGAAGGTGGTGGCGTCTGCAAGAACTGTCAACACAACACGGAAGGCATCAACTGCAACAAGTGCCGCCCTACGTTCTACAGACCGAGTGGCAAGAAGTGGGATGAGCTTGATGTGTGTCAGCGTAAGTACTTTTAATCAGAAGCAGATTACAGAAATTATAAACCATCTATTTATTATTCTGTGTAAAACTACCAAACTCACTCAGGCTCCTTGAGACGACGCATTGAAATTTTGGTAGCACAGATATTTTTCTCAGCAATCACCAAACATAAAAAGCTGATATTCCATGAGCTAATTCTTTATTTTATTCAGTGTGGAAGCTACTATTACAAAATGAATTATTAAAATTTGGTTAACTCCACTTCCATATTATGAAAAGCGCTTCTTTCTGTCATAATTTATTTGTATTTTAAGCTCTGAAATGCAATGCCTGGCGCTTGCAGGTTCGAATTCAAATAAGCAAGGTGCAAATGTTAGTGTGATAAGCACGAGCATTTGTAAGCACCCAAGTCTATAAACGCAGTTTAGAAACGTATTTAAGTATGTTTATCCATTATCAAGTCGCCATAGTACAAGCTGTAGTTTGTTGAGGTTTAAAACTAAGTATTTTATTTTTATACTTTTCACCTGGAAGCCACTACAACAAAACAAGAGAACAACACCAGAGATACGAGAGCAAAATCAGAGAGAAAAAGAAGACAAATTCGAGATCGCGTTTCGATTCAACTTGATTATGATTATAAATCGCTTTAATTATTTTTTTTATTTGATAATTCAAAACAAGCTGCTAAGTTTGGGTCTAAATAATAAGTGTAATTGTAGTAACAATGTATTTATTATTGTATATCCTCGTTAGCATGTGCGTGTGACCTGCACTACTCGACTGGCAACTGCGAGGAAGAGACGGGCCGCTGTGAGTGCCGCAAGGAGTTCAACCCTCCCTACTGCGACTCGTGCGCATACGGCTACTTCGACTACCCTAACTGCAAGCCCTGCACCTGCAACCTGAACGGCACTGAGGGCCAGCACTGCACCCCCGTGGGTGGCTTGGTGAGTCAATACTTATACTTTTGTTAGCATTTGAGTGTACTACCGCGGGCTCCGACACCTTACCGCTTTGTAGAAATATTTCTGTGTATGCGCATCACGCCTCAACCCGCTCTGATTAGTTATGCATTTTACTACGTTTTACTACAGTCAATTAGATACATAGAAGCTTGCTTGCTTGTGCCTAAACACCTATTGTCTTGATTGAACCCGAAACATAAATGAACGTAGGGCGTGGCTTGAAGTGAGTGGCAATGAGGTGCTTGCAAGCGATTTTAGCTGTAAAACTGGTCAGGCGTTGGAGCCTGCGATAGTACCTTGGTTGGTAAGTCTAAGTTTGAACGTAACCGTCGAAATATTGCTTTTAAAGTTACCGTGAGATTTGCTTAGATACCACAGGACGTTTACGGATGAATATAGGCCACCCCTTTCACAATTTTAGATTGCCTTGAAAGCGGCATGCATCCAGCGGCTTCCTGCGACCTTTACCAAGTCATCTCATCATCATCATCATCACCACCAGCCTATATCAGTCCACTGCTGGACACAGGCCTCTCCAAAAGGAGGATTTTGCCATAATCGCCACGCTTGGCAGGCGGGTTGGCGATCGCAGTTTGGCCAATGGTGGAGAGGAGACGCTGCTGCCCAAGTCATCTGACCATCCCTAACCTCTCTGATAATGTTTTGCGAAAATGATACAGATTTAACTAAAAACAATTGAAGATTGTTTTAAATTTCTACAGCTACGGTTTGAGTAGCCTCCTAAGAACTTGGCAACTATTTTTTAAAACCAAAGAATCCTGAACTTTGTCTTGAAATGGCTTCTTTTTTACATTTATTTACTTAATTATCTCACCCGACCCGACGCGATATTTAGGCTCAAACCAATACCGGGTTCGATTACCGGTCCGAGTAAATAAAAAAAACTAACGTTTCAGAATTGGTTCTTCCCATTAAATAGACTTTGGTAATTCGTAACACAAGGATGATATTTTAACATAATTTTAATTTACTCTATTTAAATTTAAACCGATCACACGCATCGCTTTCCTCATTAAGTCTGTTTTATTGCAGTGTCCCTGCAAATACAACTATGCTGGCAACTCTTGTGAAGTTTGTGGCGATGGATATTACTCAGCCGAGTGTAAAAGTAAGTATACCGATACCTACAATATGCGGCACCGATGTTGAGCTGGGGAAAAGAGTGGGGATCGCTTTGCGCATCTTACGAGACGATCATCGTATCAGCATAGAGAATAGACGCGTGTGCGCGGAGCTAACAACCACGGCCGGTGATGCTGATAATGATAAATATTTATTTCCAAGAACATGGTAACACAAGACAGTGGCGTGCGATGCATATAGGCAATCAGGCAGTGCCTACCTGGTAGATGAATTAAGGTAGGCAGTAGGTACATAAATATGCGTCTCAGGAGTCAAAACCATTATTTTTCATCAATAAAACACTTAGTATCTCCTGCCTACCTCGAAATAAAACCAATGCACGCCACTGATACAAGATCTTAAATCTATGCACAAGTACAACATATTCTGCCATTGTATTAGGCGTAGAAATATTAACACATATTACAAAAATAAATTACACATTATTAATTATTACACGGAATTGTTACTGAGTACTGTAAAACTAAATTAAATTGCATTATTTGCTCACGAGTCGTCAATCGACAGTCAAAGGTACAATATTATATATTTGTGTCTATAAATTCGTAAACAGAGTAAAAGCAGTCCCGTAAAAGCCAATTATTTAAAACATAATACATTTTGTTGAGTGGATGGCTCTAAATTTTACAATTTCTGCGCAACTTTCGCCCACCGCTCAACTTCAGTGCCGTTATTTGTACTCCCTATGCGACGCTGCAAAATGTCTATTTCCTTTATCAAATATAAAATATAGGATGCTTTTATTTGAAGAAGTTTTTATTTATTTAACTTGTTGATAGTTTTTAGGGTTCCATATACAAAGGGTAAAATGGGACCCTATTACTAAGGCTCCGCTGTCCGTCTGTCTGTCTGTCCGTCTTTCACCAGGCTGTATCTCATGAACCGTGATAGTTAAAGAGTTGAAAATTTCACAAATGATGTATTTCTGTTGCCGCTTGCCGCTATAACAACAAATACTAAAAAACATTACACAATAAATATTTAAGTTTACCCATACAACAAACATGATTTTTTTACCGTTTTTATAGATAATGGTACGGAACCCTTCGTGCGCGAGCCGCGAGTCCGACTCGCACTTTTTCTATTAAAGTAAATTTTATTGGTAAAGGTTATCTGGCATTTGAAAATCATTGCCTCATTCAGAAGCATCTGGCAACAAATGCACAACCATTAAACCACGTGTCATGTGGTTTTTCGTTTAACAATTTGCCATCTAAGAAAGCATACTACTTTGTAAAATAAAGCACTTTCGTAGTGGCCTTCAGTTTCGGAGTTTGGTAGTACGGACAAGAGCTCGTCACCCTACCACAAAACGTCAAATTTTCTCAATTAGAATGATCTCTACATATCAGGCTTAAAGTTGAAAATCTGTTGGAGAACTTTAAACTTTTTGGGTAGGTCGACGTGCTGTTGACTGTACGTATAATGGCAACTACATTGTCACTGTCAAAAAGTCACGTAACCGCGTCCCTGCGACGTGGAATACAAAACATTGTTTATTTCAGATTGCGAGTGCAACCCAGTGGGGTCAGTGTCGCAGGTCTGCGACAAGGAATCCGGGAACTGCACATGCAAGAGCAAGTATGCGGGCCGTACGTGCAACCAGTGCGAGGCTGGCTACTATGAGTACCCATCGTGCAACCGTAAGTTATATTTGACAAAATAATAATATATTGAATGATTGAATATGAATGAATGAATGAATTTGATTGATTGAATGAATATGAATGAATGAATATGAATAAATGAATATGAATGAGTGAATATGAATGAATAAATAAGAATGAATGAATGAAATTGGAATATTTCATATTGCGCATCATCACATAAATTGTTTTGATCCAAATATTTTATTATCATTGTTGAAAATTGCAAAAATCTTTAAAATATTGCATCTAGAAATGTAATTAAAAGAATTAGTAGTAATACAGGAACACAAAATCCTTTAAAATGCGTATTTTACGCACACATTTAAAACGTTTTCTTTACTGACGATCTCCGTAGACAAAAAGCGAGCACGGCGGACTTGGCGTCGCCGTCTTTTTGGTCCCCGGTTCAATACCCAGCCGGGACGATGTAGAAAACGAGCTTTTGTATACGGTTTCGGGTCTGATTGTTGTATTACCGTCGTTGCTTCTGATTTCTTTAACAAAAGTGCTATAGCTACTTAAGATCAGATCAAAGTATGTGATGTTGTCCAATATTTTAAAAATAGCTACAATTTCGATCCGTATTTAACACTGACATTCTAATTATTATTAATTAGATTGCAACTGCGACGTGAGTGGCACGCAAGCGAGCATCTGCGATGACGTCACCGGACAATGTATCTGCAAAACTGGCTTTGGTGGCGCGCGCTGTGACCAGTGCATCTCTGGGTGAGTTTATATCTAGCAGCACGTAAGTTTAGTGCTGACTAGACGATCATCGTATCAGAGACGCGTGTGCGCGGAGCTAACAACCAATCACGGCCGGCGGCGCAGGCGCAGCGTGCGACTAGCCAATCACGTAATCGTAATAGTCTTCTGCGAAACTTTAGGTTAGGGCTAAACTTACGTTTCGCTAGCTGTACACACTCATAATACTTCTATTACAGAAAAGTAGCGGAGCGTAGCGAATCTTACTTGTTCTGTGACATAAATAAAATTGAAGCGTCTGTTTGTAATATGAGAATAACAGCTATTTGCCAATTGCGTATGAAAATATATACGGAACTAATAACAAAAAAGTAAATTTTAAAAAAGTTTACTCTCTGTCTGATTGTTCCGGCTAATCTCCGGAACGGCTGGACGGATTCTGAAAAAACTTTCACTGGCAGATAGCTAATATTATAAGGCATAACTTAGGATACTTTTAGCTCCTAACAAATATATCTTTCCTGAGTGATGTGAAATGATTCCTGTCATTGTGTAACTAAATACAAGTATATTAAACCTTCAGGTACTACATGGAGGTGCGCGGGCGCGAGCGTCAGTGCGTCCCGTGCAACTGTTCGTCCACCGGGTCGACGTCGACCAGCTGTTCGGCCGACGGGAAGTGCAACTGCCTGGCCAACTTCGGCGGGAAACAGTGCGACCAGTGCTCGCCCGGCTACTACAAGTATCCGGACTGTTTGCGTGAGTGGTTAATTCTTAACTACTCGATCGTTCGTCGATCGACGACATCGGTCAACGTCGATCGAAGTTATAAGGAGCCATCCATATATTACGTCACACGAATCTTATGATATTTTGACTCATTGTCACAGATGGTCACATCACATTTGTGAGACTCCCCCCTCCCTAGTGTGACGTCATATATTTTGCAATTAAAACATCTAGAATTTTTTCAATTTTGTGTTTTATTAAACTAGAATTAAAAGATTATAAAAAGTGACGTCTCAAAATGTACGACCGCCTCCCACTTCTTGTCATGTAAGGTCACATTTTGTCGACCCCCTCCCCCCCTTTAATGTGTGACGTGTAATTTATGTATGGGCCCTTAATCGGTCTGATCTAAAGAAGACGACTGTCTTCGACTAATCCATTCTACCATCGATGATGCCATCGAGCGACGACATCGTTCAACGTCGATCGAAGTTAATCGACTGATCTAAAGAAGACGACTGACTTCGACTAATCCATTCTACCATCAATGGTGTCGTCGATCGACGACATCGTTCAACGTCGATCGAAGTTAATCGACTGATTTAAAGAAGACGACTGACTTCGATTAATCCATTCTACCATCGATAGTGCCGTCGATCGACGACATCGTTCAACGTCGATCGAAGTTAATCGACTGGTCTAATGAAGTCGACTAACATCGTGTAATCTATTCTACCATCGATGATGCCGTCGATCGAAAAATATCTGTAGTCTTATTTCAAACGTAACGGCACATTTCAGCAATATTTTACTATTAAACTATTGCATCGAATATTAGTAGAGAGTATCACATTTTCTTCTAGAATAAGATTTTAAACATGATACATAAGTATATTTTACAGGAAAACAATATTATGTACGAGTAGGTATTTATTAAGTATAAGTAATGACTGTAATTAGGTAACTTTCTTCCATCGGACATCCAGACGCACGGCCGGCTACCATCCGTTCTTAGTTGATATACCCATAATCCGCACTAAGCGCTTCTCATCATCTTTTATAATGCGCACAGCTAAAGATTGGAATTCCCTGCCTGCGTCTGTATTTCCGAGTGCATATAACCTGACTCTCTTTAAGTCCAGAGTGAATAGGCATCTTCTGGGCAAGCTCGCTCCATCTTAGATCCCATCTATGCCCTAGAGCAAAATTGGGGTCAAGAGTAAGCCCATCTCAAATAAAAAAAAAAAAAAACTTCTAACCAAGTTTTGACCAAGTCAAATTAAATGATTACAGATTTAGGTCCCCTTGCACAATGACTCCTTAAATACAATTAACGTTAAACACAATTTAAAACATCATACTGTCATCATCATCATCGATTCAGCCGGCTGACGTCCACTGCTGAACATAGGCCTAGAAGCGGCCTGCATCCAGCGTCGTCCTGCAACCTTTACCAGCAGGGCTAGCATGCGCAACACGATAAAATTTTGTCGTGGCATTTCATCGACTTTTGACCTAAATATGTCGTTTTGTCTTTGACGATAACAAAGACAAAACCAGAATATCGTGGCAATGCTTTAAAACGTAAAAATAAGTAGCTACGAAGAATGAGGACCCTGAAAATATTAACAAAAACGATTCGAGACGTCTGTGATCCGTAAGGTTAGGGAAAACGACAAAATTATCGTCGAAGACAAAATTTGTCTTGTCTATCGATAAAATAACCTATGCGTCATACTATCTCTGTCAATAATTTGACAATGTTTTGACACAAAATCTTTCAAAAAAATATTGACAAAATGTCTCTGGCAATATTGCTTCTATAGTGTTAAGGATTTTCGGGATATAAAAATAGTTAATTCTAATTTATAAAAGTTAATGACTTGTCAATTAATTATGATGAATTAAGCCAATTTATAAATTAATAATCATTGTTAATTACATTTGCATGCTATTATGGACAGACTGATTGCTACACAAACACCGTATATTGTTCCACATACACAAACACACTTTTAGATAATGTTTTCAAGCTATAAGGTTGCGTTTATTAATTTGTTGATTTAAATAATGTGCGGGGACGTGTCACTGTGTTCTTGACAGAGATGGAAGAGAGCGGGAAAGAGAGAGATACATATTTTTTTTAATTTTAGACGTTTAGTGTTGTGTTTATACTAAACACATGCCATTCTTTGGTTGAGTGCACTGGACTGTATTTAGTTTTTAAACATCACAAATGTACTTCATTCTTGCAAATCAGGAAAAATGTTGAATTGTTTATGAAGGCGCGCGATGTCAACTCCAGAACTAAAAGGAATCCTGATAGACTAGTATTAAGCACTATTCCAAGATCAAAAAGTACAGCAAAAATTGCCCCGCTATGTGTGTAATAATTTATAATAAAATTCCCAAGAAAATTTGAGAATATATTTTTAAAATGTTTAAATATAAACTCTACAAGTGGCTACTACAAAACAATTTTTATGATGTAAGACAACTGCTAGATAATAATAGACCCTGAATTTGCATGCTAGCTTTATTAGCAAAATTTAAGGACTTATGTTTGAATTATATTTTGTGCTATTAATTAAATTGGACATCATTGTAATTATTTTTGATTTTTTTTTAATCTCGTGAAGTGACATTTAATTTAATTTTGTATTTTTAAACAAGATAATTACGTTCATTCAATGACATTTGCATGCTCATTGAAGTAGCCTATCATCTGACTCTGAAAATGTATTTAAGAACTGTATATACCATGTTGGATGGACCGTTTTGATTTGATTTGATTTGAATGACAGAAACAGAATGTTTTAAATATGATTTGATTTGAATGACAGAAATAGAATGATGTTTTAAATAATTTTACTGGTAATTACACGTATCGAATCATTGTGCAAGTGGACCCGAGTTCGAATTTTTACCCGACTGCACCAGAAGGTGGGTTATGTTTTTGAGAGTATGTATGTTTTTTATGATTTTTGACAGCGTGCAACTGTGACGTGTCCGGTTCGATCGGTTCGACGTGCGACGACAACGGCAAATGCCACTGCAAGAGTAACTTCGACAGCGAGAAATGCGACCGTTGCAAGGAACAGTTCTACAACTACCCCGCATGCGAGGAGTGCAACTGCGATCCGAAGGGGGTAGTCGCTTCGTTCGCTGGTGAGCGGCTTATTCTCTTTTAATAGTACATTATGATACGAGTGTGCAAAGTTGATTATTACACACGAGGCATTATTCTAAGCGCGAGCCGCAGGCGAGCGGTAAGGAAGCCGAGTGCCTAATAATCAATGCACACGAGTTGCATACGACGTTTTTCAACACAATTGCGAGGGAAAAACCAAACTAAAATCTAGAATACCTTCCCCGTTTTTGCTGTTTTTCTCTGGATTTTGGCTATCACTTGCGTCTCGTGCCTTGATGAATATTTCCGACGAGGTTGAATAATATTTTACTCGTCTTCACTATTTAAGTAGACATTTTTGATAGTAATTAACTACACATCAACAACTTTACCAAATAATTAGGGAAAATGGTACGTAAGTTTACGGTACGCGCCGCAATTTCGATGCGCGCGCAGGTTCATTATCGCATTACAGCACAAGTGCGTAATATGATGAATTATGAGACTAAAAACGGTGTTATAAGAGTCAATTTACGAGCAACTGTGTTGAAAAGATAAGTTATTTTGTAAAATATTAAATTATTAATTTGTAAGTAGTAGGTTCACCAGACAATGTAGTTCACATAATTTATATTTACAAAATAACATTTTTAATTTTTCGTAGATATTGCCTCTAGGAATCTGAGTGAAAAAATTTACCCTTATAAAGAAAGAGGTCATGAATTTTAAAACAAATTGTCTAAAAATAAATAAATATTGGACAACATCACATACAGTGCTTTGATCATAAGGTAAGTAGCTAAAGAACTTTGTGTTATATAAATCAGGAACAACGACAGTACCACAACACTCAGACCCGAGACAATATAGAAAAGTTCGTTTTCTACATTGACCCGACCGAGGGTCGAACGCGGAACCTCAGAGATGGCGGCGCCATTTAAAGTCCGGCGTGCTTGCCTCCCGGCTACGGAGGTAGTAATCGATTAAACTTTAGGTTTATTACCATTCTCGAACCCAAAAAATCGATTTGGAATCGAATCGAAATCGAATCAACCCCCCCTCTTTCTGATTTCTAGAACTCAAGTATCTACTTTAGCAACTTACTTTAGGCTCAATGTAATGTGATGATGTTGAGCGCTGGGGAAAGGAGTAGGGATCGCTTTGCGCATCTTACGAGACGATCACCGTATCAAAGACGCGTGTGCGCGGAGCTAACAACCAATCACGGCCGGCGGTGCAGGCGCGTCGCACTACTGGCCAATTACTTAACTGCGCATCTTTACCCCCACGGCCGGCGGTGCAGACGCGTCGCACTACTAGCCAATTACTTAACTGCGCATCTTTACCCCCACGGCCGGCGGTGCAGACGCGTCGCACTACTAGCCAATTACTTAACTGCGCATCTTTACCCCCACGGCTGGCGGTGCAGGCGCGTCGCGCTACTACCCAATTACTTAACGGCGCATCTTTACCCCCACGGCCGACGGTGCAGGCGCGTCGCACTACTAGCCAATTACTTAACTGCGCATCTTTACCCCCACGGCCGGCGGTGCAGACGCGTCGCACTACTAGCCAATTACTTAACTGTGCATCTTTACCCCCACGGCCGGCGGTGCAGACGCGTCGCACTACTAGCCAATTACTTAACTGCGCATCTTTACCCCCACGGCCGGCGGTGCAGGCGCGTCGCACAACTAGTCAATTACTTAACTGCGCATCTTTACCCCCACGGCCGGCGGTGCAGGCGCGTCGCACTACTAGCCAATTACTTAACTGCGCATCTTTACCCCCACGGCCGGCGGTGCATGCGCGTCGCACTACTAGCCAATTACTTAACTGCGCACCTTTACCCCCACGGCCGGCGGTGCAGGCGCGTCTTACTACTAGCCAATTAATTAACTGCGCATCTTTACCCCCACGGCCGGCGGTGCAGGCGCGTCGCGCTACGACCCAATTACTTAACTGCGCATCTTTACCCCCACGGCCGGCGGTGCAGGCGCGTCGCACTACTAGCCAATTACTTAACTGCGCATCTTTAGCCCAGCGCTTAACATCCGTGTCGCTACTTGGACATGAAGTCTTATATTTATTTTCATGTTGTATCAAAAGTATTTTGCTCAATAGGAGGCTCCAACTAATTAGAACTATAAAAGGCTCAGTTATAGAAAATAAAACATACGGGTTACATCAAAGGTAGTGCCAAATTTTCAGGGACCACTCAGAATCAGTAACTAAATCGATCTACGATATAAACGATCTAAAAAACAAACTTTTTAATTTTATTTTTTTAATACTATCCACTGTTTAAAGATGGTACGCGTAAAGAATCTTGTCTCATTCATAAAAAAACTACGCACGCACTATCTCTGTGCAACCTAGAACTGCAAAGTTCAATGCAATAATAGTCACAATGGCGCGTGAGAACAAACCTTAGCCTTTTCGATGTAAGGTACATTTCTAACAATAGGAGCGTCCGCGCATACCAGAGTTTCAAATTGACAACAAATGCCATAAGCAGTGCACCTCTAGATCTTATTTTAATAATTTGGCACCCCTTTGCAATGTAACCCTGTATTTGATTTGATTTGATTTGTTTAAACAAAGGTTGCGGATCCGTGCCGGCCGGCGAGCTGTGTCAGTGTAAAGAGCGAGTGCAAGGCCGCATCTGCAACGACTGCAAGCCGCTGTTCTGGAACCTGCAGGAGTACAACCCGGTCGGATGCGAAGGTCAGTCTTTTACTTTTAACTTTACAATTACAACGAACTTTTCATTTTGAAGCATTCACATTTGACGTTTGCTGTCATTATTCATGCACAGATACACACACGCGCATACTCTGTGACGTATGTTAGCTTCTCCGTGATAAGAGTTCGTATGAATGGCAATTTGTTTTTTTGTATTTTGGTAAAAATAAACTACATCTTGTAATTTTAACTGATGTAAATACCAAAATACAGTTTATAAGCGTAATATCTCGAAATGGTTTTGGAATACGCATAGATTATATTATATTATTCTTTACGTACCGAATTATACTTTTTACGATCTGTTAAAACGCATATCTTTCATAAAAATTACGATAGCGAACTATAATTTCAATATTTACCTCAACTGCCTAGCTTTTTTTTAATTTCAAAGCAATCAAAACCTGGATTTTTAAATGAATGATAATGTACCCGGTTATTAGGCCTACAGTTGGGTGTTTCTTTTTAATAATGATGTCTTAGAATAACTTAGAAACGGTAATTACATCCCAAATAACCCAATAGGCATACACAATCGCAAGGATCGTATATTATCTGTGATTTCATTCCCAAAAAATAATTCTAATGCCTAATTAAGATTTAAAAAAAATTACAGTTTTGCGGTTTGTTTATGATTACTGGTCATTCAAAAGATAAATCGAAAATCCGCTACGAACTATCAAATATCGAAAGTCAAACATACACCGTGAATTTTTAATTACCCGAGAAAATTAACTAACATACTCAGATATCGATATACATCGAATTTGGCGAATAAAAAAATTTTTTTTATGAGAAATTTATTTAAAAGGTCCCTAACGTTCCTTAAAAAATATGCACTATAAAAGTCCTGCTAATTCTATTAGTAATCATTATCATTCCAACATTAACGGAACCAAAATCCACCTAATTTGGTCGCGTAATATTGGCGTACGGAAGGAATAACTATGAATGATTTTTTTTTCATTCATAGTTATTCCTTCCGTACGCCAACGCCGTACGCCGTTCCGTTTTTTTTATTCGCCAAATTCGATGTATATCTATATCTGAGTATGATAGTTAATTTTCTCGGGTAATTAAAAATTCACGGTGTATAATTAAAACTGCAAAAGCGGTATAAATTTATAGAAACGTGCAATAAATAGGAAAAAGACTTTTTTTCTTTGCCCCAATTTAATTTAAAAAAAATACTTATTGATACTTGTAGGTTTTCCGTTTTATAGTACGTAGCGGCCTCCGATTTTCGATTTATCTTTTAAATAACCAGTAATCACCGAACAACCGCAAAACTGTTAAAATTTTGTAATAGACCTCTTAAGTTAGAAGTCACCTGGTTTCACGTGGTATTACGGTTGCAATCGAACGATAAAACAATCCATACAAAAGTAACTTCTTATTATTATAATAGAAATGTAATTTAACCAGATGTGAAAATCTACGATTAACCAATAACTTAATTTAACCCTGGCTTTGAAGTGTTCACCAACGTATGTGTGTATATAAACGTGAAAATCTTTATAATATATATAAACAATGTACAATCTACCTTAATATTTCAAAAGACGTGATGAAATGTGTGAACTTTTTTACAAATAAAACATTATTGTGTCTCAATCAACTTCTGAATTGTTTATTGAAGGCAGCGGAGAAATTAAAAAAAAAAAATTTAAACTTGGCGCCTTTCAATTGACGCTACGATCCGACCAATCAGACTGATCGGAATCCTCGAATGCACGAAGTCCTACTTCAAAAATTATTTGTTACTTTGGACGTATAAACCTACTGAATTAAAATAACCATTAACTTGTGACAATCGTTTGAAAAATATGACCAACTCAAATTAACCGTGTAAAAACAAGTAAAAAAAAAAAAAAACACGACCGTTTTCAATTGTTCACACATTTTCAAAGGTTTGATACAAGTGAATGGTTGATTTAATTTGATTGGTTATTCCGACCGAACAAAATATTATTGTAGGAGGCCTCTTGCTACCGAGTGTTAGTCGCGCTTGCGTGAAGCCTTTTGGATTTCCCCTGCCCGGCAACGACCTGAACTCCGCAGGTTACCTGGTCATTAGTTTCATTTATTCATTTGTACTGTCAACAGCACGTCGACCTACCCCAAAAGTCAAAAATTTCCCAATAGATTTTCAACTTTAATCCTGACATATAGAGTTCATTTTCAAACGAGAAAATTTGACATTTTCTGGTAGGTCGACGTGCTGTTGTCCGTACGTGGTGTAGTCCGTCAGGCCACGGCAAAGAGACACAATGAAAATTGTATTGTAACGCGGCCACCGGTGGGTAATTGAAGCTCGATAGAATGTTACAAGAATAGGCTCAGAGCTAGAACTTTAGGGCCCTGTTGCGTACAGCAAACAATTATGACGCAGCTATTCTACACAAAATACTAATTGAATGTCAAAACCAAAATTAAACTCATTCGTCTATTAAACACGAATATAAATTTTCATCGAGGTCGCACTTAGTTAATAATAATAATAAAAAAAATATTTTATAAAATTTCGGTTATTTATCTACATTTGTATCGTCAAAATATTCGTGTAATGTGTAAAAAAAATGGTTTTAAAATTAAAATGTGTTTAAACCACATTAAAAAATATTTATGAAAAAATGATTTAATAAAGTGGATGTTTATTTAAAATAAAATGATTATGAAGATAAATAAACAGTATTTTCAAATAACAAAGATTTAAAAAAAAAATCTAATATCAAAACACAATTTGGCGTCGGCCATTTTGCTGTGTTTGTCTAGCTTCGAGTCGTAGTTTTTTTTTCGTATTGTAAAACCATAATGTGACAGAAACGACATTGCTAGATACAGGTTTGCTTAGCGCAGGTTTGCTCCCGCCTAGCTTTGAGTGTTAGTTATGTTTTTTTATAAGTATCTAGGTACTTGTAAAACCATTTGTGACAGAAACGACATTGCTGGATACGGCTCGAAGCAGAGCGAGACCGAAGCGCAGTTGCTCCCGCCTAGCTTCGAGTATTTTAATTTATTTTTTTGGTCAACCAATAAGATCATACACCTTTAAAGCTAAAAGACAAGACACAACAAGATGGACGATACAAGAGAATGCACAGGTTGTCACGGAAACCGCAAACAAAAGAGTTGGTTATTGGTTGAGTGTGTTTTTTTCATACTTGTAAAACATTGTGTGACAGAAACGACTTTGCTGGAGACTGGTTCGATGCATATTTCACAAGAAAAACTATGCGAGTGAGCCCTCACCGAACTCAGATTTTTTCTAGTAATCAATTTATATGGCAAAGCAACGTTTGCCGGGTCAGCTATAAAAATCGCTGCGTAGTGCATTCTAAAAAAATATATATTTATCTATTCAAGACAAGGCGTCTTCCATTTACATCACGCTCAACACAGTTGTCGCAACTGCAAGAAAATTAAGAAAAAAAAATTAGGACATGTAAAAGTGCCATTGATGGCCAATTTGCAAAAATAAATGACTTTGAATTTGACTTTGACAAGGTCAAACTAGGTGTGGACAAAGTCAAGCTAGGCGTGGACAAGGCCAAGCTAGGTGTGACTATATAGGTGAAAAGCAATCTTTAAAACCAATTTTCAAATGTGTACCATAAAAACTAAAAAAGTTAGAAATCAAAATCAAAATAAAAACATTGACTTCATAAACTCGTCCTATCTTTGGTACGTTTAACCATCTGATTATTGTCTTATTCCTTCCCCTTGTCAGAGCGAGAAAGAGTTGAAGATAGGACGAGTTTATGCAATATGAAGTCGATGTTGTTATTTTGTATTTTTATTATTAACTTTTTTAGTTTTTATGATAGACATTTGAAAGTTGGTTTTTACGATTGCTTTTCACCTATATAGTCACAGGTTAACAGGATGTACACGAATAAAATCGGCCCTTATATAGGCAATTAAGCAATGCCTACCTGATAATTGAGATGAGGTAGGCAGTAGGTACTTAGAATGTGGATTATTGAAGAAAACCACTGATTTTCATCAATAAAACACATTAAAAGTATCTACTGCCTACCTCGAAATAAAACCTAATGCACGCCACTGTCTGTGCGTAGCATTCTGAGGCCGTGTGTGTCTATGGTTGTTTATGCAAAAATGCGGGCCTAAGGTGTGTTCAGCCACAGCTTAGGCCCGCATTTCTGCCGCTCCTGCCGCGAGCGCCGGTGTATATCCTGGCTACCCCCACCCTGCAAGTCTGGATTTGACGTTTATTTAAAATCGCATGAGCATACAGTCACGAGAGGTAGCGGGAGAGGATGAGATGCGATGGTTGGTTTTGAAAGGTTGATGACGGATAGACTGCGATAGAACAGAGGGTGTCTGTGTGAAACAATTGCAGTTTGCACGTTTAGATTTATTGCAATACATATTAGATTTAAAACTACACAAAACGTAAATTTTAGTTAGTTTTGTAATTAATATTGTCAAAAAATCAGCGTTCAGTTGCTATATCATAATTAAACTTTCTTATTTTTAAACGCGTACCATATTTATGTCTGTTTACTTTTTGTAATAACAATACAGTACCCAGCGGGAAATATTGCACATCGACCCTTGAAAACTATTCTAATATTCGTTAAAAAATATATATTATAATTAATATTTATATGTTAATATTGTTTTAATATATTTACTATTCTAATATTCGTTTGTATTCGAAAATGCGAGTATTGCCGATGAGCAATATTTATTGCCGGGTACTTTATTCGACAAAACATTTTCTTGCATTGGTCAACATTTCCGCCAACTTTCCGCTCCAGTGCGGGTCCCCAAATCGCTCCGCTCATGCCCCGTCGTGGCTTGCAGACTAACGTGAATGCAGGTCCTAAATCAAGACCAATCAATTGATGAGTTCCAATTGATGCACTCGACGCATGCGTGCTACCGCCGGCGGGTAGTGATGTCTGCCTAGACTACAGAAGGCTACTAAAACATGACGTGGATTTTAATTATTGAAATCGCTGGCATTGAAAAACGATTTTAATTCATTCATTCATAAAATATTAATTTTCAGAGAATAGATTAAATTATTTATTTTATACTATTACATTAATTACTGTTGATGTAGTCGCCACCTCACTGAAACAATTTCAACTCCTCAGACCTGTTATACGAGACTCAATATATTTTTTTTTTAACTCGGTCTATTGCAAACAATAAATTAATTGACAAAAGCCAAACTCCATTATTCTTGATACTCACTATTACCCCCATAATAAGTTAAATTAATAGAATATTTTAAGTCTGCATAAGCAAGCTATCGTAGCCTTCTCGTAGCCTGCCGTAGGCTACATGTTTCAAGCCTAAAGCTACCAGCAGTACGCGCCTAGCGCCGGATATATACTGGCCGACGCGTTGCCGGAGCGGCACAAAGCGGCTCTAAGTCGCAGCGACAGCCTGCGACTTAGATTCGCTTTGCTTTTAAACATTGACAAAACCTCCACTAATAATATCTGGGGGCTGAAATATTATTACTGGGGTTCGCTCCGTAGGCAAACGATATCGAAATTTTTCAGATATGTAAAGATAACAATTTACTACGCTATACACTTTATTAAAGAAAAAAATGAAGGATGAAACGTTAAATCCTATGATTATTTCTTTCATTCAAACATTCAATTGTTTTTAATTTTGTGAATGATTGGTATACGTGACTAGTCGAGACTGATGCGAAATTATTAATAGAGGTAAGGCGTAAGGCAATGCGTATTATCGACCTGGTAAGACTTGTAATGCGAATGTATATTTTTTCATATGTAAACTGGCTGTGTTGTTGCGAAAGCGTATATTTTATACTTCTTTTACTGTGCTTAGAAAAACCTCCTTTGTAAAGTTCACTGATATTTCAAACTGTTATTATATTCCTTATTGTTTTGCTCACACTTATGATCGGTTATTGATTTTTACTAGCTTCCGACGTGAGCTATAAATAATACACGCATAACCAAACTCAAACTATTGTTAATAGTTGGTGAAGTAATCAAAATCTCTAGCGTGGATTTGAAGATTACCTTGTGCATACAAAAAGTACAGACAGCTGACCATCCCGGCTAGGAAATTTGGAATATACATATGAAATACATATTATAACGACTCTTCCCGGAGACTTTTGTATAAGATTTTCAATGCAATCTAAGCAAAGCAATTAAAAGTCAAGTGTGAATAAAATATCAAATCGCCAAACATAATTAAAAATTATGAATATTTTCACGCCAAAACTCAAAACGCATTAGGATACGTCGGATACGTCTGCATGGCAACAAAAAAATTAATAGGGGTATAAAAAATATTCGTGACTGGCAACATTCCAATTGCACAAAAGTCATGTTAATGTTATTTTTAGTGTAAAAACGCGGACCTAAGGTGGGAGATGCGAACTCCACCTTGGGTCCGCGTTTTCTGCCGCACACTGGCTACGTCCTGTGATTTATAGGTAAATGCCTATCGCACTGCGCAGGTGCTAACCTGGAATCACAGGACTCCGCCAATAGAGCACTAGGATCTGTGTTCGGGATAGTCGATTGGCGGGGGCTAATTCATAAGCGGCAGCGGTTTTATACACACTGGAAAGGAATTAACGGTATAATAAAGGGTACAAATAGCAGCAGTTTAATTAACACAAGAACGGGTTTTAACGGTACAATGTTACCATTATCGTGCCGGCACTTAAAAAGAATTTCACCACCCCTTCTCTTCCTATGGGTGTCGTAAGAGGCGACTACAGGAAAACCGCCATAAGAAGACGGGCAGCAGCGTCTCCTCTTCACCATTGGCCAAACTGCGATCGCCAACCCGCCTGCCAAGCGTGGCGATTATGGCAAAATCCTCCTTTTGGAGAGGCCTGTGTCCAGCAGTGGACTGATATAGGCTGGTGATGTGATGATGTTACCTTTTATTTGCTTGACGTATCATTATGTAAAGTCATTTTACATCAGTTTTTTGACGACCGTCTGGTGTCGTGCTTCACGCTCCGGACTACAAAGCCTAGCGGTTCGAATCCCGCGAGGGGCAAATGTTAGTGTGATGAGCACGAGCATTTGTACCTAAGTCATGGATGTTTATAAACGTATTTAAGTATGTTTATCCGTTATCTAGTCGCCATAGTACAAGCTATGCTTAGTTTGGGGCTAGCTAATTGGTGTGATTGTGAAAACAGTTTATTATTATTTATTTATTATTATTTATCCCCATAATACAGGGTGTTAGGTAAATGGTATATCAAGACGAAACTAGCCTACGTTAACCTATGAATACCATGGTGAAATTTGATTAATTTTGAATGCAATATTTTCCTACAAATTGGATTCTACAAATTTTGACTATACAATTTTATTCTATTTTTTATTTTATTTATTTGGCATTTACGACAGTTGACAATCGATGGTTAGTGACACAACGAATATGGTTAGTAACTAAGGACTAGATTGACAACCAAATCGTATACACACTACACGATAACATTTGGGTGTTACAGAGTATTAAGTATTAGGCAGCATTAATAACTTGTTTGTACAAATAAACTTGTTCGTAATGTGTATATGTATTTATATTGATAGATTATTAAGAGACCGAGTTTTAAACACTACACTACATTCATATAAATTTAAAGAATAAAAAGGAAAACAATAAATATAGGTGGATTAATCCGACGGAGAGCTATATAAGGTCCGATTTTATTAGTGTACATCCTGTTAACCTGTGACTATATAGGTGAAAAGCAATCGTAAAAACCAACTTTCAGATGTCTATCATAAAAACTAAAAAAAGTTAAAAATAAATTACAAAATAAAAATATCGACTTCATATTGCATAAACTCGTCCTATCTTCAACTCTTTCTCGCTCTGTACAAGGGGAATGAATAAGACTGATAATAAGATGGTTAAACGTACCAAAGATAGGACAAGTTTATGCAAGATGAAGTCAATGTTGTTGATTTTGATTTTTAACTTTTTTTGTTTTTATGGTACACATTTGAAAATTGGTTTTTACGATTGCTTTTCACCTATATAGTCACAGGTTAACAGGATGTATACTAATAAAATCGGACCTTATATAACCAACTCCAGCAATGGGATTGTATCTTGGCTTGATTTATGTTGCATCATGACGACCCGAGTACATCCATTACTTGTCGATGAAATTTTATGCGGTTATGCACAAAGACATCCAAATCAACAGTACCGCGAGACGTCAAGTCATTATACAGCCTGCACATGCGAACCATAGGAGTGTAAAATGATGTGTTATTTTTATACACTTGAAGTTGAAAAGCACGAGGATGTCTGAATTTGAACATCCTGTATAAAGTCCTAGTTTATTAATTACTTTATTGAATTCTACTATTTTAATACAATTACTTACAGTGATGGGACTTAATAAGTTAATATTGTAATATGTCCTTATTCCACATAATCGCTTAGCCTATGGTTTGGAGACAACATTCAACCGATATGAACACAGTCAATAAATCTAGCCCTTCGGTTGGTAATATTGCATTTCAGGAATCACGTTGGCAAAAGTGCAAGTTGCACGCTACGCATGCGTAAACATATTCATGATTCTCAATGGATGTTGACAAACTAGTCGTAGATAAGCTTCGTACTGAGAATGCTATATTTGCTGAGATATTTATTAAATCAGTAACAAAAAACCGGCCAAGTGCGAGTCGGACTCGCGCACAAAAGGTTCCGCACCATTATCTATAGAAACGAGCAAAAAAATCACGTTGGATGTATGGGAGCCCCCTTAAATATTTATTTTATTCTGGTTTTTAGTATTTGTTGTTATAGCGGCAATAGAAATACATCTTCTGTGATAATTTCAACTGTCTAGCTATCACGGTTCATGAGATACAGCCTGGTGACAGACGGACAGATAGACAGACAGACAGCGGAGCCTTAGTAATAGGATCCCGTTTTACCCTTTGGGTACGGAACCCTAAAAAGTAACAATCCTGGGAGTTTTAAATACATTATCCGGTGTGTCTCGCATCACTGACTGATAAACGAGAACCGATTTTTTTTACACCGCTGATTTATTATATATTTTCTTAGCGACTTGGTACCACAATATTTTTAAAGCGACCAACCTTTGTCAAATAAACTTAGCAATGGAACTATACCATCTGAATAGACACAATAGGTACTAATAGGATTTTTTTTTTTTTGGGGTAAAACTTGGGGTGACTTGTTCAGGCATGCGCAATAGGGACAGCGTCCTGCCAATCAAAGTCTAGAATAATTCATAAGCTTGGGGTAAAGCTATATCTAGATTTAGTATATGTGTTCAGGTGAGTTGCAAGGGTGCAGAGTCTGCGCAGTTTTGATAGGCGGAAGCGGAAATATGTTTTGTTTTGTTTTGTCTGTCTTCATGTCACAGCTATTTTATTTTGCAACAGCAGCCTAAGAATGATTAAAAATTATATACACGGTGTTATTTTTCATCCTTGCCATATTCACAGAGATAAAAGTAGGGAACAATACCTATTGTTTAGATAAACTAGAGACTCCCATAATTAAAGTACACTAAGTTTTTAGTAAATTTGGTTTTGCAGTACACATAGGAATAAACCGATTTTGTCTCGAACGGTACGCGATCACTAATCAAGTAATACTACAAACTCTTTTGTGCCGATGAATAAGAACAGTGATGTGCATGCGTTTCGATAATAAGTGTTGTGTTTAATAGATTGTCGATAAAATAAAATACTCAAGATTAAAAAAAAATAGAATTAGGTCTTTCTTTTTTTACTGATTTGTTATCATTGTCAGTGATATAGTTACCTCTGTAAATATGGCAAGGATGCAAAGTAACACCGTGTATATTGTATTGTATATATTCCTATTGCCTATACTGGATGACTTTTTTTACCGTCAAGAAAATAAACGTGTGAGATAGGTAAATGATAAAGGTGATAACATGATAATTAAAAAAAAACGTTTAATTTTTTATTTTATTTTTCAACTATTAATCCTCATAACCATCTAATTCTAAGTTAATTTTGACTAACAAAACATTAAAAAAGAATATTGGTAAAATAATAAAAAAAATATGAAACCGACCAAAACTCAAACGCATTCACTGATGTATTCTATGTTTATGCATATATTTGGACATTCCAAAATTTATAAAATCAGTTGTATTTTATAAACACACTCACATAATATCACATAGTTTTAAGTACAGAACACACAGTATTTTTTTCCTGACGGTAAAAAAAGTCATCCAGTATATAACGCCAATAAAGTGATGAAATACAATTTCTTAAAAATAATGATTAAGGTTACATGTTACAATAGAAGCAATAGGTACTTTTTAATTTGCACATTCAAGTTAATTAAATAGACAAGTGAAAACATGATAAAACTCAAGCCTAATAAATCAATAACACCAGTGCGATTCCGCTTTCCGCTCCGCTTATGCGTTTGTACCACAACGTGCTATTAATTACTACGTCTGCCCCTACCATTGATCTGACCATGCGTTCGACGCTTAGAACGCAATTTATTACATTTTGGGGAAATGACTTTTGTATCTAAAGGCGTACAAAAGCCATTACGTGACTATCAAAATTGTAATGTTGTGTTTATTTTTGTTCAAGTTTGAACATATTTGAAACACACTGTTTATATCATAAAATGTACTGTAAAGACCTGAGAGCATTTTTCATTCATTCTTTAGTCGGAGTAAGACATGTGTACCAGCGCTCAACAGGTATCGTCGCTGAATGAACTCAGCTAGCCGGTCCCGGCTAGCGAGTCCCGGACATTTGCGCATGCGCTTTAGACAAGCGCCTAGTCTAGATTTTGTTCTACATAATAGCCTAAGTTCAGGCTTGTCGGAATGGTAGCGACACGGATATGTACGAAGCGATGTGTTATAGGCTGGGGCGAGCATTGCATTTTTCGAATTGGGGTAAAATTTTATCACAGTCAATGAAATAACTAAAATAACACGTTTGTTGTATGGGAGCCCCCTTAAATATTTATTGCATTCTGTTTTTTAGTATTTGTTGTTATAGTGGCAACAGAAATACATCATCAGTGAAAGTTTCAACTCTCTAGCTATCATGGTTCATGAACCATTCATCTCATGAGATACAGCCTGGTGACAGACAGACAGACGGACAGGGGAGATTTTTTTTTTAGCAGAATTAGATATTCTGTAAGCAAACAATTTATCGGGTGCATTTAATTGCATCGCGCATGCGCGCATATTAGGTGGCGGTGTAGCTGCGATGTGAGTTACCAGTAAGCTCGGAACTGAGCGCCAGTTCAGACGTGGGGCTCAGCTGCGGGTTTACTCTAAAACACTAACACACGCCCCTTACCACTACAGAGGGGGAAGGGGGGGATATTGTCTATACCAAGTATAGCCAATCAGTCGATCGCGGCTATTAGTCCAGTCGATCGAGCCAAGGCAAAAAAATATTAATTGTATATTTTTTTCGTATTATTTCTAGTGTAAATTCATATAAATGTAAGCAGTTTGGCGGATACGGTTCTCTTTTTCCGCCGTCATAGGCACGGGGATATAGCTCAGAGGCAGAGCGTTCGACGGCAGATCGAAAGGTCCCCGGTTCCAACCCGGGTGTCCCCCCCTAGCTAAGCGAATCGTATATTTATTTGTTGATTTTTAATTTTTCGATTAATTCTTTTGATTTATGGCCTACCAAATATTTTACTTAACTGAAGGATAAACACGATTTTTGACATGATTTTCAAGCACTATTACCCTCTTTATATTTTTATCCATTGCATAACTTTATCCATACATTGTGAAACAGGACCTTATTCTTTTCCACTTGTCATGCGCGTAAAGTTAATTTTTTGTTGGATAGCTGACTCGTCAAACTTCGTACCGCCTAACAGTAATTATTTTCGTCAGCTTTTCCAATGTTTTTCTATTATTTTCGAATAAAAAAAAACTTATTTTTTACTGATTTGTTTGACCCCAAATAACTCTTTTTGTCAATAAAATTAGATACCAAACTTAGTCTTAACGGGTTAGAAGTACCGCTCATATTACAATGTATACAAGTTTATTTCAAAGAGCGAATATTCGTTTCTCTGACTTAGAAGACTAAGAAATCTGGTTGTAAAGTCCATTGCGAGTGATCATTCAATAGGCCAATTCATCTCGTTATCCAGTTGTTGCTTCACTTGTGTTAGATAGATAATAGTTTATACAGAACATTCGACAAACTTCGACCCGTTACATGTATTTACGACCTGGTTAGTAAAAACAAAAGAAATCACAAAAAAACACATGACGGCCTTACTACAAAAAGATAGACACGTGTTGAACACCTGTTTACAGATAAGTCAACTATTTTGAAATGTTTGTTAGTAATATAAGGTCCGATTTTATTAGAGTTCATCCTGTTAACCTGTGACTATATAGGTGAAAAGCAATCGTAAAACCAATTTTCAAATGTGTACCATAAAAACTAAAAAAGTTAAAAATCAAAAACATCGACTTCATATTGCATAAACTCGTCCTATCTTTGCTACGTTTAACCATCTGATTATCCGTCTTATTCCTTCCCCTTGTACAGAGCGAGAAAGAGTTGAATATAGGACGAGTTTATGCAATATGAAGTCGATGTTTTTATTTTGTAATTTATTTTTAACTTTTTTAGTTTTTATGATAGACATTTAAAAGTTGGTTTTTACGATTGCTTTTCACCTATATAGTCACAGGTTAACAGGATGAACACTAATAAAATCGGACCTTATATGTCTCGAATGTCAGATGTGTCAACATTTAAAATTGGTTGATTAATTTTAGACAAGTGTCCAACGCTTGTCTATCTTTTTTGTAGTAAGGCCAAAATTGTTTGTTTGCAATAGTTTAATCAAACAAAGAGTAAGAAATAATATTACATAAATACCATAGTCGCATCTTGCCACTCGCCTTTGCTTTTTTCAAATCAAACCTTCATTAAGTAATTTACCTTTACCAAATCAACTAATAATATGACAACAGTCGGGATTTGTCCTCCCATCATTATGTATTTAACCCACTACAACCCCCAGTAGTAAAGTTTTTACCCGACTACGGCGAAGCCAAAAAGGGGTAATGATTTTAGCAGTCTATTGTATGTATGTTTGTGTGATCCACCGCAGTGCCTAAACTACCAACTGAACCGATTTTAATGAACTAGTTGTCAATAGATTCGTAATAATGGCCCGGATAAAATAGGATAATACGAGTAGTATACATTTTATTAAAATTTTATAGGACAGAATTTAAACCTCAGATCCTAACTTCGAAAAAAATAAAACTGAGATAATCACCAAGGTCTAAGGCAGGGATGGCGAACCAATGGCACGCGTGCCATTAGTGGCACGCGATAGAATATTTTGGGCACGTCACTGATCACAAAACTGCACCGCACCCAATGATCACAATGTCAAAATTATTTGATGGCACATCTATGACCTCAATAAACATTTCTTTTAAAAAAATGGCACGTTGTTACATAAAGGTTCGACATCCTTGGTCTAAGGTCTTGGCAAGCGCATTACAAATATCTAATAATATCATACTGTTTAAGTCAAATTTAAATATATCCTTAAAATGTGGTCGTACCTTTTTAAACTTTTTTACGTAGCCGGGTTACTTATAGTTTTTAAACTTTATAATTTTAATACATATTTCTACTCATTTTGTAGTTGATATCAGACTGACATGTCTGAAGTTGTCAACGATTAGAAGTTCTTATAAGACAACATTCACACATAAGCTCCTTAGAACTCCTTTTAACGACTGAGTTCAGGCTAGTGCAAAGACTACAATTGAGTGATATTCGTAGTGATTTTATGGTAAAAGTGGATTCTAATTTTTGTATTTTTTTTTTGTATGTAGTCACAAATCTTGTATCAGGTTTTTAGGAACAAAAATAAGGTTTAGGATAAGAACATCAGGATGTACAAATTTGTTTAAAGATACCAATAATTAATAAACATGGATATGAATGCTTGCAACAAAACAATCTGAAACTGCATTGATCATTCATTGTTTATCATTGGTTAAGACTTGACAAGAAAGCAGTAAGCAGGTAAGGTAAGAAAAAGTAAATGGTAGTAATGCTCAACAGGTCTTTACTGAATGAATGAATGAGCCCTGGCAAGTCCTTGCCACATCACGCATGCGCGATTGAACCACCACGCGATTGGCACCCAGACTAATAAGTTCAGTCTTGTCGGAATGGCTGCAATATGGACACGAAAAAGGCGTTTAAACGTCATAAGCTGAAGCGAGTTATCTGTTTTATTAAATTGGTTTAAAAGTCCCTATCCTATGGCTCTCGTTTAAACCAATTTGTTAAAACCGATAATAAAATGAGCGGATCAGATTTAAGATTGAACGGGAGAAATAAAAATACTATTTCGATCCTTTTGCTTTCTAATCTAATTGTTTAAAAAAGTGTTAATAGTACATTATCATAATGTACTATTAACACTTTTTTGTGTGCAAATTTGATTATTATACACGAGGCATTATTGTAAGCGCGAGCCGCAGGCGAGCGCGGTAAGGAAGCCGAGTGTGTAATTATCAATGCACACGAGTTGCATACGACGTTTTTCAACACAATTGCGAGGAAAAAAAAAATCAAAAACTAAAAATACCTTCTCCGAATAAGACGGCTTTTTGCTGTTTTTCCACTGATTGAGTATTTCGTAAGCAGCTAGGTATTTTTCTCTGGATTTTGACGGCAACAGCATCACTCGCGTTTCGTGCCTCGATAAGTATTTCCGGCGCGTTAAATTAATATTTTACTCGTCTTCACTATTTGAGGTAGATATTTTTGATAGTAATTATCCACACAGCAACAACTTTACTAAATATTTATGGAAAATGACACGTAAGTTTTGTTTTTTTCGCGCGCTGCACTTTCAATGCGCGCGCAGGTTCAATAAAGGCACAGGAAGAACCGGCTGTTCAGCCGGAGCAGCAGCAATATAAAAAATAAAATAAACTATAATTTATTGTTTCTTAATTAATGGTTAAGTTAATTTGTGTTTATTAATATACAATTTGATAAAATGAAATATTTATTTGTCATCTTTGCTATCAAATAATTTAATATTGGTAAAATATTCAATGTTCTTAGACATAAACTTTTGCTGGATTTAAAAAAAATAAGTTTTTTTTACCACACTAGTGCGATAATATTATTATAGCACAAGTGCGTAATATGATGAATTATCAAACTAAAAACGGTGTTATAAGAGTCCATTTACGAGCAACTGTGTTGAAAAAATTATTTATGCTCTTTTCTACGGAACTCTTCAAAAATCAAAGCTAAAACTTCTTTAAACCATTTACAAAGTTTAATTACCTAACTATAAACGGTCTACTAAAGTTTGATTCTATTGTTTTATTCAAATATTGTTTTAACTACTATGTTTTAAACTGTAGTTAATATATTTGAAAGCGGTCCATTGATATTCCCGCTACCTCCTTAAAAACCGCTGTTTCTCATGCCCAAGTCGCAGTGTCATTACTGGTGCGAAAACATGCACTAAAAGTCTAGGGCTCGCGATTGGCTGGAGTCAGGCAGGACACAGCGCAGGCGCGAGCGGAGGCCCAGGACGAACATGAGGACGGCTCAGAAAGCGCGGGCCCAAGGTAGAGCGCGCATCCTACCTTAGGCCCGCGTTTTTAGCCAAAAAAACTCAGTGAAACATCACAAATTTATTTATGAAACAATGTGTTTATAGCACGATTTGCGATTTCAGTAGCGGCATTTTTGTTCTTGGGAGAATTACACATTCTTTCATCAAAAAATATATATTAAAAGATGAATAAATTTACGTGTTACCATCGCGCATGCGTGAAATGAGTGCGCGGTGCGACGACCGACGGCCGACGATCTGTTGCCGTCCGTCAGTAAGCTCGGAACTAAGTGCCCAGTGCAGACTTGGGGCTTAGCTTCGGGTTTACTCTAAAATTTTGAAACATACCCCTTCCCCCCCCCCCTCCATCGCTAGGGTTAGGGAGAGACGGTTTCCATAGATCATGTGTGGAACCTACCTATTTTGATTTAGATTTTTGTCAAAATCAAGATTTTTTGGATAAATAAAAAAATATTATTAATTGTTAATATATTGTATACCATGTCCGTCCGTCCGTTTGTCTGTCTGTCAGCGGGTTAGCGAAAAACCTTTGACAAATTACAAAAATAGCCCTATGCTTTCTTTGTTTTGCATTGAAGATATACCTATTGTTTATAAATACAATTTTATATATATATATTGGACAACATCACATACATTGCTCTGATCCTAAGGTAAGTAGCTAAAGCACTTGTGTTATAGAAATCAGAAACAACGACGGTACCACAACACCCAGACCCAAGACAATATAGAAAAGTTCGTTTTCTACATTGACCCGACCGGGGATCGAACCCGGAACCTCAGAGATGGCGGCGCCATTAAAAGTCCGGCGTGCTCGCCTCTCGGCTACGGAGGTCGTCAAAGTATTGTGTGCAACTCCCGCATCAGTTATTCCTACCTTTGGTAATGCAACCAAACTTCATCTCATGCAATGGTTTGTTAATTAATTCTAAAATTTATGAGATAATTGTAGGCCATCCAAAATATTTCTCTCTCTCTCTCTCTCTCTCTCTCCCTCTCTCTCTCTGTCGCTCTCTCTCTCTCTCTCTGCCTCTCTCTCTCTCTCTCTCTCTCATCTTTTCAAATATTTAACTAAAAGCTAGCTGTATTGATATAAATAGAGGTAACATTTAGTACCTAATTATGATGGCGTTAATTCCCGTTTCATTGAGTTTTAAATTATGCAACGCGAAAGTTTAAAAGTAATTGTATTTATATAGTTCTAAAGTTTTGAATCATTATTAGGGCCGATTTTTCAATAGCCACATATCTTCAACTGACGATTAAGTTTGACATGTTGACTGTTTTAGTTTTTAATATGTGTCAAAATGACAATTTTATTTTGGATAAAAGAAAAGGTATACTAGCTATATAAAACACATAATTACAGCCACGTTTAATTCGAATTTCGTTGCCTATGCAATGCTGCGATGAATTACCCACCGACATGCCGTTTAATTTTAAGTAGAGTCGTAATCGTAATCAATAACATAAAAACCGGCCAAGTGCGAGTCGGACTCGCGCACGAAGGGTTCCGTACCATTATCTGCAAAAAAAAACACGTTTTATGTATGGGAGTATGCCCCCTTTAATATTTATTGTATTCTGTTCTTTAGTATTTGTTGTTTTAACGGCAAGAGAAATACATCATTTCATCTTTCTAACTATTTCGGTTCATGAGATACAGACTGGTGACAGACGGACAGACAGACAGACGGACAGCGGAGCCTTAGTAATAGGGTCCCGTTTTACCCTTTGGGTACGGAACCCTAAAAATGAAAATACATACGTATAAAAATCCGAAATTGCTACGAAATCGCTTTCAGCCGTAAACTCGGAACAAATAAGTAAAATAAAAAGCAATCGCATCGAAACATAGTTAAATATCAATGAAAATGTGAAAGATCTGCAATAGTATAAACATGAAAGATACAAATTCGCAATCGCATTTTCTTATTCGCTCTCGCTGTTTCATTTCATACCTACAACTTGTTCATATCCAGAGCCATAGTGGTCCAGCCTTAATGGCTGCTCTCACTTTAATCATGTTCCATTAGGATTGTAGCTGCTACGTCCTACTGCCAGACCGGCGTTGCTGAGCAATTACGACGTGGCACTGGGGACCTCGCCCCACTTTATATTAAACAACTAACTTCGTGCTATTGCGAAAGCTGAAACGAGTAACGAGGAGTAGCGTTATGACGGCTAAAAGAGCGGAAACGTTTAGATTTAAAATACTATTTACAAAATTAAAATATATAGTGGGATGTACACTACCCGTCCCACGTCCTGCGGGGTCTCCGCTGAAAACCAGCGTCGTTATGGCTCCGGCTGTAACGACAAATGCTGAGCTATATTTGATTCTGTTTGTAATTGTGCTTATGTGTCAAATACATGTTTTCTATTCTATTCATTTATTGAAAGAAACGGCACAAATACAGGCACCTTTGTCAGCCTGATTTTATTACAGGAAATACAATTACAAGACATGTAAGTGCGAGCTAAGCAAGTTATTAAGCCTATGCACTCTTTTCGTTGAAGTAATCTTCAACTTTGTAATATCCTTTTTTCATAAGGATTTTTATTGTGACTTTTGAAATCATAAATAGGCAAGTCACCAAGAGTTTGTGGTACTTATTGGATATTTAAATACATTTCCCCGAAAATGAATTACCAACCTTTTTTTAATTTAAAACTCGAAACGACAAATTTATTTTTATTTCTGGTATTATAATGATGCATTTAAGACTAATCGAACTTAGTTTTTTCATAACATACATAATATAAAAAATATGGCGACGCTACTGTTAATATATCAATATCTTTGAAAACCTCTCTCAGAGAGTCGCGAGGCCCAATTCAGTATATTGCACGTACAGCTCTTTTCTGCAACACAGATTGATTCAATGTCAGCATCTGACAACAAACTATGAAAATAACTTAAGTATACTATAAAAATAACTAAAGTATAGTGTTGCCGTTTCGACATCAGTTAAAAGCCTTATTTTCCTCACAGTATAAGCCGCCGAACTGAGCCTTCCTGACAAGTCAATTATATGGACCCCATTGCAGTTGGGATTCAATTGTAATTCCCAAAAAGGTTGTTGAATTGATTGCATCTATAAAATGGTCTGACTGATATTCTTTGGCTTGAGCTGATTAACAGAACAACACGTCCACTGTTGTTGTATTTAAAATCGCTCCTCTTAATCCTATCAGTCGCAACCTAATCACGTTCGTTCTGAATACAGGCGCTATCCAACCATCTAGTGTTCTAAAGTTTCCCAAACGAATCCCTAGGTGGCACTATTGGCACTTAGTTCGCGCAAGTAATGTATTTTATCTGGGTTGACCTAATATATAAAACTTACCGAGTGCATACTGCGCATGCGTCAGATTAGAAAAATAGGGTTGGGACTTCTGTGGGAATAATGTCGATCTGACGATACTTTTCCTTTTAGGAGAATCCGTTGGTTGGTCCATGGTTCCGATAACCATGCCAATGAGGATTCAAATACTACGTAATCAGAGTCGGCATTCTAGTAGTAGCCACTGAACCGGTTTATGGAAGAAAATTGTACCGCACTGGTAATTTGAAATTGTACCAACATTTAAAAACACAACTGTCACACTAATTGACAAATAGGGCTTGACGAAGCTGTATCGTTCTTATCTATCGATATCGATAAATCCGCAATCAATCGGTAGGTCGGGTGGATACTTTTTACCATTAAGATATGTCAGTTGTATGTACTAAACTAAAAACAACAATTAAATTAAACGTATTTATTACATTATGTAATACAAAACATACCAAAGCTATTTTTTTTTACATTAATATGAGTTATTATTACTCTAATGAATCTTCGGCGGATGCCACGTAAGCCGTGAAGTTCACTCGTTGTAAAAATCCCATCCCATATTTGGTTGACCTTAAAACTGAAAAATAGATAGTCCTCTTAAGTAAGCTTGTACAAAACATTATCCTGCATTTTTATCCTTGAGTACAATATATCCCTTACTTGGAAAGTTACAAACTCTTACCTCTTATTATTAGTGGAGATTTCCCAAACACTATACACATTTTGTTTTTGTATAGACCGCAGCTAACACAAATTGCAGTTTAGTATTTACATCGTAGGTACAACTATTGCTGTAGGTGTGTGTATAATTATATTTGGTTGACCATAAAACTGAAAAATAGATGAGTCCGTTAATGTCAGCTTGTACTAAACAACCATTTATCCAGAATTATTGTCCTTGGGTAGAGTTTATCCCTTACTTGGAAAGTTACAAACTTTTACCTCTTAATATAAGTGGAGATTTCCCACACACTATACACATATTCTGCTTTCGTATGGACCGCAGTTATCAGAAATTGCAGTTTAATATTGACATAGTACAACTATTGTTGTAAGTGTATAATTATATTTGGTTGACTTTAAAACTGAAAAATAGATAACTCCGTTAAAGATAGCTTGTATAAAACAACCCACTATCCAGCATTTTTATCCTTGAGTTTTCCCTTTCTTAATTTAGGGACATCATCTGTGAAAATTTAAACTTTCTATCACGGTTCATGAGATACAGCCTGGTGACAGATGGACAGACAGAAAGACAAACAGACAGACGGACAGCGGAGCCTTAGTAATAGGGTCCCGTTTTACCCTTTGGGTACGGAACCCTAAAAAACAAACATAAAATCAAATAAATTACCTTTTTTGGTTTTATCAGGTAAAACAAAAATGGGAATGGGAAATTCCAAAAGGGTTTGATCAGGTAGTGGTGGCATGTTCAATTGCAAGGAAGGTACGGCATTCCTGTTTAATCGATTGCATTGTTTATTATAGGCGCCTACAAAGTGGTTTCCACACAAAAAAAAAATCATTTAACTTTTGTATAGGTAAATAGGCAACATCTTCGTTTCCAGTTAATTTTACCCATAAACGGCATCTAAAATAAATAGTAAATATCTTGTATCGTCAAATTAAGTAAATGTATTGGTGTACTTACAAAATAAATTTCATTTATCGATAATTTAATTTCATCACTATCGTTTCAATAATAAGGCACGATTAATGCAGATTTATGAGAAAATATCAAATCTAGGAGTGCACTTTGTCGTTGCAAATTGCTATTAACACGGTCAAAACAATACATAAACTCGAAGGATAAGAAATATTTTAAAATATCTCATATTAACAAACCTGGTAGGATCAAGTGGAAATCTGGCCATAAATATATTACAAGCACTTTTATTAACGCGTCTGATCCCACAAACTTCACATTTTCGTAAAGACTTTCCCATTTTGTATTGATTGGCACGAAATTTTATAAAATTTTTAAATAAATCGCAAACAACTCAAACAATTATCCAAAATTGGCGCGACGATGACAAATTTCTACAGATTAATCAAAGAAACTTTACAATGTTACCAACACTAAACATAATTATTATAATACGTCTAAATTTAATAGTAATCATGGAACTTGTAAGCCCAATGAATCAATACTCATTTTATTATGATAGGGTATTTTTATATCTCAATGATAGGACAAAGTAAGTTCATAAATACATACTAAAAATACTAAAATTGCGATTGTTTGGTATGTCGACGGCCTGAACCATGCAACCTATTGAAAGAAAACATTACCATTTAAGACACCGATTTTTTTAGGGTTCCGTACCCAAGGGTAAAACGGGACCCTATTACTAAGGCTTCGCTGTCCGTCTGTCTGTCTGTCTGTCCGTCTGTCACCAGGCTGTATCTCAAGAACCGTAATAGTTAGAGAGTTAAAATTTTCACAGATGATGTATTTCGGTTGCCGCTATAACAACAAATACTAAAAAACAAAATACAATAAATATTTAAGGTAGCTCCCATACAACAAACGTGATTTTGGCCATTTTTCATCTCGTCATATAGTTTACCTAGCGATCTATTTGTTCTTGCACACAGAATATCTATCAGGATTCTGTGATACCAGTAGGTAATTCTCAATACTGGAGTGTATCGATATATTTTTTCCCGTGCCTACCGCAGAAGCTGGCGGATGCGGCAAAACCGTCCGGCAGTAAGCTCAAAACTAAGCACCATAGTTTACAGGGGCTTAGTTTGGGGTTTGCTTCAAACGCTACAAACAAACAAAAATGAAAGGTTGCCATACGTGCCATAAGCTATCTACTCCCATCCAGACTTAGCAAAATTATCATCATCATCACCAGCCTATAGCAGTCCACTGCTGGACACAGGCCTCTCCAAAAGGAGGATTTTGCCATAATCGCCACGCTTGGCAGGCGGGTTGGCGATCGCAGTTTGGCCAATGGTGGAGAGGAGACGCTGCTGCCTGTCTTCTTAAGGCGGTTCTCCTGTAGTCGCCTCTTACGACACCCATAGGAAGAGAAGGGGTGGTGCAATAAGTTTGTAGAAAATTTACAAGGTGTTTGTTTCTATCTCTTATACGAGTATTAGATGAACAATCTTACAGGATGATAATTTGAGGAATAACATATTTTTTCGGCTTTTTAATGTTGATCCCATTTCATTGTTAGAATTTTTGACGATAGGTACAATCAAAAAAATCATAGTAGATTGGTACCTACCTAAAAAGTGGCATATTAGTACCTACTAATGTGCTACTTTTTTCCCAATAAAAGCACCTTTCGTAATGTGTATATTTGTGCATTGTATTTCTTCAAATTCTTGGCATTAGCACCTGATAAAAATTTGATGTAAGCAAGAGTTAAGAAAGAAGCGTTTTTCTGACATGATATTCTGTCCACAGAGTGCGGATGCCACCTCGCCGGCACGCTCGGAGGGCTCGGCGCGTGCGACACTCGCAGCGGACAGTGCGTGTGCAAGATGCACGTCGGCGAGCGGCAGTGCGACCAGTGCCAGGACGGCTTCTACAGGCTGGAGAGCAACAACGTGTTCGGGTGCACTGGTGAGTACAGTGCTGTGTGAGGTGTCCACACAAGGCGGATGTCACCTCGCCGTGACGCTCGGAGGGCTCGGAACTTGCGACGCTCGCAGCGGACAGTGCGTGTGCAAGATGCACGTCAGCGAGCGGCAGTGTGACCAGTGCCAGGACGGCTTCTACAGGCTGGAGAGCAACAACGTGTTCGGGTGCACTGGTGAGTACAGTGCTGTGTGAGGTGTCCACACAAGGCGGATGTCACCTCGCCGTGACGCTCGGAGGGCTCGGAACTTGCGACGCTCGCAGCGGACAGTGCGTGTGCAAGATGCACGTCAGCGAGCGGCAGTGTGACCAGTGCCAGGACGGCTTCTATAGGCTGGAGAGCAACAACGTGTTCGGGTGCACTGGTGAGTAGAGTGCTGTGTGAGGTGTCCACACAAGGCGGATGTCACCTCGCTAGCACGCTCGGAGGGATACGAGCTACGTGCTTACAAAACTCGCAGTGACTAGAAGAAGGGAACAAAGGTGGTGAGAGCGGGCGTAGTTCGTATTCATTTGTTTGGAGATGATCTCGGCGTATTATTGAATGCGCAATAATATATTTACCAAGCCTGTGTGGTCTAAGATGCATGGAAATGTTAAATGAAGGTATTTCCTACAGTTATCTTTACAATTGGTCAATTTTTTATATAGTGCATTATACTCTCAACACTCACTCACTCTCTAATCTCCACCGTTTTGACACTTCCAACGCTGTATCCACCAGAATGCGACTGCGACATCGGCGGTTCGATCGACAACAACTGCGACAAGCTGACTGGCCAGTGTCGCTGCCATTCACGCGTCGAGGGCCGCCGCTGCGACCGCCCGATCCGCGCACATTACTTCCCGACGCTACACCAGTTTCAATACGAAGTGGAGGAGGGATTAACCCAGTCCGGCCCTGTCAGATACAGAAACAGCGAGACAGCCTTCCCTGGATACTCGTGGAAGGGATACGTCGTGTTCTCGTCGCTCCAGGTCGGTGTTTAGTACAGGAAAAAACATTTATGGCCTTACTACAAAAATATAGACTAGTGTTAAACACTTGCCTAAAGATTACTCAACCAATTAGAAATGTTTGTTAATAAATGTCTCGAATGACTAATGTGTCAACATTTCAAATTGGTTGACTTATCTTTAGACAGGTGTTTAAAACTGTCTATCTTTTTGTAGTAAGGCCATCAGGGCCTGTGTCACGTCACATATTGACGCCTAATTGCTCTGTAACAGATAAACATATGTAGATGATAAAAGAACTTGAATTTATGTGTACCTAATAGCGCTATTCGACGGTGGTTAAACGCAAAATTGTGTTTATCCTAAAGACAAGTAACAAATAGCCTATACAGAACTTACACAGAACTTATCCGTGCATTGTGAAACAAGACCTTAGAATTGCACAATATTTACAGTATACGGGAGTACCGTGTAACGGTTTGTTACACTATTCATAGTAAAATAAATAAATTAGAACTTATAACTATCGTAACAACTAAATAAAAACTAATCTAATAACATATAACTACAACTTAAATCTAATCTTAAATAAAGAACTTAAATAAAAAAATAGTAACTGCAAAAACTAATAAGTAAACTCGGGCGCAACTGTTAGTTTCAAGGTATCCGCGAGCGCGAACGATGAGTGAACACGTATAAACAGAAACAGGTTCAACCGAATGAGCGAGTTCGCCCTTGGAACAACAAAAATCAAAATCATTTATTTCTGTAAATTGGCCATAAAAGGCACTTTTACATGTCCCAATTTTTTACCTACCACTGCTTCGGGACTATTGTGGGCTAGTGCCGAGAAGAAGCAGCGCAAGAAACTCGGTCACTATTGTCAGCCTCTTTTAAAAATAAATAAATATTTTACAAGATTTGTTGTGAGCTAAGCAGTTTAAATCCACACATTTTTATCATTTATATAATCACTAACGGTGTAATAGCCCTTTTTCATTAGAGTCCTTTTAACATGCAATTTAAATTTCAACGGCTCGCCAGTCCACGCGAAGCAACTCTAACGCAAGGACGCAAGGACATACAGCTGCTGTGATAAAAACTGCCTACTCACGACGAACTACGAGCGTCGTAAATTTTATATTCCACGTCTACCAATTTTATTAACGTCTGTGTACCCCGATGTCGGGGTCCCGGTTCCCGTTCTAGTCTCGATTCTCCGTGGAAGCCCGGCCCTTTTCCAATATATTTTTAAAACTTTACACTTCTGCTGCTGCCGAGTCGCCGTCGTCAAGCCCTACCGGACCCAGCGTACGAGGACAGTGGTTTTGATTATTTTTAATACATTGTACTGTTCGGTTGTCAATTGCGGACCTACTACCTGAGCTATTTTGTTTAAATTAACTAAAATTATAAAACTATAAATTTAGACCCATATTTTTATTGTCTACCCTAAATGTTACCACCTCAGCTAAGGAGAGTACGGTACAACCATCTTTCAATAGTTCCACATGAAATGAGTATCAAATTCAGTATAAAAACTAATGAAAGTAGAATTACATGTTAGTAAAGTTTGTAAGTCTGGTCGGTCTTTGCCACCATGCTAAGGCTGCTCTGAATTAGTTCTAAACAAGCTATATTTTACTTATCTGAAGGTTATACACGATTTTCAAGCACTTTTATCCTCTTCATATTTTTACCTTTTACATAACTTTATCCGTACATTGTGAATCATGCCCTAATGGCCTTACTACAAAAAAGATAGACTAGGGTTAAACACTTGACTAAAATTAGTCAACCAATTGAAATGTTGATTTCTATAACACAAGTGCTTTAGCTACTTACCTCAGGATCAGAGCAATGTATGTGATGTTGTCCAATATTTATATTAATGCTTCCCCCTTAGAATGAGGTGATAAACATCGTGCACATCTCCAAGTCATCCCTGTACCGAATGGTGCTGAAGTACGCCAACCCACTGCGCGACCAGGTCCTCGCCACCATCGTCATCACACCCGAGAGCGTCGTCGACACGCAGCAGAAGTAAGTACCGCTACACAAACACGCAGACACACACACGCACACACACCCACACACACTAAACACACACACTAAACACACACACTAACACACACACACACACACACACTGACACACACACACACACATACACACACACACACGCAACACACACACCCACACACTAACACTCACACACACACACTGACACACACACACACACACACACACACACACACACACACACACATACACACACACACACACACACACACACACACACACACACACACACACACACACACACACACACACACACACACACATACACACACACACACACACACACACATACATACATACATACATACGATATTAATTAATAAACTGTATGTTTGCAATTTGCAAAAAAAGATTACCTATTGTTTCTTTTTTCCAAACACAAAACAAAATTGTTGTCGTTTGTTTTGTTTGGAACAGCTAGGGTGATTAAAAAAATGGCTTTAAAATCCGGTTATACAGTATGTTAATTAACGAAAGGCGTTCCCGTTAACCCGTTACATCATTATAACGTCAGTAAACAATATCGATCCGAACAAAAAAGTTTTTATTTTAAAAGATCACAAAAAAATAATTTGTGGTATGTAAAATTCAACACCCTATTTATGCCCACTTTCCCTCAATACCACCAAACGGCAACGTCACGAGACTTATGAATGGGATTTGAGCAGCTCAAATACGCTAGGTACTACTTTGGTCTATGTTGGGGATCTCATTAAGGGATAAGATCCAGAACGAGGTCATACGACATAAGACTAAGGTGACTGATATTGTCCAAAAATGTAGCAAGCTGAAGTGGCAGTGGGCTGGCCATGTCTGTCGCAGAACCGACGAGAGGTGGAGCAGGAAGGTTCTCGAATGGAGACCACGCTTAGGCAAACGTAGTGTAGGACGCCTCCCGGCTAGATGGACCGATGACCTGAAGAAGGCAGCCGGCAGCGACTGGATGCAAAGGGCGGGAGATCGTGCGCTGTGGCGCTCCTTGGGGGAGGCCTATGTCCAGCAGTGGACTGCAACAGGCTGATATGATGATGACTACTTTAGTTAACAGGAATACCTTTCGTTAATTAACATACTGTATAAAAGTAAAAAAAAAACACTAAATATATTTATTTATTACTCCCTTAAATTATATTTAATTTTGGCGGGGGGCCCAAAAGTAACCCAGTATATTCGGTATTTTTTTAAAGTTGATATAAAAATTGCTTCTGTTACTTACTTTCGTGACTTCGTTTTCGTTGTCGACCTCCGTAGCCGAGAGGCGAGCACGCCGGACTATATGGCGTCGCCATCTCTGAGGTTCCGGGTTCGATCCCCGGTTGGGTCAATGTAGGAAACGATTTTTTCTGTATTGTCCCGGGTCGAGGTGTTTTGGTACCGTCGTTTTTATTTTATTTCTATAACACAAGTGCTTTAGCTACTTACCTTAGGATCAGAGCAATGTATGTGATGTTGTCCAATACTTATTTTTTATTATTTTTTATTTTAACTCTCCAGATTCAGCGTTCTGTTCCGTCCTACTATGGAGCCTCAACTGATCACAGTGTCGGGCGAGAAGGAAATCGCGCCATCACCCTTCGTCATGAACCCCGGCAATTGGACGGTCACCATCAAGACTACCAAGGAAGTCATGATCGTGAGTATTAATATACGGGGTTATTTGCGTATGCCTCCGAGACTTGGTGCCTATACAAAACTGATATCAGGAAGCTAGACACCTTCCACATGCGGTGTCTCCGTAATGTCTTGCGGATCACATGGCAAGATCGTGTACCTAATGGTGAAGTTTTGCGTCGTTCGGGTATGGTCGGCGTGGAGGCATTACTCATGAAAATGCAGTTAAGATGGTGTGGTCACGTCCACTGTATGGATGACTGTAGACTCCCAAAGTCCGTTTTCTACTCTGAATTAGCTAGTGGAAAGCGCAAACGCGGGGGGCAGTATCTGCGGTACAAGGACGTTTTTAAACGTAACCTGGCCGCTTGCGGTATCTCCACTGAATGCTGGGAGGAGCTTGCTGTTCTCAGACCCGAGTGGCGTCATTCTGTAAAAAAAGGGGTAGCCAACTTTGAAGAGTGTCATCTGAAGGAACTCGACGAAAAGCGCCAAACTCGCAAGAATCGCCCTAAACCCAGCTACAACTACACCTATAACGCGGATGGACAGCTATTCTGCCCCCTATGTGACCGGGTGTTCAAATCAAAGTTTGGCTTCGCCAGCCACATTCGTGCTCACGATAGAAGAGTCTGAGGTCGCCATTGTCGGACACGACAAGGAGGACTATATATATATATATATATTTGAATAACATCAACAACCCCGCACGACTAGATAGCTAACATCATAAACAACAACATTTGTTCAACGAGTTTTATCATAACTCAAATCCATTAATTAATAATGATTTTCCAAGCTTTTATTGTACTGTCGTGACATTTGTAAGTCTATGATCCATTCACACACGAAAAGGTGACGCGTGTGATGCGATAAGAACATTCGGACGTAAAATTAAATTGATATTGTTTTTTTATATGAAAGTAAAATGTGTCAAATTATCAAAAGTAGAACAAATGTTGTTGGTTATGGTGTTAGCTACCTAGTCTTGCGAGGCTGTTGACGTTTTACAAATAACCCTGTATTGGTAAACGTCACAAGGACTACAAAATAAAGGTTTCGATCGTCCAGACGTTATAACCCAATAAATTAAAATTACCATCTACTTTATTTCAAACCTTTGATAATTTGTAAACATTTGAAAAGTTATTTACATTCAATAAGTTAATATGTCCGAGCGTACGAAACATTTTCGTAGTAAGTAGGCTAGTATCTACGATATCGGGAATAGTCAATAAATAAATAATTAATCATTGTTTATAGATGATCAAACGAACTTCTATGCATTGTGGTATAATGTACTAGCGTACTAGAGAACACATCTCGAACTAAATGTTTCAGCCGAGCATTGTAGCCCGGTGGACTACAAATTAATTGATTGAACAATCAAGAAGCAATTTTGACAACTTCAATTATTGACACTGACTGAAGCTTTGTAGTCCACCGGGCTACAATGCTTGGCTGAAACATTTTGTTCGAGATGTGTTCTCTAGTACGCTAGTACATTATACCTTAATGATTCTATGTAAAGTTGACTCGCATTCACCTCGATAATGTACCTTAATGTAAAATACAAACCGAAATTAGCTCGCAGCTTATTTCATTCTCGCGGCTGACTCGTAGTCACTCCACTCCATTAAAGTGGCCGAAATGAAGATGCTTCGGTGGATGTGCGGGGTGACGAGACTCGACAAAATCCGCAATGAATACATTCACGGCAGTCTCGGTGTACGCGACAACGCCGATAAGCTCCAAGAGAGTAGGCTGCGTTGATTTGGACACGTAACAAGGAGACCTCCTGAGTACGTGGGTAATGTGACGGCCAATCTGAACATCCCAGGGTCCAGACCCAGAGGGCGACCAAAAACAAGATCAGCAAATGTGGTCAAGAAAGACCTGTGCCTCTGCAACGTCTCCGTAAACGATGCGTCCGATAGGGCAAAGTGGAAAAGCAAGATAAAGAAAGCACACCCCACCATCAGATGGGAATAATAATGCCCAGGAGAGAGAGAAGCTGACTCGCAGTCAACCCCGAGTTAGCATATCTTGAAACAAATTAATTCACGATCAACACAATGAACGTAAAATTTTTCATTTGTTAAAGATGGCTGAAAGCAGAAACTAGGTTTCCACTGTGCACGTACCTTGATCAAGATTTGAGTCATTAGAGTCGTCGAACACAACTTACACAACCTGACTTCTCTATTATTGTAGCATCTTTTTCAATTTGTCTAATTAATATTATTTTATGTATTTTTTCTTAAGAGATAATTTTGACATTGTGCTTACTGCCAAAGCACGAAAAAAGGAATGACATAAAGAAAGGTGGCGCTAGTGAGGTTACCAGTAGGAAGACAAAAGTATACCTGTTCAAAAAATCAAAATACTTTTTCTCTCTAAATACGTGCGATTCTGCCTAGCAAGTTAAGGAGACTACCTGGTTATATAATATCTTCGAATGAAGTGACGAAGTATAATAACAATAATACAGGTTTTACAAAAGAATAGGACACTCCTTAAAAGCACGTGGTCAGATGCTGATATACGACAACCTTTCTTATGAGAGCAACATCGAAATCGTATTTTTTATATGCTCCATACATTATCATCGAGGTATACGAGTAAGTTTATATGGTGCAGCTTAAAAATCATCGATTTCGATGTCACTCCCATAGAAAAAGTTGTTTTTAATGACCATCTGATTACGTGGTTTAAGTATTGTCCTATTCCATTAGAATAGTTTGTTACGGGATTGCTACCATGTACCTTATTTTTGAGTTCCCGATATTTCGGCACTGTTGCAAGCGCCATGATCACGGAGTAACTGAAGATCTTGCGGGTAAGTTGTTAAGGGCAAACATATCGGTCTACCCTCTTTCGCTGTCTTTTATTGCACGCGTCGGTACCATTGTCTACAAACTCACTATTTTCTCGCACCTGTTCTCGACACACAACACTAACAGTATCTGACCGGGAAAAAGCAGTTTGTTGTTTTTTCCGGTTTTTGCACATACGAATCACTGGATTCCAGACACTTGACAATTTAAACCCATCCTCGCGATTGAAATTTTTGTACTTTGTAATTTCAATCGCTTCCCTGACCATTCTTGGTATGTAGTGGCGTTCTGTCGCAATGATCTGAGGGTTGTGAAACTCAATCCAGTGATTTAGACCTGATTCCAACAAATGTTCCGCGATTGCCGATTTCTGTTTGTCGTTGTTTTTGACCGCTTTTATGTGTTCCTTCATTCGGAACGCTATGGTACGTTTTGTTTGGCCGATATATGAACTGCCACAGCTGCAGTCAATCTTATAGAATTATTAAAACAATATATTGTCCTATTCCTTTATACACCCTGTATAAAAATAATGTATTTCACCCCAGGATTACTTCGTTTTGATACCCGAAGCATATTACGAAGCTACGGTGCTCACGAAACTGGTCGACAAGCCGTGCGTGGTTGGCGACCGAAGGCTCTGCCGTCACTTCGGTTACCCCAGCGTCCAGGGCCGGCCGACAGCCGAGCTGGTCACCCCAGTCACCGGCTACGTCGACGACAATATAGTAAGTATACAGGGTTACATTGAAAGGTAGTGCCAAATTTTTAGGGATCACTCGGAATCAGTAACTAAATCGATCTACGATATAAATGATCTAAAAAAAAATTTTTTTTTATTGTTACTATCCGCTGTTCAGAGATGGTAGGCGTAGATAATCTTGTCTCATTCATAAAAAAATACGCACGCACTATACAACCTATAACTGCAAAGTTCAATGCAATAATAGTCACAATGGCGCGCGAAAACAAACCTTAGCCTTCTCGATGTAAGGTACATTTCTAACAGCAGGAGCGTCCACGCATACCAGAGGTTCAAATTGACAACAAATACCTTAACCAGTGCACGTCTAGATCTTATTTTTAAAATCTGGCACTACCTTGCAATGTAACCCTGTATAAATAAAATTGGTTGTCTTGTCTGTAAAGTCGGTTTACGGACGATAATTTTACGTGATAATGTCATAAGAAAACATTGATGCTACTCGGACGCATCGGCCGATGGAGTGGAAGAGAGATAGATGCGTCACAAGCCGAACGCTTAGGCCGATCTTGCCTCTCTATCGCTTGATCCGCGCTCTCGCTCGCACACTCTGCTCAGGCGGAACGTGACACCTTCTCGTACATGCAGCTGGTCAGCGATTTGTAAGACATTATCACTTCATAAGTGACGACCTCCGTAGTCTAGAGGCGAGCCGGACTTGGCGTCTCCATTCCTGAGGTCCCGGGTTCGATTCCCGGTCGGGTCAATGTAGAAAACGATCTTTTCTATATTGTCTCGGTCTTGGTGTTGTAGTACCGTCGTTGTTTTTTCTACAGCACAAGTGTTTTAGCTACTTACCTTAGGATCAGAGAAATGTATGTGATGTGGTCTAATATTTAAAAAAAAATACCTTTAGCCGAATGCTTTAAAGTTTAAACTAATTAATACAAAATCAAGTCCAAGTCTTGACACGTTTAATGAACTTAATAATAATATGATATGTTTTATTGTCACACAGCAACTACAAGAACTGAACGCCTCTCCAAACACGATACCTTTACTGAACGACGCCCAACCCGAACTGGGCTACAAACTAACCATCGAGGAGCCCGGTCCGTACATACTTCTAGTCGAATACGTGACCCCCATCAATCGAAGCGCAACACCTGCTGAAGAGTACACGAACGAAACTAACTTGTTCACTCCCAAATGGACGGTCACAGTTCGAATCCAGTCGGGGGATGCCCCTGAAACCGCTGCCATTGCTAACTTGAACGAATGTCCGTACTCCGCTCCGTGTAGGCAAGTCGTCGTCGACAATTTAGCAAAGATATTCATCGTTAACGCGCTGAGCGAGGAGAATACTGTCTACCTGGATGTAAGTATTACTTGAGAATTTCGGTTATGCCACAGTTTATACAGGGTGTACAAAAGAATGGGACACTCCTTAAAACCACGTGATCTGCTGATCATATACAACATCTTTTTCTATGGGAGCAACATCGAAATCGAGAATTTTTTTTTTACCTTCTCCATACAAACCTACTCGCATACCTCGATGATAATGTATGGAGCATCTGAAAATAAAATCACGATTTCGATGTTGCTCCCATAGAAAAAGTTATTGTAAATGACCAGCTGATCACGTGGTTTAAAGGAGTGTCCCATTATTTCGTACACCCCGTATATCTATACAGTAAAGAAACTACCTATAAACGGTCAAAATGACGTACTCACACATGTGCACGCCTCAACAAGAAATCTCAGTAAAATAAGTGTACTCAGAGTCGGGGATGCCGAATACTGCCGATACGAGACGAGATGCTGTCAGTTGTCACTGTCGCTGTAGAACGTCAAAATTAGTATTTAAATCCTCTTCCGTCAAAGCTTTGTCTAAATTTCTATTGTTTTCAGTTCGCGCGGTTTTAAATCAACGTTATAAGCAACCCTAACGCTCCATTGACGTATTTGACGTATCTCGACAAACATGCCTAGTTTCCATACTGTATAGATATATGTTATGTGGTTATGCTCTCTCATAATTAGGGGCGTGCGGTGCATATAGGCAATTAGGCAGTGATCACCTGATCAGTGAAATGAGGTAGGCAGTAGGTACTGTAGCGGGGTTGCGTTGTCTCAGAGGTTTAAATAACTTATACCAATTATTTCGGATTCTCGTAGTATATTCAATCAAACTATATTCTAACACAATACATATCACAACTATACTTAGCTCTGTTATTCTGCTGGCTGCTTTCAATATTTCTTTACATTGTTATTATTTTCTGTTTATTAATTTATTTTAATTATTTCTTTTTGTTTATTTTTCAATTCTTATCATTATTCATAGCATAATTCATTGTTTTACTACGCGTCACTCAAAAATATTCAAATGCAGCTTTCATATTTCAAACATACCTTGGTAGACGTAGAGGTTTTACTCGTTTGCTTATAAACCTCTACAGTACTTACAAATGTGTGTTCTTGATGAAAACCAATGACTTTCGTCAATAAAACACATTAGTAAGTATCTACTGCCTACCTCGAAATAAAACCAATGTCCGCCATTGCTCATAATGGCTAAGGAATAAGAACATGCAACTTCTTAGTATATATCAACACTGTGACACACTGACTTACAGATAACGCAAATCCTTTGACCTACTAACTTGGACACACGCACGTATGCACGCACAAGCACAGTCTCTCTCTCTCTCACACACACACACACACACACACACACACACACACACACACACACACACACTCACACACGCACACACACACACACACACGCACGCACACATACACACACACACACGCACGCACACACCCACACACCCACACACACACACACACACACACACACACACACACACACACACACACACACACACACATATACACCCACATAAATACTAGCTAACGAGCATTGTCTTCTCATATCTGAATGATACCATAACCTGTTTGTCATTAGAGTTGACTTAAAATTTGTTTATTCCTGCTTGCTTAATGTACTAATAGTTTATTTAGAAAAACACAAGTGAAGTAGCGAGTTATTCCCACTACAAGTGTCTCCTGACTACTTACCGGGAAAACTCAGCAAAATATTGTAAACTTTATGAAAAAAACGAAATTATTATTATTATTTTGAGTAAATATACTCAGAGTACTACAGAGGTGCGATAAAATGAGATTTTTAGGGTTCCGTAGCCAAATGGCAAAGAACGGAACCCTTATGGATTCGTAATGTCTGTCTGTCCGTCCGTATCTCAATGTCATGTTCGTTCAAAAGTTGCATGCTATGACTTGAACTGCGAAGCCTACGTCTTATATTATAGGCCTATTTTTCAAAAGATAGATAACTTTTAGCTGACTATTAAAATTGACATTTTGACAGGTTTTCTATACAAAAACTGTCAACATGTCAAACAGGACCTGTTCCACAATGTGTACGGATAAAGTCCCAAAAAGATACGTCACAGTTAAAAATATGTCGAGGATAAAAGTGCTTAATTGAATGTGTCATATAGCGCTATTTGACGGTCGTAAAACGCATAAATAGTTTATCCTAAAGACAAGTAACAAATAGCCTATACAGAACTTATGCAGAACTTATCCGTACATTGTGAAACAGTTCCTAATTCTTTCGTTCCTTTCCTAAAAGTTCCGGGTTCGATCCCCGGTCGGGTCAATGTAGAAAACGAACTTTTCTATATTTTCTCTGGTCTGGGTGTTGTGGTACCGTCGTTGTTTCTGATTTCTATAACACACGTGCTTTAGCTACTTACCTTAGGATCAGAGCAATGTATGTGATGGTGTCCAATATTTATTATTTATTTATTTGAAAATCGGGCTTAAATCTTACAGTCTAGATAACCAGTTTACAATTTGACAGGGCGAGAGGGATTCCCTCACAGGAATCAAATCGGTGATCGCGATACCGGAGGACGAGTGGCACTTGGACTACATCACCCCGCGGCCATACTGTCTGCGAAGAGACGGCAAGTGCGAGCCTGCTGTGTTTTCTGCTGCTGTCGACTCTAAAAAGGTATTTACACCATCAAATTTAATCATCATCATCATCCCCCACTGACTTCCAGATTGGCCGGTTGTAAGCGGCCTGCATCCAGCATCGTCCTGCAACCTTTACTAGGAAGCTCAAAGTTGCACAGCGCGCTATGTAAAGGGCTATGCTCGGTGTTTCTTTGCGAGATCAAATCAGATATGAAGGGATCCGTGAACGAACAAAAGTCGCTGACATAGCCCGACGGATTAGCCAGCTAGCGTGGCAGTGGGGGGCACATAGCACGTAGAACTGACGGCCGAGGGGGCAGAAAGGTTCTCAAATTAAATAAATGAAGTAAATGAATAAACTATGCTTAAAATTGCACCCATTTTCTAGAACCAAACTAAGCAAAGATAGCCATGGCGATTAGACTTACAAAGTGATAAATAAACATACTTCTATTAATATATTTATAAACATCCATGCCTCAGGTACAAATAAAATGCTCCAGATAATGACGAAAACATTTGTTGCACTTTGTGGGATTCGAACCCCCCATCATATGGCTGTTTAGTCCGCGCATGAACCACTAGGTAATCAATACTTTGCCATTTTTGGACAGAAACAATATCGGCCCAAGTATACAACCCTGTGGTACACCTTCGTAGAAAATGTTCCAAAATTTAATGTAACCCATCAGGTGGAAATCGAGTCGGGTACAGGCGGTGACCGCGACGGGCGGCCACCCATCCTGGACAACTCCACCGCGGTGGTGTACCTCACTCCTGATGCGGACCCCGTATCCCTGGACTTCAAGGTGCCTTCGCCCGGGGAGTATATGTTCATCGTACACTACTACCAGCCTGACCACCCGGGTAAGTAACCGATAATCAAATGACGACCTCCGTAGCCGAGAGGCGAGCATGCTGGACTATGAGGCGTCGCCATCTCTGAGATTCAGGGTTCAATCCTCGGTCGGGTCAATGTAGAAAACAAACTTTTCTATATTGGGTCGGGTCTCGGTGTTGTGGTACCGTCGTTGTTTCTGATTTCTATAACACAAGTGCTTTAGCTACTTAGTTTAGGATCTGAGCAATGTATGTGATGTTGTCCAATATTTATTTATTTATATATTTCTTATTCAATCAGCTTAATATTGCCCTTGGTGAGGGTCTCTTATACTGAACTTAAATGATTTTAACTCTGACTAAGCTGACAATATGTCTTACAGTTTTGGATATTGACCGTTTTATATCTCTGACGTGCTCGCCTCTCGTGAAAGAATGAATATTGATTAATATTTGATTTGGGGAATATTGTTGTATTTTTGTTTTGTGTACTGAATAAATAAAATAAAAAATGAATAGGCAGAACATTCCCTCGTCTTACCAGTCACCCTGTATTTCCACAACGATGCAGACCACGTAAATCCTGTTGTCTGAACCTTGTGTTCTCCAAACAGCGAGCACCCTAGACGTGACGCTGACACTGGACGGGTTGAAGCACGACGCGACGATGTCCGTAGAACACTGCCCCTCCAACTCTGGCTGCCGAGCGCTGCTCAAGCTCGCAGACGGCAGGGACTACTTCCCCCTCAACGAGAACATCACCATCACCTTCCAGGTTTGTTACTATCATTTCATCACCATCATCATCACTGTGGGGCAACGGAATGTAGACCGGAATGAAATGCTGGCTCCACAGACAACTTTACTTCCTTGTTCAGTTCTTCTATATTTTCTTTAGTAACTAATGTAATGTCTCTTTTTTTCTTTATAACTCCAGAAATAAACCTTTATTCATATCTACAGGGTTACATTGCAAGGAAGTGCCAAATTTTCAGGGACCACTCAGAATCAATAACTTAATCGATCTACGATATAAACGATCTAAAAAACAATACTTTTTTATTACTATCCACTGTTCAAAGCTGGTACGCGTGGATAATCTTGTCTCATTCATAAAAAAATACGCACGCACTATCTCTGTGCAATCTAGAACTGCAAAGTTCAATGCAATAATAGTCACAATGGCGCGCGAAAACAAACCTGAGCCTTTTCGATGTAAGGTACATTTCTAACAGCAGGAGCGCCCGCGCATACCAGAGGTTCAAATTGACAGTTAATACCAAAAGCAGTGCACCTCTAGATCTTATTTTAAAAATTTGGCACCCCCTTTGCAATGTAACCCTGTATATTTGCATGTTTTTTTTATGGCTGGATAGGTGATCACATTCAATCATTTTCGATCTTCTCTACACCCAGTTCAATGGCAAATAAATGTTTCTAACTTTCCACTTATGGTGAACTGTGCGATCTTCTTCATTTGTAACATCTTAAATTCACTTTTCGAGCAAAAAAAAATTAATTTCAAATTTCCGAGATACCTCTTACTAAAAATGTATATCTGTTGTACCCAGGGCGCGGACACGAAAGGCCTCTGGCTGGATTACGTACTAGTGGTGGCAACTGCCGACTTCTCCGACTCCGCGCTCAAAGAGGCCAATGTTCTCGACTACACGCGCGAATTCATCGACAAATGCGCGAGGAACCATTACCACATCAGCTCTAATGACACTGGTTTGTTGAACGAGATTCTTGACGACTGTACATCGATGAATGTTACTATCAAATATCAATTACTCATACTCTCCACCCAGGGTTCTGCCGCGACGCCATGTTCTCCATCACGGCGGAATACAACAGCGGAGCTCTATCCTGCTTCTGTGACTTCATGGGGTCCACGGAACTTGAGTGCGACGTGTTCGGAGGCCAGTGCCCCTGCAGGCCCAATGTGGTGGGCCGGTCCTGTTCGGCTTGTAGAACTGGGTACTATGGGTTCCCTGACTGCCGGCCTTGTCATTGCCCTGCTACTGCTATATGTGACGACAACGGTGAGTACTGCTTCTGCTGATGCTGAATTTGTGTGTAATTGACCTTCCAGATATTGCTGGCTCCGTAGCCCTTGAAAGGAACCACGAAGGAACCAGGGGTATTGTTGGAACTATTAACTGGAATATTGATTAAGCTTGAATTGAAAATGCGATGAAAATGTTACACTAATCAATAAACAAATGACTACTTTTAGAAAAATAATTCCATGTTTTGAAAATAAAATTAATTTGAAATAGAATTATTAGCCAAACAAAAAATATTTCGAAATTGCCAGTACTGCAGAACGGCAATTTCATAGGTAAAGACCTATTATCAAGATTAGTGTGGTTTGAACGTTATATATTGTATCCGTTGGACAGGCATGTGTATCTGCCCAAAGAACGTGGAGGGCGAGAACTGCGACCGCTGCAAGCCTTACACGTTCAACTTCGACGTGCACCGCGGCTGCGACGAGTGCAACTGCAACCCGCTGGGTGTACTGGGCGACCGGCTGCAGTGCGAGCCGGACAGCGGGAACTGCGCGTGAGTTGATAGTACTCTTCTATTGCTTTCATCATCATCATTCCAGCCACAGGACATCCACTGCTGAACATGGCTTATGTTCCCCAGTTCCCCCAGTGACTTCTAGATTGACCTGACGGAAGCGGCCTGCATCCAGCGGATTCCTGCAACCTTTACCAGGTCCACCGTATGGGTGGAGGTTCCAGAACCATCGGCCATTCAGTTTTTTTTTTATATAAATAAATATTGGACAACATCACATACATTGCTCTGATCCTAAGGTAAGTAGCTAAAGCACTTGTGTTATAGAAATCAGAAAAACGACGGTACCACAACACCCAGACCCGAGCCAATATAGAAAAGTTCGTTATCTACATTGATCCGACCGGGGATCGAACCCGGAACCTCAGAGATGGCGGCGCCATTAAAAGTCCGGCGTGTTCGCCTCTCGGCTATAGAGGTCGTCTAAGTTCGTCTAAGTCGTTAAGTTCTGCGTGCTATGTGGCCCGCCCACTGCCACTTGAGCTTGCTAATCCGTCAGGCTATGTCAGTGACTTTTGTTCGTTCACGGATCTCCTCATTTCTGATTTGATCTCGCAATGAAACATCGAGCATAGCCCTTTCATAGCGCGCTGTGCGACGTTGAGCTTCCTTATTAGTATTATTCTTTCTCTATGCCCATAGTAAGAGGCCACGTTTCTGTTCCGTATGTCATCACTGGTAACCCACACTGGTTCTATCTTCTATTGTTTTACAAGCTTGTATTCAACTTGCGATGCGTATGTAACTGTGTTAGTTCGGGTGGAAACTTGCAAGTAAATTTTAAAGCAGATATCTTTGACCGATTGAGCTGAATTTTTATACACGTTTGGTTGACAATGCATGGTTAGCTATGTGATGTCATTTTAAAACCAACATGTCCCATGCTCCCCATGTTTCTGTACTGAGGGCCAAAGTCTGACAATCCCTAGCGTGGCTCTCCAAATCATCATGCCATCGTTTCTTTGGACATCCTCTACGGCGATTAGTTAACTTTTTTATTGGAAGTTATTCTTCTGCTTAAATACTGATATAGATAGTTTTTTTGCAATTACGCAGTTGGTCCTATGGAAAAATTTGCTGTATTTCACCCCCTAAAGGATAGTTTAATGATAAATTCTTCTTCCTTGCTTCCTCAAGACTTATGGTCATGACCACATAAAGCCATTTTCTGGCGCACCAATGCTCGCCACTCCACACGGTTTCCAGCCTTCCGGATTGAAGTCTGACTCTGTAGAGTTCCCTGGCACAGTTCAATGATAAATTCTTCTTTTTCTTTATCCTCGCTTACTCATGACTGAGAGTCATGACCACTTGAGGCCATTTTCTTGCGCACCAATGCTCGCCACTCCATATGGTTTTCAGCCTTCTGGATTGACGTCCGTTGAGTTTCCTGGCACTGATAAATGATCATTTTGAAATATGCGCTGACTGTCACTGCCCCTTATATCTAAGTTTGGTTTTGCGTGTCACGTGTGTACGGTCGCGGTCAGAAAATGAAATGACATGAAATTATTTATTCTGTATGTAGGCCCTCCTCCGGGCACTTATACACGTCCCAAAATATAACTTAGCCCTACCACCGCTTCGGGTTCGGACAGAAAATGTTTACCAGTTTTGAAATTAGATTATTTATCACACATTTTTACTAAATTCTAAAATTCCATATCAAGTTATTTATTACCTTTCAAACGTTGTTGCAAAAGGACGCATCAAAAATAACAAAGATAATTATTGATCACTTTCTGAAGAAACGAGTTTCTCGTTTCTTTATTTGTTGAAATTACATAAATAAGGTTTCCTATACATCGAACCTTGATAGTAGTCAGTCCATCTCCTAGAGGGATTGATTGTCATATCATAAGAAAAAAAAAATCTATCAATCAAATGATTATGAAATAGACATTTAGAACTTGTGACTTAAATGTGTGCATGCAATTGTGATCCTTCAGATGTTAAACATTTTCTGACCGCGATCGTACGTCGTCCTACCGCACACCTTATATGTAACATGTTAAATAACTCTCTCTCTTTGTAATCTCACAGTTGCAAAGAGAACGTGATCGGTCGAGTGTGCGACCACTGCGTGCCCGGCCACTATGCGTTCCCGGACTGCGTGGCCTGCTCGTGCGACGTGGACGGGACCACCGACGACGTGTGCGACCAGAACACCGCGCAGTGCTACTGCAAGCGGCACGTGCGCGGACAGGTCAGTGACACGGGCACAGTTGTAACGTTCCCGGACTGCGTGGCCTGCTCGTGCATAGTAGACGGGACCACCGACGACGTTTAGCTCGGGTGAAGATCGAAAAACCGTTGGCGAATGTCATTTTTGAGTGGATGATATGATATGATATGCTAATGCTAATGCTAATCAAAACCATTTGGCGAATTTACGCTTAAAGACTGTATTTTGCTATTTACATCACTTAGAATAACAAGATGACGTTTATTTTTACAAAAATACAATAATTAATTTCCTATTTATACGATCTCTTATCACGGACAAGCTAACATCTATCTTACGTCACAGAGTTTGCGCATGTGTTCGTGTATCCCGTGTCTGGGCATGAAAAATTACACTTATTTGAATGACAGCAAATGTCAAATGTGTGAGTGAAGATACGTTCACTGATCAAGTAGGTAATCACATTGTACAGGCTTACAAAATACGTCATCATATCAAAATTATAATAAAATGACTATAGTTTAATTGTTTTTTCACAATATTAGTTTAAAAAAACCCCTTTAAATCACTTTACATACTGCATTGTTGCAATAATGTATGTTTTATTATAAATTATACTAAGTATATCATTCCACAGGCTTGCAACGAGTGCAAAGAAGAATACTTCGACCTCCAGGCCGGCAACCCTGACGGCTGCACCAAGTGCTTCTGCTTCGGGAAGACCACCAGGTGCACCAGTTCCTACCTCTCCTGGGCTGCGGTAAGGCATTTTGTTCCATCATCATTATTTCAGCCACAGGACGTCCACTGCTAAACATAGGCCACTCCCAGTGACTTCCAGATCGGCCGGTTGGAAGCGGCCTGCAGCCAGCGGCTTCCTGCAACCTTTATCAGGTCGTCTGTCCACCTTGTGTTGTAAAAAACTTAATTTGAAGGGGGATAAGAAAATCCTTATAATATTCCTTCGCCGTCTATATAAATTGTTACTTCCAGATTTTCCGGCTGGAAGCGACCTACATCTAGAATAGAATAGATGGCGTTTATTGATCCATGATCATTTCTCTTGTTTTTACGAAACCATTGTTGAAATGTGTATGGTGATGCGTGGACTGCAATGGTTGGATTAATGGGCTTTCATGACACAAGTAAACACACACTAGTATGGTTTGAAATGAAAGAGAGTATGTACGGTTTACCGCACATAAGCAAAATTATATTGTTACAATTAATGTCTCATCATACGTCACACCTAATAGGCTAGTTGACACCACCAATCAATTGACATACTTTTTATGAGCTGTCAAAACGGATATCTTCCTTATAATTTGTATGGCGATATCGGATTATGACGTCACTATCCGATAAACTCAACTGCCTTACTTTTTTAAGATTTTAAAGCAATCAAAAATCTGTTTGTCTCATAAATGAAATTGTACTAAGTTATGGGGCCTAAAATAAAATGTCTGTTTTAATAAATGATGCCTTAGAATTATTTATGAATAGGGTCAACATCCCTATTAGGCCAATAAACTGTAATGTACAGTCAACAGCACGTCGACCTACCCCAAAAGTTAAAAATTCTCCAATAGATTTTCAACTTTAAGCCTGACATATAGAGATCATTTTCAAATGAGAAAATTTGACATTTTGTGGTAGGTCGACGAGCTGTTGTCCGTACACAGACATAACTTTAGTAAGTTAGTGCAATAAAGGCATTCATAGTGTTAGGTGTTTTATCATAATTACCCGCCCTATTATCAAAGTCAAAGTCAAAGTCATTTATTTTTGCAAATTGGCCATCAATGGCACTTTTACATTTCCCAATTTTTTTTTCCTACCACCGCTTCGGGACTACATATCGGCTGGTGATGAGAAGAAACGGCGCAACAAACTCAGTCACCTTTGTCAGCCTGGTTTTATTACAGGAAATACAATTACAAGATATTGTAAGTGCGAGCTAGGCAGGATATTAAGTCCATGCACTCTTGTCGTTCAAGTAATCTACAACTTTGTAATATCCTTTTTCCATAAGGATTTTTAATGTGGTTTTTGAACTTATAAACAGGCAAGTCAACAAGAGTTTGTGGTACTTTATTAAATATTTTTATACATTTCCCCAAAAATGAATTACCTACTTTCTTTAATCTGAAGCTCGGAACGGCAAGATTATTTTTATTTCTAGTATTATAATGATGTGAATCACATTTAAGGCTAAACGAACTAATGTTTTTTCTAACATACATAATATTATCAAAAATGTATTGTGACGCTACTGTTAATATTTTAATATCTTTAAAGACCTGCCTCAGAGAGTCGCGAGGCCCAAGACAATATATTGCACGTACAGCTCTTTTCTGCAACACGAAGATTGATTCGATGTCAGCAGCTGAGCCCCATAGCAATAGACCATACGACAATAAACTATGAAAATAACTAAAATATACTAGTCTTGCCGTTTCGACATCAGTTAAAAGCCTTAGTTTCCTCACAGCATATATCAATCTAACTACTTATCATCTTATCATATTAATATCATTCAACTGTAGCCTTACAGAGTATATTTCTCGCATTACACAGAAATACGGCAACTGACACTGTTTGATAGACACTGAAGAATAATAATTATTTATTTAAGTGCACATACAATAATTTACATGGTTGAACGGGAACACGTCCATATCGTGCGGTAGCCTTCAAATCAAATCATTTATTTGTGATACACAGGTGAAAATTGATGTTGTACATGATAAAAAGAAATGTGCTTGCTGTGATCAGCCTTGTCGGCATACAAATGTCTAAATATAAAAATATAAATTATGTCAGAGTATTAATGAGTTGTCAGACAAAAAAAAAATTAAGAAAATTAAAATATAATTATGATTTACGACAGTCAAACAGATATCGGAATGTTATTATTATTTGACTGGCTTTTCCTTACGTGGAGAGAGCGAACAACGAATCGACACAACAAGTGTTGTGTGTACAACCGACACAACTTTAGTTTAAGGAGGCTTTGTAAATTTTTGTTTTTAGCAATTCCATGCAAGGTTTTATTAAAGATAAATAACACTTGAAAAAATCATCGACCTCAGGTAGGACTCGAACCCACGTCCCATCGCATGCCGGGCGAGTGCTTTACCAACTAAGCTACCGAGGACGTCACGTGACACGATGAAATTTCTCAAGTGTTTCTTCTTCTTGTGTAATGTTGGTAAAGCACTCGCCCGGCATGCGATGGGACGTGGGTTCGAGTCCCACCTGAGGTCGATGATTTTTTCAAGTGTTATTTATCTTTAATTTAAGGAGGCTACCAGAACAACCAACAACTATTTTAAATAATATGTTTCCTACAGATTAGTGGAATGGCGGATTGGACCCTAGTCGGCATCGAATCAAACCGCACTCTATCGGTGGCCCCGTACAACTCGGGTCCGATCGCATACAACGAATCGACGATAGAGGCACAACTGTCGGGCAACAAGGTCGTCTACTTCTCCGCACCTGAGTATTATCTTGGTGAGTTTTGTCTATGGCAACCCTAAACTTGTGATAGAACGAAGTAACATTTTCATGTTTATTAATAGGCTAGTCGACACTACCAATTGACAGACTTCGACGACCTCAGTAGCCGAGAGGCGAGCACGCCGGACTGTATAATATGGCGCCGCCATCTCTGAGGTTCCGGGTTCGATCCCCGGTCGGGTCGATGTGGAAAACGAACTTTTCTATATTGTCTCGGGTCTGGGTGTTGTGGTACCGTCGTTGTTTCTGATTTCTATAACACAAGTGCTTTAGCTTCTTACCTTAGGATCAGAGCAATGTATGTGATGTTGTCCAAATATTATTATATTATAATCATTTGACATACTTTTTATGAGCTGTCAAAAGACACCTCTTCATAATTTTGTATGGCGACATCGGATTATGACGTCACTGTCCACCTTACTCTACTGCCTTACTTTTTATCGATTTTAAACAATTAATAAAGTCAGTTTTTCTAATATTTGATATTGTATTATTAGGCCTAAAATAGAGTGCTTGTTTTAATAAATGATTTATTTTATTTTATTTATGAAACTAAATCCACAGCTCTTAATGGGGAGAAAAACTAACTTTTTATCACGCCAGGGGCGCTTATTGTCTTGTACCTAGATCTGACATAACATCTGTCAGATTGTATGGAAGTTTGCAATCATTTCTGTTTGTTTACCATATTTTCGAGGATTAAAGTCGCAATGCAACAGTGTGGTGCTTTAAACTGTAAAATTGAAGTAGTTCATTTATTCCCTAAGGACTATAAACGCAAAAATCAGTGGGAATCTGCTTTACGGATTAAAAATTGCACGATTACTCACAGCATATTTCATAGAAGAAGACTTTTTTGGAAAAAGTATAATATACTAAACGGGTAACAGTTTAGTGAATTCACTGGCACTGAAACAAAAGTACAGAAACCTAAAAAGCCCAAATCATGACAAGCTTCATGGAGCAGTTTTAAACATACTAATACATTGAAAATATTAGTTAGTGCTTTACCCTGTCTTCTTCTTGAATTTATGAAGGACTCCACTACTTGCCTGTCTCTCTACTGTAGTGCTGTGAACTTTTAACTAAATGACAAAGCGGAGGCAATATACTTACAAAAGAGACAGAAAGAAATGTACTAGTTAGAACAGGTACCTCCTTTTCATAAAGGAAAATCTCAATTACTTACTAGGCCTCACTATTATGAAGAACTGAGAAACTCTCAAGCGCTGCAATTTTAGGGAATCTATTTATAAAAAAAATCAATAAAAGTCTAGGAAGTTATATCTGTTTTTTTATTATTATTTTCAAATAACCTTAAAATATGTTACTAACTTTAAATATACCATTACTTCATAATGATGCTTATAAAAAAAAGTTACATTTCACAAATGTGAGTATCATACTTATTACTAAAGAAATAGTATCACGACTACATGCTATGCATCAATCAAATTGCAGAATTTCCTACCAGTACAAAATAAATATCTATGTGTTTGTGTGTAGTAAGGAATTTTCTGTTTAAAGGACAACTCTCTAACACTAATACTTAACTAAGGCACAGTTATTTCATATATCAAGCTTTTTTTTAGTTTATACGGGTGCTTATTTTAATTATTGTATCTTTGCTTAGAAGTTTATCAAGACTACTTAGAAATTCACAATCCAATCCACGCTTGTCCACCACATATCCTAAATACACTTCCCATAATCTGGAGAACTTTCATGACCTCTGGTATTGAATTAGAGATACATGTTTACATCATGCATACATGCCACTATCCGCAGCGCTCACAATGGTATAAAATTAACTTTCTCCATCCTTGCTTTACATTATCCTTTCATGTATGTGATATCACCAGCAGAGTAGAGGTGGATAGTTAGGAGATGACATGCTTCATACACAACTTTTTGTTCCTTGCTGTTGTATCTGTGAAACAAAAAGCATCAGATGATGAATACTTATTATTTAAAAAGTGTATTGAATAAATATCAGGAAATTATTTGAATATACTTCATACCTTTCTAAATAAAGATGTATTTCATGTTTCCTTAAGCTAGGAAGTGGAAAATCGGCATCAATGTCTTTGAATTTTTCTATCGCCAGAGAGGCATATGCAACATCATCTGTAATGTTATAGTCAGCGCCAAAGTTTCGGTTCCGCTCATAAGCCTCCAATCTAGAAGAAATAACAGATATAGTCAAAATTAACCAGAATTATGCACAGGAAATAGAATGTAACCTTCAATATTTTCAATGCTTACCTCTCTATCAAATCACAACGTTTCCGTTAATTGTTCTGGCCCTTTTACGAAATCCACTTTGAAGCTCAAAAAAAGACATTAATGAATACATTTTAAACGCTAAAATACTTTATATGCGAAAAAATCGCAAATACACACTTGACACTAGCAGTCAACAGGGTACAAGCGACGATCGCGCCATCTACAAAAAGCTTTGCGTGTTCCTCCCCATTAACAAAGTTTGAATATTATCGGCCTTACTACAAAAAGGTAGACACGTGTTGAACACCTGTTTACAGATAAGTCAACCATTTTGAAATGTTTGTTAGTAATATGTCTCGAATGACAGATGTGTCAACATTTCAAATTGGTTGAATAATTTTAGACAAGTGTTCAACGCTTGTCTATCTTTTTTGTAATAAGGCCAATGTTTACCGTACAGCCCAAAAGGATTTACTTTTTATAAAAAAAAATCGCAGACGGTCTACAGACAGAGAATGAATCCAAACGTATAAGCTGTACAGTATCTTTAAATTTTACAGAGCATACTTAGAAATAAATAAAGTAGTAAATAAAGGGATTGTGTGCATGTACGAACAAGTGCACTGAACCGACTCGCACTTCACCGATTTTTCAGTAGACGTCACCACAACCTCTTTTGAGTGATGGATCCGCGTCTGGTCTATGGCCAGTGAAACAACTAACTATTCATGAGGAATTTGTCTATGCCCTGTTAAACTTAACAATAACTATAACTGTACGTTGGATATTTTTCAACTTGGTTATTTTACAGGCAAACGCCTAACCTCGTACGGCGGCTACCTGACGTACACCATCTACTACACGAGCCGCAACAACGGACGCGCCGTCGCAGCATCTGACGTCATCATCGGCGGGCCCACTGGATACCTCATCCACAACAGGTATGATTAATTATTTATTTACTCATATTTTTCAAGGAAAACAAACAAAACAAGCCCCCTATCGACCGACCATTGAGTTATCCCAGTTTAGCTATTCCAATAATAACTTTACTCCTTGAATTAATATACTCCTTGATAACTTGGTTTACGTTTTTCCAATTACTTGAGTTGTGTGGTTCAAGTGTGAATAATGAACGAATGTATAAACCTAATAAAATTTATGTAATCCATTTTCTTCTTGGTTGACTTGAAATGCCACGACTATCAATTTTGTAGGATAATAGTGCCAATGACATCTCGTCAGCTTTTAGTTGACATGTGCTTTATTTATTCACGTAATAATCTTTACTCGGCCAAAATCACTTGTATAATATATGGCCGTGATTAATTACCTTCAATTTGTGGTTGGTAAAATGAAACATTGGCTTACTCTAGATTAGCAGTGGTTTACTCTTGGGAAAAAACTTACTCTAGCTTGGTCAAATCAGCCCTAAATGTAATTTCTACAACACTAGTTTTTTAGCTACTTATCTTGAGATCAGAGCAATGTATGAAATGTTGTTTAATATTTCTTTTTTATGTATTTGATCAGCGTGGAGCAACCGCCTTCTTTCGACGAGTGGGAACACGGCGTGAGGATGACTGAAGAAGAGTTTACGCGTCTGGACGGGACCCTGGTAACGAGGGACCAGTTCATGACGGCCCTGGCCAACGTGACCAGCCTCTACATACGCGCTTCTTACTGGGAAGACTCTGAAGCCGCCAGGTCAGTTACCATCAGGTTCAGACGGGACCCTGGTCACGCGAGACCAGTTCATGACGGCCCGTGTCAACGTAACCAGCCTATACGTACGCGCTTCTTACTGGGAGGACTCTGAAACCGCCAGGTCAGTATCATCAGGTTCAGGAATAGTTCCAAGGCTGGACGGGACCCTGGTCACGCGTGTCCGCAAACGTGATCAGCCTCTACGTCTGCGCTTCCTACTGGGAAGACTCTGACTGAAGCCGCCAGGTCAGTATCAGCAGGTTCAAGAACAGTTTCAAGGCTAGTTGGGATTCGATCACGCGGGACTAGTTATGATGGCCCTGGCTAACGTGACCAGCCTCTACGTCCGTGCTTCCTACTGGGAAGACTACGAAGCCGCCAGCTCAGTATCATTAACCAAAACCAGCCGGCTTTGATGTCGGATCCACAATCAGGTCTTTTTGTGGGTCCTCAAAGGTGTCCCAAGATGACTGCCATGTCTATCCTCAGACTAAAGTCGGTCTAGTTTGATAAGCCCAACAAACTTTCCATTATGATTTTTTTTATTAATTCATTTGTTCTCCATGTAGACTGACAGCACCGGCTCTCGACATCGGGGTAGAAGAATACGCGGATGGCATGCGTCGTGCATCCTCGGTAGAAGAGTGCCAATGCCCGAAGGCCTACCGAGGGTTGTCGTGCGAACAGTGCGCCGTGGGCCACTACCGGCTGAGTGCCGGCCCTCACGCCGGCCTCTGTGTGCCATGCCAGTGTAGCGGGCACTCCCAGCAGTGTGACGTCAACACTGGAGTCTGCTTGGTGAGAATCTTTGTAACTAACTATAATTATTGTCGCAAATTTTTGTTTTTAGCAATTCCATGCAAGGTTAAAAACAAAAATTTACAATGTTTAAGCATTTCTGATCTTAACCAACAGTCAAATATTTGTAAAAATATTTCTATAGGGTGTTGACGGTAGTATACTACTCAGCTATACATATAGCTACAACTTTGACAGCGAGAAAGAACACGTGAGGAATTTCATCTTGTCACGTGACGTCCTCGGTAGCTTAGTTGGTAAAGCACTCGCCCGGCATGCGATGGGACGTGGGTTCGAGTCCCACCTGAGGTCGATGATTTTTTCAAGTGCTATTTATCTTCTATAACTATAGTTCTTCTACTATGGGCAGCGTTCGGGAAGCTACGTAATATCTTCTCCTCACAAACACTACCGCAATCAGAATAGTTTGTTACGAGATTGCTACCATGTGCCTTATTTTTGAGTTCCCGATATTTCGGCACTGTTGCAAGCGCCATGATCATGGAGTAACTGAAGATGTTCTCTTAACAAACTATTCTAATGTTAGTGACCATGAAAGTTTACTACCGTACTGAGTAGTATACTACCGTCAACACCCTATAGAAATATTTTTACAAATATTTGACTATTGGTTAAGATCAGAAATGCTTAAATATTGTAAATTTTTGTTTTTAGCAATTCCATGCAAGGTTTAATTGAAGATAAATAACACTTGAAAAAAATATAGGGTGTTGACGGTAGTATACTACTCAGCTATACATATAGCTACAACATTGATCAGAATACGCTTTACGCTTTGACAGCGAGAAAAAACACTTGAGGAATTTAATCTTGTCACGTGACGTCCTCGGTAGCTTAGTTGGTAAAGCACTCGCCCGGCTTGCGATGGGACGTGGGTTCGAGTCCCACCTGAGTTCGATGATTTTTTTCAAGTGTTATTTATCTTCAATTATACCTTGCATGGAATTGCTAAAAACAAAAATTTACAAAAAAATGTTTGTCATTATAGCGGCAACGGAAATACATCATCTGTAAAAATTTCAACTGTCTAGCTACCACGGTTCATGAGATACATCCTGGTGACAGACGGACAGACAGACAGACGGTCAGCGGAGCCTCAGTAATAGGTTTCTGTTTTACCCTTTGGGTACGGAACCCTCAAAAGCATAATAAATGACAATTTGGTTGACTTTTTTTTCTAAACCGCCACGTTACTCCAGCCAGAAACTTTGAGACCTTCCTGGTAAATTTGTAGAATCAATAATATAGATCATAATCAATTCGATAAATAATACTCATACAGCTGACAAAATTTATAATCGTATACCTAACATTATCTAATTTGTAAAACCTAATCACAATTACCGGCGTTAATTGTATCTTATCTTATCAACAATTCTATAAAAACCACTGTCCATAATGACACTACATACCGAATAACACTGCCGCAATGAGTTTTAACGGGAAAGTGGCCATCGTGACGGGCGCTAGTTCGGGAATCGGGGCCGCCATTGCTGTGGAACTAGCCAAGGCCGGAGCCAGCGTAGTCCTCGTCGGGAGAAACGAAACCAAACTCAAGAACATCTCGGACAAATGCAACAGTTTCGGTAACAGACACCATGTCGTTAAAGGCGATGTTTCTATAGACACGGAAGTCAAAAGAATCGTCGACGAAACCATAAAGAAGTTTGGGAAAATCGATGTGCTAGTTAATAATGCTGGTTTATTCCGAATAACGCCGGTTGTAGGAGAGAAACAGTTGGAGGTTTACGACCTGACTATGAGAACGAACCTGCGGCCGGTGATCCAACTGACTGCGCTCGCGGCCCCGCATTTGATCGCGAGTGGCGGTAACGTGGTTAACATTTCGAGTGTGGCTGGAAGGAAGATAATCGCCGGTATGTCTGCTTACGGCACTTCCAAAGCAGCGTTGGACCACTTTGCAAGGGGAGCGGCTTTAGAATTGGCCCAACATGGCGTTAGAGTAAACACGATTAGCCCAGGACCTGTGGCTACGGATATCATCGAAAACGCGGGTGTTAGTTCTGATGCGTTCGATGTGAACAGTTTCAAACTACCCTTGAACAGGATATCTAGTTCGGAAGAAGTAGCGCATTTGACCTTGTTCCTCGCCAGCGATAAAGCTGTCGGTATCACCGGTTCTAACTACGATCTGGACAACGGCTATTTGTTAGGTTGATTTGAATCAAATAAAATATGCTATTTTTTTATATAAATTGTTTTATTTTTAACCAGCGGGATGCAGGGGACAACTTCTTCAACGTATATGTCAGATTCCTCATACAGGGTGGTCCGGGCCAGATGAATATAACATTTTTTTTAGGTTGTCGGCTTAGGGACCTATTTGTGCCAAGAAAAAATCCACTTACAAGATTTTTTTTTTTAATTTTAGAAATATCACCACTTTTTCTGAGATAGCGCAATGTCAATTTTTTTCTGAAAGTGCAATGTCTAACTAAGCACCTAAAATAAATAAATAACATATAAGCGGCTGACAATCGTTTTTTTTTCCTGGTGGGTAAAAATAGGGAAGCCGACTACCTACGACCTATCCATCTGGCCTGGACCACCCTGTTTAAATGTTCATCCTTTGTCGCATACTTAAGGCCTAACCCGCCGCTGACGAGAACAGGATAGGGTACCGACTATTTACTGACTGTTTGTCGCAACGACAGGAGCTATGAAATAAAAAAGTCGCTCTGCGATGCTCGCTTGATAGACTCTCGCTTGGTATTAAAGAGATCTTTAGAATGATAACCAATAGTCAAATATTTGTAAAAATATTTCTATAGGGTGTTGACGGTAGTATACTACTCAGCTATACATATAGCTACAACATTGATCAGAATACGCTGGCTTTGACAGCGAGAAAAAATACTTGAGGAATTTCATCTTGTCACGTGACGTCCTCGGTAGCTTAGTGGTCAAAGCACTCGCCCGGTATGCGATGGGACGTGGGTTCGAGTCCCACCTGAGGTCGATGATTTTTTTCAAGTGTTATTTATCTTCGACTATTTTCTCGCTCAAGAAACGTGCAATAGATATAATTACCGTGTGAACAAAGAAGATACTTAAACAGGATGTTCTTTTTATTTGGTCGAAACAACGACAAGTTATAAGATATTTTTAAATTAATACTTTTTTTTAATAAAACTACTTTAACGCACTTGATGTTTCACGAAGAATTGCTATTCTTAGAACAACTAGTGCTATATACAAGTTTTAACATTTAAATTGCTACAAACTGCGCGAGGATTCGTTCAGAGCATTCAAATGAGATCGAATTGAGATGTGAGTCACTTTTTTAAATATTAATAAATAACTCATACATTGTGGGTCTAAAAATTTTTTTCTTCGACAAAACCATTCTTTCTAGACATGGATTCATTGGTTTAAAACTTCTGAAAACAAAAACGAACACATTGTATTTACTTGATCGCTGCCTGTTCACTCCTCCTACATGGTATTAAAGAGATCTTTAGAGTGATAAGATTGGATCGTGTTAGTAAACGTAGATAACGTTCGGGTTTTATCGCATTCAAAATTCTATGACTTACTCACTTAAGTAGGTTTAAAACCGTTAAGGTTTAAAACCGCCAAAATTGATTTGAAGTTTAAAATTATAATTGTATTGTTCCTAATATAGCATGTTTAGAATACAAGCCTAGTTTTTGTCACTTACGTCCGGTAAAAAACTGACATCGAATAACTTTGCCAAAAAAAGAACTTACAATTAAAAAGTTAACATGATGTATCTCAGTTCATATAAATATAGAAAAAATGATTTAAACTTATTATTTTCATACGATAATGGCCGAAAAGACAAATACCTAAATTTCTACCAAAGTAAACACCAAAAATGACACAAATTAATGTTAGGTTAGGAAACTGGTCCGGAAACTATATGCAAAAAATCACAAACTTTAGAATTTTTGAAACCTCAAACCTCAGCCGTACCGGACTATGCGTGTTAATTCTGTGAGTACATGTTTGCGCAGCCTATATAAATTCGCCGCCAAGCCAAGAAAAATTGTCGCTGCTCTGTTTGTGTTGCTAACTTTACACACTTTCTTTTCTTAATTTTTGACAAATAATTTAAACAAACATGGAGTCTTTCGTAGGTAATTAGTTTTGCCAAATACTAGCGCGTTGGTCACCATTACCATAGATAGATAAATTACTTTTTTGGTCATCAAAAGTGACTCAGAAAATTAAGGATTAAATTTGTTTTCCTATAAACAAAATTTTAGGTGATAGTTTTACAAAAACGTTGGGTTTGTGACAAATAGTTAAATTAATTATGTAATTAGTAGTAGATTTAATTTTTTTTTCAAGATACGTAAAGATTTTTGCTAAATTATAATTATTTTATTGTAGTCAACCATCAGGATAAACAGCCTGTTAGTATACTCACGGCATTTACGGCTAACATCAATGTACAATAGAATACATTTCCAGGAGTGCACCCACAACACGATGGGTGACCACTGCGAGCAGTGCATCCCGGGGTACCACGGGGACGCGTCGGTGGGCACCCCCCGCGACTGCCTCATCTGTGCCTGCCCGATGCCCACCGCTTCCAACAAGTAAGTACTAAAGGGATCTTCTTCTAACTTAATGAAACGGTAAAATAACTACTTGAAATACAGGGCTATTTGAATTTAAAAAAAAAATTTTTTTTTTTTATTTCCTCTAAGGCTCAGTATGAGGACGCTCAAGACAAGGCATTTTTATTGACAAATAGTTATGTACCTTAATATTATAACACTTGAGTTAAAATTGCAATGATAGCGGTCTCAGCAAGCCGCGGTATGCTTAGGAATACCGAATCATTAATTTCAACCTTAGTATCATAATATTAAGGTACATTACTATTACAAAAGTTTTAATGTCCGTGTGAGTGAAATGAAAATGAAAAAAAAAATATTTACGTTCAAATATAGTTTGACCCAAAAAGTGGCCAGAATCTCCTTTTAAGTATTAAATACTTGTTCAGAGGGCTCTGCTCTTCATACAGGTTGATTTTTTTATCACCATCCAAACCTTCTGAGAAGTCTCCCGTGATACAAACGAACAACTCTTTCTATCGGACCAATTAAATAACTCAAAAATAAAATTCAACTGGTCCATACATTTTGGTCGAATGTATATTGATATTTTGTATGGAACAGCTGATTTTTTTGCAGTTAGAGAGTGAGTCCAATAGAAAGAGTCGTTCGTTTGTATCACGGGAGTCTTCTCAGAAGCTTTGGGTGGTGATAAAAAAGTGATATTTGAAAATTGACAATGTTATTTGTGTGAATGTTTGTGTCTATGATGACGTAGTATTCTTGACAACCCAAACGGCTCATTGAACGTGTCCCTTTCCACCCAGCTTCGCGATCGGCTGCGACCTAAGCGAGAACGGTTCTCTGATCTCTTGCGACTGTAAGCCGGGGTACGGCGGCGCCCGCTGTGAATACTGCGCCGCGGGATACTATGGCGTGCCTGAGAACACTGGTAAGTGGGATTTAGAGAGATTTTTTCTTTTTTATGGACAAACCTTGCAATTTATTATTATTTATCATGTATTTTATTTGATTTGATCTGACATAACATTATATAAGGTGTAAGTGAATTAGTGTCAGATATATTTAGGAGTAACTTAGACTATCACATGGATCACATATAAGATAAATTTAAAATTATAGAACAAACTTTAAAAAATCGAAAAATATAAAAAGGTTTAAAATAAATAATCTACATCATCCTGTACATGTACCTAAACACCACAAGTAGACTACTCACACAACGCTAGCCGATTCATAATCTCTCCAGAATCACATTCATGCACTCAAATAATCATATTACACTGTTCATCATAATATCATATTACTTGGTGCGTGAATTAAAGTTTGTTCTTTAATTTTAAATTTATCTTATATGTGATCCATGTGATAGTCTATGTTACTCCTAAAAATATCTGACACTAATTCACTTACACCTTATATATTGTGACAATTTGGGTTTATTTTTAATATTAGTATTGTATGATTAAAATTTATAAATGGAATTCAAATTAATTATGTTTAAAAAATGTTAATTTACATTTTTTAGTATCAAAAAATCACGAATGCCTTAGAAGGTCATTCTGTAACAAAATGAACATCTTTTGTACCTGTATTGTGGACTAATGGTACATTATGAAAGTGATTAAATGAATATGAATATGAAACCTCTCTATGTGAGGTTTAATTCTGCTAAATTAAGTATATTGTCAATTTCAAAAAATCTTTATTTCATTATAATAAATATACAGTTAACAGTTCCAGTGTACATTCTTAAACCTAGAAAATGTTAACAATAAATTCGATTACTGATGCTGCGTTTGTTGAAACTTTTAAAAGTATATTACATTGATATCAAAGTCAAAGTCATTTGTTATTGCAAATTGGCCATCAATGGCACTTTAACATGTCCCAATTTTTTTTCCTACCACCGCTTCGGGACTACATATCGGCTGGTGATGAGAAGAAACGGCGCAACAGACTCAGTCACCATTCTGACTACAATTCTATCTAACTACAAATCGTAATCAACGTCTATAAAAATCTTTATTTTTTTATTAGTTTATTCAACAAACAGTGTACAAAAAAATCTTAGAGAAATATAAAAAATACAGAAGGTCCACTCCCGCCGTTCTCGAAAACAACTGCCCAAATTGGGCTGACTGCGTAGGGTTGCTATTCTGATTTTTTAAATAAATAAGTGTGCCTTATTACACCGATACAACGATTAGTTTATTCATTCATCTTATCATACGTCCAGGCCTAAATGGGAAGACAGAGCAATAATTACTCTCCCCAACTTGGCTTCTCCAATTACTGTCGTTTTTAACAGCGGCGGCAGCTGCGCGTTGTTAGAAACTATACGTACTAACTTCATTACTTAGGTACTGTTATGACATATACTAACATTTCTAGGTGTATTTATCCTAGCAACGACAATGTAAAAAAATCAATGAATAATTTAATATGAGTTTATAATCTTTTATTCAACGCTTACCTAAAACACTGGTGTTAAACCAATGACGATTTAAGTAAAATTTAAAAGCTCATTCCTGCTGAATGTGTAATGTAATGAAATGAATGATTGATCGCTATAAAAACTTATCTTTACCTTTACTACTTACTTACTTTACTTTACTTACAAGAGAAAACCTAGACCTAGTTTTATATACCTTTTAATATTATTTTGGAAATTTAAAGAACGTGTAATCACAATTTTGTGTTGTATTCAAACATCCAAACACACTGCAGCAGTACCTAATAAAAACGCTTATATCCATTTTTCGCACGTAACAATGATCAATGCGTAGTAAACTGTCGTGAGTGACAGTCCGCTGTAGTACTGCCCCGGATCGTCCGAGATTGCATATAAACGCAATTGTCAATTTGTGCGTAACGATTTTGACGCTTAGTTCCGAGTGGCCTATCTGTCTAGCGCGCCGCCACTATACGTAATTTGTGGTATTGTGCCACCAACATCGTTTACCACAGATTGGTAAAATATATTCAGTTGTCAGTGGTTTTGGTTATGAAATATTTGCATATGCAATCTTTAGTTTAGCATTTCATTTGAGTAAATTGATTGATTAGTGTTTACAATAAAACCATTAAAACCAATTTATTTCTGTAAATAGGCTTAAACTAAGCGCTTTTACGCGTCCCAATATTTTTTTTCCCTACCACTACTTCGGGACAATTTTGGGCTAGCGCCGAGAAGAAGTAGCACAAGAAACTCGGTCACTATTGTCAGCCTCTTTTTAAATAGTATATATTTTACATTACAAGATAAATGTACCTGTGCAAGAAGGGCAGTATTTATTTCCAAATATTTTTATCATTTATATAATCATTTACAGTATAATATCCCTTTTTCATTAAAGTTGTTTTAATATGCGATTTAAATTTTAACAAGGGCAGTTCTACGATAGACGCTGTTAATTTATTAAAAAAGCGAATACATTTTCCCGTAAACGAATTACCCACTTTATGCAGTCTGAAATTGAGATAATATTTATAATAGGGGAAGGGGAATAATTTTTATAATAGAGTAAAAAGATTGATTAATGTTTAACAATAAAACACGGGTGAGTGAGTTTTAGAGCCTTATAAATATATTGTATGTATCTCCTCATTTCAGTCTTAATTCTTTTATTTATTGACCATATCTTGGGTCCCACTATAGTCCGCTCAAGATAAGAAGAGTTCTGTGACAGCTCTTTGTTGAGTAAGTAAACTATAACCTCTGACGCGTCGCTTGCCGTACGTACCACGGCAAGGAAAAAAGTAGCCGTCAAGTGTCGATTGATCGGAGAAAGTAAATAGAACAAGCTTAAGGCCTTAACACGCTTGAATGACCTTGACGCGTCGCGCCCATACAATTTCGCGCGTGCGGATGACCTCTAAAAATCGGAAAAACATGTTTTTTATGAAATTATTTAGCGTGAATTTTAAAATTAAACTCTCAATTCAAAACATGTGTATTTCAAAAATCTTGTTTTGTGTGAAAACAGTAATGAAATAGCTTGTGCCGTTTAAGAGAACATTTGCAATTTATGAAAAAATAGACACTTTTTTGTGCATGTTTATATCCAAGGGACTAAACGGAAAATCAAAATTATTCTATTCAACATGTTTATTAAATCCTCTTCTAGCATATCGTATTTTAAATTTTTAGATTCAAGTAACAGGTATTCTGACAATTTGATTTTCATATTCGATATTTTAGGCACTTGGGTGTTGTTAAGGCCGTAATCGATATTTTATTTATTAGTTCAACCAACGCATTTAAACACACCAATACTCGAATATAATATAATCAGGATCGGCATAATACGTTTGACGTATGTTTAAAACGGGAAAAGTAAACCGGAACGGGAAATTCGTGACGGTGATAAAAAAATAGACTAGCGTTAAACACTTCTCTAAAAATAATCAACCAATTTTAAATGTTTGTTAGTAATATGTCTCAAATGTCAGATGTGTGATGTGTATCTGTAAACAGGGGTTCAACACGTGTTCAACACTAGTCTATCTTTTTGTAGTAAGGCCGTAAATTTAAAACGCAATGAAACGGGAATTAACGCGATCATAATTTAGGTACAAAATGTTACCTCTTTTGCCTGACGTTTCGATCGGGTTACACCGACCGTGGTCACAGGCTGACTGGAACAGCGATGTCTTCACTCCGTATGAGAGGCAGATTCTTCATCTACCCTCATAATATTATTTTCACGCCGAGTACCGTCACACCCTACACTCACTGTGGTGAGAACTCGATCGCGAAACGATGTTTATTATACTATAGTAAACTGGATTCCATAAGTTTTAAATTATGCAACGCGAAAGTTTAAAAGTAATTAAGGCCGTAAATGTTTATCTACAGGTGACTACTGCAAACCGTGCAACTGCTCTGGCAACATCAACATCGACGACCCATCTTCCTGCGACAGCATCACAGGGGATTGCTTAAAATGCGTGAACAATACTGCGGGTGCCGCATGCAACCTGTGCGCGCCCGGCTTCTACGGAGACGCCATCTTCAGCAAGAACTGCACAGGTCAGTAGCACAGGGCACTACAGCGAGCACAGTTTCTATTCAGCACAGGCGCCTGCAACCTGTGCGCGCCCGGCTTCTACGGAGACGCCATCTTCAGCAAGAACTGCACAGGTCAGTAGCACAGAGCGCGACATCAAGCACAGTTCCTACAGCAGCACAGGCGCTTGCAACCTGTGCGCGCCCGGCTTTTACGGAGATGCCATCTTCAGCAAGAACTGCACAGGTCAGTAGCACAGGGCGCTACAGCAATCACAGTTTCTATTTAGCACATGCGCCTGCAACCTGTGCGCGCCCGGCTTCTACGGAGACGCCATCTTCAGCAAGAACTGCACAGGTCAGTAGCACAGGGCGCTACAGCGAGCACAGTTTCTATTCAGCACAGGCGCCTGCAACCTGTGCGCGCCCGGCTTCTACGGAGACGCCATCTTCAGCAAGAACTGCACAGATCAGTATCACAGGGCGCTACAGCAGCCCAGGCGTTCTGTTAATAAAAAATCTGGCACGGCCTGGAACCTGTGCTTGGCAGGCTTCTACTAAGATTTCTTGTTTATTCGTTTAGTTTGACCACAAAAACTACTCCTATGGTTCATTAATTTTGTCCTAATTAATTAGCTAAGCTTCCTTCTATGAACCCTACATCGATTTAATAAATCGATCCATAATCCTCCCGAATCGGACCGATCAATTAATTTTTTGCTGTTATCGGACGCAAAAGCAACTGGTAGTACTTGGTCGATAATTTGAACGCATCATAGAGTTCATTGTTATAAACGATTTCAGATGTGGCGTTACTTGCGTTTACAAAACGCAACGTGAACAAAAAAAAACATTTAATTTTTCCGGACGCGACTCTAAACGTCAAACACTCAAACCTAACCTAACTATTCTAACTAACCTATTCTTGTGACATTAGTCACATTAGTTTAGTGGTTGCAAGCACTACTGCTGCTGAGCAAAAATCCTGAGTTCGCTCCCCACCTGTACCTATTCTTCTATCCAATTAGGTACTTGTATTTGCGATAAATAGTCATCAAAAATGTCCTGTATCTATATTAGTTATGTTTGAAATTGGCGCGATTAATCGAAAATCGATCTTTTAATGCTCGATTTGAACAAGAATCGATTCTAGTATGCTCGATTCGAATCGAATCCGAGATCGATTTCTTTTAAAGAGAATCGACATGCCTATATTGGTGTACCCAAGTTCTATAGTTATTATCGTCCCACAGCGTGCTCGTGCAACAAATTCGGCATGGACCACTGCGACCCTTCGACCGGCACGTGCGTGTGCCGGCCCGGCGTCGTCGGTCCGGACTGCGGGGCCTGCGCGCCGGACCACTACGGACTGGAGTCCGGACTCGGATGTACTCCGTGCGACTGCGGGCTAGCTGCCACTGCCGCGCAGTGCGACGACAGTACTGGACAGTGCAAGTGAGGGAGCTAGACTTGATATTACAATTTGTAGCTTTGTTACAACTAGGGACAGCGACTTGTAGGTGTAGGTTTTAGCTGGGTGTGTATAGAGGTTGTACTTACTGCGCCCTACCACTACGGACTGGAGTCCGGACTCGGATGTACTCCGTGCGACTGCGGGCTAGCTGCCACTGCAGCGCAGTGCGACGACAGTACTGGACAGTGCAAGTGAGGGGGCTAGATAGATTGATATATGTATATAATATTACTGTAAGCAGCACGGCAGCATCTTAAGTGCTAAGCGAAAGAGCGAACAACATTATGATACTTGATTGGGTAGTAGTGCGATGCGCCCAAACCGCCGGCCGGGATTGGTTGTTTGTTCCACACGCGTCTCTGATGTGATGATCGTCTTACAAAATGAGCAAAGCGATCGCCACTCTTTTCGTAAGCTCAAGATCCAAGACAGTGCAAGTGAGGGAGCTAGACTAGATATTACAATTTATAGCTTTGTTACAACTAGGAACACGGACTTATAGGTGTAGGCTTGTACAGAATCTAACTGGTTTTACGCGCCTCGTGCTCTTCGCGCTAGTTTCCACTGCGATGAAATACAATGAGGCTACAGCCTGTCGATTCTGTAAACAAAACCGCGCTCACTTCGTCGCTGCACTCGCTCATCAACGATAAATAATATGAACCTTCTTACTAACAAGATAGAGGCTATGTTCGTTTGTACGGCTAAGTCGAGTTTTAGCGCGAGTCCGTTGCGTTTTTCTTAGAGAATCGACCGGAACAGCGCTGGTATAACCAGTGACACTTATGATAAGCGCTGAGCGAAAGATGCTCGATTACGCGATTGGTCCGGTCCCCACTTTTTGTCCAAGATTATAGCTTTGTTAGGATCAGCAAATTGTAGGTTTGTACTAGAACTAAACTGTTCTTAAGTTTTGTATAAACTATAAAACAACGACTATTTTATCAAATAGATATTTAAATTAAAAATTCCTACTCACTCATGCCGGAACTTCAACCCAGAACTCCTGGTTAGTGCGCAGGCGCTTTACCAATATTAGTAATCTTTGAATTGTTTTAAAGACCACCCGAACGAGGCGCTGTCAAAAGCAAGTGGTTTTACATCTTAAACAATATAAGGTCCGATTTTATTAGTGTACATCCTGTTAACCTGTGACTATATAGGTGAAAAGCAATCCTGTAAGCGCCACTTGCACGTTCTAGAGTTAACACAAATAACTCCGAGTTAGTTGCTTTACCAGGGTGAAATAAATAATTTGTATTGCACAGATACGAGTTAAGAGTAAACCATAGGTTAAATCGTTAAAAATTTAACCCGTAGAAATTGAAAGATTAACTTCTTAACTCCGGATTACTCATGTCAAACTTGTTTGTTTGTGAGTTTGTGTGTTAAAGTTTTGCTATAAATATTGGTTTTATTTACAAAGATGAGATTAAATTCTTTCACTACTTCCACGAAGCTTTTTGTTTTTGTACTAGGTTAGCGCCATCGGTTTTTTTATTTTCAATTATTTGCTTATATTTAGCTATTTACATAGTAGTAAACTTTCGCTACTTGCAGAATTGGGCCCACGTAAACGAGATTTCTTTCCATTTTATGATTCCAAGATTCAATATTTCACAAAATAATAACACGATAATTCCGATTTGTCAACAAACAATGAATGAAACCAGTCAAAATTACAAGACCAATACTTCATGTAATTTCAAATTTGACATAAAGAAATAGACGTATGCAAACCATTGTGGAGTGAAAGAGAGAAGCATACTTATATCACTCATCATTCATTCTATTATATTCGGATATTAGCCGAATCAATTATCGGGACGTTGACTTTTGCCATCATGAAAAATATAATTGTCGGGTTAGTTGACTCTGGGTTATTTTCGATAGGTGCAACATAAATTCTGAGTTAAAATTTTAGGGAACTAACCCTGAGTCAGTAAACTCAGAGTTATTAATTTAACTAAACATTTCCGTGCAAGCCGGCCTAAACCAACTTTTAAGGTTGGGTTGCTCCATAGTATCAGTTAAAGTTAAGGTCAAAGTCAAATTTAACCTTAACTGTAACGCTAACTTTAACTATTTGAGCGACATGGGTTGCACCATCGTATTCGGTAGCACAGTTAAAGTTACCAGGGTTACAAGCCTAATGACGCCTTATTTACACCTAACTCGTTGTAGAAAACTATTTGTGACATGGCAATGTTCCACGTAACGTCAAAAAGCTGATACGGTGTTACCAGTTTATTTGATCAGTGGTGTTATCAGTCATTGAATTGTCAAATCATTCAGCTGCCAAAAAACAACAAAGTTTTTCAATTTCTTTAATTTAATTAATAATTTAACCACTGAATTTGCGAAGAGCATCATGAGACTTGTTAAATAAAATAAATTGTATCAAATCGACGCTAGGTACGGAAATTAATGGACACCATGCTCACAAACATTTCAACAAAGTAAGTATCTATGAGTTGCGTTATTTTTTGCACTGTTATTTTATGTATTGTAACTTTAGTTATTTAATTCTTAACGTTTCAGGGAACTTCAGGAAAGTGGAGATGGAGAGATTGCAATCAATTGTTGCTAAACATAAAAACATATTATTCTGCAAAAAGACAGACGGTGTTAGCTCGAAACAAAAACACAGCGCGTGGAGTGTGATCCATTGTGAATTCAATGCTCTCGGAGACACTCCACGCACAATGAGACAGCTTAAACTGCAGGAGCTAGAGCTCCAGAAAATAAGGGATTCAATCAGACAAGCTCAGGAGGTCCATGACGTTACAATGAAGAGAATTAAAATTACAATTCGAAAATATACATTTAGAAATAGAATTATTAAATAAGTAAATATTAATGAGTACCTATTTTCTATTTTTTTATCCCATACTAATAGTAGAGACTAGCCGTGCCCTGCGGGTTCGCTCCCGTGGGTTTTCGGGATACAACTTATACATATATAGCATTTCCTCATGAATATCGCTATCGACCTCGGTAGCAGACAGGTGAGCATGCCAAACTAGGCGTCGCAATCTCTAAGGTCCCGGGACTCCGGGATCCGTGTAGAAACCGAAATTCTCCATATTGTCTTGGCTCTGGGAGTTATGGTACCTAACGTCGTTGTTTCTGATTTCTGTAACACAAGTAATTTCGCTACTTACCATAGGATGAGAGCATTCTATGTGATATTGTCTTATATTTATTATTAGGTATGCAAATCCGTCACTAGCAAACTCTTCAGCTTCATAATATTAGTTTAATTAGATGTAAAGTCTTTTGTTTGTTTGTGCCTGGTTCATACTAAAACGGCTCAAAGAATTAAGATGAAATTTGGTGCACAGGTAGAGTATATCCGAAAGTACTATTTATCTCAGTAAACCCATGAAATGAAATCCACGGGGTAAAAGTAATTTATGTAATAAAGCTACAAGTAAATTATAAATTATATTTATTTGTATCAAACAAAAAAAACATCACTTCGGCTCGCATACACAAAAGTTATTGGCTCAGCCTACTAGAGTAAACTGTTGCAATCATCATTCTGGCCCACTCTAAACACAACATCTTCCTCATCGGATGATAATTTTTTGAGACTCGAAATGTCGCTAGAAACGAATCTTCGCCACATTAGGCAAATCGATCGGTTCTTGGGATATATACTTTTCCTTTTCTGCGCCTTATATTGACCACCAAATTACTATCGTCTTCAGAAGTAGTTTCCGCGAATATTTCTCGTATCGACATTTTTAGTGGTTAGAATATTCGACATGCATGACAGATACTTGACAATAACTTTAACTTTAACTGGTCGATCTTGGGCGGTTACGGTTAGAGTTAAGTTATGACGTCATTTGACCATTGTCAAAATGGTGCAACGCATTTTTTACCTAACTGGTGTTTTAACTGAACAGTTAAAGTTAAAGTAAGTTCGTGCAACCCAACCTAAATGTCTATCATAAAAACTAAAAAAGTTAAAAATAAAAATACAAATAACAACATTGACTGCTGCATAAACTCGTCCTATGTTCAACTCGCTCCCGCTCTGACAAGGGGAAGGAATAAGACCGATAATCAGATGGTAAAACGTACCAAAGATAGGACGAGTTTATGCAACATGAAGTCAATGTTGTTGATTTTGATTTAGATTTTTAACTTTTTTTAGTTTTTATGGTACACATTTGAAAATTGGTTTTTACGATTGCTTTTCAACTATATAGTCACAGGTTAACAGTTAGTACACTAACAAAATCCTTATATAATTAATTCATTTTAATAATAACACGAATATCTTTTAACCAGATGCGCGAAGGGAGTGACGGGCCGCCACTGCGAGCAGTGCGCGGCGGGCTACTGGAACTACACCAAGGACGGATGCGACCGTAAGTAGCTTTGTGTTCGTTTTATGCAGGAAATATTGTAATTAATTTTATTCATTTTCATTTCATTCATTAGTTGATTGGACGATGATAAAACCACCAATTACTTGACTTAGTTTTTATGAGCTGTCTAAACGCGATATTCCTATAGGTTTTGTGTGGGAATACATATTTGTGGCGGCACTTCTATGTAGCCCAAAACACTAAGTTTTAAATAGCTCAATATTTTTTATTTCGAAGGTATTAAAAACTGACCTTAAATATGGGGAATTATAAATTATTTTTTAATACTTGAAAAAAAATCGTCCGCCTCAGGTGGGATCCGAACCCACGTCCATCGCATACCGGGCGAGTGCTTTGACCACTAAGCTACCGAGACGTTAGTCAACTCGACGAAATCTTTCAAATGGCTCTCGCTGTCAAAGCCCGCGTTTTTTTCAAGTATTAAAAATCTTAGATAAACTCTTAGATAAAATGGTAATTGCTAAAAACAAAAATTTAAATTATAATTTAAATCTATACTTCTATACTTAATATTATAAAGAGGAAAGATTTGTACCTATTTTTGTATGTTTGTATGTTTGTAATGAATAGGCTCAAAAAGTACTGGGCCGATTTAAAAAATTCTTTCACCAATAGAATGCTACATTCTTCCAATTTGACATAGGCTACATTTCATTTTGAAAAAAATTATGGATCCTTGGTGAAATTTGAACAATGTAACCGAAGGTGTGGAAATATGGGTCTTAAAATGTCTTTCGTCGAATGCGCTGCCGAAACTATGAGCGATAATTGTCTACCCCGTGCGAAGCCGGGACGGGCTGCTAGTAATGTCATAAATAGGTAATATTGGAATGATGTAATTTCTTAGAATTATCAGTAGATGAGAAAGTCTCATTAACACATTAATATCGTAAACGAATTCGTCTTTGGCGAAAGGTTGGTGTAGTGGTTTGCGCTATGACTACAGAGCCAGGAAAAGTTGCGGGTTGGAATCCCGCAAATGGCCAATGTTTTTTTTATGAGTGCTAGCATTTTAACCTGAGTCATACGATTAAATACGTATTTAAGTATGTTTAACTTTATCCGTTAACAGTTTTATTTATTAATAAAATTAAACAAAAACAATACATAAATATACTAATCAGCTATACATATAGCTACAACATTGATCAGAGATACGCTGGCTTTGACAGCGAGAAAAAAACACTTGAGGAATTTCATCTTGTCACGTGACGTCCTCGGTAGCTTAGTTATAAATAAATAAATATAAATATTATTATATATAAGGTCCTATTTTATTAGTGTACATCCTGTTAACCTGTGACTATATAGGTGAAAAGCAATCGTAAAAACCAATTTTCAAATGTGTACCAAAAAATCTAAAAAAGATAACAATCAAAGTCAAAATCAACAACATTGACTTTATATTGCATAAACTCGTCCTATCTTGGTACGTTTAACCATCTGATTATCCGTCTTATTCCTTCCCCTTGTCAGAGCGAGAAAGAGTTGAAGATAGGACGAGTTTATGCAATATGAAGTCGATGTTGTTATTTTGTATTTTTATATTTAACTTTTTTAGTTTTTATGATAGACATTTGAAAGTTGGTTTTTACGATTGCTTTTCACCTATATAGTCACAGGTTAACAGGATGAACACTAATAAAATCGGACCTTATATAAATATTATAAATATATTTTTTCAAGTGTTACTTATCTTCAAGTAAACCTTGCATGGAATTGCTAAAAACAAAGATTTACAAAAACAATACTTTAAATTGAACTAACTTATCCTAAACCTAAAGACCTACCTAAAAATAAAACCGTGTTCGTGAGGCAAATGAAGCAAGATACTAGTATTTTCCTCGACTCTTCGCTGAATGGCAATATTATTAAATAATTTTCCGTTACCTAAGTCAACATTGCAAAGTTTAAGGTGAGATAATTGGTGTGATTGTTGAAACAATTCATTATTGTTATTCGATAATAGCTTTTTCCCGCAACTTCATTAGCGTGGTATTTAGTTTATTCATAAATTGAATAAAAATACACAATATCTTTATAAATTCAGTAGTTTCTGCGTAAAATAGTAACAAACATCCATCCATCGATCCTAACAAACTGTAGCATTTCTATACTAATATTATAAAGAGGAAAGATTTGTACCTATTCTTGTATGTTTGTAATGAATAGGCTCAAAAAGTACTGGGCCGATTTAAAAAATTCATTCACCAATAGAATGCTACTTTCTTTCAATTTGACATAGGCTACATTTCATTTTGAAAAAAATTAGGGATCCTTGGTAAAATTTGAACAATGTAACCAAAGGTGTAGAAAAATGAGTCTTAAAATGTCTTTCGTCGAATGCGCTGCCGAAACTATTAGCGATAATTGTCTACCCCGTGCGAAGCCGGGACGGGCTGCTAGTATCTAATATAGTAGGATACATCATCATCATCTCAGCCGGCGGACCTCCACTGCTGAACATAGGCCTCCCCCACTGACTTCCAGATTCGCCGGTTGGAAGCGACCTGCATCCAGAGGCTTCCAACCGCAAGGATATTATTAATTTTTAATATGATTGATAAGTTAATATTTTTGCTCACGTTTCTAGACTGCAACTGCAACACGGGGTATTCGGTGGGCTTCATGTGCAACGCCGCGGGGCAGTGCGAGTGTCTGCCCGGCGTCGTCGGGGAGAAGTGCGACCGCTGCCCGGAGAGGTAATATCTATAAATAAGGATAAACTACTCTAAAAACAGAACAAATAATATTTTAAAACTTCAAATTCAAAACAATTTTGTTCCCCCAACCGTGTTCTATTTGAAAATAATAATAAAATAACTTGTGTTGATTGAGAAAAATTTTGCAATTTGTCACTTTTTTGTGTTACCAAAAATTCCAAATTCTTCAATTAAAAATGTTTAATAAATCTTATCCTAGTAAATCATATCTTTCGTTTTTTGATTGATTCTGATAATTTGATTTTCATACCGAGATTTTAGGCATTTCACTCATAAGTAAATGTTTCACAACATCATATAAATACATTCTGATCTGATCTGATTCTAAGGTAAGTAGCTAAAGCACTTGTGTTATAGAAATCAGAAACGATATGTACAGCGTGCTCGCCCCTTGGCTACAGAGGTGGTCAATACAACATATTTAATTAATTTTTCTCACACAAACAAAGTAATATATTTTTTTCTCTATGTATATAAGGTGTAAACTTATCAGTTAACTCTTTTCTAGGAGGTGGTTCTACTGCTCAAATAAAACAACTTTTTGTATGAGACCAACTTCGAAATCTTAAAAAAAATATTTCATATCTTTATACAAACTGATCTCAGCTGATCTGCCGTTTTGTATGGGAAAATCGTTTTTTGTTTTGCGATTTTGAAGTTGGTCCCATAGAAAAATGTGTTCTATTTCAGCAGTAGAATCATCTCCTAGAAAAGAGTTAACTGATAAGTTACTTATATATAACTCTTTTTCTAATATTAAGGGCCAGGGTGCCTAGCGCGAAAGTGTATCTTTCGTTCGGTCGTATAAAACTAACAAATTAAAATGGCCAGTCTCATGTGTCAATCCTTTGATAAAATATGACCAACTCAATCTAGCCGTGTAAAAAACCCGACTGTGTTTAATTGTTCATAAATTTTCAAACCTTTGATACGGGGTAGTGGGTGTTTTAATTTGATCGGCTAACACGACCGACCGAACGATACACTTTCGCGTTAGGGCCCCTGTTTCACAATGTTCGGATAAGGTCTGCATAAGTTCTATATAGGCTATCTTTAGGATAAGCACCATTTTTGCGTTTCACGACCGTCAAATAGCGCTATATGACACATTAATTCAAGCACTTTTATCATCTACATATTATTTTTTTTTTCTGTTACGTATCTATTTGACACTATATTCGTTATTGAGAAACAGCCCCTAAGACTAATCACATATTATGATTTCTCACATTTTGTTTCCAGATGGGTACTCCTTCCACACGAGGGCTGCCTGGAATGCGACGAGTGTTCGGACGCTCTCATATTCAGCGTCGAGGATCTCTCGAGGCTACTGATCAACGAGACTCAGGACTTCAAGGTAACATCATCATTTCAGCCATTGGACGTCCACTGTTGGATGCGGCCTGCAACCGGTGGCTTTCTGCAACCTTGTGTCTATATTAGTTTTAAATGAAAAATGTTATTTAAAAGAAATATCAAGATAGCTTTAAATTTTGGACAAGCAAAGAAAACTTTTAGGCAGTGAATAGTGACGTCATAGTTCGGTATCGTCATTCAACTTAAAAGGAAAAGATGTGTTTTGAAATCTCAGAAAAAACAATTTTTTCATTTGATTGAAAGTGTTAACTATCAAATACAGGTCGGGTCAATGTAGAAAACGAACTTTTGTATATTGTCTCGGGTCTGAGTGTTGTGGTACTGTCGTTGTTTCTGATTCCTATAACCCAAGTGCTTTAGCTACTTACCTTAGGATCAGAGCAATGTATGTGATGTTGTCCAATATTGATTTATTTATTATCCTATATTTTCCAGAACAAAGCGGATTCGTTCTTCACAACTCAACGTTTGAACTACATAGCGAACCAGACGGAACTGCTGCGGCCCAGGGTAGCGAAGCTGAAAGTGGTGGACCTGGTAGACGTCACCGCCGCCTTCAGGACCCTCGAGAATGGAGCCAAGAACCTGCTGCGCTCGGTGAGTCGCATCATCATTATCATCATCATCATCACTGAACTACGGAGCTAGGCCCAGGGTGATGAACCAAAACCCTCGAGACTGGAGCCAATAACCTGCTGCGCTTGGTGAGTCGCATCATCATCGCCACTGATCTACATAGCGAGGCTTAGGGTGGTGAACCAAAACCCTCGAGACTGGAGCCAAGAACCTGCTGCGCTCGGTGAGTCGCATCATCATCATCACCACTGAACTACATAGCAAGGCCCAGAGTGGTGAACCAAAACCCTCGAGACTGGAGCCAAGAACCTGCTGCGCTCGGTGAGTCGCATCATCATCATCATCATCATCACCACTGAACTACATAGCAAGGCCCAGAGTGGTGAACCAAAACCCTCGAGACTGGAGCCAAGAACCTGCTGCGCTCGGTGAGTCGCATCATCATCATCATCATCATCACCACTGAACTACATAGCAAGGCCCAGAGTGGTGAACCAAAACCCTCGAGACTGGAGCCAAGAACCTGCTGCGCTCGGTGAGTCGCATCATCATCATCATCATCATCACCACTGAACTACATAGCAAGGCCCAGAGTGGTGAACCAAAACCCTCGAGACTGGAGCCAAGAACCTGCTGCGCTTGGTGAGTCGCATCATCATCACCACTGATCTACATAGCGAGGCTTAGGGTGGTGAACCAAAACCCCGAGACTGGAGCCAAGAACCTGCTGCGCTCGGTGAGTCGCATCATCATCATCATCATCATCACCACTGAACTACATTGCAAGGCCCAGAGTCGTGAACCAAAACCCTCGAGACTGGAGCCAAGAACCTGCTGCGCTCGGTGAGTCGCATCATCATCATCATCATCATCACCACTGAACTACATAGCAAGGCCCAGAGTGGTGAACCAAAACCCTCGAGACTGGAGCCAAGAACCTGCTGCGCTCGGTGAGTCGCATCATCATCATCATCATCATCACCACTGAACTACATAGCAAGGTCCAGAGTGGTGAACCAAAACCCTCGAGACTGGAGCCAAGAACCTGCTGCGTTCGGTGAGTCGCATCATCATCATCATCATCATTACCACTGAACTACATAGCGAGGCCCAGGGTGGTGAACCAAAACCCTCAAGACTGGAGCCAAGATCCTGCTGCGGGGGTGATTCTCATCATCATCATCATCACTGAACTACAGAGCTAGGCCCAGGGTGTTAAACCAAAACCCTCGAGACTGGAGCCAAGAACCTGCTGCGCTCGGTGAGTCGCATCATCATCATCATCATCATTACCACTGAACTACATAGCGAGGCCCAGGGTGGTGAACCAAAACCCTCAAGACTGGAGCCAAGATCCTGCTGCGGGGGTGATTCTCATCATCATCATCATCACTGAACTACAGAGCTAGGCCCAGGGTGTTAAACCAAAACCCTCGAGACTGGAGCCAAGAACCTGCTGCGCTCGGTGAGTCGCATCATAATCATCATCATCATCATCACCACTGAACTACATAGCGAGGCTCAGGATGGTGAATCAAAACCCTAGAGACTGGAGCCAAGATCCTGCTGCGCTCGGTGAGTCGCATCATCATCATCATCGTCATCATCACCATTTCAGCCATAGATCCACTGCCAAACATACGCCTCCCCAGTGACCAACCTCCAGATAGGCTAATCTATTATTTATTACAAACTTTACAGGGTGTACAACAGAATGGGACACTCCTTAAAACCACTTAATCAGCTGGTCATATACAACAACTTTTCCTATGGGAGCAACATCGAAATCGTACTGACTTTATTTTCAGGTGCTTCGTGCATTATCTATCATCAAGGTATGCGATTAAGTTTGTATAGAGAAGCTGATTTTTTTGACGTGACAACGTCTTATAAATTGGTTTGCCGGGTGACACTTCAAGAAACTGCGTTACGCTCCGCTCACGTTATGCGCTCACAATGAGAGCGAGTGAGAGGCACGCGTCCCTTCCACTCGGGCATGGTTAGCCCGCCTAAGAGCGAGAGAGACAGACATAAAAAGTGAAAGGCACGAATGAATATTCACATTAAAATTATTTACCACTCAAAGTCGTTGTCACGTAAAACTTTCGCCCGTATACCGGCTTTACAGGCAACCAATTTTTTTTAATTGATTTTAGGGTTGCTCCCATAGAAAAAGTTATTGTATATGACCAGCTGATTACGTGGTTTTAAGGAATGTCCCATTGTTTTGTACAGCCTGTATAGTTTTAAATAAGTAATAGATTGGCCTATCTAGAAGTCATTCTCTTGTACAGCCTGGACAAACGTTCATTACTTTAATTAATTAGTTCTAAGAAAACTGCCGTGTGGTGCCGGCACGTTAAAAGAATTGCACCACCCCTTCTCTCCTTATGGGTGTCGTAAGAGGCGACTACAGGAGAACCGCCACAAGAAGACGGGCAGCAGCGTCTCCTCTCCACCATTGGCCAAACTGCGATCGCCAACCCGCCTGCCAAGCGTGGCGATTATGGCGAAATCCTCCTTTTGGAGAGGCCTGTGTCCAGCAGTGGACTGATATAGGCTGGTGATGATGATGATGATGAAGAAAACTTTCAAATAATGCCTTACACAAACAGTAACAGTACTCAAATACACTGCACGAATTTTGATAAATCTTATACTCGTACATCCGATAACACATGGACTACAATTTATAAGGATTTCATGTACTTTTACCAATGAACAAACCACCACTACACACCACGCGAACGAACTCACGAGCAACAGCCAATCACTAATACCATGGAGCAGGTATTATACTACGTAAAACTAATACATTCAATCATTTCAGGCGGAATTCGCAGCCACGGACAGCGACAAACAAATTGGCAGGGCTGCGGAACTATCAGTCGACGCAGACAAGACGCTGGCCTCCGTCCGCGACAGCAGCGCCAAGGCCAAGGCCGTGGTGGCCCACGTGGCCGACCTGGCTACTGGCCTGGAGCTCAGCCAGCAGCCGAAGGCCGACAGCGCCTTGACTGAGGCCAGGCAGATCAGCAGCGACATCGCTGGTCAGTATCTAGTACACAGTGTAGGGCCTAGCTACCAGTAGACGCACGAGGCAAGGCCGTAGTGGCCCACGTGGCCGACCTGGCCACTGGCCTGGAGCTCAGCCAGCAGCCGAAGGCCGACAGCGCCTTGACTGAGGCCAGGCAGATCAGCGGCGACATCGCTGGTCAGTATCTAGTACACAGTGTAGGGCCCAGCTACCAGTAGACGCACGAGGCAAGGCTGTAGTGGCCTACGTGGCCGACCTGACTACATACAGGGTGTTCCAAAAATACCCCTTATAAAACTCAATGAAACGGGAATTAACGCGATCATAATTTAGGTACAAAATGTTACCTCTTTTGCCTGACGTTTCGATCGGGTTACACCGACCGTGGTCACAGGCTGACTGGAACAGCGATGTCTTCACTCCGTATGAGAGGCAGATTCTTCATCTACACACCACACCATACCACACTAACCGCCGCGTCCGTATTCAGGTGAGCACTCGATTGTGAAACAAAACGAGATTGTCTATTTTTAATCACTGGATTCCATGTCGCGGATAATTTGAAACAACAACTCTTGAATAAAAGTGGCGATCCGTGGAAAGAACTTGCGTTTGGTGAAATTCAATCCAGTGGCATCCTTCGGTGTGCCGCGCGTCAAATCGCGTGAATTCCCGTTTCATTAGGTTTTAAATTATGCAACGCGAAAGTTTAAAAGTAATTAATACCCCTTATAACTTTAAGGAGCGATTCTATTGCTCAAATACGACAACATTTTATATGGAACTTTTGCGTATGCGATATGTGGACGATAAAGCACTCGTATTTACCACAGTAATATCTATACGGTAAAGAAACTAAGATTTTTAATACTTGAAAGAAAATCGTTCGCCTCAGGTCGGATACGAACCCACGTCCATCGCATACCAGGCGAGTGCTTCATCACTAAGCTACCGAGACGTTATCCAACTCGACGAAATCTTTCAAGTGGTTCTCGCTGTCAAAGTAAAACAAATCTCCAAAAAAAAGTTTTTTTTTCGAAAGTAATTTAATAATTATTTTTTTTCTAGCCAAGGAAACCCAAAACACCAGAAATGACGTTTATGGTCAGTTACTCTGTTCTTTTAGCTCTCTTGTGGTTTTTCCTTCAAGATTCTATGACATATAAAACCTTTGTTATTGCCGAAAGTGCTAAGAAACCAAAATGGCCGCTATTCATAGGGGTTGAGGGTTCGAACCCCAAATTATTATTTTTGTAGATAAAATTAAATATCGCACTTAGCCTTAACGGGTTAGAAGTACCGCCCATATCACATTGTATACAATTGTATATCAACTCTTGAGCTTACCTATTGTACAGATTTGAAACTGTTCAATATTGTCCACAGAGAAAAATCTGCAACCGCAACTGTTGCGAGCGAACAGCGTGTTCGGCAACGCGACGGCTCAGATAGAGCGGATGAACGTCTTCGTGGAGCCCGTGACCATGCAAGCGAAGGTAAGACACGATCATGCATAACTACATCGAGCTCGATGGACCTACGACCTTACGAAGATGGCTGGCAGTGGATGGATGAAAACAGCGGGAGATCGCGCTCTTACGTCCATCAGTGGACTGCAATAGGCTGAGATGATGATGGAATAACAGACCTACGGAGCCGAAACATGGAACATAAGAGTAAAGCTGGCCACCAACTTCATGACACAGCGAGCTATGGAAAGGTCAATGCTTGGGATTTCGTTAAGCGATAAAATCAGAAACGAAATCATCAGGTAGAGGACTAGGGTAACGGACAGTTCAAAAATGTAGCAAGCTTAAGTGGCAGTGGTCTGGCCACATCTGTCGCAGAACCGATGAAAGGTGGAATAAACGGGCTCTCGAGTGGAGACCAGGCGTAGGCAAACGTAGTGTAGGACGCCCCCCAGGTCGATGGACCGATGACCTTAGGAAAATGCCTGGCAGTGGATGTATGAAAAAAGCGGGAGATCGTGCTTTTTGGCGCTCTATGGGGGAGGTTGACGTCCAGCAGTGGACTGCAATAGGCTGAGATGATGATGATGATGATGAAAGAAACAGACCTACGGATCCTGAACATGAAACATGAAAGTAAAACTGGCCCACCAACTTCATGTTACTCAGCGAGCTATGGCAAGGTCGATGCCTTGGATTTCGTTAAGCGAAAAAATCGGAAACGAAATCATCAGGCAGAGGACTAAGGTAACGGACAGTTCAAAAATGTAGCAAGCTTAAGTGGCAGTGGTCTGACCACATTTGTCTCAGAACCAATGAAAGTCCACTACTCCACAAACGGGTTCTCGGGTGGAGACCACGCCTAGGCAAACGTAGTGTAGGACGCCCCCCAACTCGATTGACCGCTGACCTTAGGAAGACGGTTGGATGAAAAAAGCAGGATATCGTGCTCTTTGGGGCTCTTTGGGGGAGGCTTACGTCCAGCAGTGGACTGTAATAGCCTAAGATGATGATGAAGACATAACTCCAGATAGACGAACTCCGTAGCCGAAAGAGCACGCCTTGTCGCCATCTTGCAAAAAATTGACCAATTCTGACTTTAAAATCTCAAATTGACAGCAAAAAACAAAGCAATCTACTGTCAGTGCTGCCCATAGATTTTGACACTAACCATCATTCGGGCGTTGACTGCGCGATTATTGCTGATTGCTAATTTTTAGGGAATGAGGGGGCCGGTCGATATAGAAAACTAACTTTCGTATATTTTCTCGGGTCTGGGTTTTGTGGTACAGTTGCTGATTCTGATCTCTTTAACACAAGTGCTAATGCACTACTTACCTCAGAGGACAGATTAGAATCTGAACGCATGACAAAGACTGATTTAACCGAAGTAGCAGACAGACAGCATTTAAAATTTGAGTAGTATTTTTATTAATAATGCTATCTCATATATTTTAATAATGTTATGTTTGACGACCTCCGTAGCCGAGAGGCGAGCACGCCGAAGTTTATATGGCGTCGCCATCTCTGAGGTTTCGGGTTCGATCCCCGGTCGGGCTAATGTAGAAATCGAACTTTCTATATTGTCTCGGGTCTGGGCGTTGGGGTACTTTTATCTTCTATCGCTGGGGTACTAGGGCTTTCTATAACACGCGTGCTTTAGCTACTTACCTTAAGATCAGAGCAATGTATGTGATGTTGTCCAATATTTATTTATTTATTTATTTATTAGAACCATACATACATCTACCATTACAGGAAAAACCCAATTCGATAGCTGCAGCGTCACAAATATTCACATTAAAATAAAATAAAAATACTATAGATACAATAACACCATGCAAAATTACAAAATCAAATTAAATTATTAAATAAATGTCAAATTTTATGGATTTCAAATTCATCATAATAGTAATGACATCAAATAATTATATAATTATTTATTATATTATATATCAATTTATTTATTATTTATTATCTCGTGGGCAGAAATTCGAGCGGCTAGTGAACGAGACGCACCAACTTAAGGCGAAGCTGGAGGACTTACTGGAGTTCACTGACCTCGCGCAGCACACCGCGGCCGCCGCCGACAAATTCAACGAGAGGAACCGGTCAGTAAAGCGATGGAATACTCGTATTTGGATGGCTTAGTTCTAAAAGGCACGAAGTCCGTTTTCCTTGTTTTAAGACGATGACACATGAAGCCCAAAAAAATATTTTAGGGTCAGTAATAACAAATACAAAATAACTATGCGTTCTTTGGTTACCTTCAGTGTGATGTTTTAAAAATATATATCTCAATTATTTTGCACAGTATGAGTTACCTAAAATGTAGGACTTATCGCAAAACATGTGGAAATGCGCACAGCTAAAGATTGGAATTCCCTGCCTGCGTCTGTATTTCCGAGTGCATATAACCTGACTCTCTTTAAGTCCAGAGTGAATAGGCATCTTCTGGGCAAGCTCGCTCCATCTTAGATCCCATCTATGCTCTAGAGCAAGATTGGGGTCAAGAGTAAGCCCATCTCAAAAAAAAAAAAATAGATTTCTTAACTTTCTAAACACTATATTGTTTTAAACTTTAATGGTCACTAACATTAGTATAGTTTGTAACGTTGTTTGTTTTTTTCTTTTCTAAACACTATTTTTATTTAGTTACTTACTGCATTTATTTGACAAGGATTTAGTGATGTTTTAATAGGTAAAAAACCGGCCAAATGCTAGTTGTAATCGCGCACGAAGGGTTCCGTAATGGTATAAATACGACAAAGAAACATGTCTGTGGTAGGGGAAATATTTTTTAAATTATTTTTTGAGTAACTATTTGTTGTTATATCGGCAAAAGAAATACATGATCTGTGAAAATTTCAACTGTGTTACTATCACGGTTCATGCGATACCGCCTGGTGACAGACGGACGGACAGCGGAGTCTTAGTAATAGCACAGAGTAAGTATTAATAGGGTCACGTTTAACCTTTGGGTACGGCACCCTTAAAATAAGGTTTGGACTATAAGCAGCCGGAGACGGTTTCGGGTAAGCCCGGATTCAATCCGCCGCTCAAGTAATAAGGCCGTTTTTAGGGTTCTAAAAAAATCCGGCTGCTTATAGTCAGAGTCTAGACACTCTTTAAAATCACGTGTGCGCTGGCTCTTAAACAACTTTTACTTCGAAAGGAACAACAAAATCGTATTATTTATGTTTTTAAATTGCAGCAGTAGAATCACACCCTAGAAGAAAGTTAACTTATAAATCAGGACCGTAAGTGTTTCGGAAGATAATTGTACAAATTGGATTTTCCGAAAATCCAAGGTTATTAGAATCCATAATAAATTTCGAAAACATACGAACTATTTTCGAGTAAAAGTTTCAATTACGTGGTTTTTAGGAGTATCCTATTATTTTAGGGCCCTCCGCTAAAAGGCGAATACTTTTTAGGGTTCCGTACCTAAAGGATAAAACGGGACCCTATTACTAAGGCTCCGCTGTCCGTCTGTCACCAGGCTGTATCCCATAAACCATGATAGCTAGAGAGTTGAAATTTTCACAGATGATGTATTTTTGTTGCCGCTATAACAACAAATACTAAAAAACAGAATACAATAAATATTTAAGGGAGCTCCCATACAACAAACGTGATTTTTTGCCGTTTTTATAGAAAATGGTACGAAACCCTTCGTGCGCGAGTACGACTCGTACTTGGCCAGTTTTTCATGAAACACTCACTCACTGTTAACCTGTGCCTATATAGGTGAAAAGCAATCGTAAAAATCAATTTTCAAATGTGTACAATAAAAACTTAAAAAGTTAAAAATCAACAACATTGACTTCATATTGCATAAACTCGTCCTATCTTTGCTACGTTTAACCATCTGATTATCCGTCTTATTCCTTCGCCTTGTACAGAGCGAGAAAGAGTTGAAGATAGGACGAGTTTATACAATATGAAGTCGATGTTGTTATTTTGTAATTTATTTTTAACTTTTTTAGTTTTTATGATAGACATTTGAAAGTTGGTTTTTACTATTGCTATATATCACTTGTGTTTCAGCGGTGTCCCTTACTTTCTTTTTCTATTCCCAGCCAATCGAAATTCGGCAACAAAGTCCTCTCCGTTACCAAACTCAACGAGGCAGCCATGAAGGATCTGATCGACGCAGCGGAAGACGTCGCCGCAGTCGCGAAGCTGTCAGCTTCAGCGGTGACGTCAGAGGCCGCGGCCGCCCTCGCAGGGAACAGAGACGCCAATATCAATATGGACGAACGACTCAATAACCTGCAGAAGGACCTACCGGGGCTTCAGATGGCTCTCAACGAGGCTGAAGACCATGCGGGAAGCCTGAGGAGTCGGGTAAGAATTATTAACATAAGCGGAAAATGAAATTTATGAGAAAATAAACAATTTTCTGAGATTTTTGATAAACATAGGAGATAGCGAAACAGGAAATCATAATTCCAAATATTTATTAAATCGTCTTCTAGCAGATCGTGTTTTTAGTTTTTGGATTCATGTGACAGATATTCATTTGCCAGATTTTATGTATTTCACCTTAAGGCTTTAATTTCAAAAGTCTGTGTCTCGTGTGTGTCTCAAAAATGTGACTCCACATGATCACGTGGTTTTAAGGTATGTCATATCTTTATGTATCTATACTAATATTATAAAGAGGAAAGATTTGTACCTATTTTTGTATGTTTGTATGTTTGTAATGAATAGGCTCAAAAAGTACTGGGCCGATTTAAAAAATTCTTTCACCAATAGAATGCTACATTCTTCCAATTTGACATAGGCTACATTTCATTTTGAAAAAAATTAGGGATCCTTGGTAAAATTTGAACAATGTAACCGAAGGTGTAGAAAAATGAGTCTTAAAATGTCTTTCGTCGAATGCGCTGCCGAAACTATTAGCGGTAATTGTCTACCCCGTGCGAAGCCGGGACGGGCTGCTTGTATAATATATATACATAAAGATGTGACACACTATATACACCTTATATAATGTTTGTATGTACTTCCCCAGGCCGACAACCTACGCGCGATAGCCGCCCGAGAGAACAACAACACTCGAACCCAGGACGCCTACAGCGCCGCGTCCGCCTTCTCGTCCATCGTGCAAGAAATCAACGACGCCAAGAGAGCCGCCGACCTGGCTGAAGCGGCTGACAACAATGCTACCAATGTGGTGAGTTTGCGTCAGACACAATACTACTCAGAGACCGTCAGTAACGCCACCAATGTGTTGGGTTTGCGTCAGACACTATACTACTCAGAGACCGTCAGTAACGCCGCCAATGTGGTGAGTTTGCGTCAGACACTATACTACTCCGAGACCGTCAGTAACGCCGCCGATGTGACGAGTTTGCGTCAGACACAATACTACTCAGAGACTGTCAGTAACGCCGCCGATGTGGTGAGTTTGCGTCAGACACTAAACTACAAGTACACCACGTCTGCGTCAGACTACCTACGGTTCTAATAAGTGGCCGATACTAACGTCGAACGGAACGATTGGTCCAAATTTCAAATGAATAATACATAAAAGCGTGATTTCAACAATTTAACTATCGTCGCAATTCTTCTTTGTCCGAGCGAGTAACTCTTTTAACGACCTGTCAAAAGGCAACGACGATCTAGAATTATTTCGCACTTTACCACCAACTATAAACAAATTTTTAAGTTCTGAATTTTTCGGCCTCCGCTCCAAACGTGCAGCAAATTCGTAATTGTTTTTATATTTTTTATTTTCTCTCTGTGTTTTTGACTGTGTCTATAGTCAGCTTGTATGGTCTGTATACATTCTACATTTATATATGCGAATACCTATTAATGGCTACGTTAATATGATAACTGTACTCATAGATTGTAACAATGTTGTTGGTGTTCCAAATAAAAAAAGATATTAAAAAATTTGATATAATTCCAACAATGTGGTGAGTTATACGTCAAACACAGACAACTTCCCCTAATAAAAGATAAAATAGTGCAAATAATTACCATAAAAAGGGTTTAAGCAGCTTGCGAGGAACCGGATTCGTTAAAGCACGAGTCTCTTCCGCAAAAACTTGCGGCTATGAGCCAGACGTTGCATTGTACGTTGCTCTTTCAACTGCAATATACTCTATGGTTTCGTGTAAGAATCGTATTTACGTCAAATACTCTATGACCCAGGGGCCTTACCAGTGGCCTAAATTAACGTTTGATAATCTCTAAAATTACTCCATAAATGTCTCTTGCTAAAAATAACACTTCAGCCATCTGTTATTATAACATTTTTATTGACTATCAAGGCATTAGTTTGCTACTTCTTTTGCAATAAAAGTGATCATCGATAGCACAAAACTATTGATATAGGCTAGTTGACACTAGTCACCACAATCAATTGACATACTTTTTATATGTTGTCAAAACGCACCTCTTCCTTGTAATTTGTATGGCGATAGCAAGCGTTGACGTCGTCGTTTTCCGGACTTCAACTGCCTAACTTTTTATTGGTTTTGAAGCAAACAAAAATCGGATTCTTCAAATACATGATAATGACCGGGTTATCGGGCCAAAAATAAGGTGTCAGATTTAATAAATAATGTGGTAGAGTTGTTTATGATTTGTGTCCACTACCTTTTTGCTGCGAATCAATAGTATTGATACTATCGATAGTCTAATGTCTAGTTCTACAGGGTGGTCCAGGCCAGATGGATATACAATTTTTTTTAGGTAGTCGGCTTAGGGACCTATTCTTACCCGCCAGGAAAAAATCCGCTTACAAGATATATTTTTTTTATTTTAGAAATACCACCCCTTTTATTGTTTTATTACCTTTTAAAATGATAAATTCTATTTTTTTTTTTTTTAGGTTCTTAGTTAGACATTGCACTTTCTCAGAAAAATAATTAGACATTGTGCTCTCTCAGAAAAAGGGGTGATATTTCTAAAATTAAAAAAATATATATCTTGTAAGCGGATTTTTTTCTAAAACAAATTTTATATCCATCTAACCTGGACCACCCTGTATATCAACCTTTCTGCACACATGAACACGAATTCAAACCATTTACCCGGTATTCCCAGAAAAACGTGCTGAAAGAGCGCGTGGGGCCAGCGCGCGAGCGTTCAGTGCGTCTGCTAGACAGCGCGACGGACGCGCTGCAAGCCGTCGAGAGTGCCCTGCGGCCGGACCACTCCCGCGCGGCCGCCGCACTGCATCTCGCGAGTCGCGCGCTCGACGCGGCCTTCGTGGAGGACAACGCGATACAGCTGTGAGTGTCCTGCCAGTAGCACTAGCGCACTAGACGGCGCGATGGACGCGCTGCGACCCGTCGAGAGTGTACTGATATAGATATTAACCACATTATATATAATCATCATATCAGCCTGTTGCAGTCCACTGCTGGACATAGGCCTCCCCCAAGGAGCGCCACAGAGCACGATCTCCCGCCCTTTGCATCCAGTCGCTGCCAGCTGCCTTCTTCAGGTCATCGGTCCATCTAGCCGGGGGGCGTCCTACACTACGTTTGCCTAAGCGTGGTCTCCATTCGAGAACCTTCCTGCTCCATCTCTCGTCGGTTCTGCGACAGACATGGCCAGCCCACTGTCACTTCAGCTTGCTACATTTTTGGACGATATCAGTCACCTTAGTCTTATGTCGTATGACCTCGTTCCGGATCTTATCCCTTAATGAGATCCCCAACATAGACCTTTCCATAGCACGCTGAGTGACGTGTAGTCGGTGGGCCAACTTGACTGTCATGCTCCACGCTGGGCGCCATTATATATAATATAGTACGGAAACTGGGTATGTTCGTCGAGATAGGCAATGGAGCGTTAGGGTGTCGTCATTTAAATTTGATTAAAAAGCGCGCAAACTATCAGAAATGAAATGTATACAAAACGTTGACCAAAGAGGATTTAAATACTACGTTTTTAGTGTTCCGTACCCAAAGGGTAAAACGGGACCCTATTACTAAGGCTTCATTGTCCTTCTGTCTGTCTGTCACCAGGCTGTATCTCATGAACCGTGATAGAGAGTTGAAATTTTTACAGATGATGTATTTCTGTTGCCGCTATAACAACGCATACTAAAACACAAAATACAATAAATATTCAAGGAGGCACCCATACAAAAAACGTCATTTTTTGCCGTTTTAATAGATAATGGTACAGAACCCTTCGTGCGTGAGTCCGACTCGCACTTGGCCGGTTTTTACGTTCTACAGCGACAATGACAACTGCCATCAGCTCGTCTTGTATCGGCAATATTCGGCATTGACGATGACGACTGTTGGTACTCCTAGTTTACTGAGATTTCTTGTTGAGCCGTGATATGTGTGAGTACGTCATTTTAATCGTTTATAGGTACTTTCTTAACTGTATAGATATGTAATAATATACTTTGCACTTACTGCCGCATTCAAAAACGTCAATTAAGAATGAGGTATGGATTAATATATTGGTCTTTATTGATAAGTATTACAGGTTTTTCTTATATGCCCAACAAAACCTAAAAAGTCGTGAGCTTCTGCTCACTTAACCTTGTAGACAATATTTCCGAAACAATAACCGCACATTTCAAATTCCTTCTAGATCCCTACCAACGTTACCCAGCTTCGCGCTCCAAGAAGAGATAGACAAGGCTGACCGAGTGAACGCGACCGTGAAGAACACCCTGGACATCATGTCCAGGTTCGGCTCCGAGCTGGGCGCCAGCAAGGAGTGGGCGCAGTCGCTGCCCAAGCTGGCCGACGAGGGGCAGAAGATGATGTCCAATGTTGAGAGCTACCGTGAGTGATGACACCCTGTATACAATTTGAATGTCATCTTGTGTAGTGTATCAGCTAGTTTTGGACTGTGTATCTACACAAAGTAAGTGACTGGTAATCGGTCAGACATGGTGCCTTGTACCTTAGTTCAGATACCAGTCTCTCACAAATGAAATATCATTTGTGTATGTAAGAACCTAGACTTAATGTTTTTCACCTTATCACCTTTGTGAAAGAGAAATAAAAATGTTATTAATATTATCCATAAATCCATCCATCCATCCATCCATCCATCCATCCATCCATCAGCCGAAAGACGTCCACTGCTGGACATAGGCCTCCCCCAAGGATTTCCACGAAGATCGGTCTTGTGCCACCCGCATCCAGCGGCTTCCCGCGACCTTCACCAGATCGTCGGGCCACCTTGTGGGGGGCCTACCAACACTACGCCTTCCGGCCCGCGGCCGCCATTCAAGGACCTTCCTGCCCCAACGGCCATCAGTCCTGCGAGCAATGTGCCCCGCCCACTGCCACTTAAGGTTTGCGATTCTGAGAGCTACGTCGGTGACTTTGGTTCGCCTCCGGATCGTCTCATTCCTGATTCGATCGCGAAGGGAAACTCCGAGCATAGCTCTCTCCATCGCCCTTTGAGTGACCTTGAGCTTTCTTATGAGGCCCATCGTTAGCGACCGCGTCTCAGATCCGTATGTTATAATCCATAAATCACGTCACACGAATTTCATAATATTTTGGTGGTCATATTTATAAGACTACCGCCTACCTAGTGTGACGTCACATATTTTGCAATTTAACATCTAGTAATTGTTATTTTTTTTCAATTTTGTGTGTCAATACTAGAAATATAAGATTTTGAAATGTGTCGTCACAAAATGTAGGATTCCCCCTCATCCATTGTCACGTAAGGTCACACTTTCTCGACCCTTCCCCCCTCTTTAAATTGTGATGTAATTTATGGATGACATATATCTTCTTTAATATATAAAAGAAAGTCGTGTTTGTTCCAACACTTATAACTCGAGACTGGCTGGACCGATTTTCATAGTTTATAATTTGTTAGATTTGTCTCCGCCCCGAATAGCAGAATAAATAATTAAAACATTGGGAAAGCGAACGAAAAAAAAACTGTTTGGCGGTACGAAGTTCGCCCGGACAGCTTGTATAAGACAAATAGCAATCTTTCCAGCATATCCAAGTTTCACTCTTAAGGCCGTGAATGACCTTGACGCGGCGCGGCGATATAAACGCGCGAACGGATGACCACTTATAACAATAATATAATAAAAATCTATAACTAATAAATTTATTACTAATAAAATTAATAAGGAAATAGTCTCACTTCAAAACATGAATGTGTACACAACCTTGTTTTGTTTGAAAACAGTAGCGATTGAGTAAAAAGTAAGATAAGTTGCCATAAGCTTTTTAGGGTTCCGTACCCAAAGGGTAAAACGGGACCCTATTACTAAGGCTCCGCTGTCCGTCTGTCTGTCTGTCTGTCTGTCACCAGGCTGTATCTCATGAACCGTGATCATGAAATTTTCACAGATGTTGTTTTTCTGTTGCCGCTATAACAACAAATAGTAAAAAACAGAATAAATATTCAAGGATGCTCCCATACAACAAACGTGATTTTTGTGCCATTTTTATAGAAAATGGTTCGGAACCCTTCGTGCGCGAATCCGTCTCGCACTTGGCCGGTTGTTTTATGTTTCCTACAATAGTATGTTGGGAGGAGGTCGTCTATTAATCACGTGATGTTTTAGCAACATACTTGGTAAGGTTTTAGACTTTTTTTAAGGTTTTTCTCTTTTCGATTTAGAAATCGAACGTTCAAAGTTCCTATATTATAAATATTTTGAATTTGTTGAAATAGTTATTTAATAAAACATAATTAAAAAAATGAAATTTGTATGCTTTTAATAGATGGCTGAAAAAGCTGAACTCCGTGACACAATTGCCACCTAAATGTACCCTTTTCAAAAGCTAATAAAATATTCATCAAAGAAAAAATAAATACACGTGATAACTCACTACAAATCTATCCTCCCTAGAGATATTTCGTGACTTTTTCCGAACCCCCTCTCGACGACTCATATTATTATTATTTATGTTTAGTTAAAGACGTGGAAGAGATGGACCCTCTGAGCAAGTCAAAGTACCGCGCAGTCAAGCTGATGCAGGAGGATCTGGAGCGGCGTCGCGCGGACGCAGACGACAAAGTCAACAAACTGAAGGAGCTCATCGAACAGGTAACTTTGTTACTTTAAGTATATATGTCTCACTGCAGGGCACAGGCCTCACCTCAACTATGAGGTGGTTTGGGCCATACTCCCCCACGCGGACCCGGTGCGGTGGAGGGGTGTTGTGAGGCCAGTGACTAAACCTTACTGTCAGATGTTATCAAGCCGCCTTAAGGGCTCTGACTAGCCTTCACGACCAATATCAAGCGATATTGGCCGGGACCAACTTTTAACGTGCCTTCCGAAGCACGGAGATGCTCGTGATAAATGTCACTAAATATGGTCGGAATGGTCACCCATCCACTCACGTCCGCTGCGTTGGTTGCTTAACTTTAGTAATCGATACTAAAGTGCTGCCGCCACTGAGCTACGAGCACCTCAGGTAACTTTGTTACTTATCACGTTGCAATAGGGTTTGAATTCCAATGAACATGTATTCATGCTGGTGATCCAATGTCAAAGTCAGTTATTCTGTATACAGGGTGTTAGGTCAAGCTGAAACTAGCCTATGCTAGGATATGCATATTAATACTATGGTAGAATCAGAAATATGAAGTCATTTTATTTTTTTAAATTTTCATACATCTAACTTTTAAAATCCGATTTCTCTTCTATGTTTTTTTTTTTTCAAAAATGATGATATCAAAGTAGAGTGCTAAAAAACCCAGCGTAACGTATACCATTAGAATAACGCCCTCTATAGGCCTTTTCCGGGAACTTATACACGTCCCAAAAAATAGTAATTCGCCCTAACACCACTTCGGGACTACATGTCGGCTGGTGATAAGAACAAACTCCGTCACCTGATACGGTATGATTATATTAAAGGAAATACAGTACCAAGACATACGAGTGGGAGCTAGGCTAAACGATGTTAAACGTCATCGAACAAAATGTATACCAACACAAATCTTTGCAAAAGAAAGTGTACGCTATGCAGTTGTTTATAAGTTATTCTATGATTAGGAATATGTACTCTTTTTATATTAAAAATTTAGATAAATGAAAATTATTTATTGCAGGCCGCGGTATTTTATATTTTGCACAATAAAGTAATGATACATTATTGCATACATTCAAAATAATTATTAAATATAATGAAAATATTATCATTCAAATCTTTGATTAAAAAAACTCATTTAAAAAAAAGTCAAATTGAAGTGTTTGATATTAATTGTAAATTTTTGTTTTTAGCAATTCCATGCAAGGTTTAATTGAAGATAAATAACACTTTAAAAAAATCATCGACCTCAGGTGGGACTCGAACGATGCGATGGGACGTGGGTTCGAGTCCCACCTGAGGTCGATGATTTTTTCAAATGCTATTTATCTTCAATGTTTGATATTAAATTTATAAAAATAAGATAATAATAAATGCTCTACACTGCGGCAAAATGTCTGCTGCAACTTAGGTTTCTTTTTATATACAAAACCAATCTAAACATCATAACTGAATAACTGTATTGAGTTCGTTGGAGTTATATTCACCGCTTATGACTCTTACGACCTCCGTAGCCGAGAGGCGAGCACACCGGACTATAAATGGCGTCGCCATCTCTGAGGTTCCGGGTTCGATCCCCGGTCGGTTTAATGTAGAAACCGAACTTTTCTATATTGTCTCGGGTCTATGTCATGTGGTACCGTCGTTGTTCCAGATTTCTATAACACAAGTGCCCTCGCTACTTACCTTAGAATCAGAGCAATGTATGTGATGTTGTCCAATATTTATTTTAATCATATTTATAATTTCCACGTACCAGGCCCGCGCTGTAGCCAACCGCATCCAAGTGGGTGTGACGTTCGACAGACGGTCCACGCTCCAGCCACGTCTGCCGGACACCGTGGACGAGATGTCTACGTCCACGCATGTGTCTGCCTACTTCAGAACTAAAGAGAAGGACGGCTTCCTGCTCTACCTGGGTAATCCTAAGGACACCAACCTGAGGCGCACTAACTCGGTATGTCTCGTTCATTTTATTTTGGGTGTTAATATATATTTTTGACTTATTATTTGGATATCACTGTAACTACACTTATGGAGTGTAGAAAGTTAAGGAAGGCTATCATCGTGTATTGCTTCCGTTCAGTGGTTTAGGCTGTGCGTTGACATATCAGTCAGTCAGTAACGGCTGCCTTTTATATATACAGAAATTGTGCTAAGTGCAAACTTAATTATAGGCGACAGCATGCACTAGAAAGAACAGCAATACTTATACACCGTGAATTTTTAATTACCCGAGAAAATTAACTAACATACTAAGATATATATACATCGATTTGGCGAAAAAAAAAATTTTTTTTTATGAGAAATTTATTTTAAAGGTCCCTAACATTCCTTAAAAAATATGCACCATAAAAGTCCTGCTAATTCAAATAGTAATCATTATCATTCAAACATTAACGGAACCAAAATCCACCTAATTTGGTCGCGTAATATTGGCGTACGGAAGGAATAACTATGAATGATTTTTTTTTCATTCATAGTTATTCCTTCCGTACGCCAACGCCGTACGCCGTTCCGTTTTTTTTATTCGCCAAATTCGATGTATATCTATATCTGAATATCTTAGTTAATTTTCTCGGGTAATTAAAAATTCACGGTGTATAACTACTTGTATAAAACTGAACAAACAATAAGAAAAAAAAACAAGGCTCAAAATTCCGCAGGCTTTTATCCAACACGACACATCTATCCTAGCACGAAAATGCATCTTTCGTACGGACGTATAATCCTAACAAATTAAAATAACCAGTCTCATGTGTCAATCCTTTGATAAAATATGACTAACTCAATCTAGCCGTGTAAAAAACCCGACCGTTTTCAATTGTTCATAAATTGTCAAACGTTTGCTACAAGTGAATGGATATTTGAATTTGATCGGATAATACGAGCGAACGAACGATACGCTTTTAGGCCTCCAGGGTACCGGTTGTTTCAGGCATGTAGACCTAAATGTATTTAAAGTGTTAACTGGAATCTTGACATGCATTGCGCAGGACGACTTTATGGTGGTCGGCATCCAGAACGGCTACCCGTACGTGGTGATGGACATCGGCGACAGCTTCGAGTCCGGGCGGGAGCCCGCGCGTATCGGAAGCGACAAGTTCGTGGCGGACGACCGCTGGTACCAGGTCATCGTGGACAGGTAATGGAGACAACACATTTACTGTACACGGTTATTTGTACAACATCAAAAACCTCGGAGGAGTAGGTAGCTAACATCATAAATGATATGATTTGTAACTAAAAGATACTTTTGGTACCCCTAAGTATAAGGATTTTTTCTCAAAATCGTCTTCTTCAATGTTTATTTTTAATAGTGACGATTATCTGTGAAGAATTTATTAATGTAATACTGTGAGGATTGCATTAATAATCTAAAAGAGTATTGAGTAATTTAAAAAATTCGTCATTTTTTTTCTTATTTTGCTCCTCCTGTAAAGTTGCAAAACATGCAGAAGTGTCTCTTTGTTCCCAAACGTGCGATTTGTTCTACGAGTTTTAGAATAGAATAGAATAGAAAAAGATTTATTTGACACACAAAAAACATTTACAGGAAAATAAAAAGCAGTGTATGTCAAAAAGGCCCCCGCTCAGCATTTGTCGTGACAGTCAGGGACGTATCACAACTATATTTAATTTAAAAAATATTTTCTAAGCTTTTATTGTACTGTTGTGACATATATAATTCTATGTTACATTCACACTCGAGAAATCATTCTATAGCTGTCAATTGATATGACAATGACAGAGACAGAAAGATGTCTTTACTCTTGTACTAAACTAATCCGGTGGTGTCCAAGCTCAACTTGGATTGATGGATAACTTGAATTCCGATGTCGCCACGTTTATTGGTAACCAGATATTCCATGATCTACGATTGGAATACGTTGATGCTATTTACCCAAACTTAGTTATGAGACAGAGAACATAGAACTGACACAATCACCATATTTTCCTACCAAAAAAATAGGCTAGTTGACACCACCAATCAATTGACATACTTTTTATGAGCTGTCAAAACGCACCTCTGCAATAGTTGACGTCATTCTTTACCAGACTCAACTGCCTAACTTTAAATTGATTTTAAAGCAAACAGAAATCCGATTCTTCGAATAAATGATAATGTACAGGGTTATCGGGCCTAAAATAAGGTGTGAGATTTAATAAATGATGTCTTAGAATTATTTATGATTGGTGTCCACAACCCAATAGGCTAGTTGACACCACCAATCAATTGACATACTTTTTATGAGCTGTCAAAACAGATATCTTCCTAATAATTTGTATGGCGATATCGGATTATGACGTCACTATCCGATAAATTCAACTGCCTTACTTTTTTACGATTTTAAAGCAATCAAAAATCAGTTTGCCTCTTAAATGAAATTGTACTGAGTTATTATGCCTAAAATAAAGTGTCTGTTTTAATCTATGATGCCTTAGAATTATTTATGAATGGGGTCAACATCCCTTTCTGATCTCTGCTAATACTTAATCTTCACTTCCAGATTAGGCCGCAACGTCAAGCTATCAATCCGCGAGAGCCTTGACAACGGTACCGAGCATACCCACTCCAAGGAAGCTGTTCTCCCTGGACAGCACACGATCTTCAACCTGGACCGGCAGAAGTCGAAGCTGTACGTGGGTGGAGTCCCCTCGGGAGCCAAGCTGCAAGGCATCAGCTTCCCGGCATTTGAGGGGCAGATAGAGGAACTGGTGATCGGAGATACGCCAGTAGGGCTGTGGAACTCCATCACCTCTGACAACTTGAAGGGCGCTAGGCAGAGGTGAGTTGATCCATTAAATTAACGGTCGAAATGTATTTAAAAATTTATAACCCTCATCATATTAAAGAATGTTATTACATCATATCACATCACCAGCCTATATCAGTCCACTGCTGGACACAGTCCTCTCCAAAAGGAGGATTTCGCCATAATCGCCACGCTTGGCAGGCGGGTTGGCGATCGCAGTTTGGCCAATGGTGGAGAGGAGACGCTGCTGCCCGTCTACTGGTGGCGGTTTTCCTGTAGTCGCCTCTTACGACACCCATAGGAAGAGAAGGGGTGGTGCTATTCTTTTAACGTGCCGGCACCACACGGCACAATAAATGTTATTACAGTCAATTATAATAGTCAATTGATGAATTTTACAATTCCCAACCTAACTATAAGCGAATCACATTGAATAGGGGGTCGTCCATTAATCATTGGGGGAGGGGTTCAGAAAATATCATGAATTATCACTAGGGGAAGGGGAGAGCTGAGGCTGTTATGAGATTTCACGTGTATTTATTTTATCTTTTTAACGCGCGATTTCTAAACCGAAAAGCGGCGTGTGACTCGCTGTTGCTTGTAACAAAAAAATACACGTGGTTCCAAAATCACGTGTATTTTTTACCCAAGTACGGGGGGAAGGGTAATCTAAAACCGTATCACCATGGGGGAGGAAGGGGTTAAAAAGTTGATAAAAACATCATGTGATTAATGGACGACCCCTAGGTTATTATAGTAGGTGCATGCAATTAAACTGTGACATCTAAGCAATAGAAACTATTAAAAAAATTAAATAGTTAAAGGACTTATTTAAAGTCAAAAGAGCTTCATTAAGAAACTTCAAGTATTTATGAAACTAATAAAATCAAGCAAGAATAAACCTTGTAGCTGTGAGCATGAAAGTGCATGAGCAAGTGAAAGCCATAGCACTATAGTCTACAAATATTGTGTATAATATTAATTATATATTGCTGTAATTTAAAAATACCTCAGAACTATCAAACTATCGAAAGTAGGCTATCGACTAGCAACACTACCCTTTTTTGTAGTAAACCAATTTCTCTGTCGCCTACACCTTTTTCATCTCCTACCCAGAGACAAACTAATAACGTCAAGTTCCGGGCCCCAAGAGTACCGCTTCAACGGCAAGTCCCACGTGACGATGCCGGCGCGGGAGTACATCGTCCCTCAGAAGAACCACGTGCTACTCTACTTCAGGACATACGCGCCAAGTGGGCTTATATACCTCGTGGGGGAAGGGGACTACTTCTTCTCCGTCGAGATGCAAGAGGGAGCTGTGTACTTGCAGGTGAGAATACACAAATTATAACAGAACCACGTGCTACTCTACTTCAGGACATACGCGCCCAGTGGGTTCATATACCTCGTGGGGGAAGAGGACTACTTCTTCTCCGTCGAGATCCAAGAGGGAGCTGTGTACTTGCAGGTGAGTTTAAAATCATCATCATCTTGGCATACTGCAGTCCACTGCTGGTCTTAAGCCTACCCCAAAGAGCGCCAAAGAGCACGTAATCCCGTTTTTTTTCATCCAGCCTCTGCCAGCCATATTCTTAAGGTCTTCGTTCCATCAGGCTGGGGGACGTCCTACACTACGTTTGCAAAGGCGTGGTCTCCACTCAAGAACCCGTTTGCTCAACCTTTCATCGGTTCTGCGACAAATGTGGCCAGCCCACTGCTACTTAAGCTTGCTACATTTTTGTACTATGACCGTTACTTTAGTCCCCTGCCTGATGATTTCGTTTCGGATTTTATTCCTTAATGAAATCCCAAGCATCGACCTTTCCATAGCTCACGTGGAGTTTAGAATAGACTTCGTTAGTTTATGCACCATGTCGTGAAACTCAATTGTTGGCTAAGTGTGTTATGGTAAGTTATTTATCTTCTTTTTAATTTAAAAAATAAAGTCGGGTTTGTTAAAACACTTATAACTCGAGAACGGCTGGACCGATTTTTATTTTAAATAAAATAAGCATGGTTGTAAATTGTTGAGAATAACTCACGTAAGATGCCTCTGTAGAACTTATAACCTCCACAATCCGGCTGAATGTGATGTAGCCGTATTACATAACAGCGACGTTTTTCAATCCGGCTATTTGTAATACGGCGTGTTATACGATATGCCTCCGGCATTATGAATCACGTAGCCGAGAGGCGATCACGCCGGACTTGGCGTCGCCATCTCTGCGGTCACGGGATTTCCGGCCGGGTCAATGTAAAAAACGGAACTTTTATCTTTGTCTCGAGTCTGGAAGTTGTGGTACCGTCGTTTCTGGTTTCTATAACACAAGTGCTTTTACTATTTACTTTAGGATTAGGTGCGTTCGGTGAATATAGGTAATTAGGCAGTCTACCTGGTAAATGAAAAAAGATAGGTACTTACAAATGTGTGTCTTTGATGAAAACCATAGATTTTCATCAATTAAACATTTAAGATATTTAAGTATCTTTGACGACCTCCGTAATACGGCGTGTTATACGATATTCCTACGGTCTTATGGTATGTCTTTGATGAAAATCATAGATTTTCATCAATTAAACATCGAAGATATTTAAGTATCTTTGACGACCTCCTTAGCCGAGAGGCGAGCACTTCGGACTTATATGGCGTCGCTATCTCCGTGGTTCCGGGTTCGATCCCCGGTCGGGTTAATATAGGAAACGAACCTTTCTAAATTTTCTCGGATCTCGGTGCTGTAGTACCATCGTTGTTTCTGATTTCTATAACATAAGTGCTTTAGCTACTTACCTCAGGATTAGAGCAATTTATGTGAAGTGGTCCAATATTTATTTCTAACCTAATTCCCCACCAGGTGTCGCTGGGCAACCCTCAGGATATGGTAATCATCGGGACACAGAAGACATACAACGACGGCAAGTGGCATAAGTTGGACGCGGGACGATACCTCGCCAACTGCTCCCTCAAGGTAATTATTACAACTATACTCCATTCAGGATAAGATGATCGCTCTGACATTTCACACGTTCCGGTCCACCCATACTACTTACGAATTAATAATATAATATTTTATGAAAATATTTTTTTATTTTTTGAATTTTATTGCAAAATTCTTTAAAACATTGCATCTAGAAATCTAAGTGATTATTCCATTCATTATTATTGCTTACGAATAAAAAAATAAGCGAACAAAAAATCTCCTTAAATACATGATGCGTAAAACAGAACGCTTTCCTATAGGGATTGACTAGACCACACAAAATCGATACCTAATCGATGAATATCCGATGAATCAGCGCGGTCGACTTGTCAAAGCCTATGCTTTGTCGTCAATAGGAGTGCGGCGGCCTTTTAAGTGGTTTGTGTTTTCGTTGTGCTTCAGAGTAGTTCCGGTTTTGCCTTATTACTGTTTTTCTTGAGTTTTTCGTTAAGAATTTGGTTTTTTTTTTCCTTTTTAAGTTTGTTAAGCTTTGAACAAAATCTGTTTCCGGCACTCAGGTAACAGAACATTGCAGTATTTCTTCATATTAGAAAAGGGTCAGTAAAATAAAAATCGATTCAACTTTCTTCGTAAACTTTCTCGATTTCAAAAAAGAATCGATTTGATTTCTTTAGGGCGCATCACTATAAGTTTTACGTAGTATATAATACTTACTCTGTGCTATAAATGTAAACTGTCATGTGTCAGAGCGATTATTTTATCCTGAATGGAGATAAGATGACCGCGGCACGGAAGTTTAGCGCTGGGAGAAAGATGCAGAGAAGAACTAATGATCTATCTAAACTAACCCAATTTCAATTGTAATCAATTACGTGATAAGCTAGTCGTGTGACGCGCCTGCACCGCTGGCCGTGATAGGCTGTTAGCTCTGATACGATGATCGTCACGTAAGATGCGCAAAGCGATCCTCACTCTTTGCCCCAAATTCAAATTCAAATTTATTTATTTACACCAAACATGGTACATAAAAGATATTACAAAAATAAAGGTCCTACATGTTTCGCCATTTAATGGCATGTAAAATATTTATAAATGTCACAAGCAAGAATGTAAATCGTATTACAATGTCAAAATTATTCAATGGCATGTCAAATATTTATAAATGTCACAAGTAAAAATATAAATCGTATTAAAATGACAAAATTACAAATGTCAATATTATTCAAATAATTAATTCTCTATGGCTATATTTTTTTTTTATCTAATCTTGTGTGAAATAAACGCGGTCTTTGATTTTTTATATTTTCTGTTAACTTATTATATACAATTACACGCATATTTATACAGTTTTTTTTATATAATGCAGTCCTTGGTACATAGTTTAAAACAAGTCTATCAGGATTCCTGGTGTTTCTAGGATCTACCCCGTACTGTAATAATTTATCTCCATCGCTATAGGCCGTCTGAGCATTTCTTTATTCCAGCTTTCTAATTTTTATGATGTGAACGCCTATAAGTAACGAACCGGTTTGCGAAAATCGTGTATTAGCACGTTTGCACCTGATGGCAAGTCCCACATGAAGAAATCGAAAACCGATTTACATATGTGTGTAAGGTTTATACGACGTACTATGTAAGGCTGTATGTACAACGTATCTTCACCCAGTCATTCATATTTGACATTTGTGTCATTTTCTGTGGCATTTTTCATGCACAGACACGGGACACACACATTTAAACTCTGTGACGTCAGATGTAGGCTTGCTTCATCGTGATTATAGATCGTATGAATGGCAAATATATTTTTGAAAAATAAACGTCATCTTGTAATTTTATATGAAATTAATACCGAAATACAGTTTATAAGCGTAAAATCTCAAAATGATTTTGGAATTAGCGTACGTTATTTGACTTTACATACCGCTGGTAACAATTTATCTATTTCCCTCCCAAGGTGGACGACGAGATCCTCCGCGCAGTTTCGTCGTCCCCCGTGATGGAGATCACGTCGGTGGACACGATGAACTTCGGCGGGAACAACAAGGGCATAGTCCACGTGAAGGACGCCGGCTTCGATGGCTGCCTGCGACAGATCAGCATGGAGGGCGTCAACATCGATCTTAGCGAGAACATCGAAGCCATCGGCATGGGATACGGGTGCCAGGTAGGGGACTTTACCTTATATTAGTAAATAGAAATAGAACAGAAATAGTTTATTTGCGTTTAAATAGGGTACACTGAAGGTCTTACAATTAGTTTAATGTTCGGCCCATTTAGCCATTAACAATACCATGCAAATGTTTTGGAGATTAATTACATATTAATTTAACAAGAATTGTCAATTTACTGTGATGTCAGATACACATATTTTATAAATTACAATTTTATTAATTACAGTTTGTCAATTATAGAATGTCAATAAAAAAAGAAAATAAATTATAATATTTTAAATGATAATCAACAATAATTTTATAGAACTAATCACAATTATGGCTTAAATACTCTTTAACACTGTAAAACAATCTATCATAAAGCCATGTATTCAAGCCATTAAATTGATTGAAAGGTAATTGTTTTATCTGCTCAGGTATATTGTTGTAGATTTGGATACACATCAGGGGCGTGCAGTGCATATAGGCAATTAGGCAGTGCCTAACTGATAAACGTAATGAGGTAGGCAGTAGGTACTTACAAAAGTGTGTTATAAATGAAAACCACTGATTTTAATCAATAAAACAGATTAGTATGTTGTACTGCCTACCTCGAAATAAAATCAATGCCCGCCACTGATACACATCCAATAACAATTTCTCTGAAACATCACACTTTTCGGGGTGACAACAGATACGAGTCTATTACCATTTCTTGTATTAAACTAGCGAACCCCGGTGCCGCCGCAACCGCTATGTACCTGCATTTTAAATCTATAATATCTTCGAAAATAATAATTTAAATTATATGCTGATCTATACTAAATGCATCATTTATTTAAGGTACTTAAGCAATTGGATAAGAATGAATGCTGATGGATTAAAATATCTTTGTATATAAGCCATTATATCTCGTAAAACGACTTTGTTTTATACTATGTAATACATAAATAAATTAACTTGTTAAAAAATTCACAAATGATGTATTTCTGTAGCCGCTATAACAGCAAAAACTAGAATAAAATCAATATTTAAGGGGGCCTCCCATACAAAAGACGTGATTTTTGCTCGCTTTTATAGATAATGGTACGAAACCCTTTGTGCGCGAGTCGCACGCGCACTTTACCAGTTTTTTTTGTTTCTTATACTTAATCAAAGATGTGTCTCCTCAGTTCGCGTCGCTAGTGTCCCTGTCGGGCGCGGACAGCTACCTCCGCTTCGTGGACCTCACGACGGACAACCTTCAGCTCACGCTCAAGTTCCGCACGTCGCGGCCGGACGGGCTCGTCTTCCTCTACGTGAGCCGCATGCAGACGCCCACCATGCCGGACAGTGTGTCGCTCTCGCTCATCAAAGGTCAGTGCCCGACAGTGTGTCGCTCATTAAAGGTCAGTGCCGAACAGTGTGTCGCTCTCGCTCATCAAAGGTCAGTGCCCGACAGTGAGTCGCTCATTAAAGGTCAGTGCCGGACAGTGTGTCGCTCTCGCTCATCAAAGGTCAGTGCCCGACAGTGTGTCGCTCATTAAAGGTCAGTGCCGGACAGTGTGTCGCTCTCGCTCATCAAAGGTCAGTGCCCGACAGTGTGTCGCTCATTAAAGGTCAGTGCCGGACAGTGTGTCGCTCTCGCTCATCAAAGGTCAGTGCCCGACAGTGTGTCGCTCATTAAAGGTCAGTGCCGGACAGTGTGTCGCTCTCGCTCATCAAAGGTCAGTGCCCGACAGTGTGTCGCTCTCGCTCATCAAAGGTCAGTGCCCGACAGTGTGTCGCTCATTAAAGGTCAGTGCCGGACAGTGTGTCGCTCTCGCTCATCAAAGGTCAGTGCCCGACAGTGTGTCGCTCTCGCTCATCAAAGGTCAGTGCCCGACAGTGTGTCGCTCATTAAAGGTCAGTGCCGGACAGTGTGTCGCTCTCGCTCATCAAAGGTCAGTGCCCGACATTGTGTCGCTGTCGCTCATTAAACTTTTATTACTTGAATTTGACGCATATAGCAACAAGAATACCGATTTTTTGTAACATCATAATCACATAATAATAATTAAAATCCTCCTAGATTCCCAATGAATGACATTTACGGGAATTGGCCTACTTAACGCGTTCCGTTAGTGCAATCGTTTTGTGCAACTCAAAACATGAAGAAATGCACGCGCGCAGCATTTGCCAGATCTGGATGTTGAACAAATTAATAGTTACTTGCAATTATGGACCATTTTGCTTTGTTTATTCTGTTTTATACCCCTTAGCTAGTGTGTCAAAAAATAAGTTACGTCCCACCCCAGAAGACCAAAACGAAGTTCCTACCATCTGGCCTATCGTATTCAATTCATTGGGTCCAATATTAAATACACAATCGTTTATTGCTTCCATCCCCTCTAGAATGTGGAACAAAACACGATATGATATAGCGATTTATCGCATATTTTTTGTCAAAATATGAACTTTTATCAAAAAAGCGAGCATAACCGTGACGTCGCCGGCACGGACATCCTTACTGTTTCAATAAAAGTTCAAGATGACGGCTATGTTATCATATTTTTTAAGTAAATATGCGATAAATTGCTATACCATATCGTATCATATCGTGTTTTGTCGATCGTGCTAGAGGGGGGGGGGGGGGGGAGAATTAACTTAAACTAGATTATTAAAGCTAAAAGACACTGGGTCTGGAATTAGAAGAGAGGAGGTATTTCGGTATTTTTTTATTTATTTAGAACTTTATTGCACAACTTACAGATAGTGTACAAAAGGTGGACTTAATGCTAGAAGCATTCTCTGCCAGTCAACCATTGGTTCATGCAGAAAGTTTTCAAAGGGCGCGGTGCAAGTAACTGATTAAATACAGCCAAAAAGTGTAATAGCCAAAAAAATACAAAATAATTTAGAAACTTCTACTAAATTAACATACTTGAATAAATAAAATAGAATATATAAACATCAAACAAATATAATATATACAAATATACCTAAAACATAAATACTATACATAAATACCTACATATAAGTGCAATTAATCTATTGTATGAATTGGCGAACTTTATTCTTGAAAATAAGTTTAGAGTCCGATTCTTTTATGTCGAGGGGAAGTGAGTTCCAAAGTCGTGTTGCCCTCAGACAGAAAGATTTTTAAACGAAAGTAGAACGATGGTATTGACGATGATTTGAAATTTCCAGGTCGCCTGGTACTGATGAGTCAGCGCGAACAGCTGGATACTGGTCTGAGCGCGTACAACGACTCGCAGTGGCACGTGCTCACGGTTGTCCACAACAAACACCATCTGCGACTGTATGTAGATGACATCGACTACTTTAGGTAAGTTTTGACTTGATAACGTCTTATAAAAACCGGCCAAGTGCGAGTCGGAGTCGCGCACGAAGGGTTCCGTACCATTATCTATAAAAACGAAAAAAAACACGTTTGTTTTATGATAGACTTATATATCCTTTTTAAGATTCATGTGTCCAGCAGTGGACTGATATAGGCCGGTGATGTGTATATTTAGACGAGCTATTCTTCAACTGGCGTTTACATTCCAGTTCGGACACCCCGCCCGCCCCTCTCCAGATCCTGGAGGGGGTTCTGTTCGTGGGTGGAGTTCAGAACGGGTACGTGGTGGGCGGCCGGGTGGGCTCCAAGGTGCCGTTCCAGGGCTGCATCGCCGACGCCACCGTCAACGGCAGGGTTCTCAACCTGCTGCAACCGTTCAGCTCTAGCGGAGTCACCTTCGGCAGGTGTGGGGACATCACGTCTACAGGAGGAATGGCACCCGGTAAGTGGAACCATTAAAGATACACAAATACCTGCTGATACTGCAAATGGCAGATCTTGAAACTGCTACTAAAGATATGATGATGCTGCTAACAACCTTCAACCCGCTGGAGCTATACAGCGCCAGCGTCTCTAGAGATGGAAATGTTGACGAAGATAAACATCTGGTGACGCTGCTAATAACAGCAGATTTGAACCTGCTGGAGTCGTTCAGCTCTAGCTGTCACCTTCGGCAGATAATGAGATATGCCTAATGAGTGGAACAATTGACGAAGAACAATAAAATACTATGATTAATATGATAGGGCTTGCCAATTTATTCTTAGTTTAAGTAAAAAATAAGGTGGACGGACAACCTGGTAAAGGTTGCAGGAAGCCGCTTCCAACCACCCAATCTGGAAGTCACTGGAGGAGGCCTATGTTCAGCATTGGACCTCCACCGGCTAAAATGATGATGACGATCAAGTGAAAAATAACCGCCCAGTTTCAGTAGATGGTCCGTATCACGGCTCTATAAATAGGGTATTGTGCACGCTGTAAGAGCTTTTTACAAACTTTTTAATACTTGTTTTAAGTAACTTATTTTAAGCAACTTTATACGAAAAATATAAATTAAGCATGTTATGAAACTATGTAATTGGCTAAGTGCCCTCCTTGTAAAATTAGACAAGCTTGTAATAATGTAACATAGCTGTTGAGCTTCTTAATAAATAAAATAAAAAGACACGGACCCAATTTTCTTCTACTTCAATTTCTATCATATTAAAATAACTTTGGTTAAACGTCTTTTAATTGGCAATTTTTAACCGACTTCAAAAAAAGGAGGAGGTTCTCAATTCGTCTGAATGTTGTTGTTTTTTTTTTTTTTTGTATGTATGTTACGCGATTACGCCGTCAATTATGGACCGATTTCAAAATTTATTTTTTAGTTTGAAAGGGTATACTCCCGAGGTGGTCCCATTTCCACCAAGTCAGATTCTGATGATGGGATCCCTGGGAAATCGAGGGCAACCCTCAATTTTTTTAGGCACCCATAATGTTTTGCATATATTTTCTGACTCGATGCTGATTTTTGGGTCTGGTAATCATCATGTCATGTTGCTGACCTGATGATGGAACCACAGAACTCCTTAACGGATAGGAGTTAGAAGATAATACTGCAATTTGTCGACAGAACGTATTTCGCAGTGTGTTGAGCAGACGTGGAGCTTATGAGGTACCAGACCGCCAATTTTTATTTACTGGGGGGGGTACGCCCCGTAACGAAAAAAAAATTGAAAGTTCCTTTCTTAATTTAACCTGTTATTTAACGCGAGACCTTATCCTATGGTTACGACACCAAAATAGCCGCCTTTCTGGTTGGAGTGTAGGTAAACCCTTTTCTTAAGACTTAAAAATTTTCGTCGAAAAATTGACCCTATATAACACCTTATTTTTATCATACCATTGGATGGGGGGTCCATAGAGGACCAATATTAGTTAAGGTTACTTTGCTGTAAAGTAATTTTTGGCGAGGTTAGGAGGGAAAAAATAGAGGACTTAACACTTAAAATTGTAAAATAAAAAAAGTTTAATAAAAAACTAAAAACCGACTTCAAAATGAAACTAAAAAGCGAAAAATAATATTGACTAAAACATACCTAATCAGTTCTTTTTGGAGTCGGTGCGAATGAACACATTTTAACTCTCGATGGCTGGCACCGACTCCAAAAAGAACTGATTAGGTATGTTTTAGTCAATATTATTTTTCGCTTTTTTGTTTCATTTTGAAGTCGGTTTTTAATTTTTTATTAATCCTGTATAATTAGTATTATTTCTTTTATTACAAGTAGAAATAAAAATCGCTTTGGCTCTGTTCCTTTTCTCTGGCTCTGTAACAAGCCTGATGTGTCCGATTCTAATGTAACGATGCGTATTCGGTGATTTTGTGTCTGATTCTGGTGTGTGTCCGCAGACGGGCCGTGGGTGCCTCAGTCGCCGCCTGCCAACTTGCTTCCTGTTCCCACTCAGGGCCCGCCGCCGCTGGTCCCCGAGCCAGAACCAGACACTAACAAAGGTAACCCATACATTGTACCATACAACCTATACATTGTTGTACAACCCATCCATTGCGTTGCACAATTTGTCTATTGTGTTATACAACCGATCCATTGTGTTATACAACCCATTCAGTACGTTGCACAATTTGTCTATTGTGTTGTACAACCTATCCATTGTGTTATACAACCCATCCATTGTTTTATACAACCCATTCAGTACGTTGCACAATTTGTCTATTGTGTTGTACAACCTATCCATTGTGTTATACAACCCATCCATTGTGTTATACAACCCATTCAGTACGTTGCACAATTTGTCTATTGTGTTGTACAACCTATCCATTGTGTTATACAACCCATCCATTGTGTTATACAACCGATCCATTGTGTTATACAACCCATTCAGTACGTTGCACAATTTGTCTATTGTGTTGTACAACCTATCCATTGTGTTATACAACCCATCCATTGTGTTATACAACCGATCCATTGTGTTATACAACCCATTCAGTACGTTGCACAATTTGTCTATTGTGTTGTACAACCTATCCATTGTGTTATACAACCCATCCATTGTGTTATACAACCCATTCAGTACGTTGCACAATTTGTCTATTGTGTTGTACAACCTATCCATTGTGTTATACAACCTATCCATTGTGTTATACAACCCATCCATTGTGTTATACAACCCATTCAGTACGTTGCACAATTTGTCTATTGTGTGGTACAACCCATCCATTGTGTCATACAACTCATACATTGTGTCATACAACCCATCAATTGTGTCAAACAAACCATCCATTGTGTCATACAAACTATTCATTATGTTATCCCATTCATACATTGTGTCATACAATCCATAAATCGTGTCATACAACCCATCCATTGTGTCATACTAACCATTTATTGTCTTATCCAACTCATACATTGTATCATACAACAGCCCATATTTTATGTCATACAACCTACCATTGAATCATACAATCCATAAATTGTGTCATTCAACCCATCATTGGGTCATACAAACCATTCATTGTGTTATTCAACTCATACATGTGTCATACAACCCATACATTGTGTCATACAACCCATACATTGTGTCATACAACCCATCCATTGTGTGATACAATCCATAAATTGTGTCATACAATCCATACATTGTCTTATACAACTCATATATTGTGTCATGCAACCCATACATTGTGTCATACAAACCATCTATTGTGTCACTAACCATTTATTGTATTCTTTAACTCATACATTGTGTCATACAATCAATAAATTGTGTCATACATCCCATCCATTGTGTCATACAACCCATACAATATGTCATACAACCCATTCATTGTATCATACAGCTCATCCATTGTGCTATATAACTCATCCATTGTGCTATATAACTCATCCGTTGTACTATACATACAACCCATCATCGTTTTATAGTGCCTTCTGAAGCACGGAGAAGCTGTGTTAAATGTCACTAAATGGGTGGCATGGTCACCCATTCACCTACAATTATTGTATATTACTCTACTCTTAAAATCAAATATTCTTGACAGTGGTCGGATATAACGAAAACCCATCGAACGAAACGCCGCCGCCGACCACTGTAGCGCCGACCACGGCCGCGGCCACGACCACGGCTCGCGCGGCCACGACCACGCGCAGGGCCACGACCACGGCGCGGCCGCCGCCGCAGCCCGAGCCTGGCTGCAAGCTGGCTTACGACCCCTTCTACAACGTAGGGGACCCGGACGAGGGGTACCGGTTTGGTAAGTTATCTTAACTAATATAGGCTAACTCCCGTAGCACACTTCCGCTTCGAAACACTAGTAGCGAAACCGCTGGATGAAACGAAAACGAAACCATTCCGCTGCGATCTAGTATAAAGTGACAAGTGTTCCGCGGCGCGGAACGTTATGCAAGTCAGTCAGATTAGTTGAGACAATCGGGAGTAAAATGTCGTCATTATAGTCTGGAATCTGGATGACTAAGCAAGTACAGAATAGGTCTATTTCTGACCTCTTGGATAAAATTTTCAGGGGATTTGATGTCAATTTTGATTAAAAACGCACTTTTGCTTCTTAAAAATCGTCAACATTGACAAACACATGCGGAAATGCGGCGCCGCGTAGGAAAAGACAGCATTATAGTCAAATCAATGCGCTAGAACAAGAAATTTCGCTAGTGTTCCGCTCCTCATACTTGCTGACAGGACATGGCGAAATCATTGCGGTTCCGCTTTTATGGTTTCGCCGGGCGTTTGGCCTGTTTCACAATACGGACCGGACGAATTGTACAGATAAAGTTATGTAAAAGATAAAAATATAAACAGGATAAAAGTGCTTGAATTAATGTGTTAGCGCTATTTGACGGTCGTGAAACGCAAAAATCGTGTTTATCCTCCAGATAAGTTTAATATAGCTAATTCAGACTCCTCTTTGGTCTTCGACAATTGGGATTTTGACACCTTAAACAATTCTAAGGCATAACTTCATTCAAACACCCTTTTTAGGCCTGGTAACTCAATAGGTACTATCGCGGACTCCGACTCCTGACCCGTCTTAAAGCTAAAATCGCTTGCTAGCACCTCATTGCCACTCACTTCAAGCCACGCCCTACGTTCATTTATGTTTCGGGTTCAATCAAGACAATAGGTGTTTAGGCACAAGCAAGCAAGCTTCTATGTATCTAATTGGTTGTAGTAAAACGTAGTAAAATGCATAACCAATCAGGGCGGGTTGGGGCGTGTCCGGCGCGATGCGCTTACACAGGAATATTTCTACAAAGCGGTAAGGCGTCGAAGCTCGCGATAGTACATTATCATTTACCAGAAATAACACATTTTTTATTGTTTCGAAAGCAATTAAAAGTTAGGCAGATGGGTTAGAAGAACAGTTCGATATTTTTTTATACAAATTATATGAAAGAGATCCGTTTTGATAGCTCTTAAAAGATATGTCAAGGTGGTGTCAAATAGCCTATTTGGTGAAAACTTCAGAAATGAAGGGTCGCGTGACGATGCCGTGAATTTATGAATAGTTTCTTACGTAAGACTTGTCGTAGGAACCCGCGAGGACAGCCGTATCGAGTACGGCAAGCTGCCGGGCCGGCAGCGCGAGGGCTTCGACCTGACCGTCGGCTTCCGCACCTTCGACCAGCACGGCGGGCTCATGTTCTACGCGACCTCGGACAAGGCGCCGGAGCAGTTCCTGGCGCTGTATATGAGACATGCTATGGTGAGGACCCGGACATTGCAGCCATAGGACGTCTACTACAAGTACCGTGTGGTGCCGGCACGTTAAAAGAATTGCACCACCCCTTCTCTTCCTATGGATGTCGTAAGAGGCGACTACAGGAGAACCGCCACAAGAAGACGGGCAGCAGCGTCTCCTCTCCACCATTGGCCAAACTGCGATCGCCAACCCGCCTGCCAAGCGTGGCGATTATGGCAAAATCCTCCTTTTAGAGAGGCCTCTGTCTAGCAGTGGACTGATATAGGCTGGTGATGATGATGATCATGACATCTACTGCACGTAGGCCTCCCGCAATGACACCTTCGACCAGCACGGCGTGCTTATGCTCATGACCTGGTATGGTGAGACACGGTATATTTTACCATCATTAGAATTGTCCATGGAACATAGGCCTCCCCATTTGGGGAGTATATCTATTTTGAATATATCTTTAAGTCATTTGACTTAAAGATCGTTTAGTTGGAAGCGGCCTGCGTACAGCGGCTTCCTGCAAACTTTACGTACTTGGCCTTCATTCCAGATCTTTTTTGCTCTTTTATTATCTGCTATTTCTTATATTGTGACACAAATTTTGTTATATTATTAATTTATGATAGTATCATATATACATCTTCAAATACCGTTTTTACGCAAATAAAGATTCTGCCGAGAGAGATTTCAGAGATTTGATTCGGCTGCCAGTTCTACGGGCAGTCTGCCCGCCATCAATTTATGAATATGCAAATCCTAACATGTCTACAAGGTAGACAAACCACCTGGTAACGATTGTAGATCTCGTAGGGTTCAGCCAGCGTGTGCAATGTAAGCGCAAATAATATGTTTATTTACGACATCACATTAGAAACCTATAAAATAATCAGTGTTTCTTTACTAAATTATGCATGAATTATACATATAAACATTCCTCTTGCATCACTCTATCTATTACAAAAACCGCGTCAAAATCAGTTGCGTAGTTTTAAAGATCTAAGCGTACATACAGACAGCGAGAAGCGACTTTGTTTTGCACTATGTAGTGATAATATCTCGTTCCAGTTGAACCTCATGTTTAACTGCGGGGGTGAGACCGGCCACATCACGTGGCCGCAGCGCTACAACGATACAGCGTGGCACTCGGCCACCGTGGTCCGGCGTGGCGGCCACGCCAAGCTGACGGTGGACGGCGAGCGCGCCGGCGAGGTCAGCGTGGACTGCGCCGCGACCGCCGTGCTCACGCCGCCATACTTCTATGGTGGATTGAGGCTCAATCTTACGGATACTAAACATCTACCGGTAAGTGACCAATAGACTAAAGTTTATTTTTAAATCTAAATTAAACAATAAATTCTATCAAATCAAATCAAATATTTATTTGCAAGAATACAGTTTCACACTAAGGCCTTATTATATTTTGGTAAGTCATTAGTATTCTACCTGCAAGCTATAATTAGTAAACTATTTTCGGATCACACCAATTATCTAGCCCTAGGATTTACGGGTTCGGAAACCGGTTTATTTTTCATAACGTTATGGCCTAGGTAGGCCTAGGTTAACCTAAAAGAACGCTTTGATTCGGCTTCTTTCGGTTGGGTAAAAAAAAGTTTTCATACCGTTTTTGTTTCGTTCTTAACCGTCTTGTTGATATCTAATAAAACGAACGACCAGTCAGTCCGTACGAATTTTCAATTAGTTTGTGTTTAACATCCGCGCCGACACATCTTTTGCCGTAATTCACGTAATTACAAGTAGATAGAAAATTGTCATCGGACTGTGAAATAAACCGGTTTTTGATAACGTTTCCATGTCATTCTCGTTCGAACGAAACGATGTACGAAAACCGGTTGGAAACGATTTTAAACCGGTAAAAAAATAACGTTTCTGAGCACGGTAAAACTTAACAAAGCTAGTATTATGGCGATTCAAGTAACCAATCCGCACTCGGCCCGCGTGTCGAAGTATGGCCCAAACCACCTCATAGTCGAGGTGAGGCCTGTGCCCTGCAGTGGGACGTATATAGGCATACTTTTACTACTTTTGACGACCTCCGTAGCCGAGAGGAAAGCACGCCGGACTATATGGCGTCGCCTTCTCTGATTCTAGGTTCGATCCCCGGTCGGATCAATGTAGAAAACGAACTTTTCTATATTGTCTCGGGTCTGGGTGTTGTGGTACCGTCGTTGTTTCTGATTTCTATAACACAAGTGCTTTTGCTACTTACCTTAGGATCAGAGCAATGTATGTGATGCTGTCCAATATTTATATACAGGGTGCTGATGTCAATCCTCGCAATATTTAGGGAGATGATTAAGTATCTTATTCTGAGCACGATTCAGTAAAAAAATGACTTTGAAAAAAAAAATATCTACGATTTTTATAATCGACCACTTTCGATACAGAATAGCCCCCCAACGCAAACGGCTGCTATCCGACGTGATAAGCGAGCGAACCGCGTAGCTGGATGTGTGCCGAAGTGTAAATTTAATGGAGTATTGCGAGCCACAGTACAGTTAATGTCATACGGAAAATATTCGCTATAAATTCAATTTTTATTGTTTTTTTTTTGTAGATATTTCGTTTATACACAGTGCTTTTTTAACCGTCTTAAAGCCGAAGGCCACTTAAAGTATCCAATAACTACATGTCATTTGTATAATAAAACTTGGTAATTATTAAATATTCAAAAACTAAAAAATTAAAATAATTATAAGCAAAATTTAGTTTGAAACATCCTGTACACGGATATGATAGTCTACGTGGATGGTGCTGCACGCGTGGAGGCGGCAAGGTCAAGGACTATGCATTGTTGAAACCATAAACATTATATTACTATCTTGAGTTATTTGTTATTTTTTGCTTAAAAATGATATGATCAATGCAACCCATTGATAATAGAAAAATTATACTTTCTAGAGGTTTATTAGGATGGTTACATAACGTGGGCTTCGGCTTTAAGGCCTTAACACCACCCAAGTGCCTAAAATCTCGAATATGAAAATCAATTGTCAAAATACCTGTTACTTGAATCTAAAAATTTAAAATACGAAATAAACATCTTGAATTGAATAATTTTGATTTTCCGTTAAGTCCCTTGGATTAAAAAGTGCACAAAAAAGTGTCTATTTTTTCATAAATTGCAAATGTTCTCTTAAACGGCACAAGCTATTTCATTACTGTTTTCACACAAAACAAGATTTTGGAAATATACATGTTTTGAATTGAGAGTTTTATTTGAAAATTTTCGTTAAAGGCATTAATTTCATTAAAAAAAACATGTTTTTCCGATTTTTAGAGGTCATCCGCACGCGCGAAATTGTATGGGCGCGACGAGTCCAGGTCATTCAAGCGTGTTAAGGCGTTAAGACGGTTAAAAAAACACGGGTATAAGTCATAAGTCACCTCGATAAATATGGCGAGGATTAAAATCAATACCGTGTATACTTTTAATTTTTCACTATTGAACATGTACATTGTCGTTTCCCAGTTCTACCAGCCGTTCAAGGGCTGCCTCAAAGGCCTGCTGATGAACGGTCAGCAAGTGAGCGAAGTGCGCGCGAGGGTCAACTCGTTACGCTGCGTCGACAGCGTCGAGGCCGGCGTCTACTTCGGGCCCTCGCACACTTCCACCGACAGCAATTACGTCAAGGTATACAGCATTATATTCGCAGCTTTACAGGGTTATTTGGAAAACATCAACAACCTCACACGACTAGGGTGTACAAGAAAATAGGACACTCCTTAAAACCACGTGATCAGCTGGTCATATACTGTCTGTCAAGAAAGTACCGGGAAAAGATTATTAATACACAAAATGTTAGTTATTCATCCAAATTTATTTTATCACCTTCAAAGTATGCTCCTTCAGAAGCGATACATTTACGCCAACGAATAATCCAATCATCAAAACATTTTTTATTGTGATGTTATCTTCAGTAGCAGACGTTGATGGTCTACTAGAGCGAGGCAAGTCTTCCATCACATCTCGACCGCTTTTGCACGCTTTGTATCACTCATAAACACGTGTTTTTGATAAAGTCGAATCACTGTAAGCCTTCTGTAACATTTTCAGAGACTCCGAACACGAAATCCCATTGGCGATGCAAAATTTAAGACAAACTCTTTGTTCGATGTTTTTGTCCATTATGAAATTCGCAATACACACTAGATATGGTATAACTAAAAACAATACTGTATTTAATCTTATTATCAGATGTAACTCAAACTTTGCGCCAAAATGGAAAACAGTTGTGGCAATCTAACAACAACAAAAAAATTATAAATTTTTGAATTTGGAACCATAAACAAATCATCAATTCCCGAAACTTTTTTGACAGAATGTACAATAACTTTTTCGATAAGAGCAACATCGTAGTCATGAATTTTTTTGCTGCTCCATTCAAATTACTCGCATATCTCGATGATAATGTATGGAGCCTCTGAAAAAAACAGGATTTCGATGTTGCTCCCATAGAAAAAAAAATCGTATATCACCAGCTGATCACGTGGTTTTAAAGAGTATCCCATTCCTTTGTACACCCTGTATCGCTAACCTCATAAACAACAACATTTGTTCTACGAGTTTTATCATAAGACAATAGATTAATTAAAAATGATTTTCCAAGCTTTTATTGTACTGTCGTGACATTTGTAAGTCTATGTTCCATTCACATACGAAAAGGCGACGCGCTTGCTGCGCGTGATGCGTTGCTCACAGATATAAAAACATTCAGACGTAAAATTAAATTGATATTTACTATTTTATAAAAGTAAAATGTGTCTAATTATCAAAAGTCGTAGAACAAATGTTGTTGTTTATGATGTTTTATAAATGATATCGAATTTCTGACTTTGTCATACTATTTATATGTATAACTTAACATAGCACCCTGTAGCTGAATAAGCCGATACGGCGAACTTCGCACCGCCTCAGGAGGCGAACGAAAATGTTTCGTTCGTTCGGGACGTACAAGCCTTAAAGATTAAAATTGTCTTCTTCATTAGAATAGTTTGTTACGGGATTGCTACCATGTACCTTATTTTTGAGTTCCCGATATTTCGGCACTGTTGCAAGCGCCATGATCACGGAGTAACTGAAGATCTTGCGGGTAAGTTGTTAAGGGCAAACATATCGGTCTACCTTCTTTCGCTGTCTTTTATTGCACGCGTCGGTACCATTGTCTACAAACTCACTATTTTCTCGCACCTGTTCTCGACACACAACACTAACAGTATCTGACCGCGACACAGCAGTTTGTTGTTTTTTCCGATTTTTGCACATACAACTTACCCGCAAGATCTTCAGTTACGCCGTGATCATGGCGCTTGCAACAGTGCCGAAATATCGGGAACTCAAAAATAAGGTACATGGTAGCAATCCCGTAACAAACTATTCTAATGTTAGAGACCATGAAAGTTTCAAACAATATATTGTCTTCTTCAGTTATTCAAAGTCGGCAAATTCAAAGTGGGCAACGAGATCTCTATCTCTATGGAAGTGAAGCCTCGGAACAGTACGGGCTTGTTGCTGAGCGTCCACGGCGGAGTAGACTACCTGGTGTTGGAACTGCTGGAGGATGAGGTGGTGGCGCGCGTCGAGAACGGGAAGGGGCCCTTCCAGGCCAGCTACAAGCTCGGCCGGGCCACGCTGTGCGACGGGAACTGGCACAGGATACATGGTGAGTGATTACTAGTGTTGCAATGTATGTAAACTTCGTACCATCATTCCCTAAAAAAATGTAATCAGCAATAATCGCGCAGTCATCGTTCAATTGAAAGTAAGGATCGGTCTATACCCAGCCGGAAACCGGACCGGGTTAACGCGGATTCGATCCATGGCGCAATATACAGCGTGGCAAGAGAATAGGACACTAGGACACTCTTTAAAACCACGTCAACAGCTGGTCATATACAACACCTTTTTTTTATGGGAGCAACATCGAAATCGAGAATTTTTTTTGCTGTCTATTTGCGATTTTTAAAATGGGTATTTTTTTAATCGTGAAATTAACTAAAAAAACATGTTAAAACTAGTTTTTCTCTGTTCTCTGTTTTTTTTTCATTATTACAGAATTCTAAATTGATAAGGTAGTTTCCTTATAAGATTAATAGTTCATATTAGTTTTTCAAATAATTATAGACCTACCATAATTTTTTCGTGCTTTTTTTTCAACATTGTGAAAAGAAAGAAAGTATTTTTTTTGCATGTTACACTACTAGTGATTACGTGACTTAGGGGTTACGGTCGTTGATTGGGCGATCTATGAAACGTGGACGCACCTACAATAAAAATAAGTTATATGCCAATCAAATGCCTGTTATACGTGTCCCAAAATTCGACTATAAATAAAATCTCACAAGATGGTGGGATCAAGGAAAAGAAGAAAATATATTCCTCTTTTATATTCTATTACAATAAAAATAATGATAATTTATAATTAGTATACGAAACTTTCCAGCAGTGGACTGCAATAGGCTGAGATGATGATGATGATGATGATGATGATGATACGAAACTTCGTAACTAATCTCCCTTTATATTCCAGCCGTAAAATCCCGGCACGTCGTCTCAGTCGGCGTAGACGGTCACTTCTCGGACGCCGGCATCGGTCTGTCCAGTTCCACTGACACGCGCTACCCGCTATACGTGGGCGGTCACGAGCGACCGCTGCACAAACTGCGTGGCGTGCAAGCGCGACACGGGTACACGGGCTGTGTTAGGAGTCTCGTCATCAAAGAAGCGGCAGTAGATATACCTTTGACTGCTGCCGGGAGGAATGCACACGTCGGCGTCTGCCCGCAGGACTAAAACTAGAGGATATTATATTACTTTCATGCCACGAATGATAGGAACAACTTTATATGTCACGTCTGATAACGGAGATAAATTGACGATTGACGCCATATTTTTCTGGTCGCTAAGAACGTTGTTTTTATATAATTTTCAGGTTTTCGTAATAAATTTGAACAATTTAATAATGGCAATAAAATTTTATACTTTAACGTACCAATGTTATAAAATGGTTAATAAATTAATTGTAATTAAACTGAAAAACAACAAAAAAGAAGAGAATTTTTTTTCACAAGTTTGTATAGAAAGTCAAAAAAATATTATTTTTCAACAAATAATACATTTCTTATCCGTGTTCAAAGGATATGTTATGACGTGGCGTGACAACCTATGTGTAAGATAAGCGAGACCAAGTCACCAGCTGCTTGCTTTGATAATTACAATATTTTGACAGTATACGCATTCGTAATTTTCGCATTTATTCCACGTATAAACTACTTTCAATGAATATTTTCATGGATTTTTATATGTAACCTATCAATATTCGTTATTATTATTGACAAAGAAAATATATATTTATAATAAATGCACTTTTATATATAATTTGGTGGTTTTATTCAAATTATGTCCAAAAAAACGTTTACTACGTACTAATCTATCGTAAGCCTCGTTCGTAACAGATAGCTTCTTTTAATTTAAGGCCTTAACACGCTTGAATAACCTTGACGCGTCGCGCCCATACAATCTCGCGCGTGCGGATCTAAAAATCGGAAAAACGTTTTTTTATAAAATTAATGCCATTAACGAGAATTTTCAAATAAAACTCAATTCAAAACATATATATTTCCAAAATCTTGTGTTGTGTGAACACAGTAATGAAATAGCTTGTGCCGTTTAAGAGAACATTTGCAATTTATGAAAAAATAGATACTTTTTTATGCATGTTTTAATTCAAGGGAATTAACGGAAAATAAAAATTATTCAATTCAAGATGTTAATTAAATCCATATCGTATTTTACATTTTTAGATTAAATTAACAGATATTCTGACAATTTGATTTTCATATTCGAGATTTTAGGCACTTGGGTGGTGTTAAGGCCCTTAATAAGACTAAATACGATAAAACTTAAACGACTGTACTTTCTGAATTTAATGAAACATGTATAAGTATATGAAATAGAATGGCGGTGACGAAGGCTATCTCCAAACAAAACAGTTCGCAAAAAGCCGGTCGATTCTCTAAGAAAAACGCAACGGACTCGCTCTAAAACTCGACTTAGCCGTACAAACGAACATAGCCTCTATCTTGTTAGTAAGAAGGTTCATATTATTTATCGTTGTTGAGCGAGTGCAGCGACGAAGTGAGCGCTGTTTTGTTTACAGAATCGACAGACAGGTTGCTATAACCCTGCGAGTGTCTATGGCATTGTAGTTGATTATTTGTTAATTATTAATTAATAAAACTCCGCAAGACATGTCCCATTTGCTGTCTTATCCTGCGTGCCCTGATTCATGCTTACTAGAAGACCTTATGTGTGCTCACGACAAAGCAATCCTCGTCGCCAATTACTGAGCACAACAAATTTGTCGCTTTACCATCGAGACTATATTAACAAACCGATTTCGACGCGTTTGATTTGAATATAAAGCTATATTTTGCTGTTCTAGGCTATGTGTAATAAAGCTAATATACAGGGTGGGTCTTTGGGTAGTAACTAAGTTCAGAAAAGACTGGGATTAAGGAGTGAAGGCCAATAAAATAAACAGTTATTATGAAAACGTTGAACAATTTATTTTACACTATGAAAGGTTTAAATAAAGATTTATACATCCCCACCATTAACACCTTATTTGTGAAAACTACTTGGTTGGACGCTGGGGGCCTAGCACGAAAACGTATCTTTCGTTCGATGGTATAAGTATAAACCTAACAAATTAAAATAATCAGTCTAATGTGTCAATTCTTTGATAAAATATGACCAACTCAATCTAGCTGTGTAAAAAAACCCGACCGTTTTCAATTGTTCATAAATTGTCAAACTTTTGATAAAAGAGATTGTATATTTTAATTTTATTGGATAATACGAGCGAACGAACGATGCGCTTTCGTATTAGGCCTCCCGGTTTGACGCCAATCTGTCCCTCTCGCTTCGCTACCCGAACATAAGTTGGGTCACATATTTAGGTGGGCTCCAATTTACAGAGACTTTAATAAAAACAATCTTATATGTATTATTTACAATGTTAATCTAGGAAACACGTCTGCGAATATTCTATTCACTCGCACACACTCGTCCGTGGCGACGTGCAAGGAAGACAAAAATAAACTCAGACTAACAAATTATATTTCCCACACCAAACTAAGTTTTTACACCCAAATCGTTAAAAAAAATAGCGTAAATAGTACAATACACCGAGACATTTTAGTGGTTGTTTACCGCAGAACGATTTTAGTAGTACAATCGAACCATGCGAGTTTTTTTTAATAAAAATATTTTTGTTCTCAACTAATCAAAAAATAATAATCATCAACTCGAAAGTTTTTGCCTTTGACTTCGATGTCAAAAGTTTTTGAACTCAGACTTATCGACCGCGATCGTTCTCCAATAGCGTTGCGCCGCAAGAACGCCGCAGAACAATATTGCGAGGCTGCTGTGACGTCACATCGTACGATACTGGCGTGATCTCTCTGCTTGCCGTAATTCATAAGCGTTAGCGACTTTGGCCGCTACAATTAAGTTTTGTTTTTGAACTACAAAATGATTTATAATGAAAAATAAAGTTCACGATTGTACTACTAACATAGAATCGTTTTACTACGGGAAAACAACCACGAAAATGTCTCGGTGTATAGTAAAAGTTAAAACTCGAGTAGACACTAAGTACTACACACCGTAATAATATTTGGCTAATTTAAGTCATAAATACGAGTGTATATTAATCTATTTTTTATAACCATTGCTTATCAATGAGGTCAGCAGAAATTTAAGGGCATCGAGATGTTATTGCGATAGTTACACGTTTGTTAAGCCTTATCTAATATTCCATAACAATTACATTTAATTCCACCTATAAATATTCCAACTAATAGTTGTAGAAGAATTAAACAGTTGTACTTAAGTTTTTGTTAATGAATACGGGGTGTAAATAAAAGGCTTAACGAAGCCTTAAACCACGAATTCTATACATAAAACCAAGTAGAATGCAAAAAAAATAATTGCTGGGAAATGACTTTTATTTTTGGGTATCAAAACAAATAACTTATTTCTAACCCGCAATGTATAGCGCGCACGCCACAGACTATGCCTGTGTGTGTAAGCGGATCACGTTTCTTTGTAAAAAAGTATAGTATTATAAATTTCAAGAAGGCAATTTTGTAAAAATATTTGAAAAAAAATTGTAACTTTGACTGTCAATAACTCGGTAACCCGTCATTACCCAAGTATAGTGTAAAAGAAAAAAATGATCGTAATAATACGTAGAATATGTGGTATTCGGCTTCGTTAAGCCTTTATTTACACCCGATACATATTTACACTCAAAAATCTAAGTCGATTTACACGAAATAACTTTTACATAATGTAACAAAAAAAAAACAATCGTACAAATAATATTTGGTAACGGGAAGTTATTTACACAATTCTATATTTTAACTGTAATGGTAACTTGCCTGAATCATTTTAGGCCATTTATTATTACTTATGTTTTCACTAAACAAGTTTCAAAATGGTTGAACAATGTTTCATTTTGTGTTATGTTATTATATTTATCTCGGTTTATTTTTTAAATACCATATTCATTATGCATGACATTATAAGTGACATTTCTAAGTGAGACATTATACGTGGGTATAAGGTCTCACTTAGAAATGTCACTCCTGTATTATAAAAAAATACATTGTAGAATCAGTGTTATTGTGTGTGTAAGTGTGTATTACAACACAGGTTTCATTATCGAAGACATGCTGCATTACCAGTGTAAGGGCTAAAATCGTTTGCTGAAAACAAATATTCGTTTCCAATTGGTCGAAGTAAAACGTATTAAAATAAAGACAGTATTGTCATCAGTGTCATTAAAATAAATAAACGCATTAAAAGTGGTGAGGCGCGAGAGACCTCGACAGTACATGGTTCAAATTCGCAATTCTAACAGGTTCAGGTTCCCACTGTAGCCTGTACAGGTTGTCTTTTTTAATACCATCCAAACCTTATGAGAAGACTCCCGTGATACAAACGAACAACTCTTTCTATTTGAACCAACTCTAACTGCAAACAAAAAATCAGCTGTTCCATACATTTTGGTCGAATGAATATTGATATTTTGTATGGAACAGTTGATTTTTTTTTGCAGTTAGAGTGTTGGTCCAATCGTAAGAGTTGTTCGTTTGTATCACGAGAGTCTTCTCAGAAGGTTTGGGTGATGCTAAAAAACTCGACCTGTATATAAAGTGTAAACTTATCAGTTAACTCTTTTCTAGGGGATGATTCTTTGCTTAAATAGAACAATTTTTTCTATGGGACCAACTTCGAAATCGCAAAACAAAAAACCATTTCCCTATACAAAACGGCAGACCAGCTGAGATCAGTTTGTATGGAGATATGAAATATTTTTTAACGATATCGAAATTGATCTCATACAAAAAGTTGTTTTATTTGAGCAGTAGAACCACCTCCTAGAAAATAATTACCTGATACGTTTACATCTTACATCGATACAAAGAAACAATTGGAATAAGCTGGTAAATTATAAGTTACCTAATCCAACAGTAAACTTACTGCGTAAGCTAAAATACACAGATTAAATTCATCGATAAATGTGAACACTTGTATCACGTTTAAAATTTTATCTTACAAGTGATATTCAAATTCGTTTAAAATTTAGACAAAATATTTCACTAGATCTCGAAGAGTGAAATAAAATGTAAAAATATCCCAACATTTTTAAGCCCTCAATATAAAAATACAAGTGTTGATAAATTTGATGTTTCCGTTATTTTCTATTAAAATACAGGGTGTAAAAAAAGGCTTAACGAAGCTTAACGAATTCTATACATAAAACCAAGTAGAATGCAAAAAAAATATTTGCTGGGAAATGACTTTTATTTTTGGGTATCAAAAAAAATAACTTGTTTCTAACCCGCAATGTATAGCGCGCACGCCACATACTATGCCTGTGTGTGTAAGCCGATCATTTTTCTCTGTAAAAAAGTTTAGTTTTATCAAACAGAAGTCAATATTGTAAAAACTATTGAAAAAAAATTGTTACTTTGACTGTCAATAACTCGGTAACCCGTCATTTCCCAGGTATAGTGTAAAAGAAAAAAATGATCGTAATAATACGTAGAATATGTAGTATTCGGCTTCGTTAAGCCTTTTTTTACACCCGATATAAAATAATTGCTCACACTCTACCAATATCATAAAAATGGTGATTCAGTATTCTAGAATGTATAAAATCTACGTAGACAACGTGTAACAGATATAGAGAAAAACTCGGACACCCCAACACATTTTTATTACAGCTTATGATATTCATCATTTCAGCCACAGGACGTCCACTGCTGAACATAGGCCTCCCCCAGTGACTTCCAGATCGGCCGGTAGGAAGCGGCCTGCATCCAGCGTCATCCTGCAACCTTTACCAGGTCTTTACCTTTATGATATTGTTGTCTTTTATTTACGCGAACACGATACATGTAAATGAAACTGCTTTTACGGATTATTTCGCGATTGTCACAGGTAGACTAAGGTTATTCGTCTTTACAATATTTTGAAAAAAATATATAACTACCGTCACTTAGTCAATATTAATTTGTGTTCCTATCCACGCAAAAAGAGCTAACTGTATCTAGAGGTCTTTCAGTGCGGGGCCTAGCATGGGATTTCGATAAAACAGGATCCCATACTGGTGGTAATCGCGAAATAATTCGTAAAAGCAGTTTCATTTAAACAGCTTATGATTTTCTTTTTCTTAAATGATTATAAGGGTATTATCTTTGATGAATAGCCTACATATTATTTATTTGACCAATAACGTGAGCGCGGCATGATACAATAAAGTAAAAATTAACCTTTATTGAGATGTAGTGTGATCGATTTTACTCTCGATTTTAGTTCAAAATATATCAGAACTTAATTTTATTTATTTACTTTATACATTTTATTAAAAGACAATTGCAATAGGCTGGTAAATAATTACTCGAATAATTTCATGCTAATGTAGCATTTGTGTAAAATTTAATACAATTTTAATTTACAATATTGTCTATGGTGTCATAGACAATTTAAATATACTCGTATGCGCCAGAGAGTAGGGACCAGGCAGTTAATTTTGTACAATCAGACCCAACACTATTCTGGATTGACTCGAACCTACGAAGTCAGTCAACCTACGCAGGTTAAGAAAGAAACCCAGACCCCTAGCATGACTAACAAAACACGATATGATATGACGATTTATCGACACCCAACTATCAAAATATGAACTTTTATCAAAACAGCGAGCATGATCGTTACGTCACCTGCACGGACATGCTCGTTGTTTCGATAAAAGTTCAAGATGGCGGAATAACATTTGGGTGTCGATAAATCGCTATATCATAACATATCATATCGTGTTTACTTGGTCATGATATGTGGGCTGGTCTATAGTTATTAGATAGTATTTATACACAGGGTGAATGGTAAGGCGAGAGAATTGATTTAAATTCTACTCATTAAAATAAACAGCGTTTACTAGGGCACTAACCTCTAAATTCTTCTCATACAAAATAGTTATTTTCCTCGACGATAAGGTATGAAACATTCGTTTTTAGGGGTCCGTACCCCAAAGGGTAAAACGGGACCCTATTACTAAGGCTCCGCTGTCCGTCTGTCTGTCACCAGGCTGTATCTCATGAACAGTGATAGTTAGACAGTTGAATTTTTTACGGATATGTATTTCCGTTGCCGCTATAACAACAAATACTAAAATTATAATAAAATAAATATTTAAGGGCTCCCATACAACAAACGTGAAATCTTTGTTGTTTTCATAGATAATGGTACGGAACCCTTCGTGCGCGAGTCCGACTCGCACTTGGCCGGTTATTTTTTCGCGGTTTGATTATGGACCAATGTTAAAAGTTGTGTATTGCTTAATTGGCAGTAAATTTTGAAAGCGATACCATCGTAATACCAGCCACCCTGTGTCCTTAAAAACCAAAGTAAACTTTTATTCGACGATAATTAAAACAGCGCATTATGAATTGTTGAATATTTGTATCACGTTTACTAATTTTACACTGCACCGCACGAGATATTTATACAAGTTCCTTAATTTTTTGTACAAAATAGATAAGTACCACGAAGACTGAATTTTAAACCAAATATAAAATCTTCCAGACATTTTTAGGTGCTTAATATAAAAATACACGTCAATGTGGACATGTAATTTGCTAGTATACAGGGTGTAAGAAAAGGCTTAACGAAGCCTTAAACCACGAATTCTATACATAAAACCAAGTAGAATGCAAAAAAAAATTGCTGGGAAATGACTTTTGTTTTTGGGTATCAAAAAAAAATTACTTATTTCTAACCCGCAATGTATAGCGCGCACGCCACAGACTATGCCTGTGTATGTAAACGGATCATGTTTTTTTGTTAAAAAGTTTAGTATTAACAAACAGAAGTCATTTTTGTAAAAATCTTTGGAAAAAAAATTGAAACTTTCACTGTCAATAACTCGGTAACCCGTCATTTCCCAGGTATAGTGTAAAAGAAAAATATATCGTTATAGTACGTAGAAAATGTGGTATTCGGCTTCGTTAAGCTTTTTTTTACACCCGATATATTACGCTGGCTACATCTGAATTACAGTTTTGTGTAAATTAATTACATTGTTTTACACCGAGTGTTTTTAAATAACGATTTTGTATTATTAACCAATTAACAAGCTTGAGCTTGGTTTGTTTGATCGTTAATCAACCTCTAAGTACATTCAAGGGAAAGTTGTAAGGCCTCTTCTGATATTAAACTAATATATTGACTTTGTACCGTTGGCTTTTCTAAGCTTATCCGATTTTCTCAAATTCATAAACAATTAATCGTTTTGGATAATGCATACGTGCACTCGAGCACGAAATAACTTAATTGGAAACATGTTTGAAAATAATCTTTAAATGTAACACATTATAACAACATGTAACGTGTTTTTTGTAAATAAATTAATTTGAATTTGAATAATTATATCGAGATATAACGATGAAAAAGCATAGTTTTTGAATGGCGCAGAATACTCTGGAAACCATATAGAAATACTGTTTTTTATTAGTCTGTTTCACCCTTCTTTTTCTTTGCGTGTCGACTCAGGCTTTCATATACAGGGTGTACAAGAGAATGGGGCACTCCTTAAAACCACGCGATCAGCTGGTCATATACAACAACTATTTCTATGGAAGCAACATCGAAATCGTGATTTTATTTTCAGATGCTCCATTTGAGATATGCAAGTAAGTTTGTATGGAGAAGCTGAAAAAAAATTATCGATATCGATGTTGCTCCTATAGAAAAAGTTGTTGTATATGACCAGCTGATCACGTGGTTTTAAGGAGTGTCCTATTCTCTTGTACACCCTGTATGTGCGGATCAAAACTCGGCCACCGATATGCGACTATCGGTGGCCTTGTAAAGATCCCTGAATATATATAATATACTCTTTATTGCACACCAAACAAAGAAGTAACGTTTAAATGAAACTACTTTTACGGATTATTACTTCAAGCCGCCGAAAAAGATTAACCAATTTTTACCACCTGTCAAGTGCAACATACCTCTTCAAGATGCGGGGGTGTACAGACTGGAATGTGACTGTGGGCTCTCCTATATCGGTCAAACAAAACGAAGTATAAGCGTGCGGGTAAAAGAACATATAGCCGACATCAAACATAGACGGAATACTAAGTCTGCAGTGTGTGAACATGCCTTAGATACACCCAACCATTCCATACGATTTGACCAGCCTAAAGTCCTTGCAAGAGAACGACGATTTGTTCCTCGCATGTTACGGGAGGCAATTGAAATTAGAAGACACCCGAATTTCAACGGAGAAGATGGTTGGAAAATACCACCAGCATGGGATCCTGTTTTAACGAAATCCCATGCTAGGCCCCGCACTGCAAGACCTCTAGATACAGTTAGCTCTTTTTGCGTAGATAGGAACACAAATTAATATTAACTGAGTGACGGTAGTTTATATTTTTCAAAATATTGTAAAGACGAATAACACCTTAGTCTACCTGTGACCACGAACGCTGTAAAGTGTTCGAAACGTCAGGTTAAATATAATTTTAATTAATCGCGAAATAATCCGTTAAAGTAGTTTCATTTAAATGTATCGTGTTCGCGTAAATAAAAGACAACAGTAAAGAAGTAACGGTTGATAACCTTGCTTTGAAGTTAGCGCGTAGTTTTCTGTGCTTGGGCCATGAAAAACTGACGGATTTTCACCTTAAAACATTAATGCGAGAATATATCAGATAGTTGGTGTATCGGCAAATCAAACACTTCGTTCTTAATTGAAGATAAATAACACTTGAAAAAAAATCATCGACCTCAGGTGGGACTCTTGAATATTGACAGCGAGAAAAAACACTTGAGTAATTTCATCTCGTCACGTGACGTCCTCGGTAGCTTAGTTGGTAAAACACTCGCCCGGCTTGCGATGGGACGTGGGTTCGAGTCCCACCTGAGGTCGATGATTTATTTCAAGTGTTATTTATCTTCAATTAAACCTTGCATGGAATTGCTAAAAACAAAAATTTACAACTTCGTCCTTAATATAATTATGCGTGTGAGCGCTTATACAACATTCTAATGCGTTCGGTTTGTTCGGGCCTTAACTGTGTTCATAGACGATTTTTCTAGACATTTCCTTGTCTTTATCACACTTTATAAATAGTAAAAGATAATTAACATTTGAATGGATTAATATAACTGAGTCTATCTACATAAACCTGTGACTTTTATTCTTTACATTCTAGAGTTAAAAGGTTTATTTATTTACATGAGATGATGTCATATTAGCTGTTTGTATATCGGGTGTAAAAAAAGGCTTAACGAAGCCGAATACCACATATTCTACGTATTATTACGATCATTTTTTTCTTTTACACTATACCTGGGAAATGACGGGTTACCGAGTTATTGACTGTCAAAGATACAATTTTTTTTCAAAGATTTTTACAAAATTGACTTCTGTTTGATAATACTAAACTTTATTACAAAGAAACATGATAAACATTTTCAGTACTTCTTTCTTCTGTGGCGTGCGCGTTATACATTGCGGGTTAGAAATAAGTTATTTTTTTGATACCTAAAAATAAAAGTCATTTCCCAGCAATTATTTTTTTTGCATTCTACTTGGTTTTATGTATAGAATTCGTGGTTTAAGGCTTCGTTAGCTTTTTTTTACACCCTGTATAGTGCGCTGACATTGAACGCCGAGATCACTGTTCACAACGTTTGCCACCTAAGAGAAAACCGACTTCGCTGACAATATCAAATAAATGAATGCGAAAAAGGTTTTCGAGTCTACCCGCAGTGTTGGGGCTTAACTAGTCCGGCGACTGACTTGACTTCTTACTTCTCTGCCACGCGCTTGTCGCTATCTTCCACTATCTGCACGGCAGGAAGCACTGCGGAACAAAATACATAAGGTGAATATGAGACGTTGAGCGCTGGGAGAAAGATGCACAGAACATTACGATTACGCGATTGCATATACGCAATTAGGAAGTGCCTACCTGCAGGGCTAGCATGCGCAAAACGATAAAATTTTGTCGTGGCATTTTATCGATTTTTGAAGTTAATATGTCGTTTTGTCTTCGGCGATAACAAAGAAAAAACCAAAATATCATGGCAATGCCGGGTTATAACGTAAAAATAACGTGACTACGAAGAACGGGAGACCCTGAAAATATTAAGAAAGATTCGAGACGTCTGTGATCCGTTAGGTTAGGGAAAACGACAAAATTATCGTCGAAGACAAAATTTGTCTTGTCCATCGATAAAATTACCGATGCGCGCATGCTAGCCCCGCTGGTAATTGTATTAAGGTTGGCAGTAGGTACTTACAAACGTGTGTCACTGATGGAAACCACTGATTTTTATCAATAAAACACCTAAACAATCTACTGATGTCCGACACTGACCGCCGGCCGTGATTGCTTGTTCGCCCCGCGCTCACGCGTCTGATACTATGATCGTCTCGTAAGATGCGCAAAGCGATCCCCACTCTTTGGCCCACCGCTCAACATCGGTACCAGGGAATGTATTAGTGTTTGTATAACCTCATGATAACAAACAACGGAGTGCAGTGAGTTAAGGTAAGTAATTCAGTATTGTGGTGTATTTTAATTAAATAACAAATTTAGTTTCTTTAATTTTCTAAAAAATAATTAAAACATATTCTTTTATTTCTATTAAAAACAGCGCAATAGCATAGCGGATGTTTTGTTTTGTTTACGTCTCTTCTATCTCACTCTAATACTCTAATAATTAAAATTTACTCTAGCTACAGTAGCGCCGCCAGTTTACGCTATTTTACGGATACTTTTTGATACTTTCTGGTTAACTCTGAATAATAGCGACGTTTTACCTGAAAATAAAACGTTTATTAAACATACTTACCTTATTCAAAGCCTTTTACATGAGAGTAGCATCCGCGTTTCCGGTTCGAGTACTAGACATGACTCATGGTCTGCCCACGTGACCCACGTTTCCGCAGCCCGCCACCGCAGCTATGCAACACTAGCGCCACCACAGGCAGCTCGAAGGATTGTTCGATATTCGTGTCATTGCGTTTTATTGTCACCGGGCAGGTTTAAAAAGCAGGCTTTGAATAAGGTAAGTATGTTTAATAAACGTTTTATTTTCAGGTAAAACGTCGCTATTAAACAGTACTGTACCGTTATTCAAAGCCTTTTACATGAGAGACGTGTTTATTATCGCCTGGTGGCGCTGTGTACTGTGAAGTCGCCAATGTGATCAATAATAATAAAATATTGTAAATTTTTGTTTTTAGCAATTCCATGCAAGGTTTAATTGAAGATAAATAACACTTGATAAAAAATCATCGACCTCAGGTGGGACTCGAACCCACGTCCCATCGCAAGCCGGGCGAGCAAAGCAAAGCACTCGCCCGGCTTGCGATGGGACGTGGGTTCGAGTCCCACCTGAGGTCGATGATTTTTTTTCAAGTGTTATTTATCTTCTATAATAAAATATGATGATTTTATCTAAGCTCATTAATTAGGTTTTACAATTGCATTAGGAATGCAAGCCACTCAAAATATAGTATAAATTTGTATAACTGTGTATCCTTAGCTTCCTAGAAACTAATTTTTTGGACTTATTGTACAATACATCCAGTTGCTAGTGTGAAATGTGTTAATTTTTGCATAAGTGCAGTCAAACATTACCGATGTGTTAGTTACTATAAGCCTATTAGTTGTCATTCAGACTAATAAAACAGCGGTTTGTGTATATTTCTAAAATATTGTTGACCAATTAAACTAAACATGTTTGACAGGTCAAGCACATCTACTTTGCCCGTATGATCTTACGCAGAAGCTTATATAATAGCCCGGATAGCAGGCTTAGCTATGAACTCGGGACCACAGAGGTGGCGATGCCAAGTCTGGCGTGCTCGCCTATCGGCTACGGAGATCGTCGATTACACTCTCGGATTATCGAAAATATTTTTAGTCTATACTTGGTTAAAAATAAACAGTTTATGAATTAACTTTGCAACTATTTTCTGCTAAGTTATAATGAAGACTGCCAGCTCGCCTTTAAACCGATATAGTTTGAGATAGTAAATGATATTGCGCTGTGATTAGGCACTGTCTAGAATGCAGTGATATAAGTTTAAGACAGAGCATAATGTCAAGTAAGCTTGATTCATAAATTAATGCTGTAGCTTTTTGCTACGATGGCAGGAAGCTCGGAGGCTTAGCAAAAATTAAGTGCACTATTAAAGTACTAAATGTTTTTTCTATTGCAAAAGATTAGCAGCGCGTAGGTCAATGCCTTAAGTTTCGCATAGGATGTTCAACTATCCCACATAGCACAATACGAGTGTAAACTGGTACCAGTTTCATGCCAGTTGCACTCATGAACACCTGTCATACCGATAAACTCATTACATTTCAATCGTGTGTTCTGCTCATGAAATTTTCTATTGTAATATTAGGTATGTTACTTTCTGAGTGAAGGTGTTTTGCCATATGGCTCAGATGCCAAAGATAAGAATTTGAAGTATAAAATTACTCTGTGTTGTTCATCATTCAGTAAGCTAGTATAATAGTAATAATTTAGCGTTACGACTAGTTTAATAACCCGTTTTCGCTATTTTAAACACAAAGTGTTTAGAAATGGCTGAAATTGGCATGACTAAGTAATCGAATGCGATTACAAATTAAAATGTACTTCACGTACGTATATCAAAACAACTACATACAAGCGCTGTCTAAATGCTGAAAGCGTGTTAATCCAGCTAAAGTAAATAACGACGCAGCTCATTTGCAAGCTACAACATTTGATTGCTGGTTTATAGCACCAAGTTTTACAAAAAGAAAATTTTTCACAGAACGCGGCGAAAATCATCGTCAGACAGATTGTACAACGGTAGGTTATATGATAATAGAATGTGATTTTCTATTTTGTGTTCTTCTGTTTTGCGACGAAAATCCAAAAGCTACTTAATAAATAAGTCGATGTTTTGGCTTACATCGCATTTTGCCATTCAGCAACAACAGTTGTGTCAGACGATCACAACGGCGAGCATGTAATACTACCCACACTTTTTGTTTGTTTTAGTTGAAATGGCAAAAGAATGCAATAGCTACTTTCTTAAATAAAATTGCCAAAAATCATTTATGTAACATGTAGTAGTTGTTACGTAAGTAGGTATAACTATTACTACCAGAAAATTCGGAAACAATTCTTATTAGTGCGCATTTTTTAGGTTTGGATCTGATTAATTTTGCATATGTTGGGAAGGAGACTTTACGATTGTCTGTGGACATTCTATCCACAATCAAGCTAGACTAGATCTGTTTGTTAAGTCGACTGATCTCAACTGACGTCAATCAACATCATTACAACACGGATGTTGAGCGTGGGCGAAAGATGCGCAAAAGACCATTACGATTATGTGATTGGCTAACGCACACGCATCTTTGTGATGATCGTTTCGTGAAATCGCAGAGCGATCCCCACTCTTTGCCCCAGCGCTTAGCATGTAGGTATTACAAGTTTTATCTAAGTAACGGGATTACGGGACACGCTGCATGGTCTTAATCTGCAGCAAACGATGAATATTTGATTGAATTAGTGTGCAACTATTTACAATATTACATTATGTATGGCACCTATGTGGTGTGGGTATCCGCACATTGTTATGCTACAGTTCGTACCCGAATAAATCAGTGTGGTGTCTTCAGCAAGTAGAGGTAGGTAGTACTCGCATTTTGCCTTTACGTCATCTTACCGCATCGATGCAAATCTTTGCGCATTATATGTTACACCTGGCTGATAAAGCTCGAAAGTCCATCCAGTAAGAATCCATAATTATCTTTAATCTTGTTTGATAAAAATGTCCGCAACTCAGGGTTTCATACTACGGTATGGTAAACTTCGAATAAATATCAATTTATTCATGAAATTAAGAACAACGGTGTCATAAAAGTATGACTACTTTTCAAGGCGTGGTAGACTTCCATGTGTTTATTGACCGGCCTAGATGTTTTGACATCTACCTTATAGATATAAGAGGTAATACCTCTAAGGTATTACACCCTATGTAAATAGGCAGGGTTTTGAGTTTACAAGAAGGAAGTCGTACTGCCGTTAAAAGATGCATGTGCTACGATCTCTTAGCTCTGAACAGTCCAATTTGTTAATGATGCTAATGTTTAGAGGGCAGCAGGCCATTGCGAAAACTTGTAATTGAACAGCGACCACGCATTAATTGCCTATTGGTCGAGGGTAAACAAAAATATAATTTTTGTAATCTAGGTTGTTTGTAAAAAGTACGGCATTATTAGAACACGGCCGTGATCATAGGTGTAAAATCTAAGTCTATTGGTTTTGTACTTTAAAATCAGATCTGTCGAGTCTTTTGATATAGAAAAAAGCTGGGAGTGCGCTCCGCTGCTTTTAGCATATTTCGTGCCAATAGTAAGAGTATACATATTAAAACATGTCTGAAGATTATCCTGATCTAGGTTGCAAATATAATTAAAAGGTTGAATAATATCATATTATCCCTTTTAAGTAAGAGCTCGTTTCTCCTTATTGTACTGGTCAGTACCTATAATAAATGGCAACGTTAAGCCAGAACTTAAGTTGATCTCCTATCCCGATGGGATAAGGGAGATTAATTAAATTACAAAAGTTTTAATTTTTTTTACAGGGATGTGCTCTAGTATTGTAAGTAGTAAAAGTAACGTAAGGCTACTTTATGACGTCATGACATTAAGTCAGATTATAATAATTTAATATCCTATCCCAGTGGGATAAGGAGGATTATACTCTTTTATTTTTAACGTTTAGAGGATATGGGACGGTGCCCTAGTGTCCCCATTCCAACGGAAAAATAAAGTTGGGTGGTAGTACGGCATGACTGTAGCAGCCACAGTGTAGACAGACCGACATTTGATCTCCTACGCTGGCTGGATAAGGGAGATTTTAGCTTCTTATTCTCCATCGGCGGAGGTATAGTCATCGCCGAGCAATATACTTTCAACGTTTTGAAAACGTAGGTGGTGTGCTAGTTCCTTTATTTCAACGGAAGAGTAAAATAGGTATTTGATCTTCTATCCCGGCGGGATAAGGAAGATAAGGTTTTTTCCTTCTTTACCTTATTCGTCGGAAGTTTTGAGATTTACCTGGTTGGTTTGGTTTTCATCGACGAGCAATATACTTGTTGGTACCTGGGTGGTGCTCTAGTTTCTATATGTCAACGGAAGAGTAAAGAAGGTATTTGATCTCCTATCCCGGTGGGATAAGGGAGATTAGTCGTTTGCTCCTTATACACCATCACTTGCAAGACATACTTCGATGGTTTTGATTTTAATGGGATGCAATATATTTTCAACGTTTCGAGAATGTAGGTGACATTCTCATACCGACGAAAAAGCATAGTAGGTAGCTCTTATCCCGGTGGGATAAAGGAGAGCAGATTATGCTAGTCATCTATGAACTGGAATGTAGGGCGGAGCCCTGACATTCTCATACCGACGAAAAAGCATAGTAGGTAGCTCTTATCCCGGTGGGATGAAGCAGAGCAGGTTATGCTAGTCATCTATGAACTGGGTCCCGTGACGTTAACAAATTCGGTATTTCCACATATCAGTTCTACCATGTTGGCCACAGGTTCACTTCAGTGTTCACATGACTGAAGCGCGAGGTCTTCAGAAACGGACAGCGACAACCGCGGGCGGCGTCTGAGTGTGCGCGGCGCGTGGGCCGGCAGGAGAGGGGCATGGGGCCATCGGACTGACGCGATGCGTTGGAGTGCATGCGCAGCCGGTCCCAGGAGACGACTGCGTGGCAGGGGCAGATTTAAAGCCGCTCTACCCGACCACTGCTTCACTGTTATGACAATGACTCCCTTATCCCCTCAACTTCAACTGAAAGAAAGGTTAATCCACGAAAAGTGGATACGTGAGCATGCATGTAGTTCCTTGCTCATTTCTGCTTAATGCAATAAAAATAAAACTATTCCAACATAGGGTAGTTTATGAATATATTTTTCGAAGAAAAATATTTTAGCAAAAAAAGTATTCACTAAATGATAATTAGGTTTTCTAAATTGTACTCACTCAATAATACAAGCCTTACTAGTTGCAATTACTCGATACAGAACCTTGCATGTTTCAATTTGCATTTTGTTTTTCGTATCCTTCTTCCAGGTTCCCTGGTGTTCTTCTTGCACGCGGACAGACCTACTCGTATATTTTCTAAAAACGTACACTTCTCTTATGGAAAAAACCGTTAGAGGCTTACGTAATCTAAAAAGAAAATAATATAATAAAGTGAGTAGATTGAGAACAATCTATCTCCGAACGGTAACACCGTTTTCCTTCTAAAAATTCACAGACGTCATCTAACGGGAAACCCGTTACAGATTAACGTTATTCAAGAAGAAAATTCATATATTTTTAAATTACCTAAGTAGATTGAAACCAATCTATCTAACAATGGTTTAAAAACCATAAAAAACTAAAAAATTACTTGGTTTTAGAAATAATTACCAATATCCAGTCGATGCCGTTATTATTGTAACGGCTTAAAGTAAAGATAAAACTTACTCCTTGTGAAGGTAACCACAAGAATTTTGTTACCAAAGTAGTCACTAGTACCAGTGAGACGGTTCCAAACTAGCGAAGCTGTTCTGCGACCGTCTTGAACGAAAACTAAAACGCCAATGACACGAATATCGAACAATCCTTCGAGCTGCCTGTGGTGGCGCTAGTGTTGCATAGCTGCGGTGGCGGGCTGCGGAAACGTGGGTCACGTGGGCAGACCATGAGTCATGTCTAGTACTCGAACCGGAAACGCGGATGCTACTCTCATGTAAAAGGCTTTGAATAACGGTACAGTACTGTTTAATGTGTCTATTTTATTTTATTAATGTTGTTATTATGATCTGAATGTATTTTGGTTTTGTTCGATGATGATTTTTTAAATTGTATTTTATTGATTGTTGTTTTTTTATTTTGTTTTTCCTAAATGATCATTATAAGAATAATATCGCAGAATATCAGTGTCCTAGCAACTTAATACTGAGCGGGAATCCTTTTTGGCACGATTCGTAATTTTTAATTTCAGTCCACTTTTTTGTACCAAATAAATACTATTCTATTCTATTTTTATATAAGAATCGTAGAAGATTAGACGAACCTGTATACTATTGGTGCTGGCTCTCGACGATGAGCATGATGGACTGGTGCTGCTGCGTGTCCGCGTGGATGGTGGGCACGGTCCGCAGACACTCGATCTGGTGCGTGGCCCAGTCCTTCTTCTGGCAGTACGTCGAGCAGTACGGCGTGCGGCGGCAGAGCGAACATTCCGCTGATGCTTCGCGGTTGCAGTTCGCACACTGGAAACAATCAATACAAAGCTTATTACTGAAATTAGGCTTGAACTAAGCCCGTACCCTCTTTTGCCCGTCCCCTCTTTTGTCCGTACCCTCCTTTGCCCGTCCCCTCTATTGCCCGTCCCCTTTTTTACCCGTACCCTATTGCCAGTACCCTAATGCCCGTACCGTCCTTTGCCCGTACCCTCATTTACCCGTACCCTTTTTTACCCGTAACCTATTGCCCGTACCCTATTTTATTCGTACCCTATTTTGCCGATACCCTGTTTTGACCGTAACCTCTTTTGCTCATACCCTCTTTTTGCCGTACCCTATTTTGCCAGTACCCTCTTTTGCCGGCCCCATTTTTTACCCTACCAAATCATCATCATCATGTCAGCCTATTACAGAAAAAGAGCACGCTTTATTCATTCAACCAAGCTACGACCTTTCTATAGCTTGAATGCTTCAAAACAATATGTAGGCCATCGAGAATCTAGGACAGCTATAGGACGTCTACTGCTTAACTTGGCCGATAAGAAGCGGCTTGCTCCTAGCGGCTTTCTGCAACCTTTACCAGGCCGTATGTCTACCTTATGGGTGAATTTTCAAAGCTGCACGTACGTGACCTACATTATCGAACCTTACTGGCCTATCGGCCGTCAGTTCTATACGATATGGGGATAAACGTTGGTTGAATCAATTCCCGTTACAGTGAATTTTAATCATGCATCACGAAAGTTTAAAAGTGTCCTATTGTGTCCAGTTTCGTGTTAGTCAAAGTCTTAATGATCAGCCTTATGTAGTACTGATCTTCGTAGCCTCACACGTAGCTCGGCCTAGCCTGTAAGTGCTCACCTTTTTAGCCTCCGAGTCCTCGACGTTAATGATCAGCTTTACATGTATAGAGAGAGAGAGAGAGAGAGAAATATTTTATTAGACACACACAACAATACAAAAGTAGAATACATACAAAATACAAAAAAGAAAAAAGAAAAGGCAGACAAATAACAACATTAAACAACAGAAAAAGCACAAAAGATTGCATACCATGATCCGCATATCGATGTGGTGTCTAATGGGCACCAGCTCAGCATGTGCTGCAGAAAATTGCAGCGCTGATTTTCAGCTGGAGCCCCAGGTGGCTCAGTTCGTAATTACTGCGTGCTCAGTAAACTACATAAATAATAATAAGTATATCTAATAATTAATGTACCTACAGTACCGATCTTCTTAGCCTCGCACGTAGCGCGGCCTAGCCTGTTAGTCTGTTTGAGCTCAGCTTCTTAGCCTCCGAGTCCTCGGCGTTAATAATCAGCTTTACATGTATAGTACATACAGTACTGATCTTCTTAGCCTCGCACGTAACGCGGCCTAGCCTGTTAGTCTGTTTGAGCTCACCTTCTTAGCCTCCGAGTCCTCGACGTTCTGCAGCGAGACCTGCTCGGCCTCGACCTGCACGTCCACGCTGGCGGCCAGCAGAGCGGACGCGCGCTCATGCTCGAGCCGGGAATGAACCACGCGTACATCTTCCACGCACTGCTTCAGTTCCCCGGCCAGGCGGACTAGCGACTGGCCTATGTCGTCGAGACGCTTCATCACGCCGTTTATGTCGGGGAGCGCTGGGGATGTTAAGAATACAATTTAGTTTTCAGAGACATTGCAGGCGATTAGCTACATTATATAGAATAAAAAAGTGGGTTGTTTGTAAAGCCGGTTTACGAGCGATAATTTTGCGTGATAACCTCATAAGTCAAAGTCAAAGTCATATATTTTTGCAAATTGGCCATCAATGGCACTTTTACATGTCCCAATTTTTTTTTTCCTACCACCGCTTCGGGACTACATATCGGCTGGTGATGAGAAGAAGCGGCGCAACAAACTCAGTCACCTTTGTCAGCCTTATTTTATTACAGGAAATACAATTACAAGATAGTGTAAGTGCGAGCTAGGCAGGTTATTAAGTCCATGCACTCTTGTCGTTCAAGTAATCTTCAACTTTGTAATATCCTTTTTCCATAAGGATTTTTTTAATGTGGTTTTTGAACTTATAAACAGGCAAGTCAACAAGAGCTTGTGGTACTTTATTAAATATTTTTATACATTTCCCCAAAAATGAATTACCCACTTTCTTTAATCTGAAGCTCGGAAAGAGAGCTAAGAAAACGTTTATGCTACTCGGACGCATCGGCCTATGGAGTGGAAAAGAGATAGATGCGTCACAAGCCGAACGCTTAGGCGGATCGTGCCTCTCTATAGCTTGTTCCGCGCTCTCGCTTGCACGCGGAATGTCACATGTATTTGTGTGTGCAGCCGGCGTTCATCGATTTATGACGTTATCAAGTCAAGAATTGTCACAAAATAGGGAAGCATAGACAGGGATCTCTTTAGGGCACAGAACAGGGATTAGCGGAGCGTAGCGATTCTTACTTGTTCTGTGCTATGGGGCAGGCTTACGTCCAGCAGTGGACTACAATAGGCCGAGATGATGATGAGGGAACCATAGTTTTTTTCCATTATTTGTCACATTGTGTTTAGTATTCCTTAAAGATTAGGTTCTGCTTAGTGGTAATAAGTGTAAAACTTTTTAAAAGAAGCCTCTGCGTATCAGTTAGTCATAAGCAAATACATTGTGTGCTTTTTCCAAGAGCACAATACGTTTTGTTTCGTTTACGTGGAAACTGGTTAATAATATGTTGACAAGATAACCCGTGGCCATATGAGATTAGCTTCGCATGTAGTTCACTAAAATTAAATAATAAAAAAAGTATGTGTCATTTTTTATTTTTCAGTTCATAAACACTGGGGAAGATTCAATAAAAACCTTTTTAAAAAGACGCGTTTATTATAATACTAGCGACCCGCCCCGGCTTCGCACGGGTGCAATGCTGATACTAAATACACTACTTCATACATATAAACCTTCGTCTTCAATCACTCTATCTATTAAAAAAAACCGCATCAAAATCCGTTGCGTAGTTTTAAAGATTTATGCATATATAGGGATATAGGGACAGAGAAAGCGACTTTGTTTTATACTATGTAGTGATGCGCAGTTTTAGTAGAATCCATTTCTTCAGTAGGTACATATGACCTCAAACGAGAACTTATTCACGACCCAAAAATATAACTTTGCATTAACACTGCGCCAGAAAACACATTCATTGTGCGGTTTCGAAGCAAGGTATTAAAACAGATAAACAAATCGTTTATTGTGTACAAGGAATGCAGATACATTTAAATTAGTACAACTTAAAACTATACATAGCATAATTTATCTTTGCCTTTAATTAGCATCCTCGTCTCATGAGGTTTCAGACGCCAAATTGTCACCATGGGCTTCTCCTAGCACTTTTAACACCCAGCCAGGTTAGAAATGGTCTTATCTGTTTTTTAACTTTAATTAAAGCCCGTGTGTCATGTGTTCACAGACAACAAATTGTCATCATGGGCTTCTTCTAGCACATGTAACACCCGTCCAGTTTAGAAAGGGTCTTATCTGTTCTTAAACTTCAATTAACGCCCTCGTGTCATGAGGTTTCAGACACCAAATTGTCACCATGGGCTTCTCCTAGCAAATGAAACACCCAGCCAGTTTAAAAGCGTCGTTAACCGGGACATGAACCCAGGATCCCTTTTCGTTAATGGCGAATTACAGCGCCACTATGTATCATCAAATACGAATGATGTATACATAGAATATAATGGATTTATTTGTCTCAAGGCAGATTACACATAAGTAAAACATAATATGCAAACTTAATGCTATAAGACGAAATGGCCATAGCACATGAGTAAAGAAACGGAACAGAGACAAAGCTTCTAAAGAGCTAGCAAAATGTATACCTATTTTGGTAGGGTTGGCACAATTGAATAAATTTAAAATATAAATGTTCTTTTTTTTCACATTTTTTATTAAAATAGGTTATTTTTTTACAAATTACATACTCTAAATATTTTTTTTTTATTACTTTTGGTTTTTAATAATTTGTTGTGTTTTTTAATCGAATGATAAATTCTAAATCTAATATAAAGTTTTTTCAAATAATCCAATGGGAAATTATCACATGGCATATGAAATGTACGTACAATCTTGCAAACGTGCTAATATGTCATTACCAATATTAACAATTTGTACATGAAGATCAAAATATTCGCAAAATGTTTGCTCAAGCAATTCAACAAATGCAATAAAATTGTCATGAGGTATTATCACACCCAATACAATGTACAACCATATTTACAACACTTTTTAAATACTAAAACAAAAATATTACTACGTATTATGTGAGAAACTCGATAACAAAACAAAACATGCACGACATTCGAGCGTCGTGTCACGCCTGCAAGCCCTGAGATTGACCACTGGCTGATCTAGTTTGAAGCTGTTTCGGCTCATACGTGACAAGGGGCCAGTGGTCACGCACACACACACGTTGCACTTGTAGTGATGTACCTATCACAGCGCATTTGTATGTAGCTTTGTCTCTGTTCCGTTTCTTTACTCATGTGGTCATAGGCTCAGTGGATGCAGGAAACCCGTAAACTCTGTTATTCTGCCATAGCCTTTACATAATTTACATTTTGGTATTCAGCTCATCAGCAGTATCAATTCGCGATTAAATAAGAGAAGTTTTATTCACAAAAATATACCGTTATTATACTTCTAATATAACTTATTTAATAACACCTTATTATAGTAAGGGGGCGTCCATAAATTACGTGAGATGTTTAAGGGGGGAGGGCGTCGAGTCAAATCTCATCTAATCTACGTTGGAGAGAGGGGGGGTCTCAGCAAATATCACGCAATTTTTTTTCTGATTGAATCAATAAAAAAATATACTATTTTGGTCCATTTAATCCAGATTGTACATGCTTAAGATTTAATCTTAAGCGTATATCGTAATACGATTAAGATCATTCATACACGAAGCATTTTTTTTTTCTTTTTACAATAACAATCCAACGCGTTTACGTAAGAAACCCACATTTCGAAAAATCTCACGTGAGATTGGGGGATGGGGGAGGGGGTTGAATAAAATCTCACGAAATCTCACCAGGGGGGGAGGGAGTCACAGAAAATTTAAAAAAACACCTCACGTAATTTATGGACGCCCCCTAAGAATTAAAGTACAACATACAAATAACAGCCAGCACAATGTTTCACAAAAATTCCCGACCGAATTCAAAGGCCCAAGTATAGGAAATTATTTCTTGTTTTTTTTTATACACATTTTTAAGAACCATTACCGCACAGCACTCAGCTCTCAATATTCAACTTTTTATATTCATTATTATTATCATCACCAACCTATATCAGTCCACTGCTGGACACAAGCCTCTCCAAAAAGAGGATTTTGTCATAATCGCCACGCTTGGCAGGCGGATTGGCGATCGCAGTTTGGCCAATGGTGGTGGAGAGAAGACGCTGCTGCCCGTCTTCTTATGGCGGTTCTCCTGAAGTCACCTCTTACGACACCCATAGGAAGAGAAGGGGTGGTGCAATTCTTTTAACGTGCCGGCACCACACGGCACTAACAAATAACAGCTAGCACAATGTTTTACTAAATTTCCCGACCGAATTCAAAGGCCCAAGTATAGGAAATTATTTCTTGCTTTTTTTTATACATATTTTTAAGAACTATTACCGCACAGCACTCAGCTCTCACTATTGAACTGTTTATATTAGTTAACCCTAAATAACAGTATGAAACCAATAAAAACCAATAAAACCAATTTATTTTTGCAAATAGGCTTAAACTAAGCACTTTTACACGTCCCATTGTTATTTTATTCCCTACCACTGCTTCGGGACAAGTTTGGGCTAGCGCCGAGAAGAAGCAGCGCAAGAAACTCGGTCACTATTGTCAGCCTCTTTTAAAAAGTTTTAAATATACATAACAAAATATTAAATTACAAGATAAATGCACCTGTGCGAGCAAGGCAGTATTTATATCCAAACATTTTTATCATTTAAATAATCTATAACAGTATAATACCCTTTTTTCATGAGAATATTTTTTACATGAGCTTTAAATTTAAACATGGGCAGTTCAGCAATAGATGCTGGTAATTTATTAAAAAAGCGAATACATTTCCCCATGAACGAATTACCCACTTTATGCAGTCTGAAATCTGGAACGGCAAGCTTATCCTTATTCCGGGTGTTAAAATTATGAATGTCACTTTTCTTAGGGAACTGATCCATATGTTTGCGAACGTAAATGATATTTTCGTAAATAAATTGCGAAGCTACTGTCAGTATATTAATTTCTTTAAACAGTTGTTTTAACGAGTCACGAGGTCCAAGGTTATAAATTGCTCGTATAGCTCTCTTTTGTAATATAAATATAGAGTCGATATCTGCTGCTGAGCCCCATAATAGAATTCCATATGACATAATGCTGTGAAAATAGCTAAAATATACCAATCTTGCCGTTCCAACATCAGTCAATTGTCTTATTTTCCTCACGGCGTAAGCAGCAGAGCTAAGTCTTCCTGATAGAGTCTCAATATGAGCAGCCCATTGCAAACGGGAATCCAAAGTTATTCCCAAAAAGGTAGTGGAACTAGATGTATCAAGTCGTTCACCTTTTATAATTAAATGTGTTGGGACCAGTTTTACATTTGGCATTGTGAATTTAATACACTTTGTTTTATTTGCATTGAGCAAAAGATTATTAGTAGTGAACCAATGCAATACTTGAGAGAGAGCATTATTTACATCGTCAAACGGATCTTTACCTCTTTTGATTTTGAAAATCAATGAAGTATCATCTGCAAACAACACTGTCTCACAGAGGTCTTTCGTAAAATATGGAAGGTCATTTATATAAATTAAAAAAAGCAGGGGTCCTAATATCGATCCCTGCGGCACGCCCATAGTTAGAGGGGAGCCAGAAGACTCAGTTCCATTAATACAAACTTTTTGTGTTCTGCCTGTGAGATAAGAGTTTACCAAATCTACGGCATCATTAGAAACACCATAATGTCTAAGTTTTTTTAGCAAAGTTTGATGGTCCACACAATCAAACGCCTTGGAAAGATCACAAAAAACTCCCAAAGCATCCCGCCTACTCTCCCATGCATCAAACACGTGTTTTAAAAGTGCAACTCCAGCATCAGTAGTGCTTCTACCCTTTGTAAAGCCATATTGTTTGTTATGTAAAAGTTTATTCAGGACAAAGTGAGATAAAAGTTGATTAAAAATTACTTTTTCAAATACTTTACTGAGTACTGATAAGATTGAAATCGGTCGAAAATTGGAGGGGTCATTTTTCTCGCCAGACTTAAATAAAGGAATAATTTTACTAAATTTCATCAATGTAGGAAACTGTTTGTTATCAATACATTTGTTAAAAATTATTGCAAGATAAGGGGCTATTGTGTATAGAATTGTATTGATAATATTGACTGAGATTCCCCATAAGTCCTCAGTTTTTTTCATGTTTAATTCCCTAAAAGTTTTTATTACTACATCGGGGTTAATATATCTAAAATGAAATGGAGTTGTACACTCATCAACACCCGCCCTGAGAAGGGATTCAGCTAGTTCGGCAGAGGAAGCCAGTTCCCTAGTTGTAGAGGGAGCTATGTTTGAAAAGAATCCCTCAAAAGCATTGGCAACCTCTGCATTTGAATTAATGCATTTGAATATGTATGATAGGTTTCAGATTACTCCAGATTAGTAAAAAAACCGGCCAAGCGAGATTCGGACTCACGCACGAAGGGTTCCGTACCATTATCTATAAAAACGCCAAAAAAAACACGTTTTTTGTATAGTAGTCTTAAATATTTATTTTATTCCGTTTTTTAATATTTGTTGTTATAGCGGCAACAGAAATACATCATCTGTGAAAATTTCAACTGTCTTACTATCACGGTTGATGAGATACAGCCTGGTGACAGACGGACGGACAGACAGACAGACAGCGGAGCCTTAGTATATAGGGTCCCGTTTTACCTTTTGGGTACGGAACACTAAAAATGGCGGAGGTTTCGAAAGCATAGCAACTACAGGCACATTTTAGCATTCGACGCTCATAATGCATTTTGAAATCGATGACTTGGCTTATAATAGTCTAAGTTGTGGTATAAGCGTCACAAGCATGTTTATATTCTTACCAGAAATATTGATTATACACGTTTAATTTCAGAAGTAGGTCATGACTCGTAATTTAGTTCTAGGTATAAGTCTCGCGAAAGCTGCAGCATAATAAAATGAAATGAAATGAAATTATTGATTCTGTATGTAGGCCCTCCTCCGGGCAAGTGCCCGGAGGAGGGCCTACATACGTGGATACGTGGAGGGACGTGTATAAGTATACACGTCCCATACTATAACTTAGCCCTACCACCGCTTCGGGACTACATATAGGATGGTGATGGGAAGAAACGGTGCAACAAACTCAGTCACTTTTGTCAGTCTGATTTTACAGGAAACACATTTTACAAGACAATTAGTAAGAAATATAAATATACATTTAAAGAATTGCACCACCCCTTCTCTTCCTATGGGTGTCGTAAGAGGCGACTACAGGAAAACCGCCATAAGAAGACGGGCAGCAGCGTCTCCTCACCACCATTGGCCAAACTGCGATCGCCAACCCGCCTGCCAAGCGTGGCGATTATGGCAAAATCCTCCTTTTGGAGAGGCCTGTGTCCAGCAGTGGACTGATATAGGCTGGTGATGATGATGATGAATATACATGGCAGCATTGGTAATTAATAAATATAGTAGCTCGCAATCGCATCGCAATTATTGCACTTAATATCATACAGTTATAAATTAAATATCGGTTCAAAGATTAAGATTTATTCCTATTAAGACATTTGTCTCTTACATGAGAACTTCTTCTTCTTCTTCTCTTTTTGTTTGGCGACGAACTTATAATCAAAGTTACAAAATGTCGTCACAAACAGTCAGTGCCACAGAACAAGTAAGACTCGCTACGCTACGGTCAGTGCAGTAGTGATATATTTGATTTTATGTGTCTACTTCGTTTAGATTTAAAAATATTGAATGACTCCGCATTTTTTATGTCTGTAGGTAGTGTTATATATCTGAACCCCTTCGAAAGCGATTGATTTCTTTCCATAACCAGTTCTTATCACGGGCAGGACTAAGTGATCAGCACTTCGTCCTATAATTGAAGGCTTTTTTGTGCATAAATTAAATATAAAAGCCGACAGTCGTCTTTTAATGAAGGACTATCTTATATATAAAATTCTCGTGTCACAATGTTCGTTCCCGTACTCCTCCGAAACGGCTTGACCGATTCTCATGAAATTTTGTGAGAATATTGAGTATTTCTGAGAATCGGCTAACATCTATTTTTCATAGCCCTTAGTGATAAGGGTTGTCCACCCTTTAAAATTATTTATATGGCAAAACAACGTTTGCCGGGTCAGCTAGTAACCCTATAAAAGCCAAAGTAAAATTAATTTATTCCTACTGGCCTAAACTACACTGATATCTCTTAAATCATTTGACAACAGTAGCTGACGCAGTAGCCGAGAGGCGAGCACACTGTACTTGGCGTCGCCATCTCTCTGAGGTACCGGGTTCGATTCCCGGTCGAGTCATGAAGAAAACAAACTTTTTCATGTCTCGGGTTATATGTTTTGGTATCATCATTCTGATTTCTATTACTCAAGTGCTTAAGCTTATTCCTTAAAACTTATTCGATGTCGTCCAATATTTATTTAGGACAAGCTGTTGCCCGCGACTTCGTTCGCGTGGTGTTTAATTTATTCATAATTTATTATACATATGAACCTTCCTCTTGAATCCCTCTATCTATTGTCGAAAACTGAATTAAAAACCGTTGAGCAGTTACAAAGATCTAAGCGGAAGCGACTTTATTTTATTCTATGTAAAGATACGCTAGCCATCTAGTTAAATAAATGATTGATGTTGTATATCAGTTCGCCTATGTGCTAGCCTAGCAAACAAGCGTCTTTCAGAACAGGTAAGACGGCTACTCTCCGCTACAGTGGTTAAAGCAGGGGCGTGCGGTGCATATAGGCAATAAGGCAGTGCCTACCTGATAATTGAAATGAGGTAGGCAGTAGGTACTTACATATGTGAATTATTGATGAAAACCAGTGATTTTCATAAATAAAACACGTTATAAGTATCTACTGCCTACCTCGAAATAAAACCAATGCCCGCCACTGGGTTAAAGCATTAGAAGATTACAGAATTCCGCCTGAATAAAATGAGACTTGTCACTCGCAAAAGCCATAATAACTCCAAAAACAAACATTGTAGTGTGTTACGACAAACAAGACAGTATGACTTTAACTGCCATTTAACGCTATAATTTTTTTATTGTTTAAAAACTTAATTAATTATAATTACTCAGTCTTATTAGCCTTTATCCAGAAGCACAATAGAGTTTCAGAACTTTGAGATATGTAAATGTTGCTGAATAAGTTCGTTGTTGCAATGCATTGAGACTTGCTTGATCGAAAATGACATAACATCACTTTTTTGTTTAATTAACCTATTGTGATCGTGAAGCCTAGTCAGAGGCCTTAAGGCGGCTTGATAACATCTGACAGTAAGGTTTAGTCACTGGCCTTACAACACCTCCACCGCACCGCACCGGGCCCGCGTGGTGGAGTATGGCCCAAACCACCTCATAGTTGAGGTGAGGCCCGTGCCCTGCAGTGGGACGTATATAGGCATACTTTACTAACCTATTGTGTCCCACTGCTGGGCTGATAAAGGGTTCTCCCAAGCCCCCATGTTTCTCTGTTGAGGGCCCTCATGTTTAACCCAAAATAGTAATTTTGGTATCGGTTTGTAGATAATCTCGTAATGTAATCACATTATTTAAAAATAAAGTACATGTATGGGGCTAGTTTTTGTAATACGTTTAAAAAACTGGTAAATTAGTAAATTTTTTAACAGGTTTTTTATTCTTCTTTCTCTCTGGTTATTAATTTTTGTATTGGTCTTTGATTTATGTGATAGGCAATATAATTGCCTTTCAAATGAATGAATCTTGTTCCACAATTTTTAGGCACTCCAGATCCATATTATTAGTATTTTTTTGCATGCTATCATCATATCAGCCTGTTGCAGTCCACTGCTGGACATAGGCCTCCCCCAAGGAGGATATTTATTTTGCATGCTATACCATAAAAGTTTTAAAATATTTAAATGGCTGCCATTTCAAGGGGGGGGGGGGGGGGGGGGGAATTTGACCCCAAAATGAGAGGTTTTTTGTCGATAAAATTTGATATCTCCGGTCGAAACCCAGACACACTGTATATCCAAGACTCAGGTACAAATTTTTGTGCTCAACACAAACACACTTGCGGGACTCGAACCCACGACCATTGGCTATCTATGAGCATAGCTTATAGACCAGAATGCCGTTAATAGTTAATTCAACAATTTGTATAAGTACACTTGATTAAACTCTAAGCTCGCAACGCAGTTTAAAATAGTAAACGCTCATATCGCTCTGCCTTGCATTCCTGTGATAATGTTGTCAGCGTTAACTATGTGCCAGAGTTATTTATAACTTAAAATAAACTTAATTAACGTCACTCAAGCGATACTATAGGGTACCAATAGCTAAATAAACACATAATTATGCGCCAAATAAGAGCCAATACTCCATTCCAATACAATGACATTCACATCTTCAAATGAAACACAAAATTTCCATGTTCTTGAAGTAAGAGATCAACAATTTGTGTCACTCGGTACAACAACACACATAACTCAACAACTCAATTAAGAAGTCAGTTTTATTATTTAATCCGGACCGGGAATCGAACCCGGTATCCCTTTGCGTGCAAGACAAATTGCAGCGCCAATATGCCGATGGGGTCGTCTACGTTTTCTAAACAACTACCCGATCTATCTTCTAATATTTATGATTTGTCTTTAAATGATATGGTTTATTTTTGATATGAGTTTCTATAACAGAAGTGCTTTAGCTACTTACCATAGGATCAGAGCAATGTATGTGATGTTGTCCAATATATTTTTTTTCAAGATATCATCAGAATCTAAGTGTCAGATGAAGTCCGCATCAAAATCACCAATATAACACCTCCCGTTAAGCAGTTGATATGATATTCAAATCGGTAAAACTAATAATGTAGTAAATATTGTGGATTGATACAGTTGCAACTTGCAAGTGAATAATAAATGGTATGCAAATATAGCCGTATTATGGTATATTTCAACAGTAATTCCTGTTGGATATGGCTGCCCTTAGGCCCTATACAAGTCTTAGGACAGGAGCAGCAGGGCTAGCTCATGACATGCGCGCATCGGTTATTTAATAGAGAGACAAGACAAATTTTGACTTAATTTTGTCGTTTTCCCTAAACTAACGGATCACAGACGTCTCAAATCCTTTTTCTTAATATTTTCGAGGTTTCCTGTTGATCATAGCCACTTATGTTTACGTTATAACACGGCATTGCCATGATATTTCGGTTTTTTCTTTGTTATAGTCGAAGACAAAACGACATATTTACGTCAAAAGTCGATAAAATGCCACGACAAAATTTTATCGTGTTGCGCATGCTAGCTCTGAAGGCCAGGACCATTTTATAACGATGTCGCTTTATAGTCGCCCATACACTTAACATAATATATATATAAAAATATATATATATATTAGTATGCGATCAGTCCAACGACTAAGAGCACATGTGTTGGCGATAAGGGTACATTCCTCATTAGGAATATTCTCTACTTAATTGTGGCTCTCTGTCGCCATGATAAAAGTAGGTTACTTAAATAATAGTCATACAAAACTTTAAAAGACTCAAAAATAAAGGTCGCTTTGTAAATCAGAATAAAACATTCCAATCAGATGTTTGTTTGAATAAACTTGCAATAACAGCATGTAATTTTTTATAAAACTCGCATATAGCAAACTCGCAAAAGAATAATTATGTATGAAATGCCAATTCGCCAAATAATCATGTGGGTAACATAAACATTTAATAATAACATACTTTACGAATAAATGTCTAATAAAAGTTAATTATGCCTATATACATCCCAGTGCAAGGCACAGGCCTCACCTCAACTATGAGGTGGTTTGGGCTATACTCCACGCGAGCTCAGTGCGGTGCGGTGGAGGTGTTGTAAGGCCAGTGACTAAACGTTACTGTCAGATGTAATCAAGCCGCCTTATGGCCTCTGACTAGGCTTCACAACCAATATCAAGCGATATTAGCCGTGCCTTGCCTTCCGAAGCTCAGAAGACATGTTACTAATTATTACTTACATTTAAATGCTTAAGAGTGAATTTTACTTTTAAATAAGGATGTGAAGGCCTCCTCCAACTCTCTTAGCATTTCCATTCTTGCTTCTACACAGAAACTATTCTTGTGCCAATTAGCTCGATTGCATTTTACCAATTTTGCTTTTAAATCCAAAGTTACTGCTTTAGACTATCAAAAAATAAACATATATTTATTTATTTGATTTTATTCGGAACACCAACAGCACTGCTACAATCTATGAGTACAGAGTTATCATATAAACATAGCCATTAACATATGGATAAAGGCACTCCCGAAAGTAGTGGTAAACTTGTTTATCATTAGTTCTCAGTTTAATATTTAGAATATTTTTAATATTGGTTTTGTTCCTATTCCTCATAAACAGTAAAGTCCCTAAGTTACACAGTAAGAATTATTATCACGGTACATCTTGCTTAGGGAGAAAAGATTTTCAAAAAGTCATGAAATATACCATTTCAAAAGCATTTATGTAGGTAGTTTTAAAAAAAACAACAAAATAATGTTCGAAAACCTCGGCGGGTCATTGCCAGCTTAATGCACTGTACGCGCCAGCAGGCCGTGCCTACGTACTCACTTGATACAGTATCAGATACATTACATGCTACATGGATCTGTGTTCGTAAAAATATTTACCTGTGGCATGGTCCAGTTTGGCTGGCTCCGAGGTGTCCAGCAAGTGGTACTCGGTGCTGCTGTCCAGTCCCTCTGCTATAGTCTGCCAGGCCTCTTTGGAGTGGCTGTTATTGCTCGTCTGGTGAATGTTGTCAATGTCACTGTCTCCCAGACTGCTCTCATGCTTCACCTTGGGTTTCTTTTCTTCCAGTTCAGTGTTTATTTTCCGCTTCCTCTTGTATGGTGTAAAGAGCCGGATGGGACCCATTGCTGTAAGGTATGATTTGTAAAAAGTATGTAAATTTTACGACTACCTTCAACTAATTTACAATGTGGAATTCCGTATGACAAAGATTTGTATTTGTTTTATCTTATTACTACATTATTGAATTCATGGTATTTTACTTTGCATCTAATATTTATGAGTCAGTAGTAGTGTGTTTGTGTGTCACTTCCATTTTTGTCACAATTGTCATCTTATTGCTACCCACATTTATTATTATTTTGATGTCCAAATAAAACTAAAATGTGAATAGCAGATTATAATGTGGTGATAAGATATAGACTTACCAGACTGATCATCACAACAGGCTCCACAAGTGCAGCTAGTGGCATGGGGCGTGAGAATGCCTTCGTCAATCAATGTCTGAATACTTCTCCCTCCAAATCTAATTGATCTTTTCCAATCTTTACTTGATGCTCTTCCACAGAGAGCCTCGAACTCACTCGGGGTGTACCACACCATGCCGTACTTGATGCATCTTCCCCGGCCACCAGAGCCAAACCTCTGCTTATGCAGTTCTGCTGATATATTCTTGCAGCGAACGGGAAGTACCGGCATACTAGCAGTTTCGGCCCAGGACCTAGCACTGGCCGCCCGCGCAGCCGGAGTAGCCGTCGCAGAGGCATCTTCTTGCACAGACCGCGCAGGCGACGACGGCTTCTGGATCACAATATGCGTCGCCTTAATCTCCTCAGACACCGGCCCCCCAGATATAAAACCGTTGTCCACGCACAGCATGGGCTTAAAATGCGGCAGCTGGTCCGACGTGATTACGTTGAAAGTCGTCCCCGTCACTAAGGTGACCACTCCAGACTCGGCGGTCAGCCGCGGTGTTTTGATCCCCGTCGCCAGCACCGGCCCGCCTTCAGCGCGCTCGGCCTCGTGCTCGGGGTGCTCGGCCCCCGCCGCCAATGGATCGGCTTCGGCAATGTCCGGCATGTCGACGTTGTCCGAACTTCTGTTCTCAGCCATCGCTCTCATCCGCCCGCCCGATGATTCCCCTCGCACTCCAACCGATTTCAACAACGACTCACATCAACATCTACCGATTATCAAAATATGCGCACATAAAATCACATTGAACGACGTTCAGCCACCGTCCGCCATAATTAAATCGAAAGACGAAAAATGAAAACATTTCATTCACGTACGCTGAGGTTATGGCGGCAGGTTCGAAATTCGAATGTGACAAAATAAAATAAATAAAATCGATAATTTATAATCTTGATGACGATATTCTATTAAAATCAACTACTAAAATAATCTAAAATCAGTTATTAACAAACATTTATTGGCTAAAATAACTATTAAATTCAATAAAATAATTTCTACCAAACAAACACCTTTCCGTTCCATGCTATTGTAAAATTATAAAAAACGTCGATTTACGTAAGTAAATTTTACAAATAAATGTATGCACAGAATTTGTTTTTTGTATGAAAAGACAGTCATTACATACTCTTGAGCTAATATCCTCTGAATATACACAGTTAATTTAAAATGATCAATTAAAAATTGATTTCTGAACGGTTTTCTTAGCGTAGCGAAATAATCTATGGCGGCAGAAGTGTATTGATTTTTTGGACGATATTGTTACGCAATATTATCTTTCTAAATAAAAGAGGTTCTTTTCGCTTACGAGACCCCTGTATAAAGAGGGTATTTCGAATTTGATAGCATAATACAAAAGTTGGCTTCTTCTTGGACGTCGGGAAAGTTGCCAAACAAAATAAAAGGAGGGAAATATCAAAATATGAAATTAATTACTGAATTCTCTTCCAATGGTGCAAATCTATTAATTTACCTAGGTTCATTAGTGCATAAAATGTAAATTTTCGCCGTAATTTAATCCAGTAATGTCATATCATTAGTCCAGTGTTTACAAGTAATTTTTTGAAACTGTTCAAATAAGTAAAGATGGAAGAATTGCGGTCAAAACACAAGTCTTCTATACAGAGTGCGGCTCATCACATCGCCTTAGAGTGCATACATCCTCAGGTATGAAGTTTTCCATACAAAAATAAATAATGTAACCTTATGCCTGGACTGAAACCAACTTCAGTGATAGTCTACATTTAAAAAGAACACTATCATTGCCCTAATAAATTCATTTGATAAGAGGCAGAAAAATAGTCCATTCTAATACTATAAGCTTGCCTGCACTCTTCCATGTATAAATTTAATTTCACCACCTTCCAGATTTTGCTTTCTATACCAATAAATAATGCTTACATAAATATTGCAGGTAAATTTCATTATTTTACCTACACTTGACCTGAAAGAACCAATTCCTAAATTGATTCTTCTAGATCTAGAATGGTTTAGTTATGTATAGGCTAAATAAACTTAGTATTTTTATTTAACTTACTTTTTTGGTAGGGCTTCAAGCTCTGGAGAGAGATGGAGGGTTCTTATGCCAAATGGCACAAAAAACACAGCATCTACGTAGTTCGGTTAATAAATATTATATTATTTTTATACTTCACTACTATCTGCTGTATTTTTTGGCGCTCTGGACTAAAAAGCCAGGAGGTCACATATTTGTATCATAATCTAACAAATAAAATATTTATTAAAAAAGAGGATCACCCTACACTCGCCAACACTTATTTCGTCTTTACTTCATTTTATGTTTATACATGGATAGAAATACATGTGTTGGTAATCTTGTATATATATATATATAAGTATTTAATATTACATAGTATAATATTATTATTATTTATGTTTGGAAACCGTAATGGCCATTACCTATCATAAATATAAGTAGTATCATAAATACTACTTAATAAACATACCAAATATACACACCACACAACATAATAACACACTCTGACAGACAACATTTTAATACTATAACTACAATACATACATACAAATGCACACGGTAATTATATTGCTATAACAAACATCTTGATGGGAAGACTGGTCTCCACGACACAGGGAATCCTAGTGTGGAGTCCAGTGGTACTGTTTTGTTTATTTGTTTTTAAAACTCTAAAGTTTAATCTACTTGTAGTGTAATAGCAGTAACTAAACTATGTACTTGTAAACTGAACGGAATAATCAATTTTATTATTATTTTTATTTTAACCTGCAAGAGTCAAATGTTTGTGTGATAAGCAATTGTAATTTCAGTAAACCATATGTAACAAACAAAATTATGTAATCTGGAATGTTAATGTGAAAGAATATATACATTTCAGTCCAAAAAAACGAATAATACCTAAAATGCCATAAATAGTGAATGAAACTGAAATAACTGGCGCTGATTTTAGAAAAATCTTATATCGAAGTTTTTAAAAATACCGATATGAATTTATTGTAATTTCCACACTGTTCTATCAGATATTGAGTTACTTCTTCTGTAGTGGTTACCACCACAACTTCTTCCTAACTTTACTTTATCAGCTGCTGTTGGGATGAGTGCCCGAAAAAGGCCTTAAAAGAGTATTTTTTTTTTTAATAATGGCCTCCAATAGTGTGTGAAAGCGAGCGCACACATTCCGCCAGTGTCGAGTCAAGTGTTGCAGAGACACGAAATAGAAATTATTACAAAAAATAAACAATTGCCCGGTAAACTAATGTAATACTTAATAGAGATTCTTAGTAAGATATAATAGTTTAGCTGGGCAGTTTCTGCACTTAGCCTCTTGATTGGGCCATTGTGCGTGTTGGACTAAATTAGTATTAATTATTAAGCAATTTACAGGTTTGGTACTGATTTTCAGTAATTACGATGAAGAGTCGCCATCATTGGCCAGTTTACCAGAACGGAGAGCTGCAGTTGGAGAGCAAAGTACATAACGCTCATGTCTTACCTTGTGTGTTAACAGATTGTATAAATGTTGTTTGATTGGAGCTTTGTACTTGCCAAAGAGAGTAATTAGGGATGCCGAATAAATGATTTCCGATTTTACCTTTTATATAAAGGATGTTAAAAGCGAGTGCTGAAACAAATGCCGAAGATTCAGAAAACCGAATATTTTTCCGAATATTCGGTGACTACTTGGTTTTCTGGAAATGATGAATAAATGATCCTGTAAGGAATTAAGCAAAATCGAAAATCATATATTCGGCGTTAAACCCGAGTCGAATCATAGAGTCAAAGCTATATACTTAAATATACATAGAAAAGTATCGCTCTTTTTGTTGTTTTGGATACAGTAATAGACAAACTTTTAATTACTTTTAAACTTTCGCGTTGCATAATTTAAAACTCAATGAAACGGGAATTAACGCGATCATAATTTAGGTACAAAATTTTACCTCTTTCTTTCTTGAGTCAGCCTGTGACCACGGTCGGTGTAACCCGATCGAAACGTCAGGCAAAAGAGGTAACATTTTGTACCTAAATAATGATCGCGTTAATTCCCGTTTCATTGAGTTTTAAACTTTTAATATAGTTAAAAACGAATCTGTATTGAATCAAACCTATTGATGCAATTTATGGCAAAGCTCCATTCCGATGATCACGTGTGAAGCACCGGCACAATTGTTCACAGTACCTATTGTCCACCCATGTCTGTGCGTATCGGATCTGCCACAGTCGGTCCACGGCTCCCCGTACCACGTGCACCCTTACCCCTCCCCAGTACGGCTACAGCATGCCTTCCAGAACCAGAACAGTCCAAAGATGTTCCACCCGAAAGGGCTTAAGCCGCACCTTGTGAGTATTCCGCTTGGCTGTGTGATAGTGATGACGACAGAATTTTTATTTATTCGTCTATCAGGTAGATTATTAAAAATTATTGGACACGTATTTTTATGTTCTATTTCATTTTTATTATTTGTTACTATGAGTGATTACCTCATTATGGGTCTCGGTAACCTGAAATAAATGTGTTATCATTTTTATTTTTTCACATCAATCAATCAAGCCCTTTTATCCCGAAACTCCTTGTTTTGTGCATAATATTCATCTTTCTTTGTCTTTTGTCATAGTATGTCTCGGAGTTTGGTGTGCCTCCTGGCACAGGCCATTTTTCACGTAATCAATATATAAATGAGATATATTGATTTGAAAAGGTATAGGTACAGTTTTTACTTAGAAGTGACATCACAAACCACCTCACCCGAAATTTATCGTTGTAATTTTTTGGTTGAGTGACAAAAAGAAAAAAAGAGTCCATTATTTTTTGATAATCTAACTGACGGACTAAAAAAAAATTATTTTCTTGACCCAGTCGTCATCCCTATGTGTGTGTTTAATTCTAAGTTTCAAATAGCGGCACGGACTTGAGCGCTGGGCGAAAGATGCGCAAAAGACCATTACGATTACGTAATTAGCTAGACGTGCGACGCGCCTGCACCGCCGGCCGTGATTAGTTGTTAGCTCCGCGCACACGCGTCTCTGATACGGTGATCGTCTTGTAAGATGCACATGTGATTCCCACTCTTTGCCCCAGCGCTTAACATCCATGCCGGGTACTAATAGATGTTTCAAATAAATGTATGAAATCACTAACTTTTACGAGTGAATTCTTAATCGTGTGCCATCAGTAAATAATAATTATTCAACGATAACAGTGAAATACGATAAATATTTGACGACCTCTGTAGCCGAGAGGCGAGCGCGCCGGACTATAAATGCCGCCGCCTTCTCTGAGGTTCCGGGTTCGATCCACGGTCGGGTCAATGTAGTAAACTAACTTTTCTATATTGGCTCGGGTCTGAGTGTTGTGGTACCGTCGTTGTTTCTGATTTCTATAACACAAGTGCTTTAGCTACTTACTTACCTTAGGATCAGAGCAATGTATGTTGTAATATAAGCTAGATCAATAACAATATGGAATGTGTACTAAATTTTAATAATTCCATCCAGGTGTTAAATCGTGATTGAATAACGAACTTCCAATACTTGTAATGGTAATATTATTTTAAAATTCTTCGCATTCTTTTCTTTGACTGTCCATTGTTTAAACTCTCGCGAATCATTGCAATCTCTAAGCACGTTTGCGGGTACTTTGGTATCCTTAATGCAGTAATAATCGAAGTAATGTCGACCATATTTAAACTCGGCATACAAATATTACACATACACAGATAAGTCATCGACATAGCCCTTTGAATAAGCAAGCTGAAGTGGCAGTGGGCCGGCCATATTTGTCGCAGAACCGATAACCGCTGGGGTAAACGAGTTCTTGAGTGGAGACCGCGTGTCGGCAAGCGTAGTGTGGGACGCCCTCAGACTAGATGGAGTGACGATCTTCGCAAGGTTGCTGGCAGGAGCTGGATGAGAGTAGCCGTGGATCGTGCAGAGTGGCGTGCAATTGGAGAGGCCTATGTCCAGCAGTGGACTAGTGTGGGCTGATGATGATGATGACAGATAAGTTACGTTAAGTAAACAGCTCTAGATGTTACAAACTAAAAATAACACAAAAAAACGTCAAAAATGCATCATTACGGCGACACTTCATAATTATTTATATGCAGCAGGATGGAAGACAATACGCAACGCCCACCGACAGCCCAATACTGGGGAGGGCGCTCTGCCTCACGCCCCGCGGGAGCCCTATACCGGGCCGCGTGTCACACCTCAACGAGAAGTTCCAGGATTCTCTCACCCTCAACTCGGATACGGACGCGCTGGTCGCCAAGATCAGCGCCATGTTCCCGACCGTTAGCGAGACACACATCAAGATATTGTTGAAGAAGTGAGTACTAATTACTTAATTAGAGGAGATCACTTAATAGTCGGGTCGTCGACCCACAAGGTGGACAGACGACCTGGTAAAGGTTCGCTTCAAACTGGCCGATCTGGAAGTCACTGGGGGAGGCCTAAGTTCAGCAGTGGACGTCCGCCGGCTGAAATGGTGATGATGAAATAGTAACTGTCAAAAAAGTTAGTATACTATGTTATCGTTATAATTTATCTATACTTCTATACTTAATATTATAAAGAGGAAAGATTTGTACCTATTTTTGTATGTTTGTAATGAATAGGCTCAAAAAGTACTGGGCCGATTTAAACAATTCTTTCACCAACAGAATGCTACATTCTTCCAATTTGACATAGGCTACATTTCATTTTGAAAAAATTAGGGATCCTTGGTAAAATTTGAACAATGTAACCGAAGGTGTAGAAAAATGAGTCTTAAAATGTCTTTCGTCGAATGCGCTGCGGAAACTATTAGCGATAATTGTCTACCCCGTGCGAAGCCGGGACGGGCTGCTAGTTGAGTATAAGGTTCTAACAAGGCGTTCACTATGCTGGCTGCATGGCGCATTTAAATAAAAAAAATCAATGATTCTCTCACGCGCAACGCAATATTGGACTCCATATCAACGCGCAGGCCGTATTCTGTAACAACCCTCAAACTCTTATCTAGCCAAAAGGCTGGATTCGGCATCTACTTTGATATCATACCAGACTCAAATCTAATCTTAAGACTAGATTTACGCGTTTAGAATGCGGGCATTAATCTGCTTCCAATAACTCCTTTCATGATATTAGCCAACAAAATACGATATTATGATATGATATAGTGATTTATCGTCAAAATAAATCGCTATATCATATTGTATCGTGATTTGTTGGTCATGTTAGGGGGCTGACAAGAATGGGCATTGTCCAAAAAAAAGAAGACGAAGTAAAAAAAACTCATTTATTATTAATAACTTATTGATAAATATCATTAAGTATTTATAAAACTTCATAAATATTTTTGATATAAATATAGATTATAAATATAGGTTCATTAACAAATTGAACAACATAAACGAACTAAAACTAAACAGAAGCATGGTTTCTAGCTATAAAAATAATTATCGAGTAGGTACATAGATCTCTCCAGAGAATCTCCGGAGATTGGTCAATCACCGGTGAATTTCTCCGGTTCTCAAAATTCCGCTCCGGTGCAAACCACACCACTAATAAAAAGGTGGTTACTTTTTTATATGTTGCAATTACAAGTAAAGGAATCTTTTACCATCGTGCCAGTGATGACGTCACCAGAGGTCAAATTAAGGTCAAATGATTTTTTATTGAAATATCATAAAATATAAAGTATTTTTTAATTTTATCTACATAACCACAGTCCGTAAGTCTATTCCTCGAAATGGTTTTCGAGTTGCAATGTTTTTCAAAATATGAACAATGCCCATTATCTATGTTTCGATCCTGAATAACTCCGTACATCAAACGAGAATGGCAACTGGTCATTTACAACTCTCGCGACTTAAATCCTTGTGCAAAGATTGCGAAACATGCCGGACGTATTGTTGCTAGGCGAACACGAGCCTCTTAGCCAAAGATTAACCTACGCCTCATCTGTTATCAGGTACTACAATCGGGAAGCCGTCGTCATTAGTGCACTGCAAGTGGAAAAGCACCCTATAACCACTCCAGGGCCGTTGACTATGTCTCCATCCGCAGCGCGGTTACAGCGAAGCGCTGTGGGGGTGTATTCCGCGCTGCAGCTGGCTAAAGGCTTCTCAGGGTCTATGCAGGGGTCAAGCCACTACACACCTCTGACTGGAACTCCCCATGGTAAGGATTCTTTATAATATCGGCACATGTGTATATTGTATATGTTGATGATGTTTTTCATCCGCAACGTGGTTGAAGTGAGAAATTGTGGGAGTGTATTCCGCGCTGCAGCTGGCTAAAGGCTTCTCAGGTTCTATGCAGGGGTCCAGCCACTACACACCTCTGACTGGAACTCCTCATGGTAAGGGTTTTTTATAACTTCGGCACATGTATATGTTGACGACAATTTCCATCCGCAACGTGGTTGGAATGAGGAGTTGTGGGAGAGTATTCCGTACATGTATATGTTTGGGAGAGTATACCGTGCTGCAGCTGGCTAAAGACTATCAGGGTCTATGCTATCCAGTCACTTCACACCTCAGAAACGAACCTACATGCGATTATTTAGTTATAAAATTTAGGACGATAATTCTCATCTTCACACTCGCATCCTGCCTCGCATCTCACGCATCTCGCATCTTACGTATGGATCAATGACGCGGTCACTGACCGATAGTCAAAAATCGAAACTCAAGGTTTGCCAAAGAGCCATGGAAAGGAGCCTGTTGGGTATTAAAAAGATGGATAAGGTCCGTAATACCACAATACGCTCCAGAACTGGTATAGCAGATGTAGGCAAGAAAACAGCAAGGCTAAAGTGGGAGTGGGCGGGACACATATGTAGGATGCACCCGGATAGCTGGGCCCAAATCGTCACGCAGTAGATACCAGCAGATGGCTATCGCCGCAGGGGCAGATCCAGAAAGCGCTGGTGTGACGATTTGGTTAGTTTTGCTAAGGATTGGGAGTCGTTGGCTATGGATAGAGATAGGTGGAGGAGTTTGGGGGAGATCTTTACCCAGCAGTCGGATGATATAGGTTAAAAAAAACTCATCTAACCTCCGCAAGCCGTAGACAGCAGAACGATGGAATCATCCTTGCTAAGCAAGTAGTAGAAATCCATACGATTTCGTGAAATCCAATGGTTGGTGCCGGAATTCGATTTTATTAAAATTTGGGCGCCTGGTTTTCCTACAGCAAAAAACCCTTGAAATATTTGACATGTAAGCTACGCTGTGTTTTCGACTCCCACTTAAAACGGGAGATTTTTTTAAAGGTAATATGTTGAAACCATCCCATAGTTGAGGTGAGGCCTGTGTCCTGCAGTGGGACGTATACAGGTTGCCTTTTTTATCACCATTCAAACCTTCTGAGAAGGCTTCTGTAATACAAAAGAACAACTCTGTCGATTGGACTAACTCTCTAACTGCAAAAAAAAAACAGGTGTTCCATGCAGAATATCAATATTCATTCGACCAAAATGTATGTAACAGCTGATTTTTTGCAGTTAGAGAGTTGGTCTAATAGAAAGAGTTGTTCGTTTGTATCACGGGAGTCTTCTCAGAAGGTTTGGATGGTGATAAAAAAGTCAACCTGTATAGGCATACTTTACTTTTTTAGAGTTCCGTACCCAAATGGTAAAACGGGACCCTATTACTAAGGCCTCGCTGTCCGTCTGTCTGTCTGTCTGTCCGTCTGTCCGTCTGTTACCAGGCTGTATCTCATGAACCGTTATAGTTAGAAAGTCGAAATTTTCAGAGATGATGTATTTCTGTTGCCGCTGTAACAACAAACACTAAAATACAGAATACAATAAATAATTTAAGGGGGCTCCCATACAACAAACGTGATATTTTAGCCGTTTTTATAAATAATGGCACGGAACCCTTCGTGCGCGAGTCCGACTCGCATTCGGTTTTTTTTAAATGTTGAAAATGCTATTGCTCTCAGGGTCACCATCCCTCCTACGGCCAGCGTCCGGAGCGTCAAGCTACTGCGGCACCACCAAATCTGAAGGGCCACCGAGGCACCAGTCACCAAAGATGAAACTTAAGTAAGCATGGATGAAAACTAGTGTTGCCGCGAATACTCGCTATTATTCGGTATTCGGCATTACTCGTCATTTTTTTTGTTATTCGTCGAATACCGAATAACAATGTCTATTATTCGACATTCACCGAAATTTAAAAAAATCTATTTAGTTAAAATAATCACTTTTTTTAAGCAACAAACACGAGGTATTCCCTTTGAGGTATAATGTACAAGCGTACTAAAGAACACATCTCTAACTAAATGTTTCAGCCAAATATTGTAGTATTTGAACAATCAAGAAGCAGTTTTGACATCTTCAATTATTGACACTGACTGAAGCTTTGTAGTCCTCTGGACTACAATGTTTGGCTGAAATATTTAGTTCGAGATGTGTTCTCTAGTACGCTAGTACATTATACCTCAATGGGTATTATTCCCCTTAAAATAGTGATGTACAGGAAAAGGGTTGCCAGCATTTCACAATGTAAATCAGTATAATGAGAAACAGATATTTATACTTTCTTTTCTTTTCTCATACATAATCTTGAAATGGTTATAGATTACAGCTGTAGGCAAGTATATGATCCTACAAACGTGATATTATTTATTATTTGATAAGAAATTTATATTTTTTTTGTTACTTTCTTTATGTCGAATAATAATAGCGAGTTATTCGACTATTCGCCATATGGAATGGCGATTAATCGGTATTCGACTATTCGCTATAACAACTATTCGCGGCATCTCGAAAACCACTCAGGCTGAGTTGCATCACTTTAACCTTAATCATAACTAAATTGTTTTTTGTGTCTTACTCGTAATAGTACTAACATAGGCTAAGTTTTAAATTTGTTACTAACTTGAATATGGACCACGGTCTGAAATAAATTTGATTCATTCATTCATAACTGTAACTATAACCGGTGTTTCACTATGGAGTTTGATAGACTTTTGATGTTTGTTTGACGACCTCCATAGCCGGGAGGCGAGCACGCCGGACTTTAAATGGCGCCGCCATCTCTGAGGTTCCGGGTTCGATTCCCGGTCGGATAAATGTAGAAAACGAACTTTTCTATATTGTCTCGGGTCTGGGTGTTGTGGTACCGTCGTTGTTTCTGATTTCTATAACACAAGTGCTTTAGCTACTTACCTTAGGATCAGAACAATGTATGTGATGTTGTACAATATTTATTTATATATTGTTAAAGTAAAAGAACGGTGGTGCAACCCAGCTTTATAAGTTAAGACTGAAGTGTTAAACCTAACCAACTTGCGTATTGATATTCGTAGTACTATTATGCAAATGGATCTGGCAACATTTACATACATCTTGCTTGATATGTTGCCAATTTTGTTGTTTGTAACGAACGAAGATGTTGACAAGCTGTTGTATGACCAGCTGATTACGTGGTTTTTAAGGAGTCCTATTCTTTTGTACATCTTTTATAGTCACTAAATTTGTTATGTTGCAACTGGCAACACCTCACGCTCTAGTAGTCTAGTAAAACGATGCCTTTTTAGGGTTCCGTACCCTAATGGTAAAACGGTACCCTATTACTAAGGCTCTGCGTCTGTCTGTCCCTCCGTCTGTCACCAGGCTGTATCTCATGAACCGTGATAGTTAGACAGTTGAAATTTTCTTAGATGATGAATTTCTGTAGCCGCTTTAAAAACAAATACTCAAAACCAGAATTAAATAAATATTTAAGGGGGCTCCCATACAATTCCGAACGTGTTTTTTTTTTGCTTGCTTTTATAGATAATAGTACGGAACTCTTCATGCGCGAGTCCGACTCGCACATGGCCGATTTTTTGTTGAAAACAATGCCATGCTTGTACGACCAACAAAACACGATATGATATAGTGATTTATCGACACCCAACTGTTGAATATGATATGTATAGCCGCCATCTTGAACTTTTATGACGTCACCGGCACGGTAAGTCCCGCTGCCACGTATAAAAAAAGTATATTAGCGGGAAGTCCTTATAGAATAGAATAATATTCATTTGGCACAAACAAAAATGGACATACGGATTACAAAGAGAAAAAAAACGAGGTGTGCCCAAAAGGACCCCCACTCATTAGTCGTGGCAACTGAAGGCTGCCACGACACTGATATTCTAATATTTTTTCCGTGTTGAAATTTCCAATTGCAAATTACATTGCAACACAAAGAAAAAATATAAAAAATTCACGCCAATATACTTTTTATACGTGACAGTGGCACATCATGCACGCTGTTTCGATAAAATTTCAAGATGGTAGCTATGTTCATATTTTGACAGATGGGTCTCAATTAATCGCATATCATATCGTGTTTTGTTCGTCATGCTACGGGGACCTGCCCCCGTTTAATAAGTTAAAACCGTGTTTATTTATTTTATTTTTATTTTATTAAGAAGACCAAGGTTTACAATTTATCAATAATTTATTTAAGGTACCTGAAAAGCATATTCCCGAAGCTGTTTCGATAAAATTTCAAGATGGTGGCTATGTTGATATTTTGACAGATGGGTGTCAATAAAAGTTACACACACTCATGTACACAAACAGACGCAGGCACTCACACTAGCACACGCACGCATACATAAACACACACCTTTTGTTTTCTCTTTTTGTTTAATTAAGCTGTCGTCATAGTAACATTTATTAATAATAATGTACCAAAATGATATTGTTCAAATCTCAAACTCTAGTCCCTAAAATACAGGATTACCTAGTTTAGGAACTACTAGAAATCTGTAAGCTGCGTACTTTTTGGAAATAAAAGTTTTTATTTATTTATTTATTAATATTATATCGTGTTTTGTTCATTTGGGGCAGATGATTAATAAGTCAAAACCGTGTTTAAGGTACCTGAAAAGCATATTCCCGAAGGCAGAAGAGACGCTGATTCTAGATTTACTATCGAACAAAGACAACAATGTGCAGAAGGCCAGCGAGGAACTCATCTCGATGGGTTTCACGAAGAAAGAGACCATAATCAAGAAGAAAGAGAAGGAGAAGGACACGCCGCAGCCGCCGAAGAAGGTCGTCACGATCATGAAGACTTATGAGGAGAAGAATCAGTGTAAGCATGCCACTGTTCTATCTATCTTCTTGTATCTTCTCTAGACGAGAAGAATCCGAGTAAGCATGCCACTGTTCTATCTATCTTCTTGTATCTTCTCTAGACGAGAAGAATCATAGTAAGCATGCCACTGTTCTATCTATCTTCTTGTATCTTCTCTAGACGAAAAGAATCAGAGTAAGCATGCCACTGTTCTATTTATCTTCTTGTATCTTCTCTAGAGGAGAAGAATCAGTGTTAGCATGCCACTGTTCTATCTATCTTCTTGTATTTTCTTTAGAGGAGAAGAATCAGTGTCAGCATGCCACTGTTATATCTATCTACTTGTATCTTCTCTAGAGGAGAAGAATAAGTGTAAGCATGCCACTGTTCTATCTATCTTCTTGTATCTTCTCTAGAGGAGAAGAATCAGTGTAAGCATGCCACTGTTCTATCTATATTCTTGTATCTTCTCTAGACGAGAAGAATCAGAGTAAGCATGCCACTGTTCTATCTATCTTCTTGTATCTTCTTTAGAGGAGAAGAATCAGTGTAAGCATGCCACTGTTCTATCTATCTTCTTTTATCTTCTCTATACAGGGTGTTACGTAAATTGTATATCAAGCTGTCATAAGCCCATGTTAATGTATGCATAAATACTATGGTGAAGACAGAAATTTTATATCACCATTTTGGTTTTTAGGGTTCCCAAAGGGTTAAACGGGACCCTATTACTAAGGCTCCGCTGTCCGTCTGTCTGTTCGTCTGTCCGTCTGTCACCAGGCTGTATCTCATGAACCGTGATAGTTAGAGAGTTGAAATTTTCACAGATGATGTATTTCTGTTGCCGCTATAACAAAAAATACTAAAAAACAGAATACAATAAATATTTAAGGGGCTCCCATAAAACAAACGTGATTTTTTTGGCGTTTTTAAAGATAATGGTACGGAACCCTTCGTGCGCGAGTCAGATTCGCACTTGGCCGATTTTTAAAATTTTCATACAAAAAAAATTTTTAGAATCCGATTTGTATGAAAATATTTTATTTATATTATTAAATTATTTATTTTTATTAAATGATCATATCGAATTTCTGACGTCAACATAGTATTTATATGCATATGTTAACATAGGCTCGTTCGGGTTCATATACTATTTACTTAACAACCTGTATATAAAAATGAATAGGGTTGTGAACACCTTTTGTTGTGAGTCTTGTGGGGTTTGTTTGTAAGCCAGGGTTTCTTCAATAAATACGTATATTGACTTCGTAGGTGAATGATTTGATTATTCATCATCATCATTCATCATTTCAGCCACAGGACGTCTACTGCTGAACATAGGCCTCCCCCAGTGACTTGTCATCGGCGGGTTTTTGCCATACTCGCCACGCTTGGCAGGCGGGTTGGCGAGCGCAGTTTTTTTATTATTTTCACGCAGACGCCGGTCCCCGTCTCGTGCTACAGGATTTAGTCGCCTCTTACGACACGCCTCCTGTTGGCGGTGGGGAAGTGTATTCTTTACGGCCGTCCCCACACGGCACATGCGTTTATTAACGCTTTACAATGATATTCAAAATAAACAAGCAAAATTGCAAGTCATTACGGTTGTCTTTGTGCGCGCGAATGAATTGAGACGAGTGAAGTTGTTTCCAGGGGAAGAAGGCAGCACTAACCACTGATCAAATAAACTGGCGACCGTCTGGTGTAGTGGTTCGCGCTCCGGACTACAATGCCTGGCGGTTGCGGGTTCGAATCCTGCGAGTGGCAAATGTTAGTGTGATGAGCACGAGCATTTGCACCTGAGTCATGGATGTTTAAAAACGTATTTAAGTATGTTTATCCGTTATCTAGTCGCCATAGCACAAGCTTTGCTTAGTTTGGGGCTAGATTATTGGTGTGATTAGCGTGCAGAGCGGCCGCGACGATTTCACACCGATACATATTCTTTGTTTAAGTCTTCATAGATGGCGTTAACACCTTTCATAAATGGACTTAATTTTTTTTTTTTGTGACATGTATTATTTGTATGCTATTGACTATGGCTGAACAAGTGAAACTATGTACTCGTATATACTTGTGACCTTATAATTTACCCTGTTCAGAAAAATATTTTTTTCTTGATTCTTATTTCTATTTTAGGCCCGAGAACTAGGTACAGTATTATTTATTCGATAAATCAGATTTTTTTTTGCTTCAAAACCAATATATAGTTAAGAGTCGGGTAAACAAATGACGTCAAAGCTTGCTATCTCCATACAAATTTTAGGACAGAGGTGCGTTTTGACAGCACGTAAAAAGTATGTCGATTGATTGGTGATGTCAACTAGCCTACTGGTGTTCGTAAGTATCGATGAAACTCGAGAACGGCTGGACCGATTTGGCTAATTTTAGTTTTGAAATATTCGTGGAAGTCCAGGAAAGGTTTAAACGATGAGAAAATATGGAGAAATTGCGAGAGAAATACTAAAAAATATATTTAAATTCCCATAAAAATTGTTTGTACGGACAACAGCACGTCGACCTACCACAAAATGTCAAATTTTCTCATTTGAAAATGAACTCTATATGTCAGGCTTTAAGTTCAAAATCTATTGGAGAATTTTTGACTTTTGGGGTAGGTCGACGTGCTGTTGACTGTACTTCCCTGTCAAATTTGTAACATTTTTAATTTTGAGGCGGTCAGAAGTTCAGCTAGTTTATTTAAAAAAAACCGGCTAAGTGCGTGTCGTGCCACGCGCAATATAGGGTTCCGTAGTTGCCCGTCGTTACCACAATATATTTCAGCAATTACTTCATTTAAGTCACTTTTTATGATTTTCTCTAATAATTTTTTTAACGATTAAGTTGAACGACCATTACTCTTAAACTAACTGATCTATCTTAACAGTTTTATTTTTCCTACCTAAGAAAAATGCTGTTAATCCTGCCCTACTCTAAGAAAAATTGGCTTTAAAGTTTAATATTTCGCAAACGGATCCCTTGATCGAAAAATAGTCTTAGCAACCCCTTAAAACATTTTTTTCAAAGTTAACTCATCTTCCTTTTTGTCGGCGTGATTGATATACAATTGTACGTATCTCCATAAAATTACAGCTCTCTAAGGTCAACGGTCTCCAAGCAAAACCTCGGACGGACAGACAGACAGACGGAAATGACGAAACTATAAGGGTTCCTTGTCAGGACTACAGAACCCTAAAAAAAATGTTAATTACCAACTTTCCATATTCCAGTGAAACAGAAGCTCCAAAAGAAATACAGCTCTGTGGCAGAACGCGTCATATCCTTAGCGTTAGAGAGCGTTGACTTCAACGAAGATCGCGCGGAACAGATCCTCAACGCGGTTCTGGTGGAAGACGAGGCGCCCAAGGTCACCAAGCCGCCAGAGGTCAAAGAGCCGAAACGACCGAACGTCCTTGAACAGAAAAAGGGGTGAGTTAGCATGCCTGTTCGTACTTAGTAATCGAATAGGCTGAATGTGTAAACAAATACTCTGAAAAGAAACATTAGGTCGAATTGAGAACCTCCTTTTTTAAGTCGGTTAAAAAGATATTCAATAAGGATGTTGACACCATTCTTAAATAATTCTAAGGCATCCTTTATTAAAACTAACACTATATTTAAGGCCTAATAACCCGGTACAATATCATTTATTAGTAAAATGATTTTTAATTGATTTAAAATCGATAAAAAGTAAGGCAGTTGAGTTAGGTGGACAGTGACGTCATAATCCGATATCGCCATACAAAATTATGAAGAGGCGCCTTTTGACAGCTCATAAAAAGTATGTCAATTGATTGGTGGTGTCGACTAGCCTATTGGGTACGGCTCTATAGAGTTCTTTATGATCTAATCATTTTATGGGAGCATCCATACGTAATACTGAACACGTTTACAAAATTAGACCAGGTGTTTTATTATTATTTAACAACCCCTTTTAATTTAGCCCCAAACTAAGCAATGTTAGTATAATGTTATAAGTAGAAAATTAAATTTAGTTAAAGTAATTTCGTATATAAGGTGTAAACTTATCAGTTAACTCTTTTCTAGGAGGTGGTTCTACTGCTCAAATAAATCAACTTTTTGTATAAGACCAACTTCGAAATCGTAAAAAAATATTTCCTATATTTATACAAACTGATCTCAGCTGGTCTGCCGTTTTGTATGGGGAAATGGTTTTTTTTTTGCGATTTTGAAGTTGGTCCCATAGAAAAATTTGTTCTATTTAAGCAGTAGAATCATCCCCTAGAAAAGAGTTAACTAATAAGTTTACACCTTATATATCACTAAAACGTCTAGAAATATTATGAATTTTAGTGTAGAATCTAAAACCAGTGGGTTCACGACGTAAATATTTCGTGTTTCTTTCGTAATACGCCAAATAGACTTCGACCTAAATTAAATATAGTTAATGAATCAATTGAGTATTTGTTTACATATTTAGCCTTTTCCACATACAGGTTTAATAAATTATATAAAATATAAGAAATCGTGTCGTGCAAAGGCGTATTTTTTTTACTATAAAGCTGTTAATCCAATTTAAATGGTCTAATTGATAAATAAAACATAGTACGGTATGATTATACATACCCTGATTCCGTCTCTTGCAAAAGCAATGCGATAACAAAAATTGTCCAATTCTGGCTTTATAATCGCACATTGACAGCAAAAATCAAAATCAATGCAATCTACTGTCAGTGCTGCCCATAATTTTGACACTAACCATCAATCGGGCGATGACTGCGCGATTATTGTTGATTGCAAATTTTTAGGGAATAAACCCTTATTACCCCGGTACCGGTATTACCGGTATTATACCGGTACCCACCGGTATTTTTGTCTATCGCATTTGCACGACTAAATCTCATCACTCAACAAGTCATCCGGCTAGACAAGAGATTTTGAAGATGCGATTACTATAAACAACATGTTGTCACGAACGGCTTTCAAGTATAAACATACTATAGTTTATCGGCTAGCAATTAATGTCGCTGTGAACAGCAAAACTGTGTTATGTATACGCATCTATAAAACCAATACATTTTCTTAACTTATATCTTAACTGATCGAATAAAATACCACACTTCAGCAAGTTCTTAGACAAATATTATTATCTTTTGATATAATTTTATATGAGAGTATACAATCTTTATACTTTATTTATACCAATCAAAATAAAATCAGAAAAAAAATCATGTATTACATATTTTTATCATACTTAGACATATCGTGCCTGAACTCGTAAAAAAAAAAACAAAAAAAAAAGATTGTCTACTCCTAATTCTGTCAAAAGATCTGTCAAATATTTCCTCACACTTCTCAAATATCAATTCGACTAGCTCAAGCCACCACATCAACTTGACACTACTAAATACACTTATCTTTTACTTACCAACTCCCGAACGCTTTTTAGCTTATCACAAGATCGGTTGCACGAATATCTTGCAAATGTATATAAATTTTGCGTGATGTGTTTGCGCGATATTGGCGCTTTTTTAACAAAATAAAGCTGTTTACGTATTGTATTGTTTAAATAGCTCGAATATTTGGACGAAATACGTTGAGTATGCACGATCAATTACACCTATGACTTTACTGGTTGTAAATGTCACCGAGAGATGGCGCTGACAGTATATTCGATTGCGGTGGCAAGTCGAGTACCTAATCTCGTTTTGTTAAGGCTGATTGAGCTTCTCTGAGTTTTGGTTAATAATTTGAATGAATAAATTGATATTAAATTAAAACCACTTATTAATGCAGTAAAATAAAAGTACGGCTCATGGTCAATGATCTTATAGAAGTAACCAATATAAGAATATGTCAACCGTATTCAGACTTATAAGGGCCTATTCTAAGTATATTTTCTGTGACGATCGGAAAGTAAAAGCTAATTTGAAATGGCGCCACCCGGCGGCATACGAATAAAATCTTATTCACTACAAGAGCGCGTTGACTTTTTAAACGCAGAGGAGTACTAAAACTGATACTAGGCTCCATATCCCCCTAGCATGACGAACAAAACACGATTTAATATGATATAGCGATTTATCGACACCCAACTGTCAAAATATGATAAACATAGCCGCCAGCTTGGATTTTCCGTGACCGACCATGACTTCACCGACACGGACATGCTCGCTGTGTCGATAAAAGTTCATATTTTGAAAATAATTACTTTTAAACTTTTGTGTTGCATAATTTAAAACTCAATGAAACGGCAATTAACGCGATCATAATTTAGGTACAAAATGTTACCTCTTTTGCCTGACGTTTCGATCGGGTTACACCGACCGTGGTCACAGGCTGACTGGAACAGCGATGTCTTCACTCCGTATGAGAAGCAAATTCTTCATCTACCCTCATAATATTATTTTCACGCCGATTACCGTCACACACTACACTCACTGTGTCCCTATTCTGCACACTAACCGCCGCGTCCGTAATCAGGTGAGCACTCGATCGCGAAACAAAACGAGATCGTCTATTTTCAATCACTGGATTCCATGTCACGGATAATTTGAACCCGATCGAAACGTCAGGCAAAAGAGGTAACATTTTGTACCTAAATTATGATCGCTTTAATTCCGTTTCATTGAGTTTCATATTTTGACAGTTTGGTGTCAATAAATCGCTATATCATATCATGTTTTGTTGTTATAATGATATAACTATTGTTACTAGTGGATGTTATGCAACGCCGCCAGTGCCATCTACAGTCGATATTAAACATTCACATGTGATTGAGTGACTTTTTCATCTGATACTATATGCAACCTTGTCGGACTGTAGTGATCTGTGGTTTTAATGTCAAAATATATACTGGGTAACATTGCAAGGTAGTGCCAATTTTAAAAAATAAGATCTAATGATGCACTACATAAGGTATTTGTTGGCAATTGGGACCTCTGGTATGCGCGGGTGCTCCTGCTGTTAGAAATGTACCTTACATCGAAAAGGCTAAGATTTGTTTTCGCGTGCCATTGTGACTATTATTGCATTTAACTTTGCAGTTCTAGGTTGCACAAAGATAGTGCGTGCGTATTTTTTATGAATGAGACAAGGTTATTCACTCGTACCATATTTGAACGCGTACCATAATAATAAAAGATAATAAAAAATGCGTTTGTTTTTTTAGATCGTTTATATCGTAGATTTGTAAATCGTGCGCTGTGGCGCTCCTTGGGGGAGGCCTATGTCCAGCTGTGGACTGCAACAGGCTGATATGATGATGATGATGATGATATCGTAGATCGATTTAGTTCCTGATTCTGAGTGGTCCCTGAAAAATTGGCACCCCTTTGCAATGTAACCCTGCATTACTGACACTAGTTGGGTTAACCGCTAGGCCGAATATCGTCTGTGCTTGGTACAGGTCCTCGCTATCGGGATTTTTCAGAGTGCAGAACCATTATCAAAAATATTTACTATTTCCTTTTGTAAATACACTTTAGCAGATATTAGTGCAACCTCATCACTGACATGCTCATAATTTATTTCTAAAGAAGGGTTTGATGGCATTTACCAGTAAGATTATAACGATTATTGTGTATAAGAAACAAATGAACTGACATGTCAAGTTGTGCCACGTGGGTGGCATGACGAGTCGACCAATAACAGCTCTGCCCAAAGATCACCTTCAGTATTTCACAGTGATTTTAATCTATATCTATACTTCTATACTAATATTATAAAGAGGAAAGATTTGTACCTATTTTTGTATGTTTGTATGTTTGTAATGAATAGGCTCAAAAAGTACTGGGCCGATTTAAAAAATTCTTTCTCCAATAGAATGCTACATTCTTCCAATTTGACATAGGCTACATTTCATTTTGAAAAAAATTAGGGATCCTTGGTAAAATTTGAACAATGTAACCGAAGGTGTAGAAAAATGAGTCTTAAAATGTCTTTCGTCGAATGCGCTGCCGAAACTATTAGCGATAATTGTCTTCCCCGTGCGAAGCCGGGACGGGCTGCTAGTTATAAATAAGGCTGGCATTGGTACCCAGAGGCCTAATTCGTATAATCTAACTAAAGTGCCAAAATACAATTTCGATCCGATCCTAGTTATTTGTAATGCAACTGAAAATGTGATAAGCAAAAATCGCATTTTGATTTATATTTTAACAATATCACGTCATCTTCTTATATATAAAATTCTCGTGTCACAATGTTCGTTCCCGTACTCCTCCGAAACGGCTTGACCGATTCTCATGAAATTTTGTGAGCATATTGAGTAGGTCTGAGAAACGGCTAACATCTATTTTTCATACCCCTTAGTGAAAAGGGTTGTCCACCCTTAACATTTTTACTTAAAAATTATTTATATGGCAAAACAACGTTTGCCGGGTCAGCTAGTATTTAATAATATTATAGGTATAATACATGGGTATAAGCAACTTTTTTGCGAATTGATCTTCCCCAATTTTCGGACTACATGCATAGGCCGTGGTCGCGGGATGACTGGCGATGTATAGCGCCGTCTGCCCGAGTGCAATTAAGAATATTCATTTACCCTAATTTTTTCATTATTGTAGTATTACATTGGTTATTAATTTACGACGATACCGTTTCCTATATTACTGACATGTTCATAATTTATTTCTAAAGGAGGGTTTGATGGCATTTTCCCAGTTAGATTATAACGATTATTGTGTTTAAGAAACAAATGAACTGACATGTCAAATTGTGCCACGTGGGTGGCCAGTGAAATCGAATTAGGTAATACTGTATTTTGACTATTCAATTACTGGAATTTAGGCCTTACGTTATTGGCCATTTGTGTTTCAAATATCTGAATAGAAGCGTAAGTTATATCATTAGTTAATTTAGTAAAATGACAACATGCTATGGTTACCTTTGGACAGAGCTTGACAATGTCCCTACGTGTGAACGACCACACCGTGACTGACAACCACAAACAATGGGTTATGGAACTGATTCCGTGTAGCAACTAAACGAAATGAGTAGTAAATGTTAGATTATCTCTTTCTCTCCTTAATGAATCAAAAGATGGACTGGAATTCATGATTTGCCGGTTCGATATTAACCGCACTTACTCGCTCTGGGTGGAGGAATTACGTTTTACTTGGTTAACGTTTTTAGGCTTCTTAAATTACGAAAACCGTTATTAGAAATGTATACCCTCATCTGTTATTTGACAATGACAATGATTATAAATTGGATAATATACACAGTGTGTAAAAAACGGTGCATTAAAGCTTTAGGGGCTGATTCTACTGCTCAAATAAAAAAAACACTTTCCGTAACAAATTGATGTTATCTGTTCGGTGGGTTTATTTTTTGAGATGGTGTTGGTTTCATAAAATGAAAGATGTTATATTTGAGCAGTAATAATAATAAATAAATATTAGTTACACTTTAGTTTCCATCTTATCTGCAATAGACTATGCACTTAGCACTGCTGTCTTTGGGTGTATCTTCTCAATAGTGCAGGCAGAGATAGTGTCCGCTAGGTGTACATATCCCAACTCAGTATCGTATCGTATTGAAAGTAGCCTCTTCGTATTAGATATGTATCCCCACGAAAGCTTTCCAAAAGGACCTGCCTTCGTAATTTCCCGCAGGATAAATAAAGAAATATAGTAAATCCCAACTTAGCCAGTTGTCTTTTGTCATTAAGAAGACACGGGTATCAGTTCCACCCCTTATAGTAGTAGTACAAAAGTCGTTCTCGAGCATGGCATCAAACCCCCGTGTGTGTAGCGCGGGCGTGGAGACTCCGCCCAGCCCGCCGCCGACCGCGGCCCCCGCGCGCCGTCTGAAGACGTGGGCCGAGCGACTGAAGTACGTGGGTCTTGTCTGTGCTGGCCCTTGGTTCGATTCCGATTATACAGAACGCGGCATCGATGTTAAGCGCTGGGGGAAGGAGTGGAAATCGCGCAGCGCATCTTACTAGACGATCGTATCAGACGCGGAGCTAACAACCAATCGGAGCGTCGCGCGACTAGCCAATCACGTAATCGTGATGGTCTTCTCGCAACTTTGCCCAGCGCTCAACTTCCGTGCCGTTAGTTGTATTAGTTTTTTTTTCTATGCCATTTGTTTTTTTTTATTTCTATGCAGTTCGAAAATTATACCCTAGCTAAATTGTTTCGATAAAATAGAGAATGTCGGGATAATAAGTTCTTATGTATAGGTAGTCTTTTTACCGATCGACGATTGTACCCTAGCTACATTGGTTTGATAATCTAGCGAATCCACGCAGTTCGAAGATTGTACCCTAGCCAAATTTGAGGTGATCAATAATCCCTAACAACCTTAAAATTCAGGATTGTAAAATTTCACCTCTTTCATTACAAAAAAAAAAATACGATGGGACAATCCGTCTCATTTTATATTTTTAACAGATATACTTAAAATTACCGATGAAAAATAAGATTTGTATAACATCGTAGCTTCCAAACTAATCGACTAATAGTTTCACAATGCACGGATAAGTTCTGCATTAGTTCTGAATAAGCTATATTTTACTTATCTGAAGGATAAACACGATTTTTGACACGTTTTTCAAGCACTTTTATCCTCTACATATTTTTATCTTTTACATAATGCATTATCCTTATCCGTGCATTGTGAAACAGGCCCAATTCAAAAAGATAAATAAACCCTTAGTTCAGCGAAATAAAACAAGATAAATTATATTGTAACGCGGCATCGAATAAGTTAACTAGATATGTTTAAGAAAAATCCAAGCCTTTATTTTGTTAGAAAGTACAGTTCAAAATATGTATATGTCAAAAAAAAACACAAGCGCACCAATTAGCTAGCTAAGTTAACTAGCTTTGCTTAGTTTAACTAGCTTAACTAAGCAAAGCTTGTACTATGTCGGCTAGAACACGGATAAACATACTTAAATACGTTTATAAACATCCATGACAAAGGCACAAATGCTCGTGCTCACCACACAAACATTTGACCCTTGCGGAATTCGAACCTGCAACCGCCAGGGTTTGTTTTCCGGAGCGCGAAACACTACACCAGTCATTCGTAAAAAAAAAACGATATGATTATATCATTGACAAACCGTACATTTGAATACATATCTATAAAATTATAGATGATATCATTAAATATCACAATTTTGCAAGTAAAGTCCCGCAATCTTATCGGGTCAGATTAGTTAAACAAGCAAAAATGTGTATATAAACTAAAAAACAATGGCTGTTGTTTATGTAAACTAACATTATTAGATTTTCAATAAATTCAGTTAGTCATTTCGAAATGAAGTGGTACGATTTTTCGAAAAGGTTTAGAAGTTTCTACGCTTTGAGATAAAATGTGTTGTTTTAGAAGGGAAAAAAGATTGTTTTGTACAAAAAAAAGTAAAAAAAAATGAGGATTTTATATCCTTTTATAAATTAAAGGTATATTATGCCTACATGATATAGAGAAAAGTAGTGAGATTAATTTTGAGAGTAGTTTACTGTGATTTTTTTTATTCGATACCTACGCGATTTGAATTGAAAATTCGTTATTATGCTCGTTTTATGAAATATTTTTACATATTCAGATTTAAGACAGTTAATATTTTTGTTCTGGTGACATGATGGCTAAGAGTTTGTTATCGAACGGTTAAGAATCGAGGCTCTGTATAATATTCTTAGACCCTTCCATAATATACGGATAAAGTTATGTAAAGGATAAAAGTGTCAGAATATCGTGTCAAAATAGTGTAAAAAATCGTGTTTTTAAGTAAAATATAGTATATTCATAACTAATGCAGAACTTATTCGTACTGTGACCTGACTTTCTTTGTTTTCCTTGGACGTCGTTTTGTTGCGACTTGCCAACAGTGGCGACTCGGATGCAGTATCTACTGCTCTGCTCCGTTCAGATCATTAGAAATTCAGTTGCTTTGCATATTATAAAACTATGCTAACTTTCGACACGCTAAGATTTTTATAATAATAACTTATGCAAATACTTAAAGTGTCGTGTGGTGCCGAAACGTTAAAAGAATTGCACCACCCCATCTCTTTCTATGGGTGTCGTAAGAGGCGACTACAGGAGAACCGCCACAAGTAGACTGGCAGCAGCGTCTCCTCTCCACCATTGGCCAAACTGCGATCGCCAACCCGCCTGCCAAGCGTGGCGATTATAGTAAAATCCTCCATTTGGAGAGGCCTGTGTCCAGCAGTGATGAACTTATGCAAATATGCCCATCATATATGACCTTTTTACACTTCCCAATCTTGCAACTGCTTCGGGACAATGTCGGCTTGTGCCGAGGAGAAGCAGTGCAAGAAAGCCGGTCACTATTGTCTTTACTATAAGCATGTCAAGAGAACGATCTATTAGCTGTTTTAATTTGTTTACTTTAAAACCGAGCTATAGATAGATAGATAGATACTCTTTATTGCACACCACACAAAACAAACAGTACAAAGAAAAGAAAATACATTTAGAATGGTACAATTTAGGCGGTCTTATCGCTAGAAGCGATCTCTTCCAGACAACTTTCAGGTAGAGGACAGTTTAAAAAGTCGAGAGGGGAAGGCGGTGAAGAGTTAAAGAAAGAAAAAAATAAATAACAATATATATACGTAAATTAATATATATAGTTAATATTACATATACATAAATTAACAAAATAAATAATTAAACATACTTATATTATCCTAAATAACGCATACATACATAATACCTTATACATCTTGTACAACATAGCGAAAATTCGCGGTAATCATTCAAAAATCTAATCGAATCAAATCAAATCATTTATTTATGATACACAGGTGAAAAATAATGTAATCTAGATAAAAATAGACGTTACATTGGTGTATACATTATTTTAAGTTCTGAATAAAAACGTTTTCAGTCTAGTATTTTATATATTTTTTTAAATCCAAGGGCCAGGACGGATCAACGAAATATTTGTGTGACAGAGTTGCAGTTTGTGGGAATCTGTGTGTGAAAATGCATGTTGTTTTATGTTTAATGAGCCAGTCGGCTTACTGAAGCAAAATAAACAATTATTTTTGAAATTCTAGTATTGTATTTTAATGAAAATTTTGAAATTGTTATCGCAAACACCTACCAGCGAAATTGGTGTCCAAATTGAAATCAAATTGCATGAGAAATTGAGTTATTGTATTGAGTAGGTCATGTGTTTTGTGGAAGTATCTTTTTGTTATTGTTAGTGAGAATTGTATTGTGTATGTGAATGTTTATTTTATATGACGATTTGTGAAGTTGTGAATATGCAGAAATATCTGCCTTGACTACAACTGGAATTTAACGTACAGTTCTTGCTATTCACGAAATAAAGTGGGATTGCGATCAACGTTATTAACAGCAGGTCATCTTACTATAATATGTAATAACTTTCCAACCGATTTTGAACTTAATTTTTCAAGTGATAAACTGCATTATCAATTAAAAATAGTATTGTTTAAAAAATTTAATCTGCATCAAAAGACTAACTCTTGTTTTTTAAGAGGTTATCAATCTTTAAGAGTTGTTTGAGCCACGTCTTGTCTTAGAAAAGTAAAATCAAAATTGCTGCAAAGTGAGTAGGGTTTGAAACACTTGTTAGAGTACCCTGCCACAGGTTTAAACAACATGGTGTGGTGAACAGATCGCTAGGCATACAATTACTATGCTTGTACCTTGACCACTAACTGATTTCGTTAAGTTGAATTAATTTGAGGTTATAAGTAACACTGCCTCGTTTAATTCTTATAAAGGCAAATCGAACCGTATTGCATAGTGCTATGGTTCAAAAACATTTGCCTAACTCCCTGGTAAACACGTATTGTATGATGACGTATGTAATCTTTACAATGAATAATGTTTACTTTTTTTAAATATTAGCTCTTCATATTCTCAGTCAAAAAAAAATACAAGTGAAAGAAATTACATCGATACGTCAATTAGTTTCCGATTTATGGAAGTAAACGTGTTACGGTGTGACGTCATCTCACAACACTCGCTCGGTCCGCTCGCGCTCTCATCAGCACGGTGTCTGGCGACGTGCTACTAAGCGGAGCGTTGTAAATAGACGTCACGTTAACGTGACTGTAAGATTTCGATTTTTCTTGTAAGTTTAAATGCCTGTAAAATCAAAACTAATAGGTATTTTTGACTACTACAAAAACTAGTGTATTTGTATACATAAAATCTTTACTGTAACAAACTTTCAACCGATTTGGCATACCTATTAACATTCCCCATTGTTCGTGGATGGCCAGCTGTACTAGACGCAAGATAATATATCCTTTATCATTGATATAAATGAATTATAAATATCACATTTCACAAAATTTGTCATGGCGTGTTGCGTTTGTGTTATTATGTTAATTAGAAAATAAATAATTAAATTACAACATACTAGATTTCAATAAACCCAACCAAGAATAGAGAATACTTTTAATGTGCTAGATAAATCCTAGATTGTCAATAGAAATATCATATATTCATGATCATAGTTATTTTTATTTTAGCTCTCGCGGTTCCAGTGATTTCTTCAAATTCGAAACCTTCATATACATACTCTAGTTTTTTTTTGATGTAGTGTTTTTTACCACAGATAAAAAATGAAAATAATGGACACAATGCATGTTTTCATTTAAATAACCTTCATATTTCAAAATAGTATGATTCAACTTTCACAGATAATGAAATATTTAGATAATGCACAGTACAGATAATTTTGTATTCTAGTAGATTGATTGATTTACGTAATGTAAATATCAATTTGTAGTGACACTTTGTAATTATTCGCTTAATAATGTAATTATGTGTATCAGTATGTGAAATGTGTGTGTTTCAAAGCTTTTGTTTATTGAAGTACGTGGCAGAGTAGTAAGAGTGTTGGTAACTTTGCAGGCCCATTCTGAAGTCCAGTAGTGGGTCTGACACGAAGTATAAGTCGCAGTACAGCGTGTCCCCGTCGGGGCCCAACCCCTCGATTAGACAGGGGCCCAAAGATGCTCTGCTATTGTGAGTATTTCATAGATTCATTTCGTAACTTATTTTTAGACTATAGACTATATCGGGTGTAAAAAAAAGCTTAACGAAGCTGAATACTACATATTCTACGTATCATTACGATAATTTTTTTCTTTTACTATACCTGGGAAATGACGGGTTACCGAGCTATTGACATTCAAAGTTACAATTTTTTTTCAAAGATTTTTTACAAAATTAACTTCTGTTTGATAATACTAACCTTTTTTACAAAGAAACATGATCCGCTTACACACACAGGCATAGTCTGTGGCGTGCGCGCTATACATTGCGGGTTAGAAATAAGTTTTTTTTGATACCCAAAAATAAAAGACATTTCCCAGCAATTATTTTTTTTGCATTCTACTTGGTTTTATGTATAGAATTCGTGGTTTGAGGCTTCGTTAAGCCTTTTTTTACACCCTGTATAGTATACTGGATGACTTTTTTTACCTTCAAGAAAATAAACGAGTGAGATAGGTAAACGATATAGGTGATGATAACATGATAAATTAAAAAAAAGTTTAATTTTTATTTTATTTTTATCAACTATTTATCCTCATAACCATCTAATTCTTAGTTAATTTTGACTATAAGAACATTAAAAAATAATATTGGTAAAATAATAATAAAAATATGAAACCGACCAAAACTCAAACGCATATTCACTGATGTATTCTATGTTTATGCATTTTTTTGGACATTCCAAAATTTATAAATTCAGTTGTATTTTATAAACACACCCACATAATATCACATAGTTTTAGGTACAGAATACACAGTTATTTTTTCCTGACCGTAAAAAAAGTCACCCAGTATAGACTACTAGATATATTAACAGGGATGTAGATAGAACCTTGTTAATCTATACAGGTAGACGTATTACGTACGTTCGTATAAAGTTGTCGTCATTTTAAACAGTAGCCAAATTTAAGGAGAAATGTGCTCTGAATGTTGCACAACATCATATACATTGCGCTTACCCTGAGGTAAGTAGCTAAAGCACTTGAGTTACTGAAATTAGAAACAAAATAGAATAGATTGTTTTTACATTGACCCGACCGGAATATGACCTCAGACATGGCGACGCCAAGTCCAGCGTTCTTGCCTCTCAGATCGAGTCAACATCAGCATTTCAGCCATAGAATATCCACTGCTAAACATAGGCCTCCCCCAATGACTACCAGATTGTCCGGTTGCGCGCGGTCTGCATCCAGCGGCTTCCTGAAACCTTTACCAGGTCGTCTGCACACCTTGTGGGTGAGTCCCACGCTGCACTTGCCGGTACGCGGCCTCCATTCCAGAACCTTTCTGCCCCATCGGCCGTCAGTTCTACGTGCAATGTGCCCCGCCCACTCCCACTTTAGCTTGTTAGCCCGATCGATCGAGTAATAAACTAAAAATATCTCTAATAGAATGGATTACATGCCGTGGAACGGTCCCAACCCGGACTACCGTGGGGGGCAGACGGTTAAAGTCGAGGGCCCCGAGCCTGCACTAAGGGATAAGGCCAGTTCCCTCGCCCGGGGGCCCTCCGGCCTCGCTAAGGGCCCCGGGGGCCTCGCCAAAGGGTCTATCTACCAGAAACTGAGCAAGAAGTCGGCTAAGATGTAAGTTTTGTTTTTGTCAAAGGAAATGAAAGACTTAGGGTTGGCACAGATAATTATAGATAAAATTATACACTGTGAATTTTTAATTACCCGAGATAATTAACTAACATACTCAGATATCGATATACATCGAATTTGGCGAATAAAAAAACGGAACGGCGTACGGTGTTGGCGTACGGAAGGAATAACCATGAATGAAAAAAAAATCATTCATAGTTATTCCTTCCGTACGCCAATATTACGCGACCAAATTAGGTGGATTTTGGTTCCGTTAATGTTGGAATGATAATGATTACTATTTGAATTAGCAGGACTTTTATGGTGCATATTTTTTAAGGAATGTTAGGGACCTTTTAAAAATAATTTCTCATAAAAATATTTTTTTTTATTCGCCAAATTGGATGTATATCGATATCTGAGTATGTTAGTTAATTTTCTCGGGTAATTAAAAATTCACGGTGTATAAATGGAATGGAATGAATGAATTAAAAAACTACTTCTAGTTTTGGTAGATTTTCTCGTAATGCCAAATTTCTTTACAATTATCTATTTTTTTATTTGGTTTTAAATATAACTTAATACTCTTTATTTCTGGGGTTCAAACATTACTGTTTTCTTTACGATTAGCAATTTCTTTTTTAATTTTAAATTTATTATGCTCTTATTATTCTTCTTATTCTTTGAACGGCGGTCGGAGACACGCGCGAGTACGATTTGAAGTTCATTTATTTTAGTTTATTTATTTATTATTAATATAAACTTAGTTTATAATAATTTTTAGCAAATATTTCAATGTTAGTCACAAAAACTTGTTGTGATTGAGTACCACAATCAACTCTAGACAGGTTTTGTGTTGTTCCATGCATCCAAACATATTATTATTCGTTTTTTCCAGAATCGGGTGAATCATGTGTTCCGGAGATGTTTACCAAATATTAAAACATTAATTAAGAACAAGCGTACCTTCGGAAATACTAAATATTGTCGAAAAAATATTTTTTAAATGTATTATTAGGATAAGGCGGTAGGTAATCTACCGAGATCTCGTTTTTGAGGCTTTTTAAAAAGACATATTTTTGCTTAATAATTTTTTTTATTTTAATTGTTATGTTTGATTAGAAATTAGTTTTTAAACAATGATGCGATTGGATGATATTTTTGTGAGAAAAAGAAATTTTGAACTCAGAAATTTGTAAAAAAAATATGTTAAAAGTGTCAAAATAACACTGGCGATTCAATTTTACTTAAATATTTACATTAATATTTGTTCTGTCATATTACTTATTTATTTATTGATAAGGAAAAGCATTTTTTATTTTTATTAATAGTATTAAGGAACCGTTGTAAAACAACATAAAGTTAAAATTGTGCAATGCTGATTTTGTTAACACTTTCCGGGACACAGACCGCCTATAGTCGTGATAACAATAAAACTTCTATTTTGTCTAGGGCTGTGTCCCGAAATTTGTTAAGACAAATATTAGTAAAAAAATACTTGTATAAGGTATACGTAGGTTTTTAGATTCGTTAAGGGTTGCCTACAAATTGTAACAGAACCTTCCTTATTATGTGACAAAATATTTTATAGAATTTAAACCTAATTTACATCATTATCAACATTATCATAATTCCACTAGTCAATAATATTATTTAAAATGTGTGGCAGCCCTGTGATCACGTCCCTGAAATCATTAGATAGGTTTAAAATAAGCGTAGTTTTAAATTATTGGTTAATTTCACTTTCTATTCTACTAGCGGACCCGGCGAAGTTCGTGGCGCCTAAAAACATTTTTTTTACGTCAGCTTTTTCAATATTTTTATTATTATTTATTCTGCTATCCGGGGCGGAGACAAATCCAACAAATCATATACCATGAAAATCGATCCAGCCGTTCTCGAGTTATAAGTGTTGTAACAAAGCCGACTTTGTTTTACACACCGAGACATTTTAGTGGTTGTTTTCCCGCGGCAGAACGATTTACCTTATACTAACTCTGTGGTAGTACTATCGAACGATAAGAGTTATTTTTTTAAATAAAAATATTTTTGTTTCAAACTATTCAAAAATCGAAAATTGCGTGAAAGAGTAACAAACATATCGGGTGTAAAAAAAGGCTTAACAAAGCCGAATACCACATATTCTACGTTTTATTACGATCATTTTTTTCTTTTACACTATACCTGGGAAATGAAGGGTTACCGAGTTATTGACAGTCAAAGTTACAATTTTTTTTCAAAGATTTTTACAAAATTGTCTTCTGTTTGATAATACTAAACTTTTTTACAAAGAAACATGATCCACTTACACACACAGGCATACTCTGTGGCGTGCGCGCTATACATTGCGGGTTAGAAATAAGTTATTTTTTTATACCCAAAAATAAAAGTCATTTCCCAGCATTTTTTTTTTTGCATTCTACTTGGTTTTATGTATAGAGTTCGTGGTTTAAGGCTTCGTTAAGCCTTTTTTTACACCCTGTATATCCATACATACAAACTTTCGCATTTATAATATTAATAGGATTGAAGGTTTTAAAATCCTCACAAGGGACTTAAGAAACTTTTAATGTTACTGATAGTCAATAAGTCATAGACAAATCTTGAATACAACGTAATTTAATATGGTTTTTCCAATCAACGAGCCAGTTTTATAATTGAATACATCAAACCAAAATAAAAATATAAAAAAAAATATTATTATTTTTGAAATGAACTTTTTAGTAGTGGTATATAATAGTAAAATCCACATATAGGTATTATGATAAATTATTTTTTGGACGCATCAAATGCATTGCAACAAAAAAAAACCGGCCAAGTGCTATAAAAAGGGCATAAAAGTTGTATGGGGTTATCATTCAACTTTTCCTTAAGGCCTTAACACGCTTGAATGACCTTGACGCGTATTGCCCATACATTTTCGCGCGTGCCTCTAAAAATCGGAAAAACATGTTTTTTATGAAATTAATGCATTTAACGAGAAATTTCAAATGAAACATGTATATTTTCAAAATCTTGTTTTGTGTGAAAACAGTAATGAAATAGCTTGTGCCGTTTAAGAGAACATTTGCAATTTATGAAAAAATATACACTTTTTTGTGCATGTTTTAATCCAAGGAACTTGACGAAAAATCAAAATTATTAAATTCAAGATGTTTATTAAATCCTCTTCTAGCATATCGTATTTTAAATTTTTAGATTCAAGTAACAGGTATTCTGACAATTTGATTTTTATATTCGAGATTTTAGGCACTTGGGTGGTGTTAAGGCCTTAAATATTTATTGTATTCTGTTTTTTAGTATTCGTTGTTATAGCGGCAGCAGAAATACATCATCTGTGAAAATTTAAACTAACTATCACAGTTCATTATTTTATTTCGTTCATAGACAGACAGACGGACGGACAACGGAGTCTTAGTAATAGGGTCCCGTTTTACCCTTTGGGCACGGAACCTTAAAACCGAGACTCTTAATGTCTTTTATTTAACATAAACATGACGACCTTCGTAGCCGAGAGGCGAGCACGCCGGACTATAAATGGCGCCGCCATCTCTGAGGTTCCGGGTTCGATCCCCGGTCGGGTCATGTAGAAAACGAACTTTTCTATATTGGCTCGGATCTGGGTGTTGTGGTACCGTCGTTGTTTCTGATTTCTATAACACAAGTGCTTTCGCTACTTACCATAGGATCAGAGCAATGTATGTGATGTTGTCCAATATTTATTTATTTATTTAACATAAAGGTTTTATTTACATTGCAAACATCCGATTATCACATACAATACATTATTTATTAATATTTCTAGGTTCGTTGACTAGTCAAATAAAGTGTTGTTAAGTAGGTATAATTTTTTGAAACTGAGTGCAATCTTAATCTTCATTTAAGCAATACTTACCAATAATAATTATAAAATTTATTTTTAATGATGAAAATCAGATAAGTATTCTAGTCTATGGTTTTTCGATGTCGACGAAGCGACATCGCTATACTTGGCGTCACGTAAAAAGAGCGGTGGCCAAAATAGGAACTAACATTTTCAGTACTGCTATAAGTGTTCGGTGGAGACAAGTAGCGCCACTCTCCAGCGTTCTTTTTATTTGTCGACGAAAATTATAACAGGCACAATGGTGAAACACGTTTATCGCCATAAAAAATGTTCTCGCGAGTTCACTCGATGATAGGCATAATCTAAATCTAAACACTTTTTGATAAGCTTTGGCATTGTTTTCCGGCTAAATTCGAAAGTAGTATGTACCTAATATTCGACACAAAGCAAGGTATTCATCTAGCCGTGTATCATGTAACGTATCTGATACTGTATCTCGGCGGGTCACTACGAGCTTACTGCGCTCCACGCGCCACAGGCTCGCAGCAGGCTCGTGCCCACGTACTCAGTTGATACAGTTCATACAGTATCAGATACGTTACATGCTACACGGCTAGGCGTGTACCCTGCTGAACCTCCTAATAATTGATTGGTAGATTTAACCCTTGAAAATAACAATTGACGTGCGGTTACCGGTTACCGCTTGGGATTTTAATTTCCAAATACAATATTTGATTTATTAATCTTACATTTAAGATTAACACTAAGATTATTAGAACGTGTTGATTAATACAAATACTAAAGTGTGCATAAGTTATTGAAATATTAATAATAATAGTAAATGATAAAGAATAATGTACTGGCACCACCCCATCCATCATCAGCGCCATAATAATAGGAAGATTTATAATTTATTTGAGTGGGAAGCCCCGTCAGTTGTATCGTAGGTACAGTCCCGAGCATAGATATAGAAAAATACATTTCCATTGGACTTTTAACCTTATTGCAACGGAATAAGTTACGAAATGTTAACATTTCATTGCTCCTGACTGTACATACTGCGTGAGTCCTTTGAAACTTAGTGAGTGTCGAATTTTCGAATATTTGCGATATAATGTGTGTGTATGTATGCTAACGCATAAGTTCAACAATTTTTCAAACTGTAATCGCACGGAAAACTTGAAATTACTAGAAAAAATAGGATTATTTTATTATTCTATTATTTTATGATTATTCAAAATTAGAACAAGTTTTTTTTTTATTGTGGCGGGTATAGTATCGTGCCCGTCCGGGAACGGTCCGATAATTTCGCCAATGAATACTATACTTTTATGACTTACAAAGTCATTTAATATTTGTTACAAATAAGGTCAAACAACATCCCCACTTAAAAATACCTCTAAAAATAAACTTAGGGCAAGTTTCACAATGTACAAATTAGTTCGGCATTAGTTATAAACAAGCACACAAACATCACTCACATCTCACACACTTACTCACACATGCACACACACACTACATAAACACGACGTATTTATTATATGGAGGCCTGTAACATTTAAAGGATAAATTTACATTTATTTTTTGTTTTTGTACTTTCTGCGCTGCTCCGCCTCGTTGAGCAGTAATTTACTGTTTCATTTTTATTATTATTAAATTCTATAAAATGCGTAGTATAGGTATCACTTTTGTAAATGCATAACAGTTATGGAGAGCGGGGATTTTCTAACACAAGGATATATATACTTAAAAGAAATCCTCAATCGCATCACCGAAATGTAAAAGCTGATACTGAATAAATGATTTGATTTGAAGCTATATTTCACTTATCTGAAGGATAAACACGATTTTTGACACACTTTTCAAGCACTTTCATCCTCTATTTATTATATATTATATTGTTATTATTATATTGTTGTCTATTACATAACTTTATCCGTATATAGTGAAACATGCCCTTAGTTTAAAAAATAATAACTATGCGTCGAACAGTTTAATTAATTGTTTTTAAACTCAAACGACTGCAACTACTCCTGCATGGCACGCTTCCACTGCGATGCCCTAGAACTTAAACTTGATACTTCCAAGAGATTAATTTATTGAAAATCTCTGATCTAATTTAATGAATACCTCTTAGTTAATTATGCCTAAAATAACTAGCGTTGTGTCAAATCTTCCTATAATCCTATTCCTCTAGCAATAATACGAGGTACTAATTTAAGCTTCAACATTTGAGTACTCTGGTCTTAAGCCATCGAATAGGAAAGGGTTCAAGTAGAAATTAAATTATTTTTATAAGCTTAATGGTGTATATAATTTAATAGTTTAAAAAAACTGTAACACACTTTTTTGTATTGGTTTTGCCACTTTCCCAAATGAATCGGATCAGCCCAAGGGTAAGTTTAAATGGAAGCCATTAAAGAGTTCCTTTTCCCACCTCCTGACTCAATCATAAGATCAGGAGACGTATTTTTGAAGCATTCGAACACGAATATGATTCGTGTGCGAATTCGTATTTATGCTATTGCTCCCGATTTTACGCATTTTTGAATCACTCGAATAAGGTGTTACTATTATAATAAAATTCTTGTAACTATTTGCGTTTCACTCAGGAAATATTAAAAACCGGAATGCAAAAACTTATTGATTTTAAAAACTAGCAATGAATCGCATAGAACGGAACGAAAAAAAAGTTTTTAATCTGTGTACCATATGTTTACTTGTCAAAGTCATACTTCCAAACTTTCTACTAGTAGAATCGAAATACGAGTGGGTTGAAGCACTCGTTGCAGAAACCCAGAATGAATTTTCAAAAATAGGGATGTAAGTCATTTGCATGGGCATCTTGCAATTTCGTATTCGAATTGTAATTCGCATGATTCAAAAATACGTCTCCAGCACGGTGCTGTCATATTATTGTCAAGTCATCCTCGTGTCACATTTAATAAGTTTCTACTGTACCCGGCACCGATGATGAGCGCTGGGTCAAAGGGGGATAGTTTTGCGCATCTTACGAGACGATTAACGTATCAGAAGGCCTAGAAAATGTATCGCTCGTTTGGACGTATAAACCTAACAAATTAAAATAACCAGTCACTTGTGTCAATTCTTTGGCAAAATATGACCAACTCAAACTAGCAGTATAAAAAACGGCCGTTTTCAATTTTTCATAAATTGTCAATGGTTTGATACAAGTTAATGGATATTTTAATTTAATAGGATAATACGTCCGAATGAACGAAACACTTTCGTAGAGCGCGTGTGCGCGGAGCTAACAACCAATCCCGGCCGGGGGTGCAAGCGCGTCGCACGACCGACTAGCCAATCGTAGCCAACGTAATCGTAACGGTTTTCTGCGCATCTTTCGCCTAGCGCTCAACGGTGTTGCTAGTAATTATCGATACAACAGTTAAAAGTGGTTTAGAAAGGACTTATAAAAGTGTGTTAATAAAATAGTGGTTTTAAGTCATCCAGTATGTTTGTGTGCAATATATTTAAAAGTCATTTTACTACAATATCCTATGATACGAAGTACGAAGCAGACTGTATCTATACAGGGTGTACAAGAGAATAGGACACTCCTTAAAACCACGTGATCAGCTGGTCATATAGAACAACTTTTTGTATGGGAGCAACATCGAAATCGATAAAAAAAACAGCTTCTCCATACAAACTTACTCGCATACCTCAATGATAATGTATGGAGCATCTTAAAATAAAATCACGATTTCGATGTTACTCCCATAGGAAAAGTTGTTGTATATGACCAGCTGATCACGTGGTTTAAAGGAGTGTCCCATTCTTTTGTACACCTTGTATACAGTCTGCTTCGTACAAATATACAAATTAAGACTCGTTTTGTATATATAAGGTGTAAGTGAATTAGTGTCAGATATTTTTAGGAGTAACTTAGACTATCACATGGATCACATATAAGATAAATTTAAAATTATAGAACAAACTTTAATTCACGCACCAAGTAATATGATATTATGATGGAACAGTGTAATATGATTATTTGAATGCATTAATCTAATTCTGGAGAGGTTATCAATCGGCTAGCGTTGTGTGAGTAGTCTACTTGTGGTGTTTGGGTTCATGTACAGGATGATGTAGATATTTATTTTAAAACTTTTTATTTTTTCGATTTTTTTAAGTTTGTTCTATAATTTTAAATTTATCTTATATGTGATCCATGTGATAGTCTAAGTTACTCCTAAAAATATCTGACACTAATTGACTTACACCTTATATACAGGTTGACTTTTTATCACCGTCCAAACCTGAGATGACTCCCGTGATACAAATGAACAACTCTCATAAAGTGGACCAACTCCATAACTCAAAAATAAAGTTCAACTGTTCCATACATTTTGTTCGAATGAATATTTGGATTTTGTATGAAACAGCTGATCTATTTTGCAGTTACGAGAGTTGGTGCAATAGAAAGAGTTGCTCGTTTTGTATCACGGGATTCTTCTCAGAAGGTTTGGACGGTGATAAAAAGTCAACCTGTATGTACTGATGTTTTGATGATGTTAAATACTTTCTACCATTTGTAAGTTTAATTTTATCGTCGCGGGTATCTATTTTTGTTTTATGTATGATAGAACGGTTAAAATTAAGTAATAAATGATATGTGTAATAGGAGTTACGTAATGAAATGCTAAGATAGTAAAACGTGAAGGATGTTTAGAGAGTCACAAACTTATTTTAAGTAACATTTAAAAGAGTGAACTGAACAAAGGAGTAAGCTTTTTTTTAATTATGGGATTCAGAAATGTGAAACGTCCAAAGAGATAGTGAAGAAAGATATAATGTGATATATAAATTCAATCAGAATTGTATGCGCATAGGAATAATAGCTGTGAGCGCCTTTACGTACGGCCATCAAAACGCGTAATAATGTAATATCTGTGTCCAATTTTCAAAAGAATGTGGGTTCGCAGTTTTGCTCAAAACTGCAGTAGAAAGATTTATTTAAACAGTCAAGATAATTAAAGATTTATGTTAACTAACTGTCATTCCGATGTTTGTCTTTTTTGCTCATTATAATTAGTTTTAATTTTTTTATTGCAAAATTAGTTAAATGTACATTGTGATGATATAATAAATAAATAAGAATCATTCTGATTTACCACAAAAACTATCGTTAACCTAATAATGAATAAATTTTAATGAAATCCTCTTTGTTAACATACATTCTCGTTCCATCTTGACAAAACCAGCGAGAAATAAAGTGTTGTGTCACAACCAACAGTGTAAGCTGATATAGATATTTTATTCCAGTGATATAATTATGTCACAATCGTGTACTAAATTCTTATTGTACACTCTTAGGCCGTCTGTTGCTTGAAGCGTAAGGCCGCGTGTCTCCAATCACTATTGCAATAGAAAAGTATATCTTTTCTTTCTTTCTTTCTTCCGATACTCATGTGTGATGACAGTCGCTTAGGCTCGGTCTATACCTAGCCGGAAACCGGACCGGGTTAACGCGGATTTAAACCACCGCTTAAGCAATAAGGTCGTTTTTTGAACGGACTCTTGCGGATGTTCACAGATTCCGGCAGAGTATAGACTGAGCCTTACGGACACAAGTGTGCCCTATGTGCATAGAGCACATAACACAGAATAAAAAATGGTATCACAAAATGAGATTGATAAACTGCGCGATCGAGCAACGCACACTTTGAAATCGCATAGACTATCTCGGAACAGTTCGGCGTTCCGGGTGTTCCGAGATTCCGTCCGTGAGCGATGGCTATGAGTGCGTTTACTGATCAAATAAACTACGCAGAGGTGCGTTGTTCTAGTACGCATTGTATGAAGCGAGACTTTTAAAAAATGTTGCCACGTTTAAAAACTCGAACCCTCTTGCAAGAATAAGAGGTCAGATTGCGTTCGTCCTATTATTAAACTAGATTTTCTGGATGAAAAAGGGCAAATAACTACGAAAAAGTGGTGGATGACACTCAAGCAGCAGGTAGCCTTACAACAGGTTAGTTTAAATATCAAAACTGTATTTCGATTCCAATATATTTTGTTTGCATAAATGTATAAACCACGGCGACACATATCTACGAACTCGGCTCAAAGTAGCCAAATCTAGTCAATTAGTGATAAGTTTAGTGAACTAGGAACTCCACATTCCATATTTTTGTGAACATTGTAATTTCATTGTCGAAATATATTGTTGGTTCTGTCCAGTATTCTATTGTTTTTTTATTCTCATAAATACATGGTGTACAAGAGATTAACACACTCCTTAAAACCACGTGAACAGCTGGTCATTTTAGCTTCTCCATTCGGTATAAACTTACTCGCATACCTCGATGATAGTATGGAGCATTTGAAAAAAACACGATTTCGATGTTGCTCCTATAAGAAAAGTTGTTGTATATGACCAGCTGATCATGTGGATTTAAGGAGTGTCCCATTCTCTTGTACACCCTGTAGATTTAGTTCTTCGCCCTGTGTTTTTTACGTGTAACTTAATGTTATTACTATTGTCTGTCTAAAATAAAAGACTTGAATTATTAAATAGCAAGATTAATTTACTCATAAATGTAAATGTAAGGATTGGATTCCACTAATTGTATATCCTTTTCTAGTTGTCGTAGTTCTTGTTCCATCTTCGTCTTTTTGAGAATCTTTGGGATGGTGTCCGTCAGCATTGGCAGTTGGAGGAACGCTTTCTGCATTAGTTGCCAGTTGAATTTCAAGTCCTAAAATATTCCAAAAATAAGTTGAATTAGTGACGAAACACACTATGCCGAAAATACGCGGCCGAAGTTCAGCGTGACTACGCCTGCAATGTATTCTAAATGATTGATGACACACCATGACGAAATTACGTCGCGTTATAGCGTACAGCCGAACTTCGGTCGGGCGTAAGTTCGGCAGCGATTCAATGGCAATGTTTTGTATAGCAACACATTGCGACCGAAGTTCGGTTCGATTGCCGGCACTGAATACACACACAAAGTTGCGCAACCGAATTTCAGCCGCGTAAATTCGGCGCTTATGGTGTGTCATATCAGCCGAATACGCCGGAACGTAAAATCAGCCGCGCAACGTCGGTCGCGTATTTTCAGCATAGTGTGTTTCGACACTTAAAGATCGTTGCACGGAAGTACAGTCATGATGATGATTAATATTGATAAGATACATTTTCGTTTGAGTTTAAAACTTTAATGGAATGGAATGTAACAAAGTGTTTACATTTCATTGATCGCGGCTGTACATACAAGCATCATTAAAAAAATTGTAAAATCGTCTGCCTGATTAGAACACGTTTCTTACACGTGGCACACACGAGACGCGGCGTGTATGGCGCGGTCGTAGCGCGGGTATGGCACGGTCGTGCCACGCCATCGACACACGCTTCTTGTGTACGTCCTGCATTGAATCCAGAGAAGCACCTACGATATTTAAACACAATGTGTTTGAACTACCCGAGACCTATAGGCTATTATAATAACCATGAGGATTGAAGCCATCCTTGTCGGGAAAAGAAAGGTAAAAATAATGAAGACCGACACTAAACGCTGAAAATCTTGTAAATTCCGTTTTCCAGATAATGTTTAGACTCAATTACTCAGAAAACGAGATGTGCCTAGGCGACACCGACGAAAAAGTCACCGTCACATCACGATTCGCAACTTATCCGAATTATTTAGGGCATTTGGATAGGTCACCTATTACATCTACCTCTGTTCTGCTATGTTAAAGATCGCTTATGTAAATAAGGCTGTATTAACTGTGCATCTTTAACACCAGCTAAGTATAACTTAATCATTACACTCTAACGGGATTTCATGCAACTAACATACCTAAAACGATTTGTTTTTTGTCCCGACGTTTCGGCTCGATTACACGAGCCGTGGTCGCGGGTTGACTGGCGTTGCGCAGCGTGTCGTCTCGAACGAGTTGAAGAATTTTCTCGATGTACCGACATTTCTTCAACATTTTCGTCACTGGTACAATCAGTCCGGCAAAATACACTAACAGTATCGGGAATTGTTTGAGACAGCCTAACCTGCGATTTGCACTTTGAAATCACGCAAAAAACAAATCGTTTTAGGTATGTTGTTGCATGAAATCCCGTTAGAGTGTAATGATTATGTTCAAAAATGCAACAAGATAGTTTAAAAAGTTATAAGTATAACTTATTTTTGTTGTACTCACATCCAATAATTTCTGCCTCTCCTGTTCAGAGATCAGCTTGCAAAGACTCTCTTTCTGATCCTCCGCGTATTGGATCTTCTCGATCGCCCTCTGGATCCTCCTGTTTCGTTTCACAAGATACGCTGGCATCTGACCGAAGTCCGGCCGAAGGCAGTATTCGGGCACCTCGCCAGAACCTTTAATCTTCTTTATGTGTCCATCTCTGGTGTCTACCAGTCTAGAAGATAAATATAGGTAAGGTGTTTCAAAGATATCTGCCGTGAATGCTATTGATGAAAGTATTAATATAGATTACGATAATAAAGAAATTTCATAACCGTGAGTCATCTGAAGATTAAGCTTCATTTTGTTTTAAACCATCCACACCTGTCCATTGCAATCCAACATCTTGCGTGAGACGTGGCGTGGTGGTACGTACGAGCGGGCTATTTAGACAGGTGTGAATGGTTATAAACAAAATTAAACAATTCACTTTTAGTTATAATTTTGTAAATTAATAATTGATGACTTTCGGGGCATGAAATTTCTTCACTATCGTAATCTATATGACGACCTCCGTAGCCGAGAGGCGAGCACACCGGACTTTAAATGGCGCCGCCGTCTCTGAGGTTCCGGGTTCGATCCCCGGTCGGGTCAATGTAGAAAACGAACTTTTCTATATTGTCTCGGGTCTGGGTGTTGTGGTACCGTCGATGTTTCTGATTTTTATAACACAAGTGCTTTAGCTACTTACCTTAGGATCAGAGCAATGTATGTGATGTTTTCCAATATTAATTATAATTAATTAATTATATAAGTAATACTTTGATCCAAAGCAACCGCGGGCACATATTTTTTAAATACCTTACATAATTTAGATATCATCATTGCATTGTTTGACCTCCTAGCATTGAGGTATAATGTACGGACACAACAGCACGTCGACCTACCACAAAATGACAAATTTTCTTAATTGAAAATGTACTCTATATGTCAGGCTTAAAGTTGAAAATCTATTGGAGAATTTTCGACTTTTGGGGCAGGTCGACGTGCTGTTGACTGTACTAATGCCTCCTGGACAAGATTTTGGGCAGCCGCTAAACGAAAATAGCAGAGCCGCTCGCTGCGGTGTTTTAGGGGGGGGGGGGGCTATGTCCAACAGTGTACTTCCAAAGTCTTATGATAATGTACACTGAACAAGTAATACACTACGTTATAATGTAGGAGATCTTCTGCGGACCCTTTGATTACGAGGATTGTATGTAACTAGTACCTACTAACTGGTTGTCCGTGCCTTAATCTTATAACATACTAGCAGCCCGTCCCGGCTTCGCACGGGGTAGCCAATTATCGCTAATAGTTTCGGCAGCGCATTCCACGAAAGACATTTTAAGACCCTATTTTCTACACCTTCGGTTACATTGTTCAAATTTTACCAAGGATCCCTAATTTTTTTCAAAATGAAATGTAGCCTATGTCAAATTGGAAGAATGTAGCATTCTATTGGTGAAAGAATTTTTTAAATCGGCCCAGTACTTTTTGAGCCTATTCATTACAAACATACAAAAATAGGTACAAATCTTTCCTCTTTATAATATTAGTATAGATATGGGTGTTATTCTAACACTTACCGTGGCTCCACAGGTTTAGGTTTTGTTTTAATCGCCTTCTTTATGTTCACCACGCGGAAGTTAATCTTCGGTTTCTCTGGCTTCTTTCCTGGTGGTGGTCTTTTGGGCACTGGAGGGAGGTTGCCCGAGACGTAGCATTTGTGATCAGACTCCTTTATCGGCTGGCCAATCCCATGACCCTTCTTTAAGAATTTATCAGGGGTTTTAAGGGGAGTTTCCGCGTAACCAAACGTACGCCGAAGCTGGGGTATCTTCCTCGCTTTGAGCTCTTTCTCCAACTGAGATTCGTACCTAAAAATTAGTTTAATGCAAGGAAATGGATAGGGAGGTGCTAGGATTTTTATAATGCGCTTAAGTTTAAACTGCGAAACGGAGCACATCCTCATAAACTAGGTTAGTAAATGCAAAGACATATTTAGAATACTTTGTTACGGGATTGCTACCATGTACCTTATTTTTGAGTTCCCGATATTTCGGCACTGTTGCAAGCGCCATGATCACGGAGTAACTGAAGATCTTGCGGGTAAGTTGTTAAGGGCAAACATATCGGTCTACCCTCTTTCGCTGTCTTTTATTGCACGCGTCGGTACCATTGTCTACAAACTCACTATTTTCTCGCACCTGTTCTCGACACACAACACTAACAGTATCTGACCGCGAAACAGCAGTTTGTTGTTTTTTCCGGTTTTTGCACATACGAATCACTGGATTCCAGACACTTGACAATTTAAACCCATCCTCAAAAATAAGGTACATGGTAGCAATCCCGTAACAATCTATTCTAATGTTAGTGACCATGAAAGTTTAAAACAATATAAAGACATATTTTACTTGGAGTCATTGGAGATTAATTACCTCGGAGTTTTAGGTGGTTCTGGAGGTGGTTTATCTAGAATCCTGTAAATATTTTCGTCGTGTTGAATTATTTCCACTAAAGACATTTTTTTGAATACCGGATCACTAAAAGTAAACTGATAAAGGGGACTTGTAAAATATTAACTACAAAAATCAACGACAGCTGTCTTTTCAATGCAAAACAATGAGGAATTATCATAACATAGAAAAATCTAGGCTCCGTGTCCATGGAAACCAATGGAAACTATTATAGTTTGTTTGTAAGGTTTTATTAGGTATTAAACGTTAGCAACGAAGTATTGATTAAAAGCGATGTGATTACATGGTCTTAATTATTCTTCAGTGTTAAACTTAGAGCATTTGAATGCTCTAAGGTGTTAAACAGCGGGACAGCACCACGCGCTCGCGACGTTTGAATTAAATTTGTAGTTTAACAGGATGAGTATAAAATATTGTACTTTCTTGCCTTGTTTTACGTAAAGATAATGTGATGATAAACGTTTAAAATGATCACTGTTTATAATTTAGTTTTGCCGCGCCAACCTTAGTGATTGCTCTAAGGCGCCAACTTATAAAACCACCCAAATGAGAGTCGGACTCGCGCACGAAGGGTTCCTTACCATTATCTATAAAAACGGCAAGAAAAATCACGTTTGTTGTATGGAAGCCCCCTTAAATATATATTGTATTCTGTTTTTTAGTATTTGTTGTTATAGTGGCAAAAGTAATACATCATCAGTGAAAATTTCTACTCTCACTATCACGGTTCATGAGATACAGCCTGGTGACAGATGGACAGCGGAGCCTTATTAATAGGGTCCCGTTTTACGCTACGGAACCCTAAAAAGGAATGAACACGGTCGCTAACTTGAAGGTAGGTAGAACACTTTAGGCTAGCTCTGCATTACCCATAAAGTTAATTTAACTTTAGGGCTTTACCCTTGGCGTTGCGTGTATTGATCAAATAAGTGGCGTATGGCTCAATTTTCGAATAATAAATTCGGAAATTAAGTAAAAAACATCAAAGTTAATAGACAGAATGATTCAGGAGGAAGGTTTATAATATCTTTGTTGACCTCCGATAAAGCCAAGAGGCGAGCACGTCGGACTTGGCATCGCCATTTGAGGTTCCGGGTTTTATTCCCGGTCGGTCAATGTAAAAACCGATTTTTTATGTTGTCTCGGGTCTGGGAGTTGTGGTACCGTCGTTGTTTCTGATTTTTAAAACACAAGTGCTTTGGCTATTTACCTTGGTTCAGAGCAACGTATGGTTTAAGATGTTGTATTATATTTACCTATTCATACATGCATATTATATTTTGGGAATAAACTAAAGAACACGCGAACGAAGTCGCAGGCACGAGCTAGTGTGCCAATAAGCCTATTATATATAGTCACTGTTTTTACTATCCATTTACAACTTGTTAAATCTTCCACATTATCAACAAATCTTGCAACAAATACATGGAACGATTACTACAAATGCATTCGTGTGGCGCGCGCGGGTGCTCGTTTTGATAGTACTTTTATTTCTTTAAAGCAGTGCCGCGAAAACCAAACGAAAATGATCGAATATCACTTTACTTGCACTAAACAATATTCTTACCCAGTGGTTACTCTCGGGTAAGCTACAATGGAAAATCAAAAATACTCTAGATCAACGCTGTATGGCCATGTGCCATTGCCTTCTCACCGGGAATAAAAAAAAACTACTGTCAGTCAGTTATGTCAGTCAGTCGGTAATCTTTAGCGATTTTTCGTTTCTGCGTTATTTTTAGAATTACTTTGATATTTTTGATGTATTGTATAAGATAAAAAATCGTCGTGTTACATGTGCGCATTGCTCAATAAAGCCTTACGATGTTGGTGAGGCGTCTCCGTGGTGGTAGTCGGGTGTATCAAGTACACAATTACATCGGCGTAGGTGCGCGTCATTATTCAAATCGTCTCGACGCTTTGGACAACGAAGGACGTTTGGAAGGATGCTTGTCTGCTTTGCCGTCGAAGGCGAAGGTGGTGATATGCGGCGGCGGGGTGATGGGAGCCGCGGTGGCGTACCACCTCTCAAAACGTGGGTGGGGTGACAAGACCCTGCTCATAGAAAAAGAGCTGTAAGTACCTACGTATTGTATCGACCGGGATGTGTTAAGGACAATTATGTTGGCGCATATGCACTGAGTGGGCGTCTACTCTTATAGCTATGTTGCCGGCGTCTGTCTACTCTATTGAATTAAGTGAAGTTCAATACAACTACTTCTATTTATATGTAGAAAATCAATAGGAACGCTAAGTTAGCCTGCGTTGCTGCGATAGGGGGTGGGGGGGGATTGACTGGGTCTAGTAGGAATGCATTGTGCATCCAGGGTGAGCTCCTCCCTCACTCCCATTGTGTGTTTGCCTGCATTCACTTCTCTGTTGGATGTGTAGAGGATATTCTAGTGATGATATTATTTCATTCCAAAAATAGATGGTTTTAGTAGTATAGTATAAACTTTAAATGAAATGCATCAATTCAAAAGTAAGTTAAGTTAAAAAAATATGTTCTTTGTATGAATGTCTTTCAATGTTGTCAATTAAATGCATGGTGTGTTTAAAGAGTAGTTTTTTTTTTGCAAATGCATTTAAGTTACATTAATAGAGTCATTGTTTATGTTATGCTGGTGCTGTGCTTATGTTCAATGATAAATTTTCTTTCCCATCGAAATACGTGTTTTAGTTTTTAAAATTATGAAATAATGGTATTTTCTCTATTTATGCCAAATTTAGGTGCAATATTTGAGCATGATATAGCAATATGTGTATCAGTTATCAGCAGGGGCGTGCGGTGCATATAGGCAATGAGGCAGTGCCTACCTGACAATTGAAATGAGGAAGGCAGTAGGTACTTACAAATGTGAATTATTGATGAAAACTACAGATTTTTATCAATAAAACACATTTGTAAGTACCTCCAAATAAATCCAATGCCCGCCACTGGTTATCAGTAAACATATGAAAAGGTAAATTAGGAAAACATTTTCTATTCTTTTATTATTACTTCATTGAAAATTAAAGTAAACATTATAATTAGGATTAAAGACAGATTACAGACAGCATCTCCTGATTGTCATCTTTAATATTTAGTATGAATTAAAAAATGTCTATGCTTTCCGAGATTAAAAAAAGGACCTAGCATATTAACAGGTTTACTGAAATGCTTAATGATTGAACACTCCATCAAACACTCTATGCTTATTATTAAATTTGAAATATTAGAATTAAAATAATTAATATGGCCTAGGTCTTGAACCATAAAGTGGCCCCTTATAGAAAAAGCTTTGATGCCCCTCATGTATGCAATATACCAGGGGTATGCGGTGCATTAAGGCCATCAGACAGTGCCTACCTGATAAATGAAATGAGGAAGCAGTAAGTACTCACAAATGTGTATTATTGATAAAAACCACTGATTTTCATCAATAAAACACATTAGTAAGTATCTACTGCCTACCTTGAAATTAAACCCATGCCCGCCACTGCAATAAACAGTAGTTAAGAGACAGAACACCTTATATGAATCACCCTTCAAATATGCTGTGCGATATTGTGAGCTCTAAGTTATTTTATTATATTTTGTGAAACAAAGAATTTAGCTGTAGCAATGTTGATACTTTAGACAAGTTATTTCAATTGCATATACAGGGTGTCCCAAAAAGAGCGTGCTAAAATTAAGGAGATGATAGACTTATAGATGACCATCTATACAATTTTTTTTTTTAGTAATAGTTTCACCATTAGATTTTTTTTTTCATATTTTTTAAAATCTGTGTGTACCCTTCTGTGTGTACGAATGAGCAGATATTTTTCTTATGCTTGTTGCCAAATATCTGCGCATATGTAGACGGCAACAAGAATAAGTACTAAAAGCAAAAAATTAAGAGAGTTTAAAATTAAAAAAGAAAACTACAAAAATTTTTTTTTACTAAAAAATTTTTTTTTTACTAAAAAAAATATTTTTGTATAGAGGGTCATCTATTAGACTATCTGCTTAAGTTTGGCACACTCTTTTTAGGACACCCAGTATTTGAAAATAACATTCTCAGCCTCAAGGCAAAAATATTTTATGAAAAACTACTTTTATTAAGTTCTTTAGGAAAGTCGTTTGTTTTAAACAAAAACAAAACAATTCCAATATCAATATTGCCCTTGTTATTATTTGTGTTGTTTTTGTCTGTTTCTGTCTTGTCTCCTGCCCTGTAAAGATATGTGAGCAGCGGTGTATCGGCTCATCGAAGCCTGCCTGGTTTCTACGACTGACTCCAAGCCGGAGTCGGCCGGAAGGAGGAGTTCTTTGGTGGTCCGATATAACGTTATCACTACCCGTCCCATGTCCTACCTTTGGAGTCTCCGCTGAAAACCAGCATCGTTATGGCTTTGGCTGTAACGACAAATTCTGAGCGGGGACCATTTTGACACTCTTTTTATGTTTAATTTGATTTTGTTTGTAATTGTGCTTATGTGTGTCAAATTAATTTTTTCTATTTCTTTTTTAATAGAACTATTTGTCTTACCATACTATTAAAAAATAGGCACTATTATTTTTCTTTATTTTCTAACTATTTAATACTATGTTTGAATTGAAATATCTTTATTTATAGCCTCTCATTTTTTGCATGTGATATTCTTTTATATAATGCTGTGCTCATTTTAGTTAAATTTGTTTGTTGCATGTGTGTGTATACAGAAGTTGTAGTTTTCAAATGAAGACTTTTTATGTGCATTGAATACAATAAGAAATTATATCCTAATACTCAATTGTTTATCAATGAACTTAAGTAATTAAAACTATAGGATATTACGGGCCCTGTAGGGTACTGTAATTAGGAGAGGGGAGGACCGTTATGAATTTATCAGATACTAATGGTATTTAACTTTAAGTATTCATAGTTTTGGGTAAGTTTCATTCATAGGTGTTCGTCGCTCAGCGCTTTGATATCGATTACTAAAGTCAAGCAACCAACGCCGCGGTTTTGAGTAGATGGGTGACCATTCCGACCATATTTAGTGATATTTATCACGAGTTTCTCCATGCTTCGAAAGGCAGGTTAAAAGTTGGTCCCGGCTAATATCGCTCGATATTGGTCGCGAAGCCTAGTCGGAGGCCTTATGGCGGCCTGATTACATCTGTCAGTAAGGTTTAGTAACTGGCCTTACAACACCCCTTCACTAATCCGCACTAGGCTCGCGTAGCGGAGTATGGCCCGAACCATCTCGTAGTTGAGGTGAGGCCTGTAGGCTGTGCCCTGCAGTGAGATGTATACAGGGTGTACAAGAGAATAGGACATTTCTTAAAGCCACATGATCAGCTGGTCATATACAACAACTTTTTCTATGGGCAACATCGAAATCAATAAATTTTTTTCAGCTTTCCCATACAAACTTACTCGCATACCTCGATGATAATGTATGGAGCATCTGAAAATAAAATCACGATTTCGATGTTGCTCCCATTGGAAAAGTTGTTGTATATGACCTGCTGATCACGTGGTTTTAAGGAGTGTCCCATTCTTTTGTACACGCTGTATAGGCATACTTATTCATAGTTTCTTGTTTTCTTAGAGCTGGTGGGGGTAGCCGATGGCACTCCTCAGGACTCGTGGGCATGTTCAAGCCATCACTCGCTCAAGTACGCTTGGCCCAGTCCTCCGTACGACTGCTTAAAGAGCTGGAGGCACGAGGACGGTCGACCGGATGGAAACAGTGCGGGTCGCTACTCCTGGCACGGACTAGGGATCGCATGACCGTGTACAGGAGGATGAAGAGCCAGTCGGTGTATGTAAAACCTTTTTTATATTTTATTTAGCTATTTTATCGCCTATTGTAATGGGAGCGTGTAATGCTCTTGTGCTTTTCTGTTGTACTGTTTTTTATCTTTGTGGCTGTAAAATAAACGTTCATTCATTCATTCAAATATTCATTCATTCAAACATTCATTCATACATTCAAACATTCATTCATTATTTACCTGTATGCTTGGAAAATAATGAACAATTAAATCACAATAGACGCACACACGTGTGCCCGACCGTAACGAGGAGATTAATTAGTTTGTGTGTAAATAATAAAAAAAACGTTAAGATCAATCAAGGGAAAGCCATTTTGTTAGGGTGTAACAAAGAGGGTTCTGGGACATAGCCGATTTTTATTGGATGGTTTTCCACCATAACCACCGTCGCGTCGCACTAGTTAACGCCGCAGGTAATCCTCATTCTTGATTCAAAATGCAACCCTGTCCTTCTTCCCCTCCCTAACGCCCCCCGCACCACCTAAAGTATAGACCATTGAAAAACTAAAATTCCTCTATGCTTGAAAATTCGTCAATGTCTCGGACCATCATTCCTCTAAGTATGTATTCCACAATATAAGCAAAATAATTTTCTAAAAGTAATACATAAAAACTTAAGTTATTATGAAATAATAATTTACAAAAAGTTAAAACAATCACGCCTAGTTTAGAGTGCATGGTTCGGCAAGCATCGACTCGAAAACAAAGGGAATAATGCGTGCAGCATTTCCTAGATGGCGTTGATGTCACAAATGAATTGAGAACGCAAATTTCGTCCAGTCGAGATATGTCCCTGTAGCTTAATTGGTAAAGCGCCTGCGCGCTAAGCAGGAGATCAGGGTTCAAATCCCGGCATGGACGAAAGTTGTCTTTTTTCAATTTAAAAATATGTATTCCACAATATAAGCAAAATAATTTGACGACCATTGACGACCTCCATAGCCGAGAGGCGAGCACGCCGGACTTTAAATGGCACCGCCATCTCTGAGGTTCCGGGTTCGATCCCCGGTCGGGTCAATGTAGAAAACGAACTTTTCTATACTGGTTTGGGTCTGGGTGTTGTGGTACCGTCGTTGTTTCTGATTTCTATAACACAAGTGCTTTAGCTAAGTACTTACCTTAGGACCAGAGCAATGTATGTGATGTTGTCCAATATTTAATATTTAAAAAATTTGCTAAAAGAAATACATAAAAACTTAAATTCCTCTAAGTGTCAAAATGTTTTTTTTTCATGTCAAAAAAGTCTTATTGTAGGAAATCAATCAATCCAATCATAATTTATCTCAGACAGTTCTTGGGGCATACCGTGTGAGCTGGTGTCACCTAAACGCTGCCAGGAGATCTGGCCCATGTTGAATGTAGACGACGTCCTGGGCGGTCTGTGGATACCGGACGACGGGGTGGGGGACCCTCATCTCTTTTGCATGTCGCTGTTAAGGGAAGCAGTTGATAATGGTACGTAATGCCTCCCCCATACTTGCGTCTTTCGAGCCTCGTCGTGGTAGTGTCCAATCAGCGTTAAGTAAATGCCTCTGCGCAAGCGTTGCGTCGACACTGATTGGACGCTGCCACGACGTCGACGCTTGAAAGACGCTAGTTTAGGGGGTATCTAATAGTTTATGACGCATGTTATTAAACGGCTTAGTCGACAAATGGCCAATTCGTAAAAGGACTAATATTTGAAATGGCCAATTCTTAAAAGGACAATTCTTAAAATGGCCAATTCGTAAAAGGACTAATACTTGAAATGGACAATTCTTAAAATGGCCAATTCGTAAAAAGACTAATTCTCAAAATGGCCATACTCAAAAGGACTTAAACTGGCAATACATTTATAGTTTATTACATACATAAATGAATATGTATATTATACTAGTTGATGCCCGCGATTTCGTTCCCGTTGTATTTAGATTTCTTAAATTTTCGAATTTTAGGCGCAATTTCCTTTTTTTAACCGACTTCAAAAAAAGGAGGAGGTTCTCAATTCGTCTGAATGTTGTTTTTTTTTGTATGTTTGTTACGCGCTAACGCCGTCAATTATGAACCGATTTCAAAATTTATTTTTTAGTTTAAAAAGGTTTACTCTCGAGGTGGTCCCATTTACACCAAGTCAGATTCTGATGATGGGATCTCTCGGAAATCGAGGGCAACCCTCAATTTTTATAGGCACCCATAATGTTTTGCATATATTTTTCGACTCAATGCTGATTTTTGGGTCTGGTAATCATCATGTCATGTTGCTAAGCTGATGATGGAAGCCACAGAACTCCTTAACGGATAGGAGTTAGAAGATAATTCTGTAATTTGTCGACAGAACGTATTTCGCAGTGCAGACGTGGAGCTTATGAGGTACCAGACCGCCAATTTTTATTTACTGGGGGCGTACCCGCACACCCAGTAACGAAAAAAAAATAAAAGTTCCTTTCTTAATTTGACTTGTTATTTAACGCAAGACCTTATCCTATGGTTACGACACTAAAATAGTCGCCCTTCTGGTTGGAGTGTAGGTAATCCCTTTCCTTAAGACTTAAAATATTTTCGTCGAAAAATTGACCCTATATAACACCTTATTTTTATCATACCATTGGATGGGGGGTCCATAGAGGACCAATATTAGTTAAGGTTACTTTGCTGTAAAGTCATTTTTGGCGAAGTTAGGAGGGAAAAAATAGAGGACTTAACACTTAAAATTGTGAAATAAAATAAGTTTAATAAAAAATTAAAAACCGACTTCAAAATGAAACTAAAAAGCGAAAAATAATATTGACTAAAACATACCTAATCAGTTCTTTTTGGAGTTGGTGCCAGCCATCGAAAGTTGAAATGTGTTCATTCGCACCGACTCCAAAAAGAACTGATTAGGTATGTTTTAGTCAATATTATTTTTCGCTTTTTAGTTTCATTTTGAAGTCGGTTTTTAGTTTTTTATTAATTTTCTTTCATAAGAACCTTCTGACGATAACAAACACAACAAAAAAAGAATTTGCGAAATCGGTCCAGCCGTTCAGCGGTTTTAGCGTAAAGAGAGATATCAGATAAATTCCCGCTGTGAAAAAAAATCATGTCCTTTAAAGAATTGTTCTTTTTCGAAATAGGTATTTTTTAGGAACTAGGTTCAGCGAAACAGACCTTTTTTGGCTGTTAAGCTTTTCAAGAATTAGGCATTTATCGACTAGAAAGATTTATATGTGTTTCAAGTGTACCTATGTGAGCTTTTTAGGTTTAGATGGGATATGTAGTGTAAAAGGTTTGATAGGTTTCTTCGTATCGTTGGTTAATTTGGGTTATTTAACCTTTTTTTTATTTATTTTCAGTTTAGGTAGCATATAATATACCTTTTACTTGTTGATAAAGCTCTCCTAATCTGAAGTAAAGAAGTGTAGTACAGGACGATCGATATTGAGCGCTGCGGCAAAGAGTGGGGATCGCTTCGCGCATATTACGAGGCGATCACCGTATCAGAGACGCGTGTGCGCGGAGCTAACATCCAATCACGGCCAGCGCGGCGCGCGACTAACCAATCACGTAATCGTAATGGTCTCCTGCGCATCTTTCGCCCCGCGCTCAGCTTCCGTGCCAAGGGATGTGGACACCAATTATAAATAATTCTAAGACATCATTTATTAAATCTGACACCTTATTTTAGGCCCGATAACCCTGTACATTATCATTTATTGAGAGAATCTGATTTTTGTTTGCTTTAAAATCAATAAAAAGTTAGGCAGTTGAAGCCGGCAAACAATGACGTCATAGCTTGCTATCGCCATACAAATTATAAGGCAGAGGTGTTTTGACAGCACAAATATGGCAATTGATTGGTGGTGTCAACTAGCCTATTCTGTAGGTACAGAACGTTCAGCAATAGCAGCCCTCTCTTTCTATCCTAACAGGTGTGGGGGTGATGGAAAACTGTGCTATAACGAAGGTGTTATCGAAAGATGATCGCGTTTGTGGAGTGGAGACCACGGCGGGGGCCGTCGAGTGTGAATACTTCGTTAATTGCGCTGGATTTTGGGCTAGGCAGGCAAGTCTATGTCTAATATTGTAAAAAATGACTACCCACATTCAGTTTTGTTCGTGTCCTGCACTTGTTTCTTATTTTTATAAGTGATCTTGCTTGTATTTCTCTGACAAGTGATCAAATCCATTAACAGCAAAATGATGATTGACTTGGTATGCACTGCGTTAGTACCTAATTAAGTAATTTAAATCCGTGTAGAAAAAGTCGAATCAAGTAACATGGATTTGATGCCTCAGACTGCAAATTGATTCTTTAAATCTTGTTTTCACTTTTTACGCAGTCGGGTTTGTTGATATTTTTAATTATTAATTATATTGAGAAATGAATATGCCATCAAAAGCTTAACTTGTAAAAAAGAAACAAGTCTCGCAACTCAGATCTTCTATATCGAGTCCCTACTTAAAAGACCTTCTGCCTTAAGTTATTACGTAATTAGCCAACCAAACAACATCTTATAGTGACCATATCAACATTAAAAATTTTCTATGTTTGAAATAAATAGATTGACTTGTCAAAAACAGCCCCGTTGCTAGGCAGCAAAGTCCATTGACAATAAGCCCAGCAACTGGGTTGCCAGCGGGTCTAAAACGGCCGCATTAGATGTTTCATATTCCGTTCATAATATGTTTCATTTAGCAAATCTTAAAATGAAATGTTATTTGATGAATCATAAAATGAGCCTCGAACATTTCATATTTGCAGTTCATCAATTTGACAGTTTTGTATGGAAATTCGTAATATGGTCCACTTATTATGAAAAGAGTAATTCATATTAAATGTCAAATTGGTGAACCACTATTTCAATGTTATTTTTATTAATATTTTGTATTGATATTTGTAGAACACACAAAACTTGAGTATTTTGAAACATTTTGTTCCTTTTTGTTGTTAAAAACATTCATTTTCACAAAAACCGTAAAGTAAGATTGGACGCGTCAATATATTTTATTAACGTCATCAAATATGATCCATTTGATGAAATGAATTGCATATGATTCATTTATTAATGTGGCCGTTTTAGCGGTTTGCAAATCATTTCCGCTACATTTCACTAAATGAATCAGATTAAAAATGAAACATCCAATGCGGCCGTTTTAGACCCGCAGGTCTGTATAGAAACTGTTCTATCATTTCATTTACACAAAAACTGTGATTGTTGTAGGTTGGTCAACTCAGTACACCACAAGTTAAGGTGCCGCTGTTGCCATGCGAACATTACTATCTACACACTAAACCGATAGAAAACCTTGATCCGATGACCCCCGGTAAGTTTTGACACTTTAAAATTTATAGCGTCTTTTACAAGCACTGGTATCTTCTGTTCTGTGTATACAGGGTGTACAAGAGAATAGGACACTCCTTAAGCAGCTTGATCAGCTGGTCATATACAACGACTTTTTCTATGGCAGCAACATCGAAATCGATCATTTTATTTTAGTTTCTCCATACAAACTTACTCGCATACCTCGATGATAATGTATGGAGCATCTCAAAATAGAATCACGATTTCGATGTTGCTCCCTCCCATAGGAAAAGTTGTTGCATGTGACTAGCTGATCACGTGGTTTTAAATAGTGTCCCATTCTTTTGTACACCCTGTATATAAAAGGCAACCGTTACTGTCTGACTGATCTATCAACGCACTGCTCAAACCACTGAACGGATTGGGCTGAAATATTGCACAAATATAGCTATTATGTCGTAGCCATGCGCTAAGACAGAATTTTCAAAAAGGGGGGTCCAAATTTTGTATGGAGCACCAGGATCGCGACGTTTATCCTTGTAACTAAATAAGCAATTTGTGAAGACTATTGTCTATAAAGATGTGTCTTTGCAGAGTTTTTCTTTAGTTACTGAGTTTGACATTTCACAGTCAGTCACTCAAAATCAAATCTAACGCGAGTGAAGCCGCTTGCAAAAGCTAGTACTAATATACAGCATAATACACAAACTACGTAAGGCATAAAAACAAAAAAAATACTAAAAAAAGCGTACCTACCCTAATGAAATTTTAGTATGGTCTTCTGAGGATGTTTAAAACCGGCTAAGTGCGAGTCGGACTCGCGCACGAAGGGTTCCGCACCAGTCTATAAAAACGAGCTAAAAAATCACGTTTGGTGTATGGGAGCCCCTTAAATATTTATTTTATTATGGTTTTTATTATTTGTTTGTTAAAGCGGCAACAGAAATACATCATCTGTGAAAATTTCAAATGTCCAACTATATCACGGTTCATGAGATACAGCCTGCTGACAGACGGACAGCGGAGTCTTAGTAGGTCCCGTTTTACCCTTTGGGTACGGAACCCTAAAAAGCGTACTTCAATCCGTAACCATTCATCAAATTCTAATGAAATTGTAGTATGGTCTTCTGAGGATATTTAAGAATTGAAGTGAAGCCAAGCGAACGAAGTCACGGGCAACTGCTGTCATGTGACCTATGAATGGAAGTCTAGCAGTATATCCCTAATAAGGGTTAGCTTCGAGGCGGGCCCTTTTATGTACTTTTATTAGCTTTGCGTCATCAACAGCCTATATCAGTCCACTGCTGGACACAGGCCTCTCCAAGAGGAGGATTTTGCCATAATCGCCACGCTTGGCAGGCGGGTTGGCGATCGCAGTTTGGCCAATGGTAGAGAGGAGACGCTGCTGCCCGTCTTCTTGTGGCGGTTCTCCTGTAGCCGCCTCTTACGACACCCATGGGAAGAGAGGGGTGGTGCTATTCTTTTAAAGTGCCGGCACCACTTTGCGTATAAAAATGTAATTAAATATTGGAAGATGATTTAACCTATTTTTGTCTAATTGTCCTATCGATTTGAAACTTTATAAAAAAAAAGTACATTTCAATAACAGTAAAATAATTTCATAACACTGAGCTGATTTAAAAAATGTAACGTAGTGGCAGTGAGCTGGCAACATTTGTCGCAGAACCAATGAAAAGTGGAGTAAACGGGTTCTCGACTTGGCAAGCGTAGTGTAGAACGTCCCCCAGCTCGATAAACCGACGACCTTAGGAAGATGGCTGGCAGTGGCTGGACGAAAACAGCGGGAGATCGTGTGACGACCTCCGTAGCCGAGATGCGAGCACGCCTGACTTTAAATGGCGCCGCCATCTCTGAGGTTCCGGGTTCAATCCCCGGTCGGGTCAATGTAGAAAACGAACTTTTCTATATTGTCTCGGGTCTGGGTGTTGTGGTACCGTCGTTGTTTCTGATTTCTATAACACAAGTGCTTTAGCTACTTACCGTAGGATCAGAGCCATGTATGTGATGTTGTCCAATATTTATTTTTATTTATTTATTTCTCGTTGGCGCTCTTTGGGGTAGGCTTACGTCCAGCAGTGGACTGCAATAGGCTGAGATGACGATGAGCTAATATGATAGTGGAGCTAGCTACTAGCAGATGTATAGTAAAACTCTTTCTCTTTCAGTCGTTGTTTCTGATTTCTATAACACAAGTGCTTTAGCTACTTACCATAGGATCAGAGCAGTGTATATGATGTTGTCCAATATATATTTTATTTATATAAATTCTTTAATAGTCACTAGCAAATTCTTCTTGTTAAGGCTAATATGATCCAACCAGCTAAAAAAAACTTTTGTTGCAGTGGTCCGTGATCCTGATGGTTACATATACCTGAGGGAAAGAGACGGATGTATATTGGCGGGAGGTTTCGAGCCCGTAGCCAAGCCGGTGTACGAGGAAGAAAGTAAGTATATTGTTGTTTCGAAACTGCTTTCGCAAAACGATTGAATTATACATGCAACGGGCCGTATTATATGGCTGTCAAAATTTATAATCATTTACCAAACTCCATAAAAGCCCTCCAAGGTAGAATGTATGATAGTAAATTAAAAAAGTTTTTTATTGACAAATCATATTGTCTTTTAAGAGAATTTTTTGATGATAAATTGAAATAGTGTAGAATTATTAATTGACTAAAATTATGGACAGGCTTTTGATATACATTTGATTTGACATTAATTAAATTTATTTGACATTGCAATTTATTATTATTCATCATGTATTTTATTTGATTTGATCTGACATAACATTATATATTGTGAAAATTTGTGATTATTTTTAATATTAGTACCTATTGTATGATAAAAATTTATAAATGAAATTCGAATTAATTATGTTAAAAAATGTTAATTTAAATTGTTTAGTATCAAAAAATCACGAATGCCTTAGAAGGTCATTCTGTAACAAAATGAACATCTTTTGTACCTGTATTGTGGACTAATGTTACATTATGAAAGTGATTAATTGAATATGAATATGAATCTTTATAAAGCAAAGTTCTAGATGCATCATATTGTTAACAACATTGTTGCATTGTAATTTTTAACTGTTTTCGTTAAAAATGAAATATATTTCTAGAAACAATATTGATGAAATTCTTCAAAACATTTTGTTTTTTGCTAGTACATATTATAAATTATGCAGGATTCTAGAAAATCTAAACACAAGTTATAGATAAGTATTTAATTTTTCACCCAATAGTCAAAAACGTGGGTTGCAAGGAGCACGTCATCATCGTAATTGAGATTTTAAGCTGTGAACCCACAACTCTTGTGTGGTGTTTGGCTGTCGACAGCTCGGCAGTTGTAATTGACGTTGAATCTTCTAAGGCTGGGTTGCACCATCTTATTTTAACTTTAACAAACGCCAATCGTCTGTCAAACTTCATACAGAACCAACAAAACCAGGTTATGGTTAAAGTTAAGGTGATGCAAATCAGTCTTAGCTCTCAGACTGAGATGCATCACCTTAACTTCCCGTTCACACATGGTCACCGTATTTACGGTATCCGTTTTAACGGATACGACAAAAAATATGTTTTGTTCACTTTACACATAGGCATAGTATAACCATAGAGAAAAAAAAAACTAGTTATAACGTTCAACGGTCTATTGGAAAGGCGAAAGTTTGTAAAGCAAAATAAACTCAACTGATAAACGTTTGAGATACCCAAATAAACTAACTCCTCTGCCCAAAACAAAAAGGTTTAATAAAAATGGATACGTAATGGCCATGAAAATAATTAATATAATACCTGAAGAATTTAAGAAACTCCCATTTAATAGGTTTAAAAACACACTAACACCGGGTTCTTATATTTTGTACTATGCGTAATTGTACATCAGCAACTGATCGTATGTGTGTCAAAAGTAACGAGCCGTTATAGTCGTTCCTATAAAATTTGACGAAGCGTCATTTATAGGAACGCTTTTGAGTATGTCAAGTTGACAATTCCTACCATCCGTTAGCAAAACCAACCGTTTCTCGGATATAGGAACCGGGCATAGCTAATTACTTAAATAATGACAAATGTAATAATAATTATTCATGTGCTTAAATCTAATTATATAAATCTATTATTGACTAAACTAAATGATAATGCATTGAATAGTAATATAAAGAAAGCATTTTTAAATGTCATAATAGTATATTTTAAATACAGTAATTATTTGCATGTTATGAATCTGCAAAGCTATAAAGGCATAAGAACCTGTTAATTTACCATCCACATTGTTTTGTTATCACCCTACTTACAGGCAAATACGACTACTGGATACGATGTTCACACACACCACACCGTTCTAGCCAAACTGTTCCCCCTTGCCCCGCACACAGTATGTATCCGGTAAAGTTGTACGGTTACACGACGGATACGTATTCCGTAGATCTAGTATTTGATGGCAAAACGGAATGTCATAATTTAACGGAGCGATATTTTTTACTGTAAACACTGTGTCATGTGTGAAGTCGCTTATAAAACTTCTTACGTCGTCGATGAAAAAAACCGTATCCGATAAAACGGACCAGTACATAGACGTTATTAATATCCACAATTGAAGAGGCCAATTTTTTGTGCAGTAACGTCAGTGGCCCAGCGCTGCGTGGCCGAAGACTGGGACCAGTTCCACGTGCTGCTGCAGCAACTGCTGAAGCGTGTACCGGCTCTCAGCCAAGCCGTACTACATCGCCTCTGCAATGGGCTCGAAGCGTTCTCGCCGGACTGCAAATGGATCGTGGGGGAGGCGCCTGAGGTAAGCCCTAGCTCAAGGCCAATTTTGGGTGCAGTAACGTCAGTGGCCCAGCGCTGCGTGGCCGAAGACGGACCAGTTCCACGTGCTACTGCAGCAACTGCTGAAGCGTGTACCGGCTCTCAGCCAGGCGGTACTGCATCGCCTCTGCAATGGGCTCGAAGCGTTCTCGCCGGACTGCAAGTGGATCGTGGGGGAGGCGCCTGAGGTAAGCCCTAACTTAAGGCCAATTTTAGGTGCAGTTACGTCAGTGACCCAGCGCTGCGTGGCCGAAGACTGGGACCAGTTCCACGTGCTGCTGCAGCAACTGCTGAAGCGTGTACCGGCTCTCAGCCAAGCGGTACTACATCGCCTCTGCAATGGGCTCGAAGCGTTCTCGCCTGACTGCAAGTGGATCGTGGGGGAGGCGCCTGAGGTAAGCCCCAGCTCAACATAACGAAATACACGCCCACAAATTCGCATTTAAACCACGTTGGGGATGGAAAATGTCGTAAACATACAGGGTGTAGATTTCAATCTGAGCAGTACTTCCAGAGGTGATTCTATAAATAAATAAATAAATATTGGACAACATCACATACATTGGTCTGCTCCTAAGGTAAGTAGCTAAAGCACTTGTGTTATAGAAATCAGAAACAACGACGGTACCACAACATCCAGACCCGAGACGATATAGAAAAGATCGTTTTCCACATTGACCAGACCGGGGATCGAACCCGGTACCTTAGAGATGGCGGCGCCATTTAAAGTCCGGCGTACTCGCCTCTCGGCTACGGAGGTCGTCGAATTGGTACCTTAACTTATGCTGATCACGAATCACGAAAAAAATTACTTAAAATAAAATAATCTTTAGTTGCTTAAACATGGTATACAGAGGTGTTTTAAAATGAATGTTCCTAGCATGTTTAGCCAGCGCGAGGCATGTAAATTAAATTTAAAATTGAATCGAAATTAAACATAAAATTGAGTCTAAAAATTGCATTAAATAAAATTAGGTACAAAGATGTCAGTCTTATAATGATTATGTTGAAATGAATATTTATTATTTAAAAAACTGCTTTAAATCATAAAAGGTATGTGAAGCTTAAAAATACATATTTTTTATTTATTAAATTATCAAAATTTGAGAAAGCCCCTTATTGATTTGCTAATAGTCAATACTACGCGCTAAAAAAGAATGTTGCGCTCGCTATAATACGTACGAAGTACGAAGGCATCGCAATTCTTTTGTGTTTATCCGCTTCGCGCCGAAACGCCAGAAAACGCGTGTGATCGCGTGTAAAAAAAATTAGGTCATTTTTTTTAGTGATTCGTGATCAGTATAAGTATAATTGCCACCCGCTATCATTACCGGGTGATACTGCAGCGCGTCGGGGATGTTTGCAGAAGCGCGAGTAGATTGCTTTTACGCGACCATGGGAAGAGATGCGCTTCCCTGGTGCGCAGGGTTCGGGGCAGCCCCAACAGCATCTTGTCTATGATAGCGAGTAGACTGGACTCCCGCTATATCAATTACTGTTGCACAACCTCCGCAGGAGTGGTGCAAACGAATAGTAAGAAATAAATAAATAAATGTTCAATTACTAACATAGGTTAAGCCCTTTATAACTAACAAATAATGAGTCATGTTACTTGAATAAATAAATACATTATTATTATTATTACATCTAGCGTAGGAGTCTTACTGAAAGCCATTTCATTATTTTTCAATTTTAATAAAATTTTCACTTTTACTAACACTAGAGGTTGAATAAGATCAATTCTTACTAACATTTGTATGGATTTTATCTGAAATAAATATTATATTATTATTATAATCACCTCTGTCAGTAAGTACTGATCACATTGAAATCTACAATCTGTATACATGTGCCGATGTTATAAAGACTCCTTACCATGGGGAGTTCCAGCCAGAGGTGTGTAGTGGCTGGACCCTTGCATAGACCCTGAGAAGCCTTTAACCAGTTTCAGCGCGGTATACTCTCCCACAACTCCTCACTTCAACCACGTTGCGAATGAAACACATCGTCAACATATGCAGTATGCGGCATGTTGAGCGCTGGGACAAAGAGTGGGGATCGCTTTGCGCATTTACGAGACGATCATCGTAACAGTGACGCGTGCGCGCAGTTAACAACCAATCACGCCTTGCAGGCGCAGCGCGCGTAGCCAATCATTAATCGTAATTATCTTCTGCGCAACTTTTGCCCAGTGCTCAACTTCCGTGCCGTGCGTGGTTTTCTATATATCAAACCTTGATAGTAGTCAGTCCGTCTACTAAAGCGATTGATTGTTATATCATTAGAAAAAAAATCTATGGTGAATCAAATTAATAAATGACATTTAGAACTTGTGACCTAAACGTGTGCATGCAATAGGCTAGTTGACACCACCAATCAATTGACATACTTTTTATGAGCTGTCATAACGGATATCTTCCTTATAATTTGTATGGCGATATCGGATTATGACATCACTATCCGATAAACTCAACTGCCTTACTTTTTTACGATTTAAAAGCAATCAAAAATCATTTTGTCTCATAAATGAAATTGTACTGAGTTATTAGGCCTAAAATTAATATTAACTGAGTGACGGTAGTTTATATTTTTTCAAAATATTGTAAAGACGAATAACACCTTAGTCTACCTGTGACCACGAACGCTGTAAATTGTTCGTAACGTTAGGTGTTAATAAAATGTTAATAAATCGCGAAATAATCCGTAAAAGTAGTTTTATTTAAATGTATCGTGTTCGCGTAAATTAATGACTACAGTAAATAAAATAAAGTGTCTGTTTTAATAAATGATGCCTTAGAATTATTTATGAATGGGGTCAACATCCCTATTTTAATGTTATACTTAAGGTGGTGGTTTTCTGACCTTACATAGATTCGGTTTAGTCCCCCGGCTTTGCCGATTAATGCCGAATATGTGTGTAGCAACCCTAAAAAATGAATAAATACAACATATACACATTATTATAATTTCACCTCACCAAATTATATTGTGTATAACCTACCTTTGTTTGAATCTTTATTTTGCCTGTACGTAGGCAGCCCCAGGGGTAAAAAACATTAATTAATTAGTTTTATAAGTTTAATCTCATTGTAAATGAACTGTATGTTTTTTATGAGAATAAATGTCTTTAAACATAAAATGAAGACTGGGTCCTATCCCACTGCGTCCAGCCTGTCGCAGCTGCTGCGAAGTACGCACCTTCACAACATCTGCAACGGGCTGGAGGCGTCCACGCTCGACGCTACAAGACATACAGCGGTTGGAGAACAAGATAAACTTGAGGATTCATCACCAGCCTATATCAGTCCACTGCTGGACGCAGACCTTTCCAAAATAAATAAATAAATAAATAAATAAATAAATAAAAGGAGGATTTTGCCATAATCGCCACGCTTGGCAGGCGGGTTGGCGATCGCAGTTTGGCCAATGGTGGAGAGGAGACACTGCTGCCCGTCTTCTTATGGCGGTTCTCCTGTTGTCACCTCTTACGACACCCATAGGAAGAGAAGGGGTGGTGCAATTCTTTTAACGTGCCGGCTACATTACGTATAACCCAAGAAAATTACGAAGATGCAAGAATGAAGATTAATCTTTTCGCACCGTCTGATTTCGCGGATTTTGCTAATTAATCTAGCTAAATTCGTGTCATCGGACGTTGCGCGGGGGATACACTGCATCATACTGAAGAAAGAAGACTTCAGACTTCAACATCAATCAGAGTTTGATCGGTAATGAAATTGTTTTGGTAAATATTATTCTAAAGGTGGCGACTGACATTGGATATTCGCTCGATGTGAATATTCGCATTAATATTTGTTGTATTTGTTTTGTATAGTATTAATAGAACTGACTCTTCTGGAGCCTCATTTCGCATGGGTGTGCCCCAGGGCTCTTTATTGGGACCTTTATAATTCCTAATATATATAAATGACCTTCCTTACTTTACTAAAAACCTTTGTGTGATAGTATTGTTTGCAGATGATACATCTTTGATTTTTAAAACTGATAGAGGTAAAGCTACCTTCGACGATGTGAATGATGCGCTCTCACAAGTAGTACGCTGGTTTACTGCCAACAATCTCTTACGAAATGCGAAAAAAACCAAGTGCATTAAATTCACTTTGCCCAATGTAAGGCAGTCCCGAAGCGGTAGTAGGGCTATGTTATATTTTGGGACGTGTATAAGTGCCCGGAGGAGGGCCTACATACAGAATAAATAATTTCATTTCATATATCGTGCTGCTCGGCTCGCTGTACTGACTTTATATTATATATAATGTCAGTCTTCGCCTTAAGACTTTACTATGACTGGTGGCTGACTGGAGGATGCTTTAACAGAAAGTTGTAACTTGTTCTACCTAGTAAAAGAAACAACTTTAAGTTGGCTCCAATATCGAGATCGAAAGAAAAAAAGTTTACCTTTTAATACCGAATAGTCATACCTCGACTATAATAATGTATCATTATATTTATATAAATGATTTATTTATACAGGGTTACATTGCAAAGTAGTGCCAAATTTTAAAATAAGACCTAGAGGTGCACTGCATACGGTATTTGTCGGCAATTTGAAAAGGAAAAGGCATCGAAAAGGTTAAGGTTTGTTTTCGCGCGCCATCGTGACTATTATTACATTGAACTTTGCAGTTCTAGGTTGCATAGAGATAGTGCGTGCGTATTTTTTATGAATAAGACAGGATTATCCACGCGTACCATCTTTTACAAGGGGATAGTTATAATAAAAAAAAAAAAAAAATGTGTTTGTTTTTGACAAAAAATGTGTTAGATCGATTTAGTTACTGATTCGGAGCGGTCCCTGAAAATTTGGCACTACTTTGCAATTTAACCCTGTATAAACGTTGCATATGACGTTGGCCCCTTAGTAAAAGCTGTATCATTTCAAAGGGAGGTAACATCTTGAGTGCCACAAAACAATCGCTTCTCTAACTTCGATTGTAATGTCAATATTAATTTTTAATTACTTTCCATCGATTTATGCTCAGCAGTTGTTGTAGCACGTAAGTAGACCATGTTGAAGCTATTTTCTCGTTCTACCTATTATAATAATGTGACGTCCTCCGTAGCCGAGAGGCGAGCACGCCGGACTTTAAATGGCGCCGCCATCTCTGAGGTTCCGGGTTCGATTCCCGGTCGGGTCAATGTAGAAAACGAACTTTTCTATATCGGCTCGGGTCTGGGTGTTGTGGTACCGTCGTTGTTTCTGATTTCTATAACACAAGTGCTTTGACTACTTACCTTAGGATCAGACCAATGTATGTGATGTTGTCCAATATTTATATATTTATGCCAGCCACTGAGAGTTAAAATGTGTTCATTCAAAAATGTTACTTTAATTCAGGTAGTAAGGGCTAATCTTTTCCTTTAAATACAACATTTTCAATGGTATCTCCATCCAAAACGACCATTACGAAAGAAAATATTATTTTTGACCATATTTTATTGTGAATAATCACTAAAATCAGCTCATAACAGGTTTTAAGTGAACAGATAGTAGATTAAGTGATAGGGGACCAAAATAATGTTATCGGCGAGAGCTATGTTTTGAATCCAGAACGAAATTAAGCCTTTGTCTGCCACGAGACAAGACACATTAAAAAAATATTGTTTGTGGGTCACCGGTGACCACCATGGCGCTCAAAGTGTTAAGGATACTAGAGTAGGATTCTGAACGTAGGGGACTCAAAGTACGGACAACAGCACGTCGACCTACCACAAAATGACAAATTTTCTCATTTGAAAATGAACTCTATATGTCAGGCTTAAAGTTGAAAATCTATTGGAGAATTTTTGACTTTTGGGGTAGGTCGACGTGCTGTTGACTGTACGTCGCTCGAGGTTAAATAATTTTGGTACCGTGTGGCATACTCTGCTTTTTATTCACCTCTATGAGAAAAATAAATAAGAGATTCTTCTTGTACCTATATGATCATATTTGGAATTTATATTTATTAAATTCACTTGACGACCACCATAGCCGAGAGGCGAACACGCCGGAATATATGGCGTCGCCATCTCTGAGGTTCCGGGTTCGATCCCCGATCGGGTCAATGTAGGAAACGAACTTTTCTATATTGTCTCGGATCTGGGTGTTGTGGTACCGTCGTTGTTTCTGATTACTAATATATAACACAAGTGCTTATGCTACTTAGGATCAAAGCAATGTACCTATGTGATGGTGTCCAATATTTATATAATTGATGTGAAATTAAATACCAATACTACTCGTATTTTGAACAAGAAGCAACGTATCCGGAACGAGGTCATACAACATAAGAATAAGGTGACTGATATTGTCCAAAAATGTAGCAAGCTGAAGTGGCAGTGGGCTGGCCATGTCTGTCGCAGAACCGACGAGAAGTGGAGCAGGAAGGTTCTCGAATGGAGACCACGCTTAGGCAAACGTAGTGTAGATGGACCGATGACCTGAAGAAGGCAGCCGGCAGCGACTGGATGCAAAGGGCGGGAGATCGTGCGCTGTGGCGCTCCTTGGGGGAGGCCTATGTCCAGCAGTGGACTGCAACAGGCTGATATGATGATCAAGGAACAAAGGGACTCTTATCGAATAGATGTGATGAAAAAAGAATTCTGTATTCACTTAACGTGTATTCATAAATTAATGTACAGTAAACAGCACGTCGACCTACCCAAAAAGTCAAAAATACTCCAATAGATTTTCAACTTTAAGCCTGACATATAGAGATTATTTTCAAATGAGAAAATTTGATATTTTGTGGTAGGTCGACGAGCTGTTGTCCGTACATATCTAAAGTAAATCTACTATGAGATAGAATACTGTATTTCGTGATATGTGTTTTCTAATATCTACTTTATTTATTTTTAGCTGAACACTATTTTTCATGTTCTCAACTACAACAGCTTTTTGTATGAGAGTAACACCAAGTGTTGTTTTTTGATTTCAATGTTGATCCCATACATAATGTTGTTGTATTTGAAAGAATTTAATTTTTTTGGTCCCAAATTTAAAACGAATCTAATAAAAGAGTGTGCGAGAATACATACTTTGACAGAGAAAATATACGATAGAGATATTATTTTGAAATAGTTATTTTAGGGTTCCGTACCCAAAGGGTAAAACGGGACCCTGTTACTAAGGCTCCGCTGTCTCTCTGTCTGTCTGTCTGCCTGTTTGCCTCTGTCTGTCCGTCCGTCTGTCACCAGGCTGTATCTCATGAACCGTGATAGTAAAAGAGTTGAAATTTTCACAGATGATGTATTTCTGTTGCCGCTATAACAACAAATACTAAAAAACAGAATACAATAAATATATAATGGAGCTCCCATACAACAAACGTGTTTTTTTTGCCTTTTTAATGGTACGGAATCCCTCGTGCGCGAGTCCGGTTCGCACTTGGCCGGTTTTTTTTTTAAATATTCGTCGTCTCGAGTAAAACGGTGCGTTTTATGAACATGTACAATCCACTATTTGACTCGTGTTACTATGCAGAACTGTTTCCTAGATGTTCAACTACCACGTGGCAGCCGGAATGAAGACTGTCGGCATATCAGCAGCCGGGGGGGTGGCTGAGGCTACCGTGGACGAGATAGTCGACGGCTACACCAAATACGATATGTACGAGCTCGACATCAACCGGTTCTTGGGCTTGCATAACAATAAACGGTTCCTGAAGGACAGAGTCAAGGAAGTACCAGGTTAGTACTTATTAAGTGCCTGTTCATCATTTTAGTCATCGGACCGCCCTCATCACCAGCCTATATCAGTACACTGCTGGACACAGGCCTCTCCAAAAGGAGGATTGTGCCATAATCGCCATGCTTGGCAGGCGGGTTGGCAATCGCAGTTTGGCCAATGGTGGAGAGGAGACGCTGCTGCCCGTCTTCTTATGGCGGTTCTCCTGTAGTCGCCTCTTACGAAACCCATAGGAAGAGAAGGGGTGATGCAATTCTTTTAAAGTGCCGGCACCACACGACTACATAGGACCTTCACTGCTGAACATAGGATCCCCCAGAGACTCCCAGATTGGCTGGTTGGGAGCGGCCTGCATACAGCGGCTTGCTGCAACCTTTACCAGGTCGCTGGTCGTTTGTTCAAATTGTGGGTGGACCATCTTTGAGGTTCAGGTCTACAGTCCCTTGGAGATGTGAAAAATCGAATCTCAATTCACACAATCAGAAGATGACCGTTTATGTCGCATGTTTTGACACTCAAAGGCATAAAAACCTATTGGGTAATATCAGTTGTTCTAGAATCAGAAAAACATGGCAAGAAGTGATGTGTTGTGTGCTGTTGAATGGAGCATATATAAGAAAAATCCGAAAAACGTGCAAGCATCACAAAAATAAAATAGATTTCCACCATGGACTTACTACTTGCATTGCAATATATCCCTACAAGCTTATATGCTACCTCGGTGCGCGAATCTAATATTTTAGGGTTCCGTTCTAAAAGGGTAAAACGGGACTATTACTAAGACTCCGCTGTCCGTCTGTCACCAAGCTGTATCTCATGAACCGTGATAGTTAGCTAAAATTTTCACAGATGATGTATTTCTGTTGCCGCTATAACATCAAATACTAAAAATAGAATAAAATCAATATTTTAGGGGGAGTTCCATGCAACAAACCTGTTTTTTTTGCCGTTTTTAAAGATAATGGTACGGAACCCTTCTTGCGCGATTCCGAATCACACTTCTCCGGTTTTTTAAATTATAATAGACTATAAAAATACCTCTATAATCTTTACTTTTATGCTTTGTTCCCTCATCCGCCTTGTCCTTTACCCTTACATGTATTCAGTCTGGCTGACAGTCCATTGTTCATGTCCATGTTCTCCCTTATTCATAAAGTAAATAAAATGTAAAATATTCAGGATAATACCTGTTTGATATGAGCTCAGTTTAGCTCAGCCTTTTTGCCGTCATTACAATATGTCTGTTTTTTCGCGACACGAACAAAGAGTGGGATAAAAGCTAATTTATGACTTTAAATGTTCCTTTTATTGAATTTAAATATTACAATATATTGTAGGGGACAGTGGTAAGGCGACAGCGACCAAATATGAAGTGTACAATGATATTTTAGTTTAAAACTACTGCATATGGTTAACAAATAATAGGACCGTATGGTCATTAAAATAAGGCATAGAAACACAGGGGGTGTGGCCCACTGGTGGGCTTCAAGGTTAGCAAAGTGAAAGGTACCCGGTGGTTGGTCGAAATACTCGTATGATGCTGTGAGGTGATTTTACAATATAAGTAAAACTATACAAAACTCCTTAACTTAATGTTGTACATCTAGCTACGACGGCTACCCGTCGGCGACGGTGAGGCGGACGATTTTTTTCAAGTATTAAAATCTTAGATAAACCTAGCATGGTAATTGCTAAAAACAAAAATTTTAATTGTTTAAGCTTTTCTGATCTTTACCAATAGTTAAATATTTGTAAAAATATTTCTATCGGGTGTTGACGGTAGTAGTATATACCGCAACATTGATTAGAAAATACGCTGGCTTTGACAGCGAGAACCACCTGAAAGATTTCGTCGAGTTGACTTACGTCTCGGTAGCTTAGTGGTCAAAGCACTCGCCCGGTATGCGATGGACGTGGGTTCGGATCCCACCTGAGGCGGACGATTTTTTTCAAGTATTAAAATCTTAGATAAATCTAGCTACCTATCTACACATCGAAATATTTCGTGTCGTAGCTTTCGCGCGTAGACACTGTTCATTTAATGCCATGTACAAAAATACCGGTTCCTTTATTTATTTGTTAAGTTTAAGTTTTGGGTTTCAGTGAAACGTGTCTTGTCGCACAATACCCCTTTGTACTGGCATAAAATCCCTACCCTTTTGTTATTACAAGGGGATGAAGTTCGAAAGAAAAGATCTTCTTCTTCCTCTTCTTCTCGAGTCAATGGCAATTAAATTCTCTGCGCCCAAAAAGTGGCAACATCAATGGCCTTCTGGTTGGCGTTGTAAAGGTCCTCTTGCGTGCAGGTGGCAGGAGAGGTAGGGCACGACATTAAGTGTGGCATAGACTGTAAGGCGCCACACTCGCACGTGTCGTCCTCAGTGAAGCCCCACCTTTTCCTGAGTTCATTGCACCTGCCTACAACTGAACGAAGTCTGTTTAACGCCTTCCAAATAGGCCAGGGAAGATTGTGACCTGGCGGCAGCTTCTCAGCTATGGGGATGAATGGGTTGTTGTAGAAAAGATCCTAGAAATCCGTATAGCACACCAAGGTGGACACACAAACATTATATTCTTAGCGCTCCTGCACACGATGCCGCCACCGCGCCGTCACCGTGCCGCCGCCGCACGTTACACTGTAGATACGCACCGCGTAAAGCACGCCACCGCGCCGCTCCCGCGCCGTCAGAACATAATTTAATCAATTAAAGTTTTAATTTAAGTTATTATGGATTATGCTGCATGTAAATTTGGTGTCAAATAAATATTTTTTCTTTCTTTCTTTCAATTATAAACATGTAAACTTGGTGAGATTCTCGAATAAAGAAACAAACGAAGCATTTAATTTCCAAATTCGCGTTTCATTTATCGTAATGCCTGCAGGTATCAACATTCGATCTGAGAAGGGATCCATTTTTTAATTTGGAACAGCAGCATAATCCATAATAACTTAAATTAAACTTTAATTGATTAAATTATGCTTTGATGGCGCGGGAGCGGCGCGGTGGCGTGCTTTACGCGGTGCGTATCTACAGTGTAAACGTGCGGCGGCGGCACGGTGACGGCGCGGTGGTGGCATCGTGTGCAGGAGCGCTAAAGTTTCAATGAAATTTCTGGTGCATTTAATAGTTTTCGAGGACTACCCTCGAATTAGCATAACATCGTATTCGTTGTGTACTTAATAAAAGTCTGGTGTATTATGTTATACAGGGTGTAACAAAAAGGCGAAATAATATTTAAGGGTATGTATGTATGTAATGTGAAAATTAAGTAGTAAAAGTTTTAGTTAAAAATAAACAACTTTTTTTCCCATACTAAGTAAATAAATTGTTTTTTTACCGAAAGTGTTGACAACCCTGAATCTGCGGTCATTCGTTAGCGAACCCCCGCCCGCAAACCTCGCCCGCCGCACGATCAGCTGATGCGCTAAGGTTGTCACCGATAAGTTTGTGTTAAAACTTTAGCATCAATTTACTCAGTAATTTATAATCGCACGTGTTTGTGGTTTTGCATAGGAATTACACATTTACTACTCTACACGTCATTTAAACTTTATTTCGCCTTTTTGTTACACCCTGTATATTCTATGCGTGTCGATTCGTTCTTTCATTTTTGTGAGTTCCAATTATTAGCATTTATTGATTTGTTATAAACCCTGTTTTGTAAACTGGCAAGACCACTCACTGTACAAATTTTTGTAACTTGTGTTTCTCAAGTGCATGAATTTGTTTTGAGAAATAAATGTATTTAAAACCATTATAGCATTACTACAAGGAGATAGACTAGTGTTGAACACTTGTCTAAAGATAAGTCAACTAATTTAAAAATGTTTGTTAAAAATATGTCTCGAATGTCTGATGTGTCAACATTTCAAATTGGTTGTCTTATCTTTAGACAAGTGTTCAACACTAGTCTATCTTTTTGTAGTAAGGCTATTTTTTTTAAATCGTTATTTATTTTGATTATGTACATCAATCATCAAAACAAAACATCTCCATAATAGTCTAATCTATTTTAACTATACATGTAGCTTGAGACTGTTTATTACAAATTTGATTTTATTTATATATTTTTTCTCGCAATCACACCAATTAGCTAGCCCGTAATCAAGCATAACTTGTACTATGGCGACTAGACAACGGATAAACATACTTAAATACGTTTGTAAACATCCATGACTTAGGTACAAATGCTAGTGCTCATCACACAAACATATGCCCCTCGCGGGATTCAAACCCGCAACCGCCACACAGTGGGTCGAAACAGTAATATGAGGGACATAGAGGTTTTTTTTGACATATCGTATTTTTTTTGGATGCCGATCGATAGTCCTTCAGACACTCGTAAAGACGTGTTATATAACATTTTTCACTAAACCTAATAGTTTGGCCATAAAAAATTAATTTGTGTTTTTTTTGTATGAAACAAGACCTAAAGTACTAAATATCTCCCAGGAACTGCTTGACCGTGCCTTATAATGACTTAGGTTGGCATAAGTGCATTGTGTACTAACATCCTAATCTATTTTTAGCTGCTCCAAACAGCAATTTTGCCTGCTAAACAGTTCCGAAAAAAAAATATTTTGGCTAATCCTATTATGGGATTATAATTACAATTCTAAGAAAAAGCGTCGATTAGGGTACTAGGAACTAATTACGTAGTTAGTTTACATTGTTCTGTACTATCAGAATCTTTTGGAACCTTTTTTGTTATCATCGGATGACTTTAAAGTAATAATGATGTCAGGTTATTAGGATACTAATTATGCGAAGAAAGAGATAATGGTTTGGGGTTTTACCTGCTCCTGTTAAAAAAATCATCGATTAGGGTACCAGGAACTATTAACGTAGTTAGTTTATATTGTTTTGTATTAACAGAATCTTTTAAAACCCTTTTTTCTTAGAACCGGATGACTTTAAAATTAAAATGATGTCAGGTAATTAGGGTATTATGCGAATAACAGAGATGATTTGGGGTAAGAAAACAGAGAATAGTGGTTCCATAAAATATTAATATAATTTCTACAAAACACACATATTTATAAATATTTGTTTAATAGTAATTAAAATATAAAATAAATGAAAAAATGTTTAAAAACTTAGGTACAATGCTAGCTTAAAATAAAAAAAAACTTTACTAGTCTTGCTATCTAAACAGCTCCTCACTTTTTCAATGTCTTCTAGATGTTCTGTCAAATGCTTAATTATCAAACTAATTTCTTCGTTTCCACTTGTCTTCAATGATTGTATTGTAGCTGCGTTTAATTCTTCTGGAGCATAAGACTCGCTTATACGCGCTACACGTCTTCTTTTCTGCTTCGAGCTTAGTTCTTCAAACGGTTTCCTCGGGGTAAAACAATAAGTGGAAGCATTCTCTGTAGATGGTGGCAGATTTTCTATATTTTACTCTATACTTACCTCTATACTTGACGGTATTTCTTCTACATTTTCAATAACTGGATCATTATTGTGCTCAATATTTTCTTCATTTATAATTTGTGGCCAATTAATTGGGGTTTCTAACCAATCTCCGTTCTTTCTTAAAAGTTGGAGAAATGATCGATGGGAGTTTGTCCACCTACTATTAATATTAGCACAAGAACACTGGCAAAACTTTTTAAATTTAACACTGTTTTCTTCCCGTTCGATTTTCTGCATACGATGATTAAATAAGTTTTCACTGTCTGTCAAAGATTCTAACGTTTTCCTGGGGATTACAAAAAAATCTAAATTATTCACAATGGCCTCTATTGTAATCGTAAGTAATATAGATCGCAAATCAAGTTTAGTGTTACTGCTAAAGTTTCACTGCACAAACTAATTTTTAAAATGAATACACCTTCATTATATAACAAAGTTCCAGGTTACTTACCCCCAACCCCTAACCATTGTCTCTTTATTCGCATATTATATCCTAATGACCTGACATTATTATTACTTTTAAGTCATCCGATGATCACAAAAAAAGGTTTTAAAGGATTCTGATAGTACAGAACAATGTAGACCAATTACGTAATTAGTTCCTAGTACCCTAATCGACGCTTTTTCTTAGAATTATAATTATAATCCCATAATAGGATTAGCCAAAATTTTTTTTTTCGGATCTGTTTAGCAGGCAAAATTGCTGTTTGGAGCAGCTAAAAATAGATTAGGATGTTAGTACACAATGCACTCATGCCAACCTAAGTCATTATAAGGCACGGTCAAGCAGTTCCTGGGAGATATTTAGTACTTTAGGTCTTGTTTCATACAAAAAAAACACAAATTATTTTTTTATGGCCAAACTATTAAGTTTAGTGAAAAATGTTATATAACATGTCTTTACGAGTGTCTGAAGGACTATCGATCGGCATCCAAAAAAATACGATTTGTCAAAAATAACCTCTATGTCCCTCATATTACTGTTTCGACCCACTGTGCGCCAGGCATTGTAGTCCGGAGCGCGAACCACTACACCAGACGGTCGTCAATAATTTTAGCTGGTTCCGCTAAAGAGTAACCATTATATTTATACAGGGTGTACAAAAGAATGGGGCACTCCTTAAAACCACAAGATCAGCTGGTCATATACAACAACTTTTCCTATAGGAGCAACATCGATATCGTGATTTTATTTTCAGATACTCCATACATTATCATCCAGGTATGCGAGTACGTTTGTATGGAGAAGCTGAATGAAAATTCTCGATTTCAATGTTTCTCCCATAGTAAAAGTTGATGTATATGATCAGCTGATCATGTGATTTTAAGGAGTGTCCCATTCTCTTGTACACCTTGTATAATTATTTATCCAAAGGTCTATATTTTCCACGACTGTTACATACAGGGGTTAACACTTCACGTGATAGGTCTCCGTAATTGCGGTTTATAGTTCACAAGTCTGTCCTTGTAGCTTTCCTAAAGGTTTTTAACCTTTCGCTGTTAGGTGTCACCTGTCTATCGCCTTGCGTTGAAGGTTGAGTCTATTTTGGGAATTATTTTTTTTTAGTTTATGGCTAGCTGATTGTGAAGGTGAATAATGGATAGTATGACGTCATTAGTCTTCATGTGTTTGGGTTCATGCTATTTTCCAACAGCGGTTTTGGGGTTCCGTACCCAAAGGGTAAAACGGGACCCTATTACTGAGGCTCCGCTGTCCGTCTGTCACCAGGCTGTATCTCATTAACCATGGTAGCTAGACAGTTGAAATTTTCACAGATGATGTATTTCTTTTGCCGCTATAACAACAAATACTAATAAAGAATAAAATAAATATTTAAGGGGGCTCCCATACAACAAACGTGTTTTTTCACCTCGTTTTTATAGATAATGGTGCCCCTTCGTGCGCGAGTCCACTTTGCCGGTTTTTTTAAATACGGTATTCTCGTATTAGACGGAACCAGCGTTGTTTGACCAATTTACAGGGTGGTCCAGCAGATGGATATACATTTTTTTTAGGTAGTCGGCTTTGGTACCTATTTGTACCCGCCAGGAAAAAATCCGCTTACAAAATATATTTATTTTTTAATTTTAGAAATATCACTACTTTTTCTGAGAGAGCGCAATGTCAATTTTTTTTCTGAGAGTGTGCAATGTCTAACTAAAAACCTAAAATAAGAAAATAATAGAATTTTTCATTTTAAAAGTATATAAAACATTAAAAGTGGTGATATTTCTAAAATAAAAAGAAACATATCTTGTAAGCGGCTGACAAGCGTTTTTTTTCCTGGCGGGTAAAAATAGGTCTCTAAGCCGAAAACCTAATAAAAAAAATATATCCATCTGGCCTGGACCACCCTGTATCGATATAGAATAGATGATTTAATATCACATTTAGCTAATCACTTGCTTAGCGGTAAGGTAACACGTCGTGAAGACCTGCACTTCATATTGCACTGGACAGGGTTGCCAGACGTACGAAAAATTTCGTACAATTACGAGATTTACAGTGTCTGTACGAGATACGAAAATAACAAAATTCTCGTACAATTTTGTACGAGATTTTAACAATTAAGTATGACTGTATTTGCATATTACAAAACCATGGACTGGGCGCGTCTAAATGGCAGCTAAAAAGCTATAAAGTGCAAATAAAGATGATTTTATCTATATCTATACTAATATTATAAAGAGGAAAGATTTGTACCTATTTTTGTATGTTTGTAATGAATAGGCTCAAAAAGTACTGGGCCGATTTAAAAAATTCTTTCACCAATAGAATGCTACATTCTTCCAATTTGACATAGGCTACATTTCATTTTGAAAAAAAATAGGGATCCTTGGTAAAATTTGAACAATGTTACCGAAGGTGTAGAAAAATGAGTCTTAAAATGTCTTTCGTCGAATGCGCTGCCGAAACTATTAGCGATAATTGTCTACCCCGTGCGAAGCCGGGACGGGCTGCTAGTCTTTTATATACCCAATGTTTGTCTGCTACGTTTCCGTATGCCAGCTCTTTTGATTATAAACATGTCTAGATAGAGTGTGGTGCTGCAATTGCCACCAAAAGAACAGGTCTGATTTGAGTGAGTAACAACTAAGGTTACTATGCTAACAATTATGGGTTGCTATGGTAACAAGCGCGCCACTGAGCGGGCGAGACAAACTTTGGCGCCAACAGTTGGCTTATATATTTTTTGACGTTTATGTCACTCGAACCGGGAGTCTAGCCATGAATATAATCAAAGCTCTGGGATACCAGTAATGAATGGTTTTGCTCCACTTGTCTGTTCAATGTCTCCTATCCAATTCCACTTATGCTTTTCTATTGTGACCGTAAAGACTTGTCTTGTATCCAATATGTTCGCGAACCTGTTGCGGTCCACTCTTCTGCAATAGGGATGTTGACCCCATTCATAAATAATTCTAAGGCATCATTTATTTAAACAGACACTTTATTTTAGGCCTAATAACTCAGTACAATTTCATTTATGAGACAAACTGATTTTTGATTGCTTTAAAATCGTAAAAAAGTAAGGCAGTTGAGTTTATCGGATAGTGACGTCATAATCCGATATCGCTATACAAATTATAAGGAAGATATCTGTTTTGACAGCTCATAAAAAGTATGTCAATTGATTGGTGGTGTCAAATAGCCTATTGCTGCAATGGATACGGATCGCGCTCCCCTTTGTGTTCGCCCAAAAACTGCCACCGATCGGAGCGCCGAGGCACATTGCACGCTCAAGGAGTGCGGACTTATCCACTGTTAGTCCGGTATGGATAAGCAATATTGGTGTCTTAACCTACAAGAATTCTAAAGTTTCTATTTTTATTCTGTGGATACATTTATCCCTAAAAAGTATAATTTAACGTTTTGTGTCAGATCTTGCTATCTTTTTTTTTGTTTTCTTGTTATTTAATTCGGTTTAAAACCGCTAAAATTGATTTTAAAATTTTAATTGTATTGTTCCTAATATGGCATGTTTAGAATACAAGCCTAGTTTTTGTCACTTACGTCCGTTAAAAACTGACATTGAATAACTTTGCCAAACTTACAATTAAAAAGTTAACATGATGTATCTCAGTTCATATAAATATAGAAAAAATTATCTAAACTTATTATTATCATCCGATAATGGCCGAAAAGACAAATTTCTACCAAAGTAAACACCAAAAATGACACAAAATAATATGTTAGGTTAGGTAACTGGTCCGGAAACTATATGCAAAAAATCACAAACTTTAGAATTTTTTAAACCTCAAACCTCAGCCGTACCGGACTATATGTGGAGCAGTTGTAAGAGCACGGAGCGTAAAAGGTTCGCGAACATAGTGGATACCTGGCTTTGCATCTTTTAATTTGATATATCCCTTTATGCACAGTTCAGTTAGTAATAATAAACTGAATGCAGGTGTCCACTACGGTCTTCCGTACCCCTTCCACGAGTTTGAGACCGGTCGCAACCTGCGCCTGTCCCCGATCTACCCCACGCTGCGCGACAATGGGGCCGTGTTCGGACAGGTCATGGGGTATGAAAGACCCACTTGGTTTGAAACTGTAGGTATGTATCATTTTAATCTTTTAAACTTTCGCGTTGCGTTATAACTAAAACTTATAATAACGGGTCTAAACGCCGAGGAATGTAAGTACAGTAGGGCCTCGTTAATCCGGAGAGGCAAAAACAAGACCCTTGGCGGATTATCGAGGCGTCCGGATTATAGTATGCCATATTTAATGATAATAATAAAACTCATGTTTAACCATAGCTTTTTTACGCCTCGTCTACAGTTGACCTCCTTATACCAAGTTTTCGAGCAATGATAGGGTAGCTGTCACCTTTACCTTTCATTCTATCATCCCCAATTCGTCTTATAATGTAAATGTTTAATGTTTACGTGGCGGCGCCGTGCCATGATGTTAGCGAGCGCGCTAAAATGACACTGTACACGGAAGGCGATGAACAAAAGACTGACGACGGGTTGGCTCATGGCAGCCCGCACCTTCATCCACCTCCTCCGCGAACCCCATAGCCTGGCCGGATTAAAGCGATCACCGAACAAGCAGGAGTCCGGATTAACGAGGCCCTACTGTAGTATCAATACTGCTACATACTATAGTACGTCGCGTTTAGACCCGTTATGATAAGTTTTATCATTATGTTTATTTCACCTCGAGTGTTATAACTCCGATTATTTAACGGAGTTCCGTCATATTTAAGCCAGGAGGTCTACTTCGAAAATGTATTGTTCGTTCGGACGTATTAACCTATTAAATCAAAATGTCCATTCACTTGTATCGACCCTTTGTCAAAATATGGCTAACTCAAACTAGCCGTGTAAAAACACAGCCTTTTTAAATAGTTCATAAATTGTCAAAGGTTTGATACAAGTGAATGGATATTTTAATTTTTGAGTGCTTCAAAATCGATAAAAAGTAAGGCAGTTAAGTTAGGTGGACAGTGACGTCATAATCCGATATTGCCATACAAATTTTAAGGACGAGGTGCGTTTTGACAGCTCATAAAAAGTATGTCAATTGATTGGTGGTGTCAACTAGCCTATTAGCGGCAACACGTGTCCGTAGGACAATTAATTGGAACTTACCCATACCAACTCATTGCTACAACTTTTTACATCCCTCCCCCTTTGTTGACTACCCGTAGTCAATGCCTAGACCCCCCCCCCCCTCGTAGTTTTCACGTAGTAATTTATAAATATGGCTCTAAACATTATTTGCAAGCAGAAAACAGATAGGCTCATATTTGTCTTTTATTAATACGGCGCTTGCTAAGTGACGCTAGGAGTACGTTCATGCCTATAATTACGACTGAAAACAGTGTTATAAAATAAATATGTCAAAAAATTTTACAGTAAATAATTTTCAATTACAAAAGTCTACTTAAAAAACACAATTCAGATTTTAAAAAGCGCGGGATTTCGTTAGGAGATATCGACTACGTGATAAAGACCTAAGAATTACAAATTAATATAAACTCTACCCTAAGTATAAACCATCACTCGATTCAAATATAAAAGTAGTAATCCTTGCCGTACAGATAAAACAACAGAAAATCAAACTCCTCGACCATTCAAGATAGCTTACACCAAGACATTCGGCAAACCGCACTGGTTCGAAACGGTTCAGAGGGAGTACTGGGCTTGTAGAGAGGCTGTGGGCTTAGCGGACTACTCGTCCTTCACCAAGATTGACTTGAAGGTGAGTCTGTTTGGGTAAGGCCTTAGCATGACGAACACGATACGGTATGATATGATATAGCGATTTATCGACACTCAACTTTCAAATTGCTTTGCATATTATGTTTAATGATGTGACATTAATTAAAATACTATTTTATTTATTATGACGACCGTCTGATGTAGTGGTTCGCGCTCCGGACTACAATGCCTGGCGGTTGCGGGTTCGAATCCCGCGAGGGGCAAATGTTAGTGTGATGAGCACGAGCATTTGCACCTAAGTCGTGGATGTTTATAAAAGTATTTAAGTATGTTTATCCGTTATCTGTTCGCCATAGCACAAGCTTTGCTTAGTTTGGGGCTAGATAATTGGTGTGATTGTGGAAACAAACTATTATTTTATTTTTAAGAAAAAGGGCAATAGTTTGCTTTTAATGTTTGCTGTGCCCTCGCAGGGTGTCACTTGTACCTTGCCTATCCAGTATCACCTTAACTCACTTGTGACTAACGAATTAATAATCTAATCAAAAATATTAACTTTTATCGAAATGAGCGAGCATGACCGTAACGTCACCGGCACGGACATGCTCGCTGTTTCGGTAAAAGTTCAATATGGCGGTTATGTTCTCATATTTTGACAGTTGGGTTTTGATGTGTTGGTCGTGCTAGGCAGGCTGGATCCCCTAAGACAAAAGGGGGTATAGAGTGCGTCAGAGGGAACCTAAGCGATTTCTTCAGAAACTTGTTTAGGGTGCTTACGGAGAAAACATACTAAAAGTCCTGACGTCTAGGAGGTGCGCCGGAGGGAGGGGGGGTACAAGGGTATCAATTTTTTGTTTTTCACCAACATCTCAAAAATGGTGCGCTGTACCGATTATGGTCTATAAGGAGATGAAAGCTTATAAAATGTTCCACCTCCTAGACGTCACGATTTTTAGTTAGGTTCCCGTTCACGCACTCTACAACTACTTTATTGATCGGACTACTGTGCAGTCTGAAATCTATACTAATATTATAAAGAGGAAAGATTTGTACCTATTTTTGTATGTTTGTAATGAATAGGCTCAAAAAGTACTGGGCCGATTTAAAAAATTCTTTCACCAATAGAATGCTACATTCTTCCAATTTGACATAGGCTACATTTCATTTTGAAAAAAATTAGGGATCCTTGGTAAAATTTAAACAATGTAACCGAAGGTGTAGAAAAATAAGTCTTAAAATGTCTTTCGTCGAATGCGCTGCCGAAACTATTAGCGATAATTGTCTACCCCGTGCGAAGCTGGGACGGGCTGCTAATTTTTAATATAGTAGTAGGTATAATTATACGGTTAGGACCACTTGCGCATCTCTGGATTACTTAATTTAATCCCGAACTATCTAATATCTAATAGCAGGTTTGAACACTTGTCTAAAGATTAGTCAACCAATTTGAAATGTTGACACATCATACATTCGAGACATATCATTAAGAAACATTTCAAATTGGTTGACTTATCTTTAGACAAGTGTTCAACACTAGTCTATCTTTTTGTAGTAAGGCCATCTATCTCTATCATTGTCATTAAACCGGCCAAGTGCGAGTCTGACTCGCACACGAAGGGTTCCGTACCATTATCTATTAAAACGGCAAAAAACACGTTTGTTGTAGAGCCCCTTAAATTTTGTTTCTTTTTTCTGTTCCGTGAACGGGGCCCCATTTATAAGGCTCCGCTGTCCGTATGTCTGTCCGTCCGTCTGTCACCAGGCTGTATTTCACGAACCGTGATGGTAAGACAGTTTTTTCACAAATGTTGTATTTCTGTTGCAGCTTTAACAATACGAATCACTATCTATAAAAACGGCAAAAAAATCCCTTTTGTTGTATGGGAGCCCCCTTACATATTTATTGTATTCTGTTTTTTAGAAACAACAGAAATACATCATCTGTGAAAATTTCAACTCTCTAACTATCACTGATCATGAGATACAGCCTAGTGACAGACGGACGGACAGGCGGAGCTTTGGGGCCCGTTCACGGAATAGAAAAAAAACAAAATTTAAGGGGCTTTACAACAAACGTGAGTTTTTTTGCCGTTTTAATAGATAATGGTACGGAACCATTCGTGTGCGAGTCAGACTCGCACTTGGCCGGTTTAATGATAATGATAGAGATAGATGGCCTTACTACAAAAAGATAGACTAGTGTTGAACACTTGTCTAAAGACAAGTCAACCAATTTTAAATATTTCTTAATGATATGTATCGAATGTCAACATTTCAAATTGGTTGACTAATCTTTAGACAAGTGTTCAACACTAGTTTATCTTTTTGTAGTAAGGCCAAGAATGTCTTAATCTCGTTCTAAATTAATCCGGTGGTGCCTAAGTCCACCTTACAAGACATTTAAGTGTGCTTGACAGATCGGATTATAAAGCAGTCTCTCTCACAACCTATGCTGTTAACCAAAACTATGTATTTAAGTAAAGTATGCCTATATACGTCCCACTGCAGGGCACAGGCCTCACCTCAACTATGAGGTGGTTTGGGCCATACTCCACCACGCGGGCCCGGTGCGGTGCGGTGGAGGGGTGTTGTGAGGCCAGTGACTAAACCTTACTGTCAGATGTTATCAAGCCGCCTTAAGGCCTCTGACTAGGCTTCACGACCAATTATTAACTTTCTTGAAATAAATTCAATTCAGTCCAAAGGGCGCGAAGTGGTGGACCTTCTCCAGTACCTGTGCTCCAACGACGTGGACGTAGCACCCGGCAGCATCATCCACACGGGCATGCAGAATGAAAGGGGGGGATACGAGAACGACTGCAGTCTGGCCAGGATATCGGAGAACCAGTAAGTTTGCTTTCTTTGGCTTTCGTACCCAAAGGGTAAAGCGGGACCCTATTACTAAGACTCCGCTGTCTGTCTGTCTGTCCGTCCGGCTGTCACCAGGCTGTATCCCATGAACCGTGATGGTTAGACAGTTTTTTTCAAAAATGATGTATTTCTGTTGCAGCTTTAACAACAAATACTCAAAACCTGTCCGTCTGTCACTTGTCATCTTATGAACTGTAATAGTTAGACAGTTGAAATTTTCACAGATGATGTATTTCTGTTGCCGCTGTAACAACAAATACTAAAAAAAAGAATAAATAAATAAATTGTTTCCACAATCACACCAATTATCCAGCCCCAAACTAAGCAAAGCTTGTGCTATGGCGACTAGATAACGGATAAACATACTTAAATACGTTTATAAACATCCATGACTTAGGTGCAAATGCTCGTGCTCATCACACTAACATTTGCAACTCGCGGGATTCGAACCCGCAACCGCCAGGCATTGTAGTCCGGAGCGCGAACCACTACACCAGACGGTCGTTAGAATAAAATAAATATTTAAGGGGTTCCCATACATCAAACGTTATTGTTTTGCCGGTTTTATAGATAATGCTATGGAACCCTTCGTGCGCGAGTTTTTTAATAATGTACACTAACAACATAATCTCAAAGGTCTCGGATTCGATTCCCGGCCGGGCCAATGTAGAAAATGAACTTTTCTATATTGTTTCGAGTCTGGGTGCTGGGTACCGTCGACTTGAACCCAGAACAGTGAGTTCAAGTCCCGGCATACATAAAGTTTAGACAAATTGGACAGCATAATATACATTGCTCTGATCCTAAGGTAAGTAGCTGAAGCACTTGTGTTATAGAAATCAGGAACAACGGCGGCACCACAACACCCAGACCCGAGACAATAGAGAAAAGTTCGTTTTCTACATTGATTCGACTAAGAATCGAACGGAACCTCAGAGATGGCGACGCCAAGTCCGGCATACTCGGCTACGGAGGTCGTTAAACAAAGATACAACGGAAGTTGAGCGCTGGGCGAAAGTTGCGCAGAAGACTACTGATTATGATTCCGTGATTGGCTATGGCGGCCGGGATTGGTTGTTAGCTCCGCGCACACGCGTCTCCGATACGACGATCGTCTCGTAAGATGCGCAAAACGATCCCCATTCTGCCCCGACGCTCAACCCAGATGCCGCGTACCGCAACATCTAAAATTCGATATTCATTCCAGCTACATGATGATAGCTCCAACCATCCAACAGACCCGTTGCAAAGTGTGGATCGCCCGCCATCTTCCTCAAGACGGGTCAGTGACCCTCTCTGACGTCACGTCCATGTACACGGCCGTTTGCGTCATGGGCCCATTCACTAGAACACTGCTGTCAGAACTGACAGATGTAGACCTGGCGCCATCAAACTTCCCATTCTTCACATTCAAAGAGCTGGACGTGGGACTGGCTAACGGGATCAGAGCGATGAATCTGACTCACACCGGGGAGCTGGGATATGTGCTGTATATACCTAACGAGGTAAGTAAATTTAAAATTAAACACAAAAAATATAGACTAGGTTTAAACACTGTCTAAATATTACCCGACCAATTTAAAATGTTGACACATCAGACATGTCTCGGGAATAATGACACAAATTACGTATAGCGGCGCGGCGCGCTAGACAGAAAGTCCACTCGGAACATAAGCGTCATTTCGTTAACGCACATTTGACATTGCGTTTACTCGCCATCTCGGCCGATTCCGGCCGAACTTCAGCGGGCTGTCACTCACGACACGACAGTTTACTAAGCTTGTCACACTCCGCGAAGCTCAGTTTGGACGATATTTATTGAAGGCGCGTGGTAAAAAACGTGTAAAAAAATTGCGTAACATGGACGAATGAGACAGAAATACAATTTCTCAAATAATATCAGGCTGAACCTATTTTATGGATCTTCTATATCGATGAAGGTTGCGAACTTTTTGCGAAACCACGGCGAATTAGTTGCGAGTGTAGAGTTTTGGTTATGTTGGCGGAAACTTCGCGCCGCGAATATTGCTCTGTCTTCCCATTTAGGCCTGTACGTATGATAAGATGAATGTATAAACTAATCGATGTGTCAGTATAATAAAACACACTTATTTATTTCAAACATTCAGAATAGCATCCCTAGGTAGTAAGCCAAATTTTGGCTGTTGTTTTCGAGAACGGTGGGAGTGGCCCTTCTGTATTTTTTCTATTTTGTGATAATGACGTAGGTACAATTAAAATTGGTTGGCTAATCTTTTAGACAGTGTTTAAAACTAGTCTTTTTTTTGTAATAAGGCCAAGATTTGTAATTGTAAAAAAGTTAATTAATAAGCTGCTAAATTTTTGGTTTCAAATATTCGCTTACAGTGTAAAAAATTACAAAGAATTAACCAAGCATGCAAGACTTTTTTGAATTTATATAATGGTAAAAAGTTTTTACGTAGTATTATTCTTTCTCTATGGTAATAGGTTCCCATTGGGTGCGGAACCCTAAAAATCGATCCAGCTTTTCAACTCGGCAACAAAATAACACGGGTTTGTTTTTTATAAATAGAAGTTAAACAGACTGTGAACTTTCGTTTAAAAACAACACTCGACGTCTGACCTTATCAACAGGTTATTTGTCTAGCTAGTAGCTAGACGCACTTTTGTGCTTCAGTGGGCTATTTCTATTTTAAGTTATAATAGCCGTGATAAAAATAAATCTTCTATGTAGAAAAGTACTTGTGAAATACAGCAAAAACGTGCGCGTGAAGCACTACTAGCAAAAACTTTTAATTCAAATGAAAACTTGTTTTAAAATTGCGAATTCACCGAAACGTGTTCTATGAATATACTTGGTTTAAAAAACAAATAAAAAAACAAACATTGCTGATCTGGGGAAAGTAGCGAAAGCACTTGTGTTACAGAAAGAAACAACGACTGTACCACCACACCCAGACCCGAGACAATATAGAAAAGTTCGTTTTCTACATTGACCCGACCGGGAATCGAACCCGGAACCTCAGAGATGGCGACGCCGAGTTCGGCGTACTCGCCTCTCGGCTACGGAGGTTAGATGGAACCAATATGATCAGAATTGATATTTTCATTGACGTTATTTTACACTATTTGTCGCCTAGTTATGGTTGTTTCATCATAAGATACTATTGCCAAAGTCGTAGGCTTACAAAAAAAAAAAAACCGGCCAAGTGCGAGTCGGGCTTGCGCACGAAGAGTTCCGCAAAATTATCTATAAAAACGAGCAAAAAAAAATCACGTTTGTTGTATGGGAGCCCCCTTAAATATTTATTTTATTCTGGTTTTTAGTATTTGTTGTTATAGCGGCAACAGAAATACATCATCTGTGAAAATTTCAACTGTCTAGCTACCACGTTTCATGAGATGCCTGGTGACAGACGGACAGACAGGCAGACAGACGGACGGCGGAGCCTCAGTAATAGGGTCCCGTTTCACCCTCTGGGTACGGAACCCTAAAATGAGTTCTCTATGAAACTATGAAACAAACTTTATGAAAATAAGGTGATTAAAAAAAAAATACTATAATTGGTGATACTCAAAACTGATGAAACTTTTCTATGGACATGTTAGGCTTGTTCGATGCGTCTTAGGCACATCTACCTCCGGTGTCACTGTGACGTGCTAATTTTGGGACACCCTGTATATAAGGTCCGATTTTATTAGTGTACACCCTGTTAACCTGTGACTATATAGGTGAAAAGCAATCGTACAAACCAATTTTCAAATGTGTACCATAAAAACTAAAATAGTTTTAAATCAAAATCAACAACATTGACTTCATATTGCATAAACTTGCCATATCTTTGGTACGTTTAACCATCTGATTATCCGTCTTATTCCTTCCCCTTTTACAGAGCGAGAAAGATTTGAAGATAGGACGAGTTTATGCAATGTGAAGTCGATGTTGTTATTTTGTATTTTTATTTTTAACTTTTTTAGTTTTTATGGTAGACATTTGAAAGTTCGTTTTTACGATTGCTATTCACCTACAGGGTGTAAAAAAAGGCTTAACGAAGCCTTAAACCACGAATTCTATACATAAAACCAAGTAGAATGCAAAAAAAATAATTGCTAGGAAATGACTTTTATTTTTGGGTATCAAAAAAATATAACTTATTTCTAACCCGCAATGTATAGCGCGCACGCCACAGAAGAAAGAAGTACTGAACATTTTTATCATGTTTATTTGTAAAAAAAGTTTAGCATTATCAAACAGAAATTAATTTTGTAAAAAACTTTGAAAAAAAATTGTTACTTTGACTGTCAATAACTCGGTAACCCGTCATTTCCCAGGTATAGTGTAAAAGAAAAAAATGATCGTAATAATACGTAGTATATGTGGTATTCGGCTTCGTTAAGCCTTTTTTTACACCCGATATATAGTCACATTTTAACAGGATGTACACTAATAAAATCGGACCTTATAAAGTCAAGCTCTAACTTCGCCCGGGCACATACCCTTAGTGAGTTCGCTCAGTTTGCCGTCCCGGCAAGGCATTTTTGTGAACATGTCTACAGCTTCCTCATTACTCTAAAACGAATTTTAAGCCTGCCATAGTTTAACGCATGATGAGAGCCATCGAAACGTTCCAGTCATATAATTGCAGCAATCAGATCTTCGTTACTATGAGGTGTTTTTTGTGTGTCAGCCGACGAAACGTGTCTCCAGCTGACACATGCCGTTTAGGCAAACCAGTAAGGTTAGGGTTTCAGAATATAGTTAGAAATTTAACTAATAATGACAGCAATGATAGCCAAAAAAACTAGCCATCACACTGAAATACTGTTGAAACTACGATCGTAAAACTATGTGCGAGCTGGAGACCCATGTCTCTGGCTTGCACAGCTGTATCTTCGTAATTACTCAAGATACGATTATAATTTATACCTCAAAATTCGCGGTCGAATTGCAGCATTCGACTCCAAATATATCAAAACTAAATCTTGAATAGTTTAAGAGCTACGAACCGATAAGTATGTGTAAGCTGGAGACCCATGTCTCCAGCTTACACATGGTGAATTAGAGTAACTGTATAAGTTAGAGTTTCATTTTAAACATGAAATGATTCGTTGTAATAGCAGCACAAACGATGCTTAATTTCAAATCTCTGGGCCTCTTGGTCTCATAATTATAAGCCAAAACCTGTTTTCCCGCCAAAAAATTCAAAAAAATGGCTCGGAAGCGGGCAAAGCGCGACGTTGCCGTTCCGTGCGCTACACTATTGTAGTCGAGTTTGAACTCAAGAGCTAGTATTATTTGGAGTCATTTTAATTTGCGCTCTCGATCATTTTTATTTCTATACTAAGAATGATAGACAAGGAGCCTTAAACATAAGGACAAAATAGTTCCTCCATAAGTTTTAATATTTTTGATGAATGATGAATTTTGATGGTAGTGATTTCACACGCGGATGATTTTATATTTTTCATTTTTTGATGAGAATGTAATTTGTTTTTTCACATTTCGCTAATTTACATTAAAAATATCATTCCAATAAGCAAACTAATCTATTCTATTTAAATGAAACTACTTTTACGGATTATTTCGCGATTTATTAACATTTTATTTAACCTGACGTTTCGAACACTTTACAGCGTTCGTGGTCACAGGTAGACTAAGGTGTTATTCGTCTTTACAATATTTTGAAAAAATATAAACTACCGTCACTCAGTTAATATTAATTTGTGTTCCTATCTACGCAAAAAGAGCTAACTGTATCTAGAGGTCTTGCAGTGCGGGGCCTAGCATGGGATTTCATTAAAACAGGATCCCATGCTGGTGGTATTTTCCAACCATCTTCTCTGTTGAAACGTCAGGTTAAATAAAATGTTAATAAATCGCGAAATAATCCGTAAAAGTAGTTTCATTTAAATGTATCGTGTTCGCGTAAATAAAAGACAACAGTATAATCTATTCTATTGATTTATTTACTATTTCAATGATTTTAAACAAAGTAAGTAATGGTTCAAATTAATATCTATGTTCGATCTCATGTTTTTTAACGGTATACGATAACCTTACATCCGCTCGTTATTTACACAGAAAAGCCATTTTGTCATCGGCTCGGACCGGGCCGACGATAGAAATAAAGTAAATTAAAATATTCTTACGTTCCAAATTGCGCTAAAAGCACTGTCAGCGTAAAACCGACCAAATATAATAGTCACAATTAATATTACACAAAATAGGGTTTCTTTACCCACCTGTTGCATTTATATGGATTCGTGCTAATAGTGCTTTAGCGCAATTCGAAACAAAGGGTTATTATAGCGTGACTTCCGTTTGATACTGTGTATATGGTAGACTCTGACTTATCTGTGGTATCTATCAGGATTAGCGTTGGGACTCCACCCGGGTATATTCCCAAAAATGGGACAATATTCGGGAACATTCCTAATGAACCGGAAATAAACGGGTGGATTCGATTGTTGATATGAAATTATTTAACTCAAAATAATGTTAAAGCTTAGGTTCTAAGCATTTTTGTTGTTATTTATTTACACATACAATAAAAAACAGTACCTTATAATCCATGAATTGATTCTTTAATCACAATAGGCAAATTATAAAACGTGTTTATTTTTCCAATCGATATTTATCATCTGTAGTTTTCTATTTACAAATTAAAAGGTTTGCAAGTTACTAATTTAATAGGACAATCGATGGCTGAGCGACCCCATGTGAGAATGGCTGGTTTAGTTATCCATAGTGGCGTAGGTAGTAACTGAATTCACAGCATCATGCGGAGCGGAGCGGAGGGCATGCAGACCAAAAGTTAAGTTCTACCGGCAAGTTTACCTACATCGTGTGATTACGTGCCAACAATTTACCAATAGAAATAGGTATAAGTGTACCTGTTAAAATCTCTCCTATTTATTATTATTGTCTAGGTTTTCAGTGCGAATAAATTGATGAATATAGAAATTCTTAACATTTATTAAAAACTATCTTGATTTATAAATTAAAAACATAAATAATATGTAATAACCTTACACATTATAACTTCTCTGTATTATAAGTACTTACTTAATATCATCTTAAAAATCACTCTAACTCGGGACTATCTATAGACTTAATAAAATATTTACGTCGTTTTATTTCCAAGTTCTCTCTAATAATTCTGACTGCTGTGTCATCTCACATTCGGAAAAAGGTTCAAGTCATATCTTTGTAATAGAGTCCTAAAAATGGTGGCAAGTCTTATAATTACATAGACTTTTCGTCACTAGCTCCTAGTCTATCATTCTTAGTATTAGAAATAAAAAAGATCGAGAGCGCAAATTAAAATGACTCCAAATAATACTAGCTCTTGAGTTCAAACTCGACTGCAATAGTTTACCGCACGGAACGGCAACGTCGCGCTTTGCCCGCTTCCGAGCCATAATTTTGAATTTTTTGGCGGGAAAACAGGTTTTGGCTTATAATTATGAAACCAAGAGGCTCAGAGATTTGAAATTAAGCATCGTTTGTGCTGCTATTACAACGAATCATTTCATGTTTAAAATGAAACTCTAACTTATACAGTTACTCTAATTCACCATGTGTAAGCTGGAGACATGGGTCTCCAGCTTACACATACTTATCGGTTCGTAGCTCTTAAACTATTCAAGATTTAGTTTTGATATATTTGGAGTCGAATGCTGCAATTCGACCGCGAATTTTGAGGTATAAATTATAATCGTATCTTGAGTAATTACGAAGATACAGATGTGCAAGCCAGAGACATGGGTCTCCAGCTCGCACATAGTTTTACGATCGTAGTTTCAACAGTATTTCAGTGTGATGGCTAGTATTTTTGGCTATCATTGCTGTCATTATTAGTTAAATTTCTAACTTTATTCTGAAACCCTAACCTTACTGGTTTGCCTAAACGGCATGTGTCAGCTGGAGACACGTTTCGTCGGCTGACACACAAAAAACACCTTATAGTAACGAAGATCCGATTGCTGCAATTATATGACTGGAACGTTTCGATGGCTCTCATTATGCGTTAAACTATGGCAGGCTTAGAATTCGATTTAGAGTAATGAGGAAGCTGTAGACATGTTCACGGCATTTTTGGTGACAAGTAGTAATGTTTTTTAATATTATAGCACTTAATATTATAACACATAATTGCAATGATAGTGGCCTTAGCAAGCCGCGCGGTATGCTTAGAAATACCGAATTATTAATTTCAACCTTAGTTTTACATATTATGGTTACATTACTTTAATATACAGGCTGTACAAAAGAATGCGACACTCTTTAAAACCACGTGACCAGCTGATCATATACAACAAATTTTCCTATGGGAGCAACATCGAAATCGTGTTTTTTTTAAATGCTCCATACATTATCATCGAGGCATGCGAGTAAGTTTGTATAAAGAAGCTGATTTCATTTTATCGATTTCGATGTTGCTCCCATAGAAAAAGTTGTATATGACCAGCTGATCACGTGGTTTTAAAGAGTGTCATGTTCTTTTGTACACCCTGTATAATAAATACTTCACTTATATTGATTTATTTGTCTCCAACGCAATTTAGGAGGTGTCCTTGAAAGCTTAGTAAATATTGGTAACCTGATTTTTTCTTTTCTCATTAATTCAATCATCATCATAATCAGCCCACACTAGTCCACTGCTGGACATAGGCCTCTCGAATTGCACGCCACTCTGCACGATCCACGGCTACTCTCATCCAGCTCCTGCCAGCAACCTTGCGAAGATCGTCACTCCATCTAGTCTGAGGGCGTCCCACACTACGCTCAGTTAAAAGTCGCTAGTTTAAAGTCGCTCAGCGAGCTATGGAAAGGGCTATGCTCAGCGAGCTATGGAAAGGGCTATGCTCAGTGTTTCTCTGAGGGATCGGATCCGAAATGAGGTAATCCGACAGAAAACTAAAGTCATCGACATAGCCCATCGAATAAGCAAGCTGAAGTGGCAGTGGGCCGGCCATATTTGTCGCAGAACCGATAACCGCTGGGGTAAACGAAAACGAGTTCTTGAGTGGAGACCGCGTGTCGGCAAGCGTAGTGTGGGACGCCCTCAGACTAGATTAATTCAATATGTAAAAACAATGTTTGGTCACTAAGGTTTGCTTGTACCAAAGTACCTACTTATTGTTCTAATATTATTATCCTATCAAGCTTCAATTACCCACCGGTGGCCGCGTAACAATAAAATTTTCATTGTGTCTCTTTGCCGTGGTCTTTACGAGGATAATGGTATTGGTTGCGTAATTATATAAGACTTTTGTATATTAACTAGCAGCCCGTCCCGGCTTCGCACGGGGTAGACAATTATCGCTAATAGTTTCGGCAGCGCATTCGACGAAAGACATTTTAAGACTCATTTCTCTACACCTTCGCTTACATTGTTCAAATTTTACCAAGGATCCCTAATTTTTTTCAAAATGAAATGTAGCCTATGTCAAATTGGAAGAATGTAGCATTCTATTGGTGAAAGAATTTTTTAAATCGGCCCAGTACTTTTTGAGCCTATTCATTACAAACATACAAAAATAGGTACAAATCTTTCCTCTGTATAATATTAGTATAGATGTAGTAGATTATGCATTATTTCGCAATTGTTCGTTATCCCGAACGAAAATAAAATAATAAAATTACTATTCGTCACCTAAAAATCCCTTGCCGTGCCGTCCCGATAATGGGCTTCGTTCCAGCTCTACCCGATTAAAAATACCTAACAAAAAATCCCAACTATACCCGATATGATAAAAAGTACAGTCAAAATGAAAAACATTTAAACGATATAAAAATTCGCTTTAAAAATCAACATTTCTTATCACAAATTCAATAATCAACATTTAAAATAATATAATAAATATAATATTTTTTCTCAAAACACTAAACTTACAAAGAGAAATTGTAAAAAATTACTTTACATGCAAAATCACAGATTGTGTTAGGAACATAGTTTATTATAGTAGTAATGGGTCGCCAGCGCTTGCATCCTTGCAACAATAATTCTTTTGTTTGAACAGCGTCGTAACTTCGTCATCTCAATCATAATATCGTGATAGAATATTTTTTTCCGTTACTATTTTTTTTTTTACATTTTTTCGTTTCGATTGTACTCCTTCTTTTTTCTATATGCAAGAATGGAATCGGGTAGAGTAGAGATTTTTTGTTAGGTATTTTATAATCGGGTAGAGATGGGATCGGGTAGAGTTGGGACGAAGCTCGATAATGGGAGTAGTCCCTTCATAAATAACGTCAGACGAATTTCATAACATATTCAGATATAATTTTGTTATAATAATTGGTAGAGCAATAAATAAATTGGGACGAGTAAAAGAGCTTAGTTTAAGTCTACTTGCATAAATAAATTGGTTTTATTAGTTTTAAACAAAAGAGATAGGTTTTTGTAACAGTGTTTCATTTGATGTAAACCACATGAGTGCAATAAATATATTGAATTTGAATTTGAATTGAATTTGAATTTGATGTGTCTTCTGATGTTGTTTAAAAGTTATACTTCCTTAAACAAATTTAAATTAAACGACAAAATATTGTCATTTTGGTTAGAATGTAAGCTAATGCTTTTGTAGAAAACGAACTTTTCTATAGTGGCTCGGGTCTGGGTGTTGTGGTACCGTCGTTGTTTCTGATTTCTATAACAGCTCAGCTACTTACCTTAGGATCAGAGCAATGTATGTTATTGTAAATTTTTGTTTTTAGCAATTCCATGCAAGGTTTAATTGAAGATAAATAACACTTGAAAAAAATAGATTTTTTTAATTATGTTAATAATTAAATGATTAAATGTATGTTATGTTGTCCAATATTTATTTATTTATGCTTAAATACAAAAAAAAACTAGCTAAAAGCTACAATTAACTTGATACAAAAAGGTTTCACCGGCCCTTTTCTATTCTCAGTTCGCTCTCCACGTGTACAACCGTCTGATGACGGTAGGCGAGAAATACGGCATCAGTCACGTGGGGTATTACGCGTCGCGCGCGCTGCGTGTAGAAAAGTTTTTCGCGTTTTGGGGCCAAGACCTCGATACAATGACAACGCCGCTCGAGTGCGGGCGTACTTGGCGCGTCAAGTTCAATGTGAGTATACATCTCATTTTGTTTGTCACCAATATGGCTAATGTTATTTGCATGCTAGTAAGTTAGCGAAACATGTTTGAACATAATATTTCAATGTAACACCTTATAACATGTACCGTGTTTCATGTAAATAAATGAATTAAAATTTGAATTTAAGAGAAGTCGATTCGGTTAAATTAGGGAAAAAGAACTTAATGTCGTATCTTGTGTAAGAGTCGTGGCCAGATCATAGAATTGATCTCTTTATGAAAGAGCTAGCCGCTCTTTATAACGTCAAACGCTCAGTATTCATACCTCACGAAGTGGCCAGCGGGTACTGTGCCGCATCATAAAATAAAACCATTTTTGAAGAGAAAGAGAAGGATTTAATTTAAAGATCTGGCCACGATGTATCTGTCGTGGCCCGATCTTAGAATTAATCACTTCATGATTTGGCCACCCATTTCCTAAAATGGTCGTTTTCATGATGCGGCATATTACCCGCTGGCCAAATCATGATGTCGATAGGCCAGATCAATGAATTAGTCAGCGTTTGACGATATAACCGACTACTTCGTGAAATGGCCAAACGTTGGTGGTCATATCGTTAAACAGTTATATTATCCACCGGTAGAGGCGCTGATGTCGCTTTGTTATTGTGGTACAACATGGCAGCGGACAATTATTATTCTGTTCTTGTGAATTGTTAAAGTGAAGAATAAGATTAAATTAAAGTGAATTATCCTTTAGACATCAAGCTACGTGATTTTTTATTAAAGTCACTCGAAAAATAGGCGCAAAGTCAAAAAATCGTGGAGGATTTGACACGTAATTTTTGAGGTTAGTTAGGTTATTTAAATCTTTTTATTTAGGTATTAGTTTTCTTTCCAAATAAAGAATATTTATGATGTTTTATTTATCTATTGCCCAAAAGTAATATTAAACAAATAGCATTAATTGTAAACGTATTTATACCTTTTTTAATGATATGGCCAAACGTTGATTGACATATCATCAAACGTTGACATTTAAACGATATGGCCAGTTTTGTTTGGCCGTGTTATAAAATACGACCATTTTAAGAAATGACCGGCCACAACATGAAATGTTTAATTTTAAGATCGGGCTACGACATATACATTACACATCGACACCCACACTGAAATATTAGATAATATATTCTGTGGTCTTTGGTAGAGTATCATAATTGCACAGTCGTAGTGAGCTACATTGAAATCATAAAAAAACTTCCTATCTATACAAGAAATATTAACTATTCTCCAATAATATTAACGAACATTCGCGTTATATTTCATTATATTTCTGTAATGTTGACCTTATTGAATATACAATTCTAATATGGCTGTATAGAAGTTAATTCCATTGCCATACACTTCTCCTTAAAAGTTTAGTAGAATTGTATCTTCTCGTTTTCTTGTTCGCGTTATTAAAGTGTGCTTCAAGTAATAAATTGATTTTATATAAAGAAATTCTCAGTATTTTTTTAAGAAGAAGCCCTTAACCTTAACTAATCTAATTCAATTACCGACGACGACGACGACCTCCGTGGCTGAGAGGCGAGCACGCCGGACTTTGAATGGCGCCGCCATCTCTGAGGTTCCAGGTTCGATCCCCGGTCGGGTCAATGTAGAAAACGAACTTTTCTATATTGTCTCGGGTCTGGGTGTTGTGGTACCGTCGTTGTTTCTGATTTCTATAACACAAGTGCTTTAGCTACTTACCTTAGGATCAGAGCAATGTATGTGATGTTGTCCAATATTTATTTATTTATTTATTATTTAATTCTGAACTATGCCTACAGAAAGATATACCGTTCATCGGACGCGACGCTCTATTCAAGCAACGCTCGGAAGGCGTCCGACAGCAGTACGTGCAGTTGCTTCTCACTGACCACGACCATGAACTCGATCTGTGGTCGTGGGGTGGCGAGCCCATCTATCGGGATGGCAACTACTGCGGCCAGACCACGACCACCAGCTACGGGTTTACATTCAAGAAGCAGGTAAGTGGCCATGAACTCGATCTGTGGTCGTGAGCAGCGAGCCCTCTACCGCGATGGCAACTATTGCGGCCAGACCACGACCACCAGCTACGGGTTCACGTTCAAGAAGCAGGTAAGCGGCCACGACCACGACCATGAACTCGATCTGTGGTCATGAGCGGCAAGACTACCAGATACGGGTTCACGTTCAAGAAGCAGGTAAGCGGCCACGACCACGACCATGAACTCGATCTGTGGTCATGAGCGGCAAGACTACCAGATACGGGTTCACGTTCAAGAAGCAGGTAAGCGGCCACGACCACGACCATGAACTCGATCTGTGGTCATGAGCGGCAAGACTACCAAATACGGATTCACGTATGAGAAGCAGGTAAGTGGCCACGACCACGACCATGAGCTTGAACTTTGGTCGTAAACAGCGAGCCCTCTACCGCGACGGGAACTACTGCGGCCAGACCACGACCACCAGCTACGGGTTTACGTTTAAGAAGCAGGTAAGCGGCCACGACCACGACCATGAACTCGATCTGTGGTCGTGAGCGGCTAGCCCTCTACCGCGACGGAACCACTGCAGGCAGACCACGACCACCAGCTACGGGTTAACGTTTAAGAAGGAGGTAAGCGGCCGCGACCACGACCATGAACTTTCTTTTACTGTAAACTATTTTTTTTTTACCTATTCACGCATTAACCAGCACGCATTTACACTAAGTACAATGGAGGAAGTCTGATATAACGCATAAACATACATAATTAACAGTCATGACTTAGGACTATCTATATCTATAGTCTATCAAATTCTCATTGAATACACTATTGTCGACTGTCGTTTAAAAATCTTCTAATTTGTAATACCCTTTTTTTAATGAGGACTTTTAATGTGGTTTTTGAACTTATGAAAAGGTAGCTCAACAAGAGTTTTTTTTGGTATTTTATTGAATTTTTTTTATACCTTACCCTATAAATGAATTTCCAACATTTTTTTAAAAATCTCTTAATAGTTTCAGTCTTACGTTAAGTTTTAACTCTGCAGGTGTGCCTAGGCTTCGTCCAAAACATCGACGAGGCCGGCGTGGCGCAGAAAGTCACGAACGACTACGTGCTCGGCGGACATTACGAGATCGACATAGCTGGCATAAGGTTTGAACCGTTATTTAGGACTCCTCCCCTTTTCAATTACAATTTTGGGCCGATTTTCAGGGTTCCGTGCCCAAAGGGTAAATCCTGTAGCACTAGACGGGGAGCAGCGTCTGCGTGCGAAATAATAAAAAAACACTCGCCAACCCGCCTGCCAAGCGTGGCGAGTGGCTAAAACCCCCCGATGACAGAAGTCACTGGGGGAGGCCTATGTTCAGCAGTGGACGTCCTGTGGCTGAAACGTGCCCAAAGGGTAAAACGGGACCCTATTACTGAGACTCCGCTGTCCGTCTTGTCACCAGGCTGTATCTCATGAACCGTGATAGTTAGACAGTTGAAATTTTCACAGATTTCTATTGCCGCTATAACAACAAACACTAAAAACCAGAATAGAATCAATATTTATCTTATATATAAAATTCTCGTGTCACAATGTTCGTTCCCGTTCTCCTCCGAAACGGCTTGACCGATTCTCATGAAATTTTATGAGCATATTGAGTAGGTCTAAGAATCGGCTAACATTTATTTTTCATACCCCTTAGTGATAAGGGTTGTCCACCCTTAACAGAAATTACTTAAAAATTATTTATATGGCAAAACAACGTTTGCCGGGTCAGCTAGTATTATATATAGGGGGCTCCCATACAACAAAAGTGATTTTTTTGCTCGTTTTTATTAATAATGGCGCGGAACCCTTCGTACGCGAGTCCGACTCGCGCTTGGCCGGTTTATTCAATTCTTTCTTCTTTCTAAAGGGATTCGATGACTTTAAAAAAGTATGAAAGGGCTTCATTAGCACAAGCTTCAGATTTTTTAATATTTTTAAAATGTATATTACTTTTACATTTATGAAGTAGAATGGAAACCGCGGTGGTCAGTCCGACACGCACTTGTCCAGTTTTTTTTTTAAATAAATAAATATTGGACATCATTAATATCATCGTCTCCACAGATATGCAGCCAAAGTGAATCTGCACTCCCCCAACTTGCCTACGAAGTACCCCGACAAGGAGCGTGACGTTTATCAAGCCACGAGGAAGCTGTCCGAGCCGCAGTACCTGGGCCGCCATTACCAACCCTAACCGCCTAGTGTTGTCGCTCGATACTCGATAGCCCACTATCGATGGTGTCGAAAAAACCCGAACTACCGATAAGCGTAATAATATCGATTGTTAAATTCGGTATGTAAAGTGTTTTTAAGGGTATTTTTATATATATTTTTAAGAAAAAATAAATAAATCTGAATAAAAACAATTATGCACTAGTTAATTTATAATATATTTTTTTAATTTTTCGTCTTGATGACGTAGTTTGTAAGCCTGTACAAAGTGATTACTTGATCACTGAACCATAGTGAAAGAATAATACTACGACTGAACGTATCTTCACTCACACATTTACATTTGACATTTGCTTTCATTCATATCTGTGTTATTTGTCATGCACAGACACGGGACACACACCCGCGCAAACTCTGTGACGTCACACGTTAGCTTCTCCGTGATTAGTGGTCGTATGAAATTCATTTTTTTTTTATTTGCATAAAAATAAACATGTAGTTTTATTTATGTAAATACGAAAATATAGTTTATAAGCGTAACATCTCGAAATGGTTTTGGAATTAGTATTAGGGTATATTTTTCTTTACATACCGAATTACGGCAATAGTATTGAATAAACATATAGTATCTAGAATAGTTTGTTACGGGATTGCTACATACCACGGAGTTACTCCGTGATCGTGGCGCTTGCAACAGTGCCGAAATATCGGGAACTCAAAAATAAGGTACATGGTAGCAATCCCGTAACAAACTATTCTAATGTTAGTGACCATGAAAGTTTAAAACAATATATATAGTATCTATTTTATCGATGGTTTTGTACTATCGATAGTTTAATATTATTGAAGAGCAATATCGTTAGTATTAGATTGTTTCAATACTATTTAAGGTCCCCAATGGACCTGCTATACAATTTATTCAAAGGCGGTCATTTCCATTCAATTTAGGTGCACAGTATTTTGAGTGATAATCCGTGGATTTAGGGTGTTTGTCCACTGCATCCGACACCAAGAAAAATGATAACTACATCGTAAGATATGTCGCACTCTGATAACGGTTAAGTTGGAACGGTATTAATAAATGTATCGCTATTTCAACGGTGCCATTTCGTTTGACGGTCGAAGTGGACAAACCATCTTCTACTGATTAGGGGTTCCAGATTTTTATCATCCATTTAACCCTTTCCGTGCCAGATACGAGACTCGTAGTGCGGGTCTTTGCATAGCGTGCCGACTTCGAATATATTCGTAGATTTTGTTGGGCCTGCTATACAAAAAAATATTTATGGGCACTACAGGTAAGGTCGGATTTTGAACGTTTGGCATTAGCAAAGAAAACACATGAAAAAATCAAAGATCAGCGGGTCTAAAACGGGCGCATTGGATGTTTCATTTTTAATCTGATTCATTTAGTGAAATGTAGCGGAAATGATTTGCAAACCCTAAAACGGCCACATTAATAAATGAATCATATGCAATTCATTTCATCAAATGACACGTCCAATCTTACTTTACGGTTTTTGTGAAAATGAATGTTTTAACAAAATGTTTCAAAATACTCAAGTTTTGTGTGTTCTACAAATATCAATACGAAATAATAATAAAAATAACATTAAAATGGTGGTTCACCAATTTGACATTTAATATGAATTACTCTTTTCATAATAAGTGGACCATATTACGAATTTCTATACAAAACTGTCAAATTAGATGAACTGCAAATATGAAATGTTCGAGGTTCATTTTATGATTCATCAAATAACATTTCATTTTAAGATTTGCTAAATGAAACATATTATGAACGGAATATGAAACATCCAATGCGGCCGTTTTAGACCCGCAGACTTCTAATGGAAAAAAAATATGACATGACAAACATAAGGTACTCAGTAGTAGCACACACAAACAAAGGAAGACATAATTCCGTCTTTCTGCAATAGGAATACATAATTTAGCTGTGATAAGCTTTAAAACAAACAACTTCACATAATGCCAGAGTTTTTGGTCATAATAATAGTCGTAGTGTAGTCGGCATAGTCTAAGGATTTATGTTCTACTATGCCAGGTAAGATTTATCTCGTAGCTGATTATATGTATGACGGCATACAGCAAAAAAATATAAAAATATTCTGGCGCTGAAAGGGTTAATATATGTTTAGGACCCGATAAATTATTAAATGTTTGAGTTACAACTCTATACAGATGTCAATTGTATTCATATTGATTTTTTCACTTGCTTCCGTTTAATAATTCATAAAAATATATTATAAGTAGGTATGCCTTTCCCATACTCTAATATGTTTTTTGCTCATTTGCTCTTCCGTTAAAATTGTGACGCTTTTAATGCATTAAATGCGTGCTTTTGCCAAAATATTCTCAAAATTAAGACTGAATAAATAAATATTCTATCAATAACTTTTATCATATTAATTTTAAAGATATCAAAGTTTATTATTATTATCATTATGATAATTATGTCAAGCCAATGCAAATATATGAGACAATAACTGCATATTATGTACACATAGTTCTTGTTTACAAGACACGTTAAGCGATAATCTAGCCTATTATATTCGTATATATTGCTTAAGCCTTGTTTTAATTCTGTATAGTTTGACGTAAAAACAATTATTTATTTATTAGCTTTCAACATAAGGCCTCCCTCGGGACTACGTACAAAGTTTTTTGTCCCACGAATTACTCGACTACCTCGACAACTTCAAGTAGTCTTGGTTTGTATTTGTAAGCTATCATGGCATGGTTAAAATAAACTAACTCTTAAATAAAAATTAAAGTAGGTATGTACTGTATGTACAGTCAACAGCACGTCGACCTACCCCAAAAGTCAAAAATTCTCCAATAGATTTTCAACTTTAAGCCTGACATATAGAGATCATTTTCGAATAAGAAAATTTGACATTTTGTGGTAGGTCGACGAGCTGTTGTCCGTACATTACCTACTGGCTTCGTTTGTCTATATTGTTGTTAAAAAAATTTAGTTGTATAAAATGTTCGGCAAGCCAAGAAAACCGGAATTTCATTTGTTTTGGTTTTGTACTGAAAAGAAATCGCAACAGCCACCGAGCAGCTATCAAACTTATCCGTCCATAGGCAAATATGCAATATTTGCATCAAACACTGATGCCGGGCCTTCACCTGCTTGACGCCTAACGTAAACGGCATGATTAGCGTTCCTTAAATTGTGCACTAAACTATGCGATAAATGTCTAGCGGCTGAGTCAGCGTGTGATCTGTCTGATACTAGTCTTAAACTAAAGCACTCGTCAAGACAATCATACGAGCCCCAACTTGATGGGGGTGTGTCGTTTAATTACCAAGTTCCTATAGCTACCTTCTAGCTTAAAATAAATAAAAACTTCCAAGAACTCGATTACTTCTCTCATTTGTCCACTCCATCCTCTAACCCAGTGTTTCCCAACCTGTGGTCCCCGGACCCCAGGGGTCCGCCGACCTATCTCACGAGGGTCCGCTAACATAGAAAAAGGAATAGCAGAAGAGCTTATTTGTGCCTCTAAACGGTTTAATGGGTCTGCGGATTGTAGGTATTTGGCATAAGGCGTCCGCCCTTGAAAAAGGTTGAGAAACACTGCTCTAACCCAATAACTATGCACCATATCATTTATCCACAAAGTTTTTGAATGTGAACATGTTTTAACAAGTTCGTATACCGAATGACTAGTGCGCGTAGCTGGCTGGTGTAGCTACAACACACTAGAGGCTCACTTAATCCCTTTGATGTGTCGAAAGTTATACTTGGCGTCACGTAAAAAGAGCGGTGGCCAAAATAGGAACTAACTAACGTGTAGCGTTAAGCAACAAGTGTACTAGTATAAAAGTATTTATATTTTAGTATGTAATAAGAAAAAAATATAGGTACCCTTATTTAAAACATTAATAATGTCAATGAAGCGGTTAATATATTTTTTTATAAATATAAGTATAAATAAAACGATGTTCTTATTTAACGCCTCAACGCTCCAGAGGTCTATTAAATCTTTTGTTTATATTGCTATTCGCATTGCTCTGAAGCCACAACCTTACTAACTAATAATTCAAGTTTTAAAATATTATTGGGAATATGCTGACATATTCTTCATAATGTAGGCAAAAGCATTCTCGCACAAATTGTATGAATAAATAAAGTATTGCAAAATATTTCATAGATATTTTTATTATTTATGGAACTGTTTTTATATGTAGTTGTTTTTAAAGTAAAATGTTTGAGCCAATTATATATTATTGTGTTAGGTTTTAGTTTAACTGCTTCCATGTATCGTATATAACTTTTGATAAATAAATTGAGATTTATAACTGTTATCTTTGTTTTATTTGTCAGTCGCTTTAGCATAAACTTAAGAAATCATGTCGCGTATGCAAGGCTCAGCGCAAAAAAATATAAGCTATACATAGAAAAGAAAATGAGCAAACAAATAAAATCGCTAAAGCGATTTAGGATTTAGGATTATTTAAATGATCTTTTATCAAAACAGTAATGCATGCCGAACTGAAGTGGAAACCGATCCAATCGAATAAATAAAGTATAATCTAATTCCTATCTCACATTTTAATGCATTTGCATTAGTTCAGAAAATAGGTGTTCAAAATATTATTTTTTTATCAGCAACAGCTTTTGAAATTCTATTCATATAGACATAGGCTTCCCCCATAAATAAATTGAAAAAAAATCTAGAAACGTATTTGTGTTTGTACACAAATATTTGCTTAAGCTGATGTAAAACAAATACTATACTTGATTATGAGCTCGTTTTGTCAGTGCAAAATATAAAAAAAAGAAAAGGAAATCTAAACTTAAAAAAATTGTGTATCACTCACAATACAGTCAATAAAAATATAAGAAAAAAATATGGGATAAAATGGGTTACAATCGGTTTGAATTAGTTTTGTATATTTTTAATATCTTATAAATTAGTGTACATCAAAAATGTCTTTATAGTCACATCTTAAATGTCTCCTTCTTCGATACTTCTAAGCTTACTTCTAATATGTATAGCATGAAATATTGTCAATCAAAAACATAGGATTAAATTAAATGAGATCATTAAAAATAAGGTAAAATTGATACATTCTTCCAAAAAATCAGGACATCAAATATACAAATCAATAAGTTAAACAAATTGAATTTATAACTAAAATCCCTCATCTGAGTTAGTGAAAGTTGCAGTATACATAATCATATTTTTTCTATGTACTAATCACCCTGATAAGTATATATTATTTATAAATTGTACCATGGTAATGTTTCTAAAATTCATATTGAATATTGATTTACGCCTGATCCTTTCTCTTCTATAGTGAGACACCTACAAAAATCAGTAAGATAGGCCATTTCATTTATTAAACTTGGCTTCATTTGATACATAGATAACTACATTTAAAATTGATTGAAAATTCTTACTTGTATTTTAAAACGATTGTATTATGAGTATTAAATACTACCGAAATAATAATTGTTCACATCAATATTTAATATTCCTATGATCCAATTTATATTACTTGATTTTTACTTTGAAAATTCAGTTTCCAAATCAGGAAATATACTAAACAGGTCAAATGTACGCGGTGGATATGGCCGTGGTTGTCGTAACTTTTCTTTGATCAGATCACAAGGTGATTTTGTTGAGAAATCAAAACGAACAACTTTTGAATGTAATTTATCCCTCAGGTATGGTGCGGCTACAGGTCTCAGTCTTGAGGTGAGTACTTTACCGAATGGTGAGCATTTGCCAGTCCTCACTTTTTGTTTCAGGATATAAGACATATCGGTTTTGCATGGCAGTAACGGTTCAGGAGTTTTGACTCTTTCTGGTTCAGTATCACAGTCAATAAACTTTGGTTCGAACAATGTCTCGAAAGAGCTGCTGCTGCTGAGAGTGTCTTCTTTCTTTGGTGGTGGATCTGGTTTTCTAAAATGCATAGATTCCTGCACTGCTTTGACTAAATCTATGACACAATCATCCCTGTCGTCATCCATATTCATTTTTCTCATGTCTTCTGCTAATTTTTCCCGCTCTTTAGCAAGTCTAGCTACTTCTTCTTCTTGCTGTTTTTTCTTTTCTTTAGCCTTGAGCATATTACTGACCTGTTTGGCGAGGACCTCTTGGATAGGGCTCTCAGTCAAGCTCAAAGTAGGTAAAGGAAGACGTTGTCCTGAAGCCAAAGAAAGACGTGTTTCAGACAGAGTCTCATTCGGCCCACCCATCAGACTTGGCAGTTGAAATCTCGGGAATCGATTATCAGCATCTTCAGACTTACTAGCCTGCATACTAGTCTTGGATAGGTGGCTGTCCACCAGCTCCATCAAAGACGAGAACGAGCTCGAGTCCGTCATCTTGCCAGCTTTAATATTGGTACTTTCTTGAGTCGTATTCGGCAACAAAGTCACTGCATGATCTTGTTAAAATTCAAGTGCAAATGGAGTAAATTCGCGTTCATTGTTTCGGAACAGAAAGAAATCACAAAGAAATTACGTGACGAAATATAATAAATTGTCAGTCAGGAGTCAAGCAAGACCACAGAACCACTGATCAAATAATACTTCTTTAGACATATATTAATCTGTGATACTACGTAGATAGACATTTCAACCACTGATCAAATAATACTACTATTTCAACATTTAACCATTGGTCAAATAAACTACATAGACATTTAACTTTTAAGCAAGACAAAGAAAAAGTATTTTAGTCTTTATATCTTTAGTCTATGCACAGAGTAAGATCTAAGGCTCGGTCTACAGCCGGAAACCGGACCGGGTTAACGCGGATTCAATCCATCGCCTAAGCAATAAGGTCGTTTTTTGAACGGATACTTGCGGATGCTTACGGATTCCGGCAGCGTATAGACCGAGCCTAATGATTATTTGCGTTTGCGTTGTTGGCAAAGTTATTGGTTACGTGCATTGATTAGGTAATCACTACCTTTAGTTGCATACATATCAAAGCCATGGATCTATCTTATCAAACTGGATCGAGTTGATTATTTGTCGTAAATTATACTACTCTGTCAAAAAAGTACCGGGAATAGATTAATAATACAAAAAATGTTAGTTATTCATCCAAATTTATTTATCACCTTCAAAGTATGCTCCTTCAGAAGCGATACACTTACGCCAACGAATAATCCAATCATCAAAACATTTTTTAAACGCTTTTTCCGGTATCGAGTTCAGTTCTCGCCGCGAATTCTCCTTTATGTCTTCTACCGAATGAACGGGTGCCACGAAGTGGTAATTTGAGTTTAGGAAAAAGAAAGAAGTCGGCTGGAGTCATATCTGGTGAATAAGGTGGCTGCTCGATGGTATTTGTTGAGTTTTTGGTCAAAAATTCGTTCACAATGATGGCCTTGTGGGAATTGTGGGAAGGCGCATTATCGTGGTGCAAAATCCAAGAATTTTCATTCCACAAATCTGGCCTTTTTCGTCTAATTTGCTCTCTTAAACGCCGCATAACGCTTCAATAATACTCTTTTTTTATCGTTTGTTCTTCTAGCAAGAATTCTAAGTGCACAAATCATCAAATCCCGAAACTTTTTTTTTGAAAGAATGTATATTTGTTTCATCATTTTAGCTACAAGACGTCCACTGCTGAACATAGGCCTCCCTCAGTGACTTCCAAATCCTCTAGTGGTCTGGCACTGATCTGGATCTGGTCTGGACTGGAATAGAGTTTTTGGAGTCAGACTTTGACCACGATTTGTACGGTTCCTTTGTGTTCTTGGAAAACCACTTTTACGTAGACCTTGGCGAGGATTGGTTGATTGGTATAATGTATAATGTAATATTGTTATGTATTATATAACGAATAAAAAATGGGCGCTCAAGTCTTAGTACGCGAACCCCGTTAATGAAGGTCCGCGAACGATATATTTTTGTTGATATTATGTTACGTTACGTGTAAGTCAAGGCCATTGACGCCGGAGTTCCTCAGGGCTCTGTGCTCTCTGCGACTCTTTTCCTGCTGCACATCAATGACCTGCTATCTTCAGGTATTGTTGGGTACGCAGATGACAGTACTGTCGCGGAGAAGTATCTGTCTAGTGCAGGAGCCGGTGGAGTTGAGGTCCAAAGACTGAGAGAGGCCATGGTTGAGCGTACGAGCCTGACGTTAAGTAACGTCTCCCAGTGGGGCGATGACAATCTCGTCAGCTTCAATGCCTCTAAAACGCAGGCGTGTCTTTTTTCCACAAAAAGGAGTCCTTTCACCCTTTCTCCTACTTTCCGAGGTACATCTGTTCCAGTGACCGGCACTCTACAACTTCTTGGCATGGAGTTGTCCTCTGACCTCAACTTTGGCACCACCATCGAGTCTAAGGCTCAAATTGCAGCTAGAAAGTTGGGCGTCCTGAATAAAGTCAAGCGGTACTTCACGCCTGGACAGCTTTTAACTCTTTACAAAGCCCAAGTCCGATCTTGCATGGAGTACTGCTGCCACCTTTGGGACGGCTCGGCGAAATACCAACTTGCTGCACTTGACTCGGTGGAACGCAGAGCCAAGAGAATAATAGGCGATAAAAAACTGGTGGCGTCCAAGCTGCACAGCCTGGCTCACCGCCGCAAGGTTGCTTGCCTATCGGTCTTCTATAGATTGTACTTCGGAGAGTGTGCTCATGAGCTGCATGAACTCATACCACCGTCACCTTTCTTCCATCGGACATCCAGACGCACGGCCGGCTACCATCCGTTCTTAGTTGATATACCCATAACCCGCACTAAGCGCTTCTCATCATCTTTTATAATGCGCACAGCTAAGGATTGGAATTCCCTGCCTGCGTCTGTATTTCCGAGTGCATATAACCTGACTCTCTTTAAGTCCAGAGTGAATAGGCATCTTCTGGGCAAGCTCGCTCTATCGTAGATCCCATCTATGCTCTAGAGCAAGATTGGGGTCAAGAGTAAGCCCATCTCAAATAAAAAAAAAAAAAAAAAAAAAAAGCGTTTCTGGGACCTTCGCGGTCGCGGCGCGTTCGTATGTGATTCGCGCATCAAGTGTTGAGCTGCCTTCTGCCTTAGTAAATTATATTTTATATTAAGGCTTGGTCTATAGTCTATACCCAGCCAGAAACCAGATCGGGTCAATGCGGATTCACAGGCCGGGTCAACGCGGATTCAATGCATCGCTTAAGCAATAAGGTCGGTTTTAAGGATTCTTGCAGATGTTTAGGAATTCCTGCAGCTTATAACGATACCGAGCCTAATTATTATCGCAGTGGTTCCTAAAAGTACTCGTACACGGTGCTCTAACGCGATGCGCAAAGCCGCGAAGTAAGAGTTTATTTGATCAGTAGCCGCTAAGCGAGGATCGCAAATTAATTTGACACTGATGACATTGACATCACAAGTGACATTTGGTCAGTTGTTGATCGGACACATAGTTGATTGTACGGAAATTAAGAATAATTCAACAAAAGAATTATTACCAAATTAATCGGACGTTTATTTGGGGGTTTAAGGCATTACAATTTTTTGCTGCTATGCAGCTGGGTATCCCAATTAGTATTTTTGACGGCCTGCCCTCGCTATGCCGAGTGCCAAGTATCAACAGCTGTCGCTAAAAGGTGACACAGAAGAGGACGTGTTTACGACTAAACCGAAAGGAAAATGGTCCGATATATGTGTTCAAAAGAGCCTCCTATCGCTGGGGCTCATCCTAATATACTTTTCCCTGTCTATCGGCTTGACTTTCTATCAGAGATGGCTGCTAAAGGTATGTACGTCTTTGCCAATGTGTTTTTATTATTTAAGTCTGAAATTGATTGATAAAACATGTAGAGCTCATACGCTTAGCACAAGACGATAGTGTTTTTTTAATTGCCCACGCGATTGGTCCTTACATTCTTCCATAGGACTAATAAATACATATGACTCAATGAATATATTAACTCATTGTTTGTTATATTTTAATCTTATAAAAAAAAAAATAGGGGTATCCAGTAGTTGTTTGCTCTTTGCTACAAACTATAAAACAGTTAGGCCGCAACGCTAAGATAGACTACACCACATTACATTAAAAAATCATTTTTTCATCTCATTCATTGACCAACTGAAATAAAAGTAGCCAACATTTTTTCTGTGAATAAATCGATGACCGGTGCACAAAAAATGACATCTTTTGCGTGCAAGCGAAAGTGTGGAACAAGCGATAGGAAAGCATGATTGGCCTTAGTGTTCGGCTTGTGACGCATCTATCTCTCTTATTAGACAATGAGCCTGAGTGCATCAATGTTTTCTTATGACGTTATCACATTAAATAACCGACCTTACAGACAATCTTTTTTTTAAATTGCAGTTTATGTGTATTCGCTTGTAATAAAGGCCTATTATGACACTCCTGCAGCCTTCCTTTAGCCACCAGCCAACCTGACTAGTTACAATAAAGACTGTTGAGATAGGGGCCATGATAATGTTATCAGATCTGCAGGTCTAAAACGGCCGCATTGGATGTTTCATATTCCGTTCATAATATGTTTCATTTAGCAAATCTTAAAATGAAATGTTATTTGATGAATCATAAAATGAGCCTCGAACATTTCATATTTGCAGTTCATCTAATTTGACAGTTTTGTATGGAAATTCGTAATATGGTCAACTTATTATGAAAAGAGTAATTCATATTAAATGTCAAATTGGTGAACCACCATTTTAATGTTATTTTCATTATTATGTATTTTGTATTGATATTTGTAGAACACACAAAACTTGAGTATTTTGAAACATCTTATTCCTTTGTGTTGTTAAAAACATTCATTTTCACAAAAACCGTAAAGTAAGATTGGACGCGTCACTATATTTTTTTAACGTCATCAAATATGATCCATTTGACGAAATGAATTGCATATGATTCATTTATTAATGTGGCCGTTTTACGGTTTGCAAATCATTTCTGCTATGTTTCACTAAATGAATCAGATTAAAAATGAAACATCCAATGCGGCCGTTTTAGACCCGCTGTTATAAAAGTATTAGTATTTATGTTTCACTTTACATTCTTTCAATACCTATTTTAGCTTAACATGGCTAGCTGATCCTAACAAAGATAGAATACCTTTTTGGCTTATTAACCCTTTAACTCCCAGCAAAGGGGTCGTCCATTTATCATATGATGTTTTTTAGCACCTTTTTAAGCCCTCCTTCGCCATGGTGATACGTGGTGAGGTTTTACTAAAAAAATCTAATCTCTTTTTTTGTACAAGCAATCGGTATAGGAATCTCGCATTCAAAGACAAAAAAAAAATACATGTGTTGTCTCTTTTTGGCAACTCAATTTATTCCTCAACTAGGTCCTAGCACAGTACATTCTTAGTCATATTATTTTTGTGAAAATAGTCGTCATGGTAACGGTTGAATGTGGAAGACAAAAAATTGCATCTTATTTTATTTTCCTGTTCGCATACCATACAACAGGTTGTTGTCGAATCGCCACATTTTTGTAAGTTCCATACATTCAAAGTTAACTCGCCACAAACATGAAAAATTATATGTTGATATGCCACAGTTAAACAAAAGTTACTGTAAACTCACCACACTTCCTCAATTTATACCATTTTTAAGTAAAGTACTGTTAGCAAGCAAAGATAGGCCTGACATCAAACTAACTTCAAACAAAAAATGCCCCAGACCTTGTTTCTGTTTACTGATTTGATGAGATTGTATCCATCTAGTTTAAATTCATTAAATGTATCTATTTTCTATTGAAATAAACTAAACCAAAACATTTATTTAAAATTCAGAACTCGGCTCACTGAAAGCAAAAATCACAACCAACTTTAAAATAATTTCCTTGTTGTGATTATTAGTTTTTATGCTACTAGGTCCACAATAAAAAAAAAACTGTGATTATTTGAACTGTGATTAATAATAAATACTACTAAGAGTTACAGTGCTTTTAATTATACATTTAGGCTATTTAGGTAACCAGAAAATCAGTTGACTGTTTTTTTTATTTTTTTTTATTTGTATCTTAAGTTTTATTATTGATACTTTTAAGATATTGCTAGCAAATCAGCTTACTGATGTTCTCTCTTTGATGGAAGATTTAAAAAAAAAACTGTAATTTTAGTTAATGTAAGTAGTACAAGTTTTTATCAATACTGCTGTGATTCTTTGAATTTTTATTAATTTTTACAACAATAACTGTGATTTCCAATTGTTAAAAACCACCTGTGATTTTAATAATAAGAAAAACAATTTTATTCGTATTACGTGTCCGATTTTTCTGCAGTCTCTACAGAGAAAACAAGTGTGGCGAGTTTACAGTACTCAAAAATATTATATTACAAGTGTGGCGAGTTTATACATACTTTTTTTCGTGGCGAATCGACAACAACCCACCTTCTGATTAGCAAGCAAGAAGGGGCTGACACACAAAATCTTAAAAAAAAAAACACGGAATTGAGTTTCTTGAATTCTATAAAAAAAAAGATTTAACTATTTCAGGTTCAATCTTTTTTTTAATTATTACCTTTAATCAACACGGTTTAAATAAAAATATTTTAACAAATTCTACAATAGCTAACAAAAAGAAAAAATGTGATCATTCTTTAAAAGCACAGTCTGTAACAAATTCACAGATAAAATTAATTGTTACCTACAATATGTATGAATGTTGTAAAAAGAACCTGTTTTACTATTTGTTTCGTTGTGACGTTACAGCTTGGGCACTCAATTATGTTAATGTATTTTTTTACCTTTTCTAATCCTTAATTAATCAATTACCTTTCATATAATAGACAAAAAAATTGTCGTCATTAGTCAGACTGATTCAGTTACATGTATTTGATGACTAATGGCCTTACTACAAAAAAGATAGACTAGCGTTAAACACTTGTCTAAAATTAATCAACCAATTTGAAATGTTGACACATCTGACATTCGAGACATATTACTAACAAACATTTCAAATTGGGTGACTTATGTGTAAACAGGTGTTCAACCCTAGTCTATCTTTTTGTAGTAAGGCCGTATAGGTTTAAATCTAACTATATATTTGTGCTGTCTAGCTCATACTTATTATTGAACCTTCACAGAATCTGCTTCGTAATAATTCTAGCCTATTTCTTTTCGAAAACGGGATCCTATTACTAAGGCTCCGCTGTCCGTCTGTCTGTCTGACTATTAGTCTGTCCGTCTGTCCGTCTGTCCGTCTGTCCGTCTGTCCGTCTGTCCGTCTGTCCGTCTGTCCGTCTGTCCGTCTGTCCGTCTGTCACCAGACGGTATCTCATGAACTGTGATCTCTTCTCTTCTCTTTCGTTTCGCTCTTGGCAGAGCGGTCGTGGTCACGTTGAGGCGTCCGTGTTAGTGGTGGAGGCACTTCTCGGTTGGCAGACTGTCTGGCGCAGTCAGACACGCGAACTGTGATAAAGAGTTGAAATTTTGACAGATGATGTATTTCTGTTGCCGCTATAACAACAAATACTTAAAAACAGAATACAATAAATATTTAATTTCCCATACATTAAACGTGATTTTTTTGCCGTTTTCATAGATGGTACGGAAACCTTTGTTGTTGTTCAATTGTTTTTTTAGCGAGTGTAACGATTAAAGATTAAAAAAAAAGGTTTTTATTTTAAATTAATATCGATAAGGTTTTATTCCCGCTTAAATATGGTTTTATTTTAGGCGCTAACAGATTCATTCCTGAATAGCCTCTGGCCGCGACCTCGTCGGCTTAAAATAATCATCTCACGAAAAAACTTAGACATCAAAATTCTGGATCGAGCTAGTTCAGTATGATGTAAAAATATAATAGAAACCTAAATAGAAAATATTTATTTGACACACCTAGGCACAATTACAAAATAGAATTAAGAAAAACATACAAAAACAGTGTCAATGTGGTACTACTACTCCTATACAGGGCGTACAAAAGAATGGGACACTCCTTAAAATCACGTGTTCAGCAGGTCATATACAACAACTTTTCCTAGGGGAGCAACATCGAAATCGTGATATTATTTTCAGATGCTCCATACATTATCATCGAGGTATGCGAGTAAGTCTGTATGGAGAAGCTGATTTTTTTTTATTGATTTCGATGTTGCTCCCATAGTAAAAGTTGTTGTATATGACCAGCTGATCACGTGGTTTTAAGGAGTGTCCCATTCTTTTGTACAACCTGTATAGGAGTAGTAGTACCACATTGACCCTGTTTTTGCATGTTTTTCCCAATTTAACAATTTTATGCAGGGTGTACCCCTTTGACGACCGTCTGGTGTAGTGGTTCGCGCTCCGGACTACAATACCTGGCGCTTGCGGGTTCGAATCCCGCGAGGGGCAAATATTAGTGTGATGAGCACGAGCATTTGCACCTAAGTCATGGATGTTTATAAACGTATTTAAGTATGTTTATCCGTTATCTAGTCGCCATAGCACAAGCTTTGTTTAGTTTGGGGCTAGATAATTGGTGTGATTGTGGAAACAATTTATTATTATAATTAACAAATTGATTGGTTTTATTATCAACGACAATTCTTTCCAGGGATTCAATTTCCCGCTCACCGTGGTTATGTACCACCTGATCGTCAAGTGGATCCTGTCCGTGGTGGTCCGGCTCATCCGATACCTCATCACCAAAACGCCGCAGCTGGTCCTCCCTTTTATGACCTGCCTCCGTTCCGTCGGGCCCACTGGGCTCGCTAGCGGTATCGACGTGGGTTTCTCCAACTGGGGTCTCGAGCTGGTCACCATCTCGCTGTACACGATGACGAAGTCAACTACGATCATCTTTATTCTGGGCTTCGCTATCATGCTTGGATTGGAGAAGAAGGTAGGTTCCTTTTTTACGGTTCCTTACTCGAAGGGTAAAACGGGACCTTATTACTAATACAGGCATACCGTCTGATATATCGTGCCTACCCTATTTCAGAAGCCTTGCCTGTATATTCTCGAGGTAGCGAAATTTGTTAAACAAAATAATCACCTATTCCTACCATTAAATAAAACTACGGATAGAAATCTCAGAAACCCTAACCGACTAATACTTGACACAGTGCAAACGAAGCGCTTCTTGAAGAATTGTCCTGCTATGTGCACGGATGTCTTTAATAAAATTCCAAAACCGATTAAGCAACTGCCAGCCGAAATGTTCAGCAAATCGTTGTGTAAATGGCTAATGGAAAAACCGTTTATTCTGTCAAAGACTTTCTAGAGAACAAGGACTAAAAATTAATGATAGTAAAATAATCGATACAATATTCATCTGAAATTAAATATTTTTAAGACTGTCTATTTTAATAATATTTATCATTAATTTATTGCTACACATTTGCATGCTATTGTTTATGGCTAAATAGGTGCACCATGTTATTTAAATTTACCATCAACATTATTTGTACCCACCCTATTTAATAGCAAATAAAACATTTGAATTTGAAAAAGATCCGCCGGCCGTCTGTCACCAGGCTGTATCTCATGAACCGTGATATAAGTCAGTTAGACAGTTGGAATCACAGATGATGTATTTCTGTTGCCGCTATAACAACAAATACTAAAAAACAGAATAAAATAAATATTTAATGGGGCTTCCATAGCCATACAACAATAATAGTTTTTTTGCCGTTTTTTAGATAATGGTACAAAGCCGATCGTGCGTGAGTCCGACTCGCACTTGGCCGGTTTTTTAGGGTTCCGTTCCCAAAGGGTAAAACGGGACCCCGTTACTAAGACTCCGCTTTCCGACTGTCTGTCTGACCGTCCGTCACCAAACTGTATCTCATGAACCATGACAGTTAGACAGTAGAAATTTTCACAGATGATGTATTTCTGTTGCGGCTATAACAACAAATACTAAAAAACTGAATAAAATAAATATTTAAGGGGACTCCCATACGTATACGTAACCTCAGCCTATGCCTCAGCGTAGCAAAATTTAAGTCAATATCAACATTGATCAGACAAATCAAATCGGTCAAAATTGGTGTCACCAATTACTAACCAGTTTAAGAGCAGAATAGACAATTATCTAGAGGAAAAGAAAATTTGAACTATGATAATGAGTTCGTTTAACAATTTAATTGTTGACATCCATTAAATAATTATAATTTAGTTAAGTTTTAAGGATAAAACGAAATTAAACTTTTACAAGGTATAATAACCTGCGATTAGCCAATGACTGGGAAGTAGCAGTAGCTGATCCCAAGGTCATTCACCTCAAACTAGCTTAAACCATGACAATTCGGTATGTAAAGAAAAATATAGTATAACTAATGCTAATTTCAAAACCATTTGGAGATTTTACACCTATAAACAGTATTTTGCTTTTTACATCCCTTTAATTTACAAGATGGCGTTTATTTTTACAAAAATACAAAAATTAATTTGCCTTTCATACGACCTATTCACGGAGAAGCTTCACCTAACGGCATAGAGTTAGAGCACGCGCATGTGTGTGTCCCGTGTCTTTGCATGAAAAATGAATGGCATAGATTTGAATGATACCAAATGTCAAATCTGAATGTGTGAGTGAGTGAAGATACGTTGTACAGGCTTACGAATACGTAAAAAAAAATCTCTTATTGGGTTGAACACTTGTCTAAAATTAATCAACCAATTTGAAATGTTGACACATCAGACATCAGAAATTGGTTGACTAATCTTTAGACAAGTGTTTAACACTAGTCTATCTTTTTGTAGTAAGGCCGTAATTGTTTTGCACTTTCATAAAAAATACCCTTAAAGTCACTTTAAATACCGAAATATTTATTATAGAATTGTTTAATAGGTTTAAATAAAGATATCAACGATTAATAAAAATCCAGGCAATGTCTGTTTTGCTTAGTAAATCGGTTCCGGACAGGAAAATATTTTTTTTTAAACAAAAAAATGTTTTCCTGTCCGGAAACGTGGCTTTGCTCCGCTTCAACGGTAGGCAACTACGTAAAATACCTTTAGATAAGAGATATTACATTTAGTACACTCCGCCTCATTAAATAAATACCTTCAACAATCAAACAAATTATCTAGCAAAGCGTGTGTACCTTATGGCGTCATGTACCTAAATGATAAACATTGTAAAACAATGTGATATGAGCGGTACTTCTAACCCGTTAAGGCTAAGTGCGATATCTAATTTTATCGACAAAAATAATAATTTACGGGGTCAAACCCTCACCCCCTATGAATAGCGGCCATTTTGGTTTTTTAACACTTTAGGCAATAAAAAAGATTTTATGTGTCGTAGAAAAATGAAAGAAATACCACAATATAGCTAAAAGAACAGAGTAACTGACCATAAACTTCATTTCTGGTGTTTAAGGTTTCCTTGGCTTGAAAAATAATGATTTATTAAATTATTTTCGAAAAAAATCCTTATTTTGCAGATTTGTTTTGAACCCAAATTACTTTTTTTGTCAATAAAATTAGATACCGAACTTAGTCTGAAGGCCTTAACACCACCCAAGTGCCTAAAATCTCGAATATGAAAATCAAATTGTCAGAATACCTGTTACTTGAATCTAAAAATTTAAAATACGATATGCTAGAAGACGATTTAATAAACATCTTGAATTGAATAATTTTGATTTTCCGTGAAGTCCCTTGGATTAAAACATGCACAAAAAAGGGTCTATTTTTACATAAATTGCAAATGTTCTCTTAAACGGCACACGCTATTTCATTACTGTTTTTACACAAAACAAGATTTTGGAAATATATATGTTTTGAATTGAGAGTTTTATTTCAAAATTCTCGTTAAAGGCATTAATTTACATAGTACATAAATATGTACTATGTAAATTAATGCCTTTAATTTTCATTCAATAAGTATTTTCATTGTACAGTCAACTTGAAGTGGACTGTACAATGAAAATACTTATTTTTTTGTTATTTTCCTTGAGGCAAGCGAAGGTCGTCTCGAATAAGACGAGCGGTATGGTTTACTCAACTTTATACTTCTCATTCAATTATTGAAACTTGAAACAAGTGGAACTGACGACTTTGTTAAATCTACTTCAAAGGTAGGTCCAACTCAACGGAGCTAATATTAGAGGCCAAGGGGCCCCTTGAGCTTCGGGGCCCCGGGGCACTTCGACCTACTTCGACAGTGGCTACGCCTCTGTTTCGGTCGTCTTCTTGGATAAAGCTCTCCTGGGTGCCTAGTGCAAGTACCAAAAAATAATCAAGTCACTTAAATCGATCGAAAAGTATAAAAAAAACCGGCCAACGATCCCTAAAAGGTCATCCATAAATCACGTGGTGTTTTAAGCATATTGTGTCGGGTCTGGGTGTTGTGGTACCGTCGTTGTTTCTGATTTCTATAACACAAGTGCTTTAGCAACTTACCTAAGGATCAGACCAATGTATGTGATGTTGTCCATTATTTATTTATTTAATTTAATTGACATCAATATTATGTGCAATTTTATAATTGAATTTTTGCACGTCTGCGAGCAGTAGTGTTGCCGCTCGATAGTTGACTGTCGATAGTCTATCGATAGACTATCGATAGTTGGCCAAAAACAATAGTATCGATAGGCCTGTCGATAGTATCGATAGCTCAGTTTGGCATAATATAATATAAAGCAATACTATCGAATCAAATTAAATTAAATCAAAATCATTTATTTCCATGAATATGGTGGTTACATAAGGTCCTAAAGTAAGATAAGTTCTACATATTCTGGCACTTCTGGCGTAGAAATACAAATAATAACATATAATCGTAGGAACCAGATTAATTTATCAATTCGAATTCAATTTATTAGCGGACTTCATAAATTATTAAGTATGATTTTTAGGCGTCTTAATAAGGGTCTACAGTGGTCCTGGTATCCAGCACCGCATATAGCTTTAATACATTTTTTTTGTAATTTAAATGCCCTTTCTATGTCAACTGAATTGCCCCATATAATTAAACCATATCGCAGGACTGAAGACATATAGCCAAGCCAAGCCTATACATAGACATAGACTATAGACATAGTGAAGCTCAATATCGGATGTACTATCGATAGTATCGACAGTATCGATACTATCGATACACCTATCGATATTATAGACGATTTCCGAGGTCAACTATCGATAGCCAAACTATCGATAATTCGGCAACACTAGAACAGACTCAACACATACGCTACTTACTTTTAAATGTTGTCTTTATTTTCTGTGTTCTTGGCAAATAAACGCTTGAGTTTGAGTTTATATTATATTATATTCTTGGCGCTATTTCACGAGAACTGTTCTTCCCCAGTCATGGTCGCTTGTCGGCATCGTGCTGCTCATTGCTGCCGGTCTCATCATGTTCACGTACAAGGCCACCCAGTTCAATCTCCTCGGCTTCAACTTCCTACTCCTGGCTTCGTTCATGGCCGGCATGAGGTGGACCCTGGCCCAGCTGCTGATGCAGAAGTCGAAGCTGGGACTGCACAATCCGGTGGACATGGTGTTCCATGTTCAACCATGGATGTTCATCTCACTGCTGCCGTTTATGATCATGTTTGAAGGTAAGTTGTAAGTTTCTTTTGACTGTGCATAACAGATTCATTCTAATCTTGTTTCCCCATACAAACTTTGAGCCCCCGTTTTAGTCCTTTAGGGGGGTGGTTTTTTGTAAATCCTTTCTTAGCGCACGCCTACATCGTATTAGCTATATGTGTGCCAAATTTCGGCGCAATCCATTCAGTGGTTTGAGCTGTGCGTTAATAGATCAGTTAGTAGCGATTGCCTTTTATACATAGAAAAAGAAGATACTGCTCATAATGCTTGAAAATTTAACATCTTACTCTGAGGCCACATAAATATCGCTAGTTTTTTATAAATTATTTTCTCTTAGCCATGTTATTCGATCAGTGCGTCTTACCGGTGATGACCTACGGAGCCGAAACGTGGAATATGACAGTAAAGCTGGCCCACCGACTACATGTCACTCAGCGAGCTATGGAAAGGTCTATGCTCGGGATTTCGTTAGGGATTAAATCCGAAATGAGATCATCAGGCAAAAGACCATAGTAACGGACATATTCCATAATGTAGCAAGCTGAAGTGGCAGTGCGCTGGCCACATTTGTGTGGACCAATGAAAGGTAGAGTAAACGGGTTCTCGAGTGGAGACCACGCCTTGGCAAACGTAGTGTACGACGCCCTCCAGCCCGGTGGACCGACGACCTTAGTAATTTGGCTGGATGAAAAAGCAGGAGATCGTGCTCCTTGGCGCTCTTTGGGGGAGGCTTACGTCCAGCATTGGACTGCAATAGGCTGAATAGTATTCGTAGTAGTATTAGACATGTTATGAGTCTCCGTTATATCTTCGGGGCTCGATTAACGATTAAACCCCGGAGCAAAATTAAGGTGGTTCAAGGTGGTTAGAGGTTCAAGCATGTTTCGCTAATAGTAGCAGTACGATATAAAGATAGCGGTAATGTGTTCATCAATATCTATTTAGTAGTTATTGCGTGCCGTGTGGTGCCGGCACTTTAATAATAATAAAAAATAAATAATAAAAACTTTTATTTCATCAACAACTTGTCGTTAAACTAGGGCAAAGGTTGACTTTTTCTTTTAAGTACTATCGCACCTGTGTCAGAAAAAGCCACTCTTCCATAACATGTAATCACAATGTTTATCAGTATGTAGTACTTAACTAACATTCAAAAGTAAATTCAATAGTCCTTCCTTACAATAATTACATAATCCAAAAACTTTACAGCAAAACAAGCCACTTTGATAAGTGCAAAAGCGAAGTGTGTGTGTGTGTGTGTGTGTGTGTGTGTGTGTGTGTGTTGTGTGTGTGTGTGTGTGTGTGTGTGTGTGTGTGTGTGTGTGTGTGTGTGTTGTGTCTGTGTGTGTGTAAAGTATAGATGTGTCTAGGAGTCCCAACACCCAATTCAAATGTCCAATAAAATATAATGTTAAGCATTCGTGTCACAGTTTAAGAAGCAGTTCTGTTTCATTATAATCTAATGACTTTAGCCAGATGGTCAACTTCGATCTACATTCCCTATATGTCAATCTATAAATACCTAATATTTTGTTAATTTTGTTATACAGCAACGCCGAAAGAAAAGAATATTGATTTTTAGCAAACTGTGTGCGAGTTCGTTTAGAAGATACCACTTGATAGTGTCTTCTTTTTAACAAAACCACAGCATCGAATACCACGGATCTGTGCATTTTCAGTACTGTGTGGAGAATGTACAGTTTCCGGATCGTGAGCACATCGGCTACCAAGTATAATGCGCTGGTCGAGAATCTGCGTTTCTTGAAGTGCATGACCTTTAACAATGCTCTTTGGGCTCGTTCGACTTCTAAAAACCTTGTTTTTAAAGCTCCACCCCAAATGGTAAGGCAATAAGTTAAAATGGACTGTGCTAGTGCCAAATATACCCTGGTAAGTAAATTCTTATCAGTTACGTATCTTAGCATTTTGAAAATCCACATTAATTTACGAGTTCTACCCGCAACAAGTTCAATATGGGAGTGCCAGCAAAGTCTCTGGTCAAGCATGACGCCAAGGTACTTAGTCGAAGATACCCTCGCTATAGAAGGACATTGACAAGGGGCAGTAGCGGTGCAGTCGTGTATTTTAATATCAAAATCAATTGTGGGTTGCCCCCTGTCATTAATTGAATAGCACATGTAATTAGTTTTTTGGGGATTTAGTGTTAGCTTATTAATTTTTAGCCATTCAGCGATAGCCGACAGTCCATCCTCTGCCACCGCTTTCGTAGCACTCCAAGAGTCACCAGTAAATACCACAGCAGTGTCATCCGCGTAAGAAAAGATCCTGGCCCCGCTGATACAAATATTACAGAGGTCATTAATATATATAAGGAATAGGGTAGGGCCAAGGACACTTCCCTGCGGAACTCCGTATGTTACTGCGGTGCTATCACTCACAAATTGGCCCACCTTCACTCTCTGAGTCCTGCAATTAAGGTAATCCTTCAGCAAATTAAGAGGTGTTCCCCGTATACCTATATTCTCCAGTTTTTGTACAAGGGTGGGAACAGAGACGGTGTCGAATGCCTTTTTTAGGTCCAAAAACACTGACAAACATTTTGTTTTGCCATCCAATTCGTCAGCAATCAGGGATGTCAAAGCACCAACAGCATCCTCGGTACTTTTCCCGGTACGAAAACCATATTGTGCTTCAGCCAAGATTTTAAATTTTTCAAGATAACGCAAAAGTCGCTTGTTGATGAGCTTCTCAATAATCTTAGATAGTGCTGGAAGCACCGAAATTTGTCTGTAGTTACTGACATCCTCCCTGTCCCCACCCTTATATACCGGTGTAATAATGGAATCTTTTAGAGGTCCAGGGAACACGCCCTTATCAAAGCACAAGTTACACAAATGAGTGATGATAGGCACCACCTCATTCGCAGCAAGTTTTAGGAAGCTTATGGGAACATTGTCACAACCGGGTGCACAATTAGACCTAAGGCCCATAAGGACAGTGTAAACCTCTTCCTCATCGGTATCAAACATAACAAAGGTGGAGAGTTGCGATGGTCTTGGAACGATAAACTTGCCATTAGGTTGGTTTATGGAGTTAGCTAGATTTTTGCCTATTTTACTAAAGTAATTGTTTATAAAATCAACGGACTGGTGTGGAGAGGATTTAATGGTAAGTAATGTCGTATTGTCTGAATTATTTTGTTTTAAATGCGCAACTGTAGTAATGTTACTCCAAAGCTTCCTAGAGTCACTAACGGAGTCGCGAAGTAGTTGCCTTTCGTATGTTCTTTTTAACTTTTTTATTAAGTTATTGCAAAAATTGCGATATCTTCTGTAAGTGACTCCAAGAATCTGATTATGAGGTTCAGCTCGAAGTTTACACTGCATTTGATTCCTATTTTTGATGCATCTCATAATTCCTGGGGTAATCCACGGTTTAATATTGCGGCGAGATCTCGGAATGTACGTATTTTTTGTGTTATCTTTTAGCACTTTCTTTATGCTAGCCACCAGTTGTCTAGTAACTAACTCGGGATCATCGCAAGATAACATAGAATTAAGATCCATAGCGATGAGATCGTTTGCTGCACTATCAAAGTCTGTCAGTGTTTTTGATTTTTCACATTTAAAGTCATTACTGTAGTTAGCAAGATGTAGTAGTACCATGCTGTGGTCAGTAACTGAAGTATTTAAGACTAACACCCGAGCTGCTACTTTATTATTCTCTATATTAAGAGCGATATGGTCTAAACAGCTATTTTCTCTAGTGGGCAGATTATGTCCCATGGCAATACCGTGAGACCCCAGCATGTCAAGATAATTAGATCTATTCTTCCGTTCAAAGCTTTGTTCAGTATCGCGAGGTATCGTGTTTATGTTTATGTCTCCTGCAATAACAATACATTTAAATGCCTTCAGTGATTCAAGGTATGCATCAAGTGAATGAATAAAAGTATCGCAATTAGCGAATGAAGGTGATCGATATATTGCTAGGATTATTTTATTGTTCAGTTGTATTTGCAAACAGGTTGCCTCCTGGAGGTAGACCTCACTTACATTAACTTGCATATTTTGTTTAACATATAGTAATACACCATCACTTTTGTTTGTATGTCGGGTTGAAGAAAATGAGACATAATTAGGGAATACAGGGACCGGTTTGTGGTCACACAGCCAGCACTCAGTTAAAATAATAATGTCAGGGTAGAATTTTATAAGCGCAAAAGAGACAAGGAAATTATCAAAATTGCAGTAGATGCTTCTAATATTTTGGGTCAGTAGTGAGAAATCTCTACCATTAATATTAATAAATTTGTATACATCTTCGGCATTACAGGAAGTGGCATGTGCGATTTCTACTTGATCAACCTTGTTTATATTATTTATCAAACTATTCATGAAAGAAAGAAAGTAATTTAGCTGGTGTGATTGATAGGTATAATTTGGTTTTATGTAAATTCAATGAGTGTTGGACATTTAGACTATAAATAGTGTTGATGAGTGTGGGTACTTGTTTGTATGTGTGTGTGTGAAAGTTTGTGAGTGTGTGAGTGAAACCTAATAACAAATATTTACCAGAATACATAAGGTGATATGACAATTTAACAGCAAAATCAGATGAATTATTTACATTTAACAGCTCAGAGGGAGCTAGTATAATATTCGTGTGACGAACATTGCAGTAGAGTAGGTATGACGTGCAAATTTGTGCAAATAAAAAGAGATTGATTACTAGTCAGTCGTTGTGCATTAGTTGCAGTGCCTGTGCTTCCGAGTTGATAGTTATTATCGGGGAGTTATCGTTCATCCTTACATAGACTTTTCCGTACGCCGTCCAACAATATTTGTACTTCTTTGATTTTACAAGATCTCTGCCTAGAAAATGAAGACGAGATCCTCTTGCTGTGAGCTGTTCTGAGACAAATACAGGCGTGTCTTCTGAAACGCGGAAGCCCAAGTGTTTCGCACATAATTTTGTCTTGGTTTTTATGTTAAAGGCTTTGCATAACTTTAGGACGTTAGTTTTTATCAGAGTCGATGACGTCTCAACGACGACGGCTGTGTTTTGTTGTTGTTGGTCTCTTTTGCCACGCATCCTGTACACGTCTTTAATGTCCGATTTATTTAAGTCAGCCCCAATAGTAGAGGACAGATGCAGCACCATTTCTACCAAGTCATCTTTTGTTTCGTTAGGCTTCCGAGGGATATTTTTTATTTCAAAGTTGGTTTTACGCCATGCAATTTGCATATTTTCAACTCTTTCTTCCAATAAGGTCAAACGCTCACTGCCCTCTTTAACGTTGTTCTCCATCTGTGAAATCTTTTTATTTAATTCTGCCTGTTGTGATGTCAGTACCGCAATCGAATGCTCAATACTTAAATTAGTCTCCTTTATCTCATTTAAGGTTGGGGTGATATTTTTAATCTCTTGTCCCTGAGCCAGCAGTAGTGATTGTATCATGTGTCTTATTTCTTCCTTGAACTTGTTAAAATCGTCTGTAGTTACGCTTTTGTCGCGCGCGAAAACATAGTTCGGAGGGGTTGTGTCAATGTGCGGCTCCGGGCTCACCTCCACTTCGCATACGGACATGTCGCCGGCAAGCATTTTTGTATAAGGAAAGTACTAGGGCGTCAGAGTATTGTAGTAGGTTTCTTACCGCAGACGGTGTCGTAGCAAGCGATCGTAGCACGGTTCGTAGCACACAGCGTAGTTGCGGTAGCTATGGCGCAGGTGGGAGGGGCTTGGGGCCGTTGTAGTTGTAATCGCTACGGGTGATGCCGGTGTCACGTATCGGGCTCGGCGCAACCTCCTGCTCACTTATGCACTCTTAATTTAGTCGCGATATTTTTTGCTTAAAAAATTACTTTCAATTTCACTTATTTTAGGAAAAATATTTAAACAGAGACCGTACAGACGTGTGCTCTGTGAGCGGTCCGGGAGGGAAGAGGACTTTAAAACCACACCTTCTCTTCCTATGGGTGTCGTAAGAGGCGACTACAGGAGAACCGCCACAAGAAGACGGGCAGCAGCGTCTCCTCTCCACCATTGGCCAAACTGCGATCGCCAACCCTCCTGCCAAGCGTGGCGATTATGGCAAAATCCTCCTTTTGGAGAGGCCTGTGTCCAGCAGTGGACTGTTATAGGCTGGTGATGATGTGAGTTATTGCGTAGAGTAACAAACATACATCCATCCCCTCACAAACTTGCGCATTGGGGTCTGTTTCACAATAAAAGGGTAATCAGCTATTTAACTCCATCCATCCATCCATCCATCCGTCAACGCAGAGATCTTAGGACACTTTGCACGCTCTATAGCATCCTACACGATCCGCAGTCCCCAAGCTACTTGAAACAACGATTCATTTCCCTAGGTGCTATCTCTTCTCGCAATCTGTGCTCCTCTCACAGCCTCTCTCTCTACATTCCTCCTCATAAATCGGGGTTTTTATCCAATTCTTTTACTGTATCGGCTATCCGTCTATGGAATTCTCTCCCACTTAACATTAAACAATCTTCTTCTAAATTTGTTTTCAAAAAGTCACTACGCGAGCATTTTCTTGGCACTCTACGGAACTGAGTTACCTATATCTTCACCTTCAACATTAATTTGTTCCTTTCAATTTTCGACTTCCCGTATGTATTCTTATTATGTTTTATGTATATGTATAGTAAGTATTTATATATAAATTTATATATATATATAAGGACCGATTTTATTAGTGTTCATCCTGTTAACCTGTGACTATATAGGTGAAAAGCAATCGTAAAAACCCAATTTTCAATTGTGTACCATTAAAACTAAAAAAGTTAAAAATCAACAACATTGACTTCATATTGCATAAACTCGTCCTATCTTTGCTACGTTTAACCATCTGATTATTCGTCTTATTCCTTCCCCTTGTACAGGCGAGAAAGGAGTTAAAGATAGGACGAGTTTATGCAATATGAAGTCGATTTGTTATTTTGTCATTTATTTTTAACTTTTTTAGTTTTTATGATAGACATTTGAAAGTTGGTTTTTACGATTGCTTTTCACCTATATAGTCACAGGTTAACAGGATGAACACTAATAAAATCGGACCTTATATAGTATGTATCTATTCTGTGCATATTAATTTACGTAAGCATATTAGTATGTAGTGTTACTTGAATGTAAGATATATCAGTTACTATAAGCTCCGCCACAAACTACATTATCTGCATTACCTCAAGGTTGACTGGTAGAGAATGCTGTATAGCATTAAGTCCGCCAATTGTACTCACCTGTGCACTAAAGTTTAAATAAATAAATAACTATGTAACAGATAAGTTATGTAGAGGATAAAAGTTCTTGAACTAAGGGTTTGTATCACAATGTACTATCGCGGGCTCCGACGCCTGACCAGTCTTAAAGCTAAAATCGTTTGCAAGCACCTCATTGCCACACTTCAAGCAACGCCCTACGTTCATTTATGTTTCGGGTTCAATCAAGACAATAGGTGTTTAAGAACAAGCAAGCAAGCTTCTATGTATCTAATTGGTTGTAGTAAAACGTAGTAAAATGCATAACCAATCAGGGCGGGTTGGGGCGTGTCCGGCGCGATGCGCTTACACAGGAATATTTCTACAAAGCGGTAAGGCGTCGGAGCCCGCGATAGTACGGATAAAGTGCCAAATAGTTATGAAACACATAAAATATGTAGAGGATAAAAATGCTTGAATTAATGTGTCATATAACGCTATTTGACGGTCGTGAAACGCAAAAATAGTGTTTATCCTTCAGATAAGTAAAAATTATCGTATTCGGAACTTATCCATACATTGAGAAACAGGCCGTTAAAATACTGGTACAGTACCCAGCAATAAATATTGCACATCGACAATAATCGCATTTCCGAATACAAACAAATAATAGTAAATATATTAAAAAAAAAATTATTAAATACTTATTAATATAAGCCGTGCGAGAGGCCGCCCGCACGCCAGATGGACAGACGAAATAACGACAATAGCAGGCCGAGGTTGGCTGAACACAGCCATAGACAAAAAAAAGTGGCACACCTTGGAGGAGGCTTTTACCTGAAGGGGGTCCACACAAAAATAACTATATTACAAATTAACTATAGAATCCAATTTATAATAAAAATCTAATTAATTTCTTTTCTAAATTCGGATAAATTCATCCTATCTAATATGTAAAATTAATTACCAATGAATTTCTATTTATTATGTTACCTACATTCTTTTTTGCATGGACAAATAAATATTAATATAAATTATTAATATAAATATTTATTATTAATAATTAATATTAATATTTATTAATAATAATTAATTTAAATTTTTGTTTTTAGCAATTACCATGCTAGGTTTATCTTAGATTTTTAATACTTGAAAAAAATCGTCCGCCTCAGGAAATAAAATAATAGTTAATATTAAAATTATTAATTAATATAAATATTTTAAATTATAATATATATTTTTTAACGAATATTAGAATATTTTTTGAAGTTCTACGTGCAATATATACCGCCGGGTACTGTAGTATACGATTAGGTAGACTTTTATCTTGTTCCAGGCTTCGAATGTTTCAAGCACCTCCATCAGCAGTTCGTTGACACGCCCGATGAGCTGATACCGACTATTCTGAGGGTGACTGGTGGGGCCACCATCGCTTTCGCCATGGAGATCAGCGAGTTCGTTGTGGTCACATACACTTCTAGTCTTACGCTGTCCATCGCTGGCATTTTTAAGGTATAAACAAACTTGCTTTGTCCGCATCTTCGGTTGTATGCAGGGTTGCATTGCAAAGGGGTGCCAAATTTTCAGGGACCACTCAGAAGCAGTAACTAAATCGTTCTACGATCAGTGGCGTGCGGTGCATATAGGCAATTAGGCAGTGCCTACCTGGTAGATGAATTGAGGTAGGCAGTAGGTACTTAAATATGCGTCTCAGGGGTCAAAACCATTAATTTTCATCAATCAAACACTCATGCTGGGGCTTCACCTGCGTCTAATGTCGTTAATTAGTGCTCTATTTGACGTGGTACGCAGGTTTGGACGGTCTTTGTGCACTAATTTGCTTCAATAACATTAGACGTTAGGCGATAGCTCGGACGGCGGTAGCTTTTGACACATCAAAGGGATTAAGCGGGCGTCTAGTGCGTTGTTGTGGCTATACCTACTACACTAAACATGTTAAAACACGGTCACATTCAAAAACTCTTTGTGAAATATATGTTAAAGTGCATAGTTATTAAGTTAGGATGGAGTATACAAAATAAGAAAAATATTGAGTTCTTGGAAGCGTTTTATTTTTATTTTAAAGACACATCACAGATCACACGCTAACTACGTCGCTAGACGCTAGAATCAAACGTCAAATAAGTGTGGCCACGCACTTAGCGCGTAGCTTAATGCTTTAATTTAGTTAACGCTAATCATGCCGTTATTTGAACGTTAGGCGTCACGCAGGTGAAGCCCCGGCATTAGAAAGTATCTCCTGCCTACCTCGAAATAAAACCAATGCCCGCCACTGTCTACGATATAAACGATCTAAAAAACAAACTTTATTTAATTTTATTTATTGCTATCACCACTTCAAAGATGGTACGCGTGGATAATCTTGTCTCATTCATAAAAAATACGCACGCACTATCTCTGTGTAACCTAGAACTGCAAAGTTCAATGCAATAATAGTCACAATGGCGCGCGAAAACAAAACTTAGCCTTATCGATGTAAGGTACATTTCTACCAGCAGGAGCGTCCGCGCATACCAGAGGTCCAAATCGACAACAAATACCATAGGCAGTGCACCTCTAGATCTTATATTTAAAATTTGGCACCCCTTTGTAATGTAACCCTGTATACATTATAATTATGCCGAATGTTCGATGTGTTTAATGTACATCAAGTGATTCCACTTCGACTTTAATAAATATTTGTATTTTATACATTACTGACCTGAAATATATATCTGGACTGATAGTCCTTTACAAATGACAGCTAGTTTTGTGTGGTCACAGAAAAGTGTGATTGCCAGAACTAATTCTGACGTATAAAGCACGCGGCATCGATGTTGGCAGGCAGTGGGGATCGCTTTGCGCATCATTGTATCAGAAACGCGGAGCTAACAACCAATCACAGCCGGTGGAGTAATCGCGTCGCGCGCCTAGCCAATCACGTAATCGTAATGTTCTTCTGCGTATCTTTCGCCAAGCGCTCAACTTCTGTGCCGTTAGTTGTACTGCATATGACTGCCTATCTCTATTACTAATTTAGTTCCCTGTACCTGCCTATACAATGGCATACAGTGGTAAACGGCTATTATCTAATAGGCACGATGATAATTTGACAGCAGCCAGTCCACATATTGATTAGGTCAGTAGTTGCATGTATTCCTTAGTGCCAATGGAGTAGTCCCATGATGATGTTATTTTGTGTTACTACGACTTCAACAATACTTTATCGTCTAATTGAAGATCTATCGATCTATAGAAGTCGTTTAAAAAATTCGTTGTTAACAGAAGTGTCGTAACCATGGGATCAGGTCTTGCGTTTAATGCCTTAGTCAATTTAAAAAACATACTAAGATATTTTTTCTCGTTTCTGGGTGTACTAGTTTACGCCTCCAGTAGATAAAATTACTGTGTGGTACCTCGTAAGCGCTACGTCTGCCCAGTACACTACGAAATACGTTCTATCGACAAATCGCAGCATTATCTATTGACTTCAAACCATTAAGGATTTCTGTGGCCTCCATCATCAGCTCAGCAGTATGATATGCATACTAAAACCTTCTCCAGAATGTAACAAATACTTTTCTGAAAACCGCATCAAAATCGGATGAGCCAAACGCGAGAAAATCGCGGACAAAAATACATACATACATGCATACATACAAAAATACGGGTCAAACTGAGAACCTCCTTTTTTTGAAGTCGGTTAAAAATATTATTTTTCGCCGTTTAGTTTATCTTTGAAGTGGATTCATAGCTTTTTTAAAACTATTTTTTGGTAGTCCAGTCAGTCGAACCTTTGGGATTAAAATTACCAGTAGTCAAATTATTAGTACCTCTGGGAAAAAATACCAGGAGTACCATCATGGGAATTAAAATTACCAGTAGTCCAATTAAAAGAACCTCTGGGAAAAAAATACTAGTAGTTCCATCATGGGAATTAAAATTACCAGTAGTCCAATTAATAGAACCTCTGGGAAAAAATACCAGGAGTACCATCATGGGAATTAAAATTACCAGTTGTCCAATAAATAGAATCTCTGGGAAAAAAATACCAGTAGTCCCATCATGGGAATTAAAATTAACAGTTGTCCAATAAATAGAACCTCTGGGAAAAAATACCAGTAATCCCATCATGGTACTACTCCACAGGGACTAGTGGAAATACACGAGTAGTTGATAGTGATTGAAATTGCAGGAGATGTTTATTTTGATCCTGGCCGTGGAAGTGAGTGGAGACCAGCTGAGCAGCGTCAACGTGGCCGGCCTGGCTCTGTGTCTCCTGGGCATCATCTGCCACATCGTTCACAAGGTTTGTACATTGATCTGTCTTCATCATCATCATCATTTCAGCCAGAGTACATATATCTATACAGTATGGAAACTAGGCCTGTTTGTACGAGATACGTCAAATACGTCAATGGAGCATAGGGTTGTCTTAAAAAGCTGATTAAAAACCGCGCGAATTGAAAACAATAGAAATAAAGGCAAAGCGTTGACCAAACAGGATATAAATACTACGTTTTTGCGTTCTGCAGCGACAATGACAACTGACATCATCTCGTCTCGTATCGGCAGTATTCGGAATCTCCCGACTCTCAGTACACTTATTTTACTGAGATTTCTTGTTGAGCCGTTCACATGTGTGAGTACGTCATTTTGACCGTTTATATGTAGTTTCTTTACTGTATAGATGTATATACTGTGTTTCAGCTATAGAAGGTCCTCCAATCATTGGCCTCCTCCAGCAGTATATCCAGCATCTAAATTATTCCATGAGGTTTTACGTATTTAGAGTAACACAATGTACAGTTAACATCACCCACAAACTGTCAAATTTTCCCAGTAAATAATCAGCTTTATTGCTTGAAAATTAAGTTGAAAATCCATTGAAGGAATTTGTCACTTTTAAATACCATGACCTATGCCCCATTGCAAAGACCTACCTATCTAAACTGGTTTGGGCCAAACTCCACCACGCAGGGTCATCGTGGATTAGTGGAGGGGAGGGGTGATGTAAGGTCAACGATTTAACCTTACTGAAAAAGAAATCTTTCTTTATTCTAATCCTAATGCCAAAATAACTCTTCCATTTAGGTTCTAGTCATCAGGTCGGTCGCCGGATCGGTTCGCGCTCTGGACACAGATGATTTCGAGACGATAACACGTACCCGTTCCCCTAAAGAGGGGGAACTTGACGAACCCCTACTCGAAGATCAGAAGTGGCAGCCAGACGAGGACAGCGATATTGACACAAACGTGGTCCTCTTCCAAGTTCTGCAAAGGCGGGACGGGAGGTAGGATGGAGGCGGGCCATGGGAAAACGCAGGGCTATGGAGATTAATATTTAAACTATACTATTACGTGACACAACTTTAAACGTAAAAATGTACCAACAACCTAAGATTAAACTTAAAAATAATGTATCATCAACCTTATATTACACTTAAAAATGTAGCATCAACCTTAAATTACATTTTAAAATTACACTTTAAAATGTATCATCAACCTTAAATTACATTTTTAAATTACACTTTAAAATGTATCATCAACCTTAAATTACATTTTTAAATTACACATTAAAATGTATCATCAACCTTAAATAACATTTTAAAATTACACTTTAAAATGTATCATTAAATGTCAGTTACACAAAAAAAATATCACGTACCGAAACATAATTTACGCATGAATATGGCGTACTAAATAAACTGCCAATTTTTTTTTTATTGAATAACCGTCAGGATTTAAGAAGCAATCTTATAACGATAACAGTTTAGTAATATCTCCATAGCCCGTAGTATAAAGCGAAGCCAATGCAAATACGTCTAATTGATTTTGTTTAAAAAAAGAAATTAAAAAAAAAATAGTCCTTATGCTCATAAAAGTAATATATTTTTGCATTTAAAATATTTAAACTACCCAAAGAGGTATTCTGCGTTCTAAAGAACATAGAGTAAGTCTTTGATATTCCTATAGTTTTAAGAGAGATTTTTTACAAGTGTTTTTTTTTTCACCTAACATTCCAATTACTTGTTCCTATTATCTAATTTTCCATATTCCGTTAAAACTCTTTGAATTCTATAACTGACATTCCTTTGTAACAATTCGATTTTTATTTTATTAAATTGATTTATGTATTGACTTTACAAAAAAGAAGTTTATGTACGTGTTTGTTATTCTAAAGTATAGTTCGATGTGTTTTCGTTGTAAAATAGTAATTTTTTATGTAAATAATGCATTCTATTCTTTTAAATTTTAAGTTGTTGTTTAATTTGCGTACAGTCGATAATAAATGTTGTAATGCACTTAAGATGTTGTTTAAAATACAATAAAAAATTCTTAATAAAAATCAGTTTAAATGACAATACAATGTGATGTGGGCGGTACTTCTGACCCGTTAAGGCTAAGTTCGGTAACTAATTTAATTGACGTTAATAGTTATTTGGGGTCAAAACAAATCTGCGAAAAAAGGAATTTATTCGAAATTTTTTTTTTTCTATCCAAGAAACCCTAAACACCAGAAATGAAGTTTTTGATCAGTTACTCTGTTCTGTTAGTTCTAGTTCTTGTTGTATTTATTTTATGTTTCTACGTCAAATAGAACCTTTGTTATTGCCCAAAGTGTTAAAAAAATCAAAATGGCCGCCATGCATAGAAGCAGTGGCGTGCATTGGCTTTATTTCGAGGTAGGCAGTACTTACAAATGTGGATTAATGACGAAAACCGCAGATTTTCATCAATAATCCACATTTGTAAGTACCTACTGCCTACCTCATTTCAACTATCAGGTAGGCACTGCCTAATTGCCTATATGCGCCGCACGCCCCTGCATAGAAGGGTGAGGGTTTGACCCCCCAAATTATTATTTTTGTCGATACAATTAGATATCACTTAGCCTTAATGGGTTAGAAGTGCCGCTCATATCACATTGTATATAACGGAACCATATTACATTTGACGGATAAGCTAAATCCTGTCGTAAGATGAACTGTCTGCATTCGTTTGTCTGGAAACTTGTAGCAACATTTGTGAATGACTGTACTGTTTTAAAATCCAGCAATGGGCAAGCACAAAGACGCAGATATAATAAATATTGGACCAAAACGAATTTTCCATTTAGGCGTGGCACTAAATAATGGGTGAATTTAAAACATTAGTATAAACATTTAAATAAAAATTTTGAAGAGGTTTTATAATGCATATGACACACGTTACACGTAGAACTTAGAACAGCCACTTCATATTGGTTTATAAATTTTAATACTTTTCTTTTATGGGCTGAAAGTCTTAAGTGTGAAGCGCACCATTTGACAGATAGGCGTCGGTATGATTTAAATTAAATTAAGGCCTTAACACGCTTGAATGACCTTGACGCGTCGCGCTCATACAATTTCGCGTGTGCGGATGTCCTCTAAAAATCGGATAAACATGTTTTTTTTATGAAATTAATGCCTTTAACGAGAATTTTCAAATAAAACTCTCAATTCAAAACATGTATATTTCCAAAATATTGTTTTGTGTGAAAACAGTAATGAAATAGCTTGTGCCGTTTAAGAGAACATTTGCAATTTATGAAAAAATAGCCCCTTTTTTGTGCATGTTTGAATCCAAGGGACTTAACGGAAAATCAAAATTATTCAATTCAAGATGTTTATTAAATCCTCTTCTAGCATATCGTATTTGAATTTTTTAGATTCAAGTAACAGGTATTCTGACAATTTGATTTTCATATTCGAGATTTTAGGCACTTGGGTGGTGTTAAGGCCTTAGGCCTTAAGTCTAGATGATAGGCAACTTAGGGCTAGTTCGATGTTAGTACTATGACTACACCATGTTTTTTTTTTGTTAAATGTCAAACGACCGATGAAAAATAGAAAAATAATTAAACCTTCGATATTTGTGGGATTCTTTCAGGGACCCCGAAAGCAAAATTGTGTTATTAATAAAAAAAAAATGGTCATCACATCAGTATTTAAATAGTTTTTTTTGTATAAGATGTATTTTTATATGTTGAAATAATACATATTAAAATTGCCTCAAAGTCAATGAAATTGCCTTAAGTTTTTTGAAGTTCATATAATACGTAGTAAAGACTTCTAACAAAAAGTAAAGTATCGTACTGTATATTCTAAAAATCGAAAAAGTTTTTGAACGATATCGTCCTTTAAATGGTGGTGTGCCTAAAACAGCCCTGACTAAAATTTCAATTACCTTAAACTACAAGCTTTTATAAATTAATAATTATTTCATAACTTCTTTTTCGATACGTATACAAACGAAGATATACTGAATTTTGAAAGGGTCGCAGCCCCCGATTCAGAACCGTGTGATAATATATTGTGGACCGAAAAACTACGTGACTTTTAACCCGTCTCATGATTTATCGGTCGTCATTGGCTATCGAACGGTTATGAATCAAGAGGCTGATTTTCTACCAAATCCAAAAAATGGTTTGTTTTGTAGTTTCCACAATACAGGCGTAGGCGTACATTGCAAGGTAGTGTCAAATTTTAAAAATAAGATCTAGAAGTGCACTGCTTAAGGTCCTTGTTGGCAATTTGAACCTCTGGTTTGCGCGGGCGCTCCTGCTGTTAGAAATGTACCTTACATCGAAAAGGCTAAGGTATGTTTTCGCGCGCCATTGTGACTATTATTGCATTAAACTTTGCAGTTCTAGGTTGCACAGGGATAGTGCGTGCGTATTTTTTATAATTAAGACAAGATTATCCAAGCGTACCATCTTTTCATAGCGGATAGTAATAATTAAAAATGAGTTTGTTTTTTACGTAGATCGATTTAGTTACTGATTCTGAGTGGTCCCTGAAAAATTTGTCTGTCCCTGAAAATGGCACTCCCTTGCAATATAACCCTGTATAAATTGTATGAATACTATGGTTACAGCGTCATTTTGTCTAGGTTAGTAGATGTAGAAACTTTGTATTTTTTATGAACATAACATTGTTAAGCTGGGTCCGCAGCGCCGTGTTTTCATGTTTGCAAACACGATAACATTGCTTGCTTACCGAATAGGGGCGTGGCCTAAGAGTTTGGTTGGTAAAAACACAATAACATGTTTGCCGTCACGAATGGATAACATCCCCCGCGTTCGCCTGCGGGGAGGGGAAGTGACACAAGTTGACGTAACGTTTGAAGTTTGTGTGTGAGAATTCAGATTTTTGAAATGAAACAACAACTATAACAACATGCCCAGCGGACTGGCTGTTTTGCTAACAAGTTTTGCAAACATGTTTAGATAACATGTTTTGTTAGAAAATTAGCGCAGCGGACCCGCCTCTAAAGTTACATGACTACGAAGGATTTATGTTTAGTGCCATACAAACTGATCCAAACATACCTAAATTTAAATCATTTTTTAATTACACATTCGTTTATTTGATTGTAGGAACAAAATTAAAAATCACAGTAAATCTGTAATTTATTATAGATTGTTGTAGTTTTCGCATACGAAATAAATGTTGATTATGTGTTGTCATATAAGGTGTTTCAAAAATATCTGCTTCGGCTGCTATGGATGAAAGTTCTACTTATACAGGGTGTAAAAAAAGGTTTAACGAAGCCTTAAACCACGAATTCTACGCACAATGCCAAGTAGAATGCAAAAAAAACAAAATTGCTGGGAAATGACTTTTACTTTTGGGTATCAAAAAAAATAACTTATTCCTAGCTGGAATTTATAGCGCGCACGCCACAGACTATGCCTGTGTGTGCGGATCATGTTTCTTTGTAAAAAAGAATAATATTATCAAAAAGAAAAAAAATGTAACTTTGACTGTCAATAACTCGGTAACCCGTCATTGCCCAGGTATAGTGTAAAAGAAAAACATGATCGTAATAATACGCAGAATATGTGGTATTCGGCTTCGTTAAGCCTTTTTTACACCCAAAATAGATACGATATTAAAGATATTTCATGCACCGGGTGCCTGACGTCATTTTTATTATTTTATTTAAAACTTTTTTGCACAAACTTAAAAAAAGTTACAATAGGTGGACTTGATGCTGGAAGCAATATCTGCCAGTCAACCTATATAACCAATTTTTTTATTAATAAAAAAAAACTAAAGATTAGGCTTCATTTTATTTAAAACCATCCACAGCTGTCCAAATAGCACGGGACGTAGCTAGGGGGGACTATTGATGGTTTTAAACAAAATTAAATAAAGTGAAGCTTAATTTTTAGATTATTCATCATATCAGCCTGTTGCAGTTTACTGCTGGACATAGGCCTCCCCTGCCCTTTGCATCCAGTCGCTGCCAGCTGCCTTCTTCAGGTCATCGGTCGGTTCTAGCCGGGAGGCGTCCTACACTACGTTTGCCTAAGCGTGGTCTCCATTCGAGATCTTTCCTGCTCCACCTCTCGTCGGTTCTGCGACAGACATGGCCAGCCCATTGCCACTTCAGCTTGCTACATTTTTGGACAATATCAGGCACCTTAGTCTTATGTCGTGACCTCGTTCCGGATCTTATTCCTAAAAGAGATCCCCAACATAGACCTTTCCATAGCACGCTGAGTGACGTGTAGTCGGTGGGCCAACTTGACTGTCATGTTCCACGTTTCGGCTCCGTAGGTTAAAACTGGTAGGACGCATTTAGATTATTAATATTTTTTAAATACTGGATGACTTTTTTTACCGTCAAGAAAACAAACGTGTGAAATAGGTAAATGATATAGGTGATGATAACATGATAATTAAAAAAAAAAGTTTAATTTTTTATTTTATTTTTATCAACTATTTATCCTCATGACCATCTAATTCTAAGTTAATTTTGACTAACTGAACATTAAAAAAAGATAATTGGTAAAATAATAATAAAAATATGAAACCGACCAAAACTCACGCATATTCACTGATGTATTCTATGTTTATGCATTTTTTTGTACATTCCAAAATTTATAAATTCATTAGAATAGTTTGTTACGGGATTGCTACCATGTACGGACAACAGCACGTCGACCTACCACAAAATGTCAAATTTTCTCATTTGAAAATAAACTCTATATGTCAGGCTTAAAGTTGAAAATTTATTGGAGAATTTTTGACTTTTGGGGTAGGTCGACGTGCTGTTGACTGTACCTTATTTTTGAGTTCCCTTAACAACTTACCTGCAAGATCTACAGTTACTCCGTGATCATGGCGCTTGCAACAGTGCTGAAATATCGGGAACTCAAAAATACGGTACATGGTAGCAATCCCGTAACAAACTATTCTAATGTTAGTGACCATGAAAGTTTAAAACAATATATTTATAAATTCAGTTGTATTTTATAAACACAATCACATAATATCACATAGTTTTAGGTACAGAATACACAGTTATTTTTTCCTGACGGTAAAAAAAGGCATCCAGTATAAAATATATGATGTCCAGCGTTTGAAATTACTTTACTCTCGTAATCTATTTAGCTACCTTTAATACCCATAGCAGCCACGGCAGATATTTTTAAAATACCTTATACAGGGTTATTTGAAAAAATCAACAACCTCGCACGACTAGATAGCTAACATCATACACAACAACATTTGTTCTACGACTTTAGATAATTTGACACATTTTACTTTCATACAAAAATAAATACTAATTTAATTTTACGTCTGAATGTTCTTATCTCTGTGCGCATCACATCGGGCAGGACGAGGGAGGTACGCGCCCGTCGCCTTTTCGTATGCGAATGGAACATAGACTTACAAATGTCACGAGAGTACAATAAAAGCTTGGAAAATCATTTAAAATTAATGTATTGAGTTATGATAAAACTCGTAGAACAAATATTGTTGTCTATAGTGTTAGCTATCTAGTCGTGCGAGATTGTTGATTTTTGTCAAATAACCCTGTATAGTACCTTAATTATAATTGAGTATTTAATAGAAAGGAGCATTTTTTAGCCTTTTTATATACGAAGTAAACTAATATAGTGATACAACAACCAAAACTTAACCGAGTTACTCCATTTTTGTCTAAGCGGTTTTTTACCCGGTCTTTTTAAATAGAAACAGAAGGAATTTGAGAACAAAACGTTTGACTGATGATCGGAATAGGGTGATTAGACCTGGAGGCCTAGCACGAAAGCGTATCGTTCGTTCGGTCGTATTATCCGATCAAATTAAAATATCAATTTACTCGTATCAAAGGTTTGAAAATTTATGACCAATTGAAAACGGTCCCGTTTTTACATGGCTAATTTGAGTTGGTCATATTTCGTCAAAGGATTAAGACAAAAGATTGGTTATTTTAATTTGTTAGGTTTATACGACCGATCGAACGATACACTTTCGTGCTAGGCCTCCTGGCATGTATGATCGGTATCAAGGTCAACATGTATGGACAGTCGTGTGGTCATCATTTGCAGATCTTGAGTTATGTTTTCGAAACAGTAGAAATCATGTTTAAATTACAAAAAAATGTATTGGATCTTTTAATTTCGTATACGAATAAAATTGGAATGCGAATGCTTCAATAATACGTCTTCTGGTATACAGGGTGTACTAGAGAATAGGACACTCCTTAAAACCACGTGATCAGCTGGTCATATTACAACAACTTTTTCTATGGCAGCAACACCGAAGTCAAAATTTTTTTTTAGCAGCTTCACACAAACTTGCTCGCATACCTCGATGATAATGTATGTAGCATCTGAAAAAAAGACACGATTTCATTTGTGCTCCCATAGGAGAAGTTAAATATCACCAGCTGATCACGTGGTTGTAAGGAGTGTCATTTTATTTTATACAGCCTGTATTTACAGTTAACAACTCATAAATACACCGTGCTTTTTTAAACGTCTCAAAGCCGAAGGCCACTTAAAGTATCCAATAACTACATGTCATTTTTATAATAAAACTTGGTAATTATTAATTATTCAACAACTAAAAAATTAAAATAAATATAAGCAAAATTTAGTTTGAAACATCCTGTACACGGATATGATAGTCTACGTGGATGGTGCTGCACGCGTGGAGGCGGCAAGGTCAAGGACTATGCATTGTTGAAACCATAAACATTATAAACAGGATGATACATTACTATCTAGAATTTTTTTTTTTACTTAAAAATATGATATGGTTGATAATAGAAAAATAATACTTCCTAGAGGTTTATTAGGATGGTTACATAACGTGGGCTTCGGCTTTAAGACGGTTAAAAAAACACTGTGTATACTACAAAACGTCTACTAACTTATTATAAAGGGTAGTCCATTAATCACGTGATGTGTTTAGCAACTTTTAACCCCTAACCCCCCCCCCCCCCCCCCCCCCCCCCCGATGATACGTGGTGAGGTTTTACATTACCCTGCCCCTTTTACATAACAAGAGCAAGTCTCGCATCGTCTTTCGGGATCGAAATTGCGCGTCCAAAAGAAAAAAAAAACGGCCATTTACGAAGGCACCATTATTTATAAAACGAACAAAAAACAATACGTTTGTTGTATGGGAGCCCCTTAAATATTTATTTTATTCTGGTTTTTAGTATTTGTTGTTATAGCGGCAACAGAAATACATCATCTGTGAAAATTTCAACTCTCTAACTATCACGGTTCATGAGATACAGCCTGGTGACAGTCGGACAGAAAGACAGACAGACAGACAGACGGAGAGCGGAGCCTCAGTAACAGGTTCCCATTCTAACCATTGGGTACGGAACCATAAAAAATACCGCTCGACGTTAGTGATATTCCGCAATTTTTTCTGAACAACCTCTCCCCCCCTTTTCGAACCTCACGTTATTAATGGCGACCCCTAACCACCAACTCCACAATAAACCGAAATCGAAGATTAAAACCTAACCTTCTCTGTGATTTTGTATGTTATCCTTAGGCTGTATGCTGTATAATCCTCAATTGTCTATGGTCATCCTTGTCAGCCATTCAGGACGTAATGATGTAATTTTTAACAGTTAATTTAATTTTTAGATTTTACAAATTAAATTACATAAGCTTCATACAATTTGATTTCACTCTTGTTAATTTAGCATACGCCATACATTGTTATATTAAATGTTTATAGGTAGGAAATTATACAGGGTAATAGGTAAATTGTATATCGAGCCGAAAAAAAACTAGCCTACGCTATATGCATATTATTAGTATGGTGAAGTCATAACTTTGATATAATCATTTAAATTTTTATACAAAACTAAATTCTTAGAAACTGATTTGTATGAAAATATTTTTTTCAAAAATAATGATACAAAATTTCTTATTTCAACATACTATTTATATGGATATGTAAACATAGGTGTCGTGTGGTGCCGGCACATTAATAGAATTGCACCACCCCTTCTCTTCCTATGGGTGTCGTAAGAGGCGACTACAGGAGAACCGCCACAAGAAGACAGGCAGCAGCGTCTCCTCTCCACCATTGGCCAAACTGCGATCGCCAACCCGCCTGCCAAGCGTGGCGATTATGGCAAAATCCTCCTTTTGGAGAGGCCTGTGTCCAGCAGTGGACTGATATAGGCTGGTGATGTGAAACATAGGTTAGATTCGGCTTGATATACTATTTACCTAGCACCCTGTATATGGTTCTATTTCATTAGTAAGCTTCGTTAAGGGGTGATGCTACTGGTCGACAAAAGATTTCAGTTTTTTTTTCTATGTAACCGAATTGAAATTTTCCAAACTTAAAAATTGATAAGCTTTGCTGTTGTAATCGAAAAAACTATTTTTTGAGATATCGATATTGGTTCCATAGTAAAATTTGTTGTTTGAGCAGTAAAATCAGCCCTTGAAGGAAAATAATAAAATAGAACCTTATTTTTATGTAACACAAGGTCAGTTTTTGAGATAGAAGCCGTGAATTCATTTAAACACAAGTTATAGAGGAATATGGCCTAATTGACAAAAAATGGAAATTGAATTCGAGGTACAGTCAACAGCACGTCGACCTACCCCAAAAGTCAAAAATTCTCCAATAGATATTCAACTTTAAGCCTGGCATATAGAGATCATTTTCAAATGAGAAAAATTGTCATTTTGTGGTAGGTCGACGAGCTGTTGTCCGTAAAATGAATACTTCTGTCTTAAAAATTCTGCCACTGAACACATGTCATTGGAGACAAAAAATATCGTGTAATCTAAATGTGTTATTTTGGCCTATATTATGCCGTGAAGGGCAGATAAATCGATGTATTTTATATAAAAATATGATTTATGTAATATTGTCGTGTTGTACATAATACAATAAAGTACCTTCATCAATACGTTTGAATCTATTTATTTATTATCAGCTCTTACCCGCGGATATGCCCGCGTGGTTTGGTTTGACGTACAATCTGAAGCCCGAATTAACAATTATTCTCGTTAAAATTTATAGAATCAGGCGTTACTTTGCGGAAATCCATAACTGAATAATTATAAAAATGTAATTACTATGCTTACAACATCCGCTTAGTTACGCCGGCATAGGAACCCCAATTGACGACCTCCGTAGCCGAGAGGCGAGCACGCCGGACTGTATATGGCGCCGCCATCTCTGAGGTTCCGGGTTCGATCCCCGGTCGGGTCAATGTGGAAAACGAACTTCTCTATATTGGCCCGGGTCTGGGTGTTGTGGTACCGTCGTTGTTTCTGATTTCTATAACACAAGTGCTTTAGCTACTTACCTTAGGATCAGAGCAATGTATGTGATGTTGTCCAATATTTATTTAAAAAAAAAAAAAAAAAAAACCACCTGTAACCCAAAATCTGAGGGCAAACTGAGGCAAAACTTTTGCATTCTCAATTATTTAATTATTCTCGCGTTAAGCGAAGCGTGGGACGTTCACTCACAAGGTGGACATACGACCTGCCGGTCGATTCTCTAAGAAAAACGCAACGGACTCTCTCTAAAACTCGACTTAGCCGCACAAACGAACATAGCCTCTATCTTGTTAGTAAGAAGGTTCATATTATTTATCGTTGATGAGCGAGTGCAACGACTGAGTGAGCGCGGTTTTGTTTACAGAATCGACAGGCTGGCAAAGGTTGCAGGAAGCCGCTGATGCAGGCCTCGCGCAACCGGCCAATCTAGAAGTCATTGGGGGAGGCCTATGTTCAGCAGTGGACGTCCTTGGCTGAGATGATGATGATGATGATGATGCCATCCAATTTTCTCAGAACACCCTGGAACGCTAAAGTGTTCCGAGCTCGTGTCCGTCGTGACGTGAGCGATGCCTATGTTTGCGTTGCTTGATCGTAAATTCTATGAAATTTATCTTCTGACCAGCGGGTCTAAAACGGCCGCATTGGATGTTTCATATTCCGTTTATAATATGTTTCATTTAGCAAATCTTAAAATGAAATGTTATTTGATGAATCATAAAATGAGCCTCGAACATTTCATATTTGCAGTTCATCTAATTTGACAGTTTTGTATGGAAATTCGTAATATGGTCCACTTATTATGAAAAGAGTAATTCATATTAAATGTCAAATTGGTGAACCACCATTTTAATGTTATTTTTATTATTATTTTGTATTGATATTTGTAGAACACACAAAACTTGAGTATTTTGAAACATTTTGTTCCTTTGTGTTGTTAAAAACATTCATTTTCACAAAAACCGTGTAGTAAGATTGGACGCGTCACTTTATTTTTTAACGTCATCAAATATGATCCATTTGATGAAATGAATTGCATATGATTCATTTATTAATGTGGCCGTTTTAGGGTTTGCAAATCATTTCCGCTACATTTCACTAAATGAATCAGATTAAAAATGAAACATCCAATGCGGCCGTTTTAGACCCGCTGATACTAGTCTGTGCCCCCATGGAACAAAGATTATACAAGGGTATACGGTATGGAAATAATAACATACTATGAATTGATATATTATGCAGATTTATTGTCATAGTAACGATAATATTTTTGACAAAAAAGTAATACTTATTACTTACTACAACTTTACAATTAGGTATTTTTTGGATTTAATCAATATTAGTTCTTCAGCAGGCCATTACTGAGGCTGAGTTGCGATGGAGTAGCAGCGCCTAACTGCCCGCTCAGCCTGAACAACTTCCCATTGAGAGACGTAGCAGCCTCCATCTTCTTCAAAAACATGTTCTTGCATGTGATATTCAAAGTTTTCTCTGTCAATGTCTTGTTGGACTCAGAGTCCAGAGAATTGATGATCGAGTCGGCATCAGTGTCAAAATTGAAGACATTAGTATGTGACTCCTCGCGCCAAAGTTTCTGGAGGTTCAAAGCCATAAGTTCCAGTTGCACTTGAGAGAGTTCCCGGATGACGTCAATTTGAACCGACATGACATTGTCACAAGTCTTCAGCAAGGAGTTCAACGTCTCCAGGACATCAGCTCTTCTTTTCTGAATACTGTATTGATTGTCAATGTTCCTCTCAAAGAAAGCTAAGTGCTCGTACAGCTCTGCCAGCTGCAAAGAACAGGAAATGTATTGGGCCGAATGGTGCTCAAAGTCGTAGTAATGTTTAGCCCTCATCAGCCATTTGTGCGTGAAGGAGAACAACTTCCTAGCCTCTTCTACGTTGCATACGATTTCAAACGGGACTCTGTTTTCCATCTCTTTCAAATTCAAAGAAGGAAACGTAAACAGCTTCTCTACTGGCTGGTTGCAGTCGCCTTTTCCAGTCTTCTCCGCACCCAAATCCTTCATATTTTCCTCTTCAAACTTCTCCACATTCTCTACTTGCTCATCGAGCAAGTCTACAGTCTTCCATAAGTCTGCTCTCGAGGTAGGCTGCGAGAAGTAACGGTTCAAAATCTTTTTCTTAGACAGTTTGAATAGGGTTAGTCCATATTTCACCCAGTGGTGACTTAGCTCTAAGAAGTGCACTTCGAAATCAGCTTTCTGCAATACGAATTCTTCGGGCATGAGTTTACAATTGTCGTGGCACGTTCTTAAGACGTGGTAAGAGGCGCAGAGGTGATGGCGAGCGTTACCGAGTTGGTTCAAGTAAGTAAAGTAGTTGCCCAATCTGGCTGTTCTCAGTGCCCAATCCTGTGGCGTCCCTTCTTTCATTTCTAATTGCCTTCTCAAGGCCGTGTGGTTGTACAGTGTATACTTTTGCGGTAAATTCAGTTTGTTGTACAAAAAGGCTTGCATCTGCACGTTGTTAGTTATTACCTTGTCAATCTTTTCCGGGTTGACTCTTCTGATGTTGTTGATGGGTTCAGGTGTGAACAAGTCTTCAGCGTCTAGGAATTTGTCGGGCTGTGACTTGCTTATCTTGTCGTACAGCTCTTCCATGCTTTCGAGAATTTCGCGTGCGAGGTTTATCTGGTCTAACTGAATGAGGTAGTAGCAATAAAGGTTTTGAATTCTTAGCAAAATGAAGAGGCACTCGTCTCTGAGTGCGTACGGTTTAATTTTTTCGTATGCAACTTGGAGAATGTTTCTTTTTTCTATTAGGGATATAGGCATAGTTTTAGCGGATAGTAGGGAAAGGTAGCCCTCCATGGCGAGAGATCTAACGTATTGATCATGGTTTTCTTTACCAAGCACCACTAACTCTATGGACAAGGTTTGGATGTCTTTCTTAAGGCTCTGCAGTCGTTCCGATGAATTCTTATTTTTGATTGCAGTTCTAACATTGTCGAACGTGCTAGTTATACGGTTTAAAGTTTCCATTTTTGTTTAAAACACTTTTAATTTTTTCATAGAACAGTTTTATGACACCGAAATATTGTGAATCAATTTGTTACTGTTTTGACATTCATACGATTCTTCTGTCGACAGTCATTTAATATTTTGTACCTGCCAGTGTTTTAAAGGTTTTATCTATGCCTCGAGTAAATTCTATTTAATCTTATAATAAAACTTTCTGGACAATAAAGGACCTGTTTCACAATATAGGTACAGTAATAATAATAATAAATATTAGACAACATCATATACATTGCTATGATCCTAAGGTAAGTAGCTAAAGCACTTGTATTATAGAAACCAGAAACAACGACGGTACCACAACACCCAAACCCGAGCCCATATAGGAAAGTTCGTTTTCTACATTGACCCGACCGGGGATCGAACCCGGAACCTCAGAGATGGCGTCCGGCATGCTCGCCTCTCGGCTACGGAGGTCGTCAAGACACAGTGTGTCTAGGTTTTGACCGGCGATAATTTAAGGGCTTTTAATTCATCAAATTTTATCGACAAAAACCCCTAATGTAAGGCCTAACTCTCTTCCTTTTGAAATGGCAAACATTTAATAATTTAAAATTTTTGTAGTTTAACATGCAAAAAAATACTATTTATATGAATCTGGTCGTCCTAAAAATTATGAAAAAAGATTTATTACAAAGGTAATGATATCGCCCGTCAAGTAAAACAAAGACCAATTGAAATATTATCTAACTGTAATTGTAAGGGCGGGAAGCAAGTGCTTGTAGTAAGGCACCGCCCCCGACGTCCAGAATATAAGGTCAGACGGGAACCTAACTCCCTAGTGAGCGTAGAGTCCCTTTACCCCAAGACACTGTCCCTAGAGCCCTAGCCCCACCTAACAATAAATACGTTAAGTTAATAAGGATGATAAGAGGAGAGTTATAGCTGCTCCCAGGTCGCCCAAGGTGGCAGCGTTAGGACGGTAGGTAGGTGGTGTGGACCCGCTGCCAGTCTGGCAGACTCACCAGACTGATCAAAGTGACGGCTAAGCAGTCCTGGATTTGTCAATAGGCCGTGTAGGCCGCGGCCTAGGGGCGGCAGATTTTAGAGAACGCTCACTCGATTTCAGAGGATATCTTATGGTTTTTACTCAAAATCCGTTAAGCTGTTTACGCGTGATTGAGTCACAAATATCCAAACATCCTCACAAACTTTCGCTTTTTTAATATTAGTGAGATCTGAGATTTTATCTGACTAAAGGAGTCTTGGCTGCAGCGGAGGGAAATGAAAACCAACGCGGACGGTTGATATCTGATTATAAACATGTATCGTGTGGTGCCGGCACGTTAAAATAATTGCACCACCCCTTCTCTTCCTATGGGTGTCGTAAGAGGCGACTACAGGAGAACCGCCATAGAAGACGGGCAGCAGCGTCTCCTCTCCACCATTGGCCAAACTGCGATCGCCAACCCGCCTGCCCAGCTTGGCGATTATGGTAAAATCTTTCTTTTGGAGAGGCCTGTGTCCAGCAGTGGACTGATAAGGCTGGTGATATGTGATGTGTGTATAAACATGTATAGGTTGATCGTTGTGCGCCGTCGGTGTAGAGTGCCGACGGTGCATGTGCAGGGTCCATGGGACGCGCTGGTTTCTAGGTCGCTGACGGCGCAGCAGACAAATGTACGAACGTAGCTCGTACATTGGCATCTTCAAGAAGGCGACGAAGAAGCAAATGTGTTCTGGTGTACGAGGTTGCTCGTACAGTAATAGAGAAAAAAATGAAGTTATAAGAAACTTGCTAAAAATTTATCTAAATTTGCTAGTTTTTTAAACGTGTTACTAAAACTAGCCCCATAAACGTACTTTATTTTTGTATATATTTGATACATTTTGAGAGTATCAACAAAATGATATTAAAATTACCATTTTGGGTGCCATACTTTATGAGCTGCTGTAATATGAATATGACATTGTACTAGCACTAAATAATATTTTTTTAGAAAATCACTTCAAAGATCGACGTCTAGAACATCTACGATTAAAAATGTTCTGAATTGGCATGCTGTTGGTATAACCGTGTTGGTAAAATTTATATAAATAAAAATAAATAAATAGAGTTTTGCGCTCGCGCAATGGCATATTCAAATTACTGTAGCTCCTGAAGTATGGCACCTAAAATAGTAATTTTGGTATCGTTTTGTAGATAATCTCAAAATGTATCACATAATTTAAAAATAAAGTACACTTATAGGGCTAGTTTTTGTAATACGTTTAAAAAACTGGTAAATTTAGTCAATTTTTACAGCAAGTTCCTTAAAACAATTTTTTTTCTCTATGACAATTATTAATTTTTGTTTTGGTCTCTGTTTTACTTGATAAACAATAAGTAATAATTTATTTATTTAATCTAATAATAATCATACCTTTCAAATGAATCTTTTTCATATTGCTTGGGCACTCCAGATCCATATTTTCTTGCATGCTATACCATCAAAATCTTAAAATATTTAATTAGCTACCATTTTAATAGGGGGAGAGTTACACCCCTACATGAGGGGTGTTTTGTCGATAAAATTTGATGAATTAAATTAAAGCCCTTTAATTATCGCCGGTCAAAACCCAGACACACTGTATTGATGATCTATGCAAATACGGATAAGTTCTGCATATGTAAGAAGGTGTATTTTAGCTATTTTCATAGTATAGTATTCGACAAAAGAGCACTTTTGATGTACCCATTTGTAGAACTAGATACCGTAGAAATAGTTTTATTATAAGAGCCACAGGCAATTACAACTCTAAATTCTGTCACATAGACATTTTTAATGAGCGGTTGATACGGTTTCGTCATCGCCTGAGATCCACTTAGAGTATTTCAGTCTTTTTTCAGTCTTTTTGGCCCACTAGATTTTAATTTTAATTTTAATAAAACCTACACTAATTATTATTTGCTTGCTTGCTGTTTTTCGTATTTTGTCTCCATATTGGCAAAACTGTATTAATTAGCGTTGGAAACTTAAAATGCTAGTGTATGATTAATTAATTTTTAAGCTCAACGAAATATTGTAAAGCTGTTTGTTTCCTAAATAAAGAAAATAAAAATAAAATAAAATAAAATAATGTCATATGGAATATTGTTATGGGGCTCAGCAGCAGACATTGAATCTATATTTGTACTGCAAAAGAGAGCTGTACGGGCAATTTACGGCATTGGACCCCGTGACTCCTTAAAAGAACTGTTTAAAGAAATTAATATACTTACAGTAGCATCCCAATTTATTTATGAAAATATAATGTACATCCGCAAAAACCTGTCCTTATTCCTTAAGAAAAGTGACATTCATAATCTTAACACACAGAATAAGAATAAGCTTGCCGTTCCCGATTTCAGACTGCATAATGTGGGTAATTCGTTTATGGGAAAATGTATTCGCTTTTTTAATAAATTACCAGCGTCTATTGTAGAACTGCCCCTGTTAAAATTTAAATCGCATATTAAAACAACTTGAATGTTAAAAGGATATTATACTGTAAATGATTATATAAACGATAAAAATATTTGGAAATAAATACTGCCCTGCTCGCACAGGTACATTTATCTTGTAATGTAAAATATATACTATTTAAAAAGAGGCTGACAATAGTGACCGAGTTTCTTGCGCTACTTCTTCTCGGCGCTAGCCCAAAATTGTCCCGAAGTAGTGGTAGGGAAAAAAAATATTGGGACGTGTAAAAGCGCTTAGTTTAAGCCTATTTACAGAAATAAATTGGTTTTAATGGTTTTTTAATCGTTTTTAATAGAATTTTATTAGTAGTATAGAATTTTTAACTGTTACGTATCTATTTGGCACTTTTTGTACATTAAGAAACAGGCCCTAAGATTTTTTGGAAATATTTTTGGGGACACTTTAATTTGCGCGGTGTACCAGAGCAGTCAAATTGACGCTTTTCAAAGCATACTGCCAGTCATTTTATACGTGCACCCTATGGGTTAGTTTTACGCAGCGGGCATACAGCGATCTACGTGTTCAATATACGATAGACGACCTCCGTAGCCGAGAGGCGAGCACGCTGGACTTTAAATGGCGCCGCCATCTCTGAGGTTCCGGGTTCGATCCCCGGTCGGGTCAATGTAGAAAACGAACTTTTCTATATTGGCTCGGGTCTGGGTGTTGTGGTACCGTCGTTGTTTCTGGTTTCTATAACACAAGTGCTTTAGCTACTTACCTTAGGATCAGAGCAATGTATGTGATGTTGTCTAATATTTATTTTATTTATTTATTTAATATAATAATGCCTTCAGGGTTCTGTTGGGGCTGCCTTGGCGATGTAGCGCATCCGAGGTGTTCGAACTGATTGATTTGCCACAATAATGAGAAAACGGTGCACATCTGCACTGGTTCGTCTCCGAGGCAGTACCAACAGAATCCTGAAGGTTTTTGTAGACCGATGGAATTCACCGCTCCTTCAGAGATAGGTGTTAATTCACACAAAAATGTAAATGTTTTATTACCAATTAATTCTTAAAAAGTTAATTAAAATGTTTATTATAAATAATGAAATAATATTAGTAATTTGTAATGTGTAATTTGATTTAATTTCATTAATTTATTTAATTTCATCATGATGTATTGCTTACTAACAATAGTCTTAAGTTAAATTGTTACTAACACGGTATGGGTCGGACCAATAATTGAAGTGTGTCAGGCTCGGGCCTGAATTTGAATTGATACTGAATCCAAAATGTTTTTTTTTTTCAATTATATTTGTATGGTCTGTCTGTTTGTATCTTGCTACTACAATGCATTCGAATGAACTTGGCATGAAATTATTACTGTGAGGGTAGGAAGCGAATTATAAGTCTATGAGTAGGACTTAAGTAACTTAAGTAACGACGACCTCCGTGGCCGAGAGGCGAGCACGCCGGACTTTGAATGGCGCCGCCATCTCTGAGGTTCCGGGTTCGATCACCGGTCAGGTCAATGTAGAAAACGAACTTTTCTATATTGTCTCGGGTCTAGGTGTTGTGGTACCGTCGTTGTTTCTGATTTCTATAACACAAGTGCTTTAGCAACTTACCTTAGAATCAGACCAATGTATGTGATGTTGTCTAATATTTATTTATTATTTATTTATTTTTGTCAGGAAACGTTGTTGGTGCGCGGGGTGATGCATTTGTTAATCTTGCTACGTGGCTAATCCGCCACTGGATGTCCAGGATCTGATTTAGTGTTGCCGCTCGATAGTTGACTATTCGATAGACTATTGATAATTGGCCAAAAACAATAGTATCGATATGTCTATCGATAGTATATATAGGCCTATCGATAGTATCGAAACTGTCGATACTATCGATAGCTCAGTTTGTCATAATAGTATCGGTATAAAGCAATAAATCGATAGTATCGACTCTATCGAAGCTTAATATCGGATGCACTATCGAAGCTCAATATCGGATGCACTATCGATAGTATCGATATTATAGATGATTTCAGAAGTCAAAAATCGATAGACAAATTATCGATAGTTCGGCAACACTAGTCTGATTATAAAACTCCGATTTATAGACGAAGGTAACCTGCACTTATCAAATAAACTACGCAGAGTAACCTGTTTCTTCTGATCCGTTGCTGTGACAACAGGTGGTATGTATAAAGCAACGAATATGGTTGACATTTACGCCATAAAGTAGTTCAAAAAATAGTTATCACAAATAACAAATACATTTAGCCAACAGGACTGAGATAATTATTTCGTTCCGACCTTTGAATTAACGAAAGAATTCGCACGCTTTGTTTTCATTCAGTTAGGGTCAGTTGCGTCGTCTAATTCCTATACATTGGTACACAGGTATAATGTACTAGCGTACTAGAGAACACATCTCGAACTAAATGTTTCAGCCAAGCATTGTAGCCCGGTGGACTACAAATTCATTAATTGAACCATAGACTTAGGATTCGCTACCTATATCTATGAATTGAACAATCAAGAAGCAATTTTGACAACTTCAATTATTGACACTGACTGAAGCTTTGTTGTCCACCGGGCTACAATGCTTGGCTGAAACGTTTTGTTCGAGATGTGTTCTTTAGTACGCTAGTACATTATACCTACCTCAATGTTCACATTTATAGATAAATAACACTTGAAAAAATCATCGACCTCAGGTGGGACTCGAACCCACGTCCCATCGCATGCCGGGCGAGTGCTTTACCAACTAACTAAGTAGTATACTACTCAGCTATACATACAGCTACAACATTGATCAGAATACGCTGGCTTCGACAGCGAGAAGAAACACTTGAGAAATTTCATCGTGTCACGTGACGTCCTCGGTAGCTTAGTTGGTAAAGCACTCGCCCGGCATGCGATGGGACGTAGGTTCGAGTCCCACCTGAGGTCGATGATTTTTTCAAGTGTTATTTATCTTTAATTAAACCTTGCATGGAATTGCTAAAAACAAAAATTTACATTCATATTTATAAATGTTAGTAATACATCTAGATTCAGCGTAGACGAGCAATCAATAATTGCAATGGACGCACCTGAAGGGCGGGAGGGGTGATGCGGCCCAGACAAATTACATAGGTAACGCAACATAACATATAGGCAGTAAGTCCGGGTCCCCTCTCTCCCACACCGATCCCCTTTACCATAAAACAGAGGGTATCAAAAGTAAAGGTCATATTTTTCATTTATAAGTAAGAAGTACCTAATGTAAACCTACACTCGGTTGTCAGTGGTAACGCTTAGCCCAAGCTAACTTTGGCATATTAAAAGAAAAATGTAGAAAAATAAAAAATACCATTCTTAAAATGGGTTTATATTAATTAACTAAATTAGTAAGGATTTATGTTTCTGTTTGAAAGAGGCTCACTCACAATTGTGACCGAGTTTCTTTCGCTGCTTTTTCTTGGGGCTAGCCCAAACTTGTCCCGAAGCAGTGGTAGGGTAAAAAAAGGGACGTGTAAAAGTGCTTAGTTGAATCATATTTGCAAAAATAAATTGGTTTTAATATGGTTTTAAAAGTTGAAATAAAATAAGCTTATTTCACTTTTCTGATATAAGGATAATCGCTATATCGCTACGCTCCGCGATGATATAGTGATACCTAATCAGAACAACGGTGTTGAATTAATGTTCCAGCGTGTTCCGAGATTTCGTGTCTGTGAATGTGTATGTGTACGTTGCTCTAATGCGCATTGTATGAAGCTTAACTTCTGTTAAAGCTTCTGTTGTTTTTAACCTGGTGTCAGAAAGGTTCTGGAATGAAGGCCACATACCAGCAAGCGCAGCGTGGGACGTCCATCCACAAGGTTGACAGACGACCTGCCTAGCTAGCATAGCCAACAAAACACGATATGATATAACGATTTATCGACACCCAACTGTCAAAATATGATAACAAAGCCGCCATCTTAAACTTTTATCGAAACAGCGAGCATGTACGTGCCGATAACATCACGGTCATGCTCGCTGATTTCGATAGGTTCATATTTTGACAGCTGGGTGTCATATTATCGCTATATCATACCATAGTATATCGTGTTTTGTTGGTCATGCTAGAGGGGATGGTAAAGGTTGCAGGAAGCCGCTGGATGCAGGCCGCTTCCAACCGGCTGATCTGGAAGTCACTGGGGGAGGCCTATGATATGTATTTAAATTTACCATCAACATTTATTTGTACCCACCCTATTTAAAAGCAAATAAAACATTAGGATTTGAATTTATATATTTTTGGACGTTTATGACACTCGAACAGGGAATCTAGTCATGTATAATCAAAGGAGTGTACCCACTGTTTATCTTATCTGTCTTGTGGTAACAGTATGTTGTGGCGGCTACGTTGTCTGCGTCCCCGGCCGGAGCTCGGAGCGAGCAGGAGGCCTAATACGAAAGCGCATCGTTCGGTCGTATTATCCGATCAAATTAAAACATCCTCCGTATTATATAGTATAGTATATATTCGAAGGTTTGATAATTTATGAACAATTGAAAACGGTCGGGTTTTTCACACGGCTAGATTGAGTTGGTCATATTTTAATTCAAATTCAAATTGTTTATTGCACACATGTGGTTGGAGAGATGTTTTACATTTTCATTAGTCCCGTAACATGTAACCCTGGCAGGGCATAGCAATTTAATAATAAATAAATAAGCATTACATTTTTTTTTCCAAACAAATTACAATGTATACAATGTATTAATCAATCTGGGATCTCTGTAAAAAACTCCTGCAGCTTATAGTAGCACTTATGAATAAGGTGTTCTTTTAATGTTTGGTTGAATTTGTGTAAGTTTTGTTTTTTTTTATATTTGCGGGAATTTTGTTATAAATTTTAATTTTTATCAAAGGATTGACACATGAGACTGGCCATTTTAATTTGTTAGGTTTATACGACCGGACGAGAGATACACTTTCGCGCTAGGCGCCCTGGTTCGTGTTTCATCATGATAAATTAATGGCTACACTTGTTGACCGTGTTAGTTGGTTATAAATTTCAATGATAATTTTAACGACATTTTTGATAAAATATCTAAAGTATCTCTATAACCTCATTAAATACAGTAGGTATGTCGTCATATTTTAAATCTATGTAGCCCGTAGACCTCCGTAGCCGAGTGGATAGCCAGCCGGACTTTGCATCGCCATCTCTGGTTTGATTCCCGGTCGACTCGATGTAGAAAATTGACTTTCCTATATTGTCTCGGGTCTGGGTGTTGTGGTACCGTCGCTGTTTCTTATGTCTAGAACACAAGTGCTTTAGCTACTTACCTTAGGATCAGAGCAATATTATGTGATGTGTCGAATATTTGTGTTTATTTTATCCTACTATTTTTTGTTTATTTTTTTTATTAGTTTGTGACGACGGATGGATGTTTTTAATTTTTCACGCAAAAACTACTAAACTGATTTTGATCAAACTTTACAGCATTGAGCTTAACATCTCAATGCTGTAAAGTTTGTATCAGAACATGACTTAACTACATCAGAATAACACATACCTAGGCTAGAAAGTTATTTATAAATAATGTATTGGACTCTGAACAACGAATCAAATCAGTTCAAACGAGTAGTTTGCGTTGACATCGTAGGTAATTTCACTATGATATGGTCATTTTATGATCTGGAGACAAGCTGGATTTGACCATAACGATCTAGGAAGCTTATTTCGGTGTCTTTTCAAGAAGCCAAACCAGAAGTAATATTTTTTATAAATTCAAAGGTTAGTTAGGATATGTTTCTGACTCAATCACGCGTAAACGGGTGAGCGGATTTGGAAGAAATTTTGCACACATACTGTATTATTCAGAGTGCATTTTGCTATTCCGGGACTAAGGTTAAACCACTGTTTTAACGTACAAAAATCAGTGGTTTAACCTTAGTCTGGACTGGGTGTCTGGAGTGGTAGAGAAAAAATATTGGGCCGTGTAAAAGCGCTTAGTTTAAGCCTATTTACAGAAATAAATTGGTTTTATTGGTTTTTATCGATATATAATATGATCTGGATTAACTTAAAGAATAAGTTTAATCCCGTTCAAATATTCCCTTGGTATATTTTTCTCTATATTCTTATTTATAAACGTTTTGCGTTATATATCAAACCAATATTGGTTACGATATTGGGTCGCAGCCTGCGACCCACTTCCTAGCGGGTCGCACCCCCCACCTTTAACGAACTCCCGGCTTGCGAACTAATAACCCAGTGGGCGTATAACTCGCTCGTTTGATTGACGCAAACCGCCGCGCTCCTGTTGCTCTATAAAGTATTCAACACGTGGCATCATCTGCTTACTCTACTTCAAAATGTCCACGGGAATTTCGTTCGGCGTCCTGTCCACATTCGATCACCGTACACAGGAATGGGGTAGCTATAGATCGCGTCTACTACAGTGGTTTTTAGCTAACGATATTACCCCAGGCACGGATAAAACTACGATCAAGCGGAGAGCGATTTTGATAACATCGCTGTGCGAATCGACGTTCAATCGAGTTAGTGACCTGGTGTTACCGCACAGGCTTGAAGATTTCAGCTTTGAGGCGATTTTAAATCTTCTCGATGACTTCTTTGAACCGAAGAGGATTGGGTTTGCTCAGAAATCCAAGTTCTACTGTGCAACGCAGCGACCAGGGGAGAGTCATACGCGATGGGCGGCGAGGCTAAGAAGGTTGGCGGCTCACTGCACATTTAAGAACAGGGAGGAAGCCTTGCTTGATAAATTTATTTTGGGCATGGCAGAGGGACAGGAGCGGGACATACTCTTCGCGGAGGACCAGGAGCAGATGACCTTCGCGAACGCTATCGTCCTGGCGGAAACCGTTAGCCGCGCTTGCCACGCCTCCGCAGTGAGCCTTGCGAACAACACCTCCAATGATAAGTGCAGTGTGTGCAGATCCAAAAACCATAAATATGACCAATCAGTGTCATCGTAAAAATTACAAATGCAAAAATTGTAATGGTCGTCATTAGCGGTAAATATTGTCGTAGGACCAATCTATATCTATACTAATATTATAAAGAGGAAAGATTTGTACCTATTTTTGTATGTTTGTAATGAATAGGCTCAAAAAGTACAGGGCTGATTTAAAAAATCTTTCACCAATAGAATGCTACATTCTTCCAATTTGACATAGGCTACATTTCATTTTGAAAAAAATTAGGGATCCTTGGTAAAATTTGAACAATGTAACCGAAGGTGTAGAAAAATGAGTCTTAAAATGTCTTTCGTCGAATGCGCTGCCGAAACTATTAGCGATAATTGTCTACCCCGTGCGAAGCCGGGACGGGCTGCTAGTAGTTAGTAAAGTAAGTGTGGATGACGGAGACGGCAAGTGTTTTTTACCCGTCAGGCTACAGCAAAGACACACAATGAAAATTTTATTGTTACGCGGTCACCGGTGGGTAATTTGAAGCTTGATAGGATCCTACCGTTGGAAATGTTAAAAAAAACCTGATTTCTTCAGTACTGAATTCACTCAACGTTGTAACAAAGTTAAGTCTATGGATATTATGGTATTACCCTTTTCTGGTGCTGCAAACATTTTATTAAAAAACTATTTTGGAAAGTTTAATTATAGTTAATTAATTTAATTTTTTGTTTTTAGCAATTCCATGCAAGGTTTAATTGAAGATAAAAAACACTTGAAAAAAAATCATCGACCTCAGGTGGGCTTTGACAGCGAGAAAAAACACTTGAGGAATTTCATCTTGTCACGTGACGTCCTCGGTAGCTTAGTGGTCAAAGCACTCGCCCGGTATGCTATGGGACGTGGGTTCGAGTCCCACCTGAGGTCGATGATTTTTTTTCAAGTGTTATTTATAGTTAATTATTTACAAACATAAATATAAATGTAAAACTTAATTATAAGTACATATTATAACTAAATTAGTTATTAGCAGTCAGATATTTTATAAATAGGAATGTACGGGCAAGGCCAAGCCATCGTATATTCAACTATAGGTAATTTTTAACCGACTTCAAAAAAAGGAGGTTCTTAATTCGTCTGAATGTTGTTGTTTTTTTTTTTACGCTTAACGTTTGCAACCTACTTTTGGGGTGCAAGTTAGTATCAATTTTATTATTTTAACATAAATTTAGTGCGTCAACAACCGTCCTACTAAACACTTACGGTCTTACTTATAAACGTTAATTAAATTAAGGACACTGCTAAGCAGGTTATTAATAAAATATGTTTACTTATAAACGGTAATTAAAGTTAAACAACGTCTTAGTGAGTTCGTAACTAACTGTAAAGTTAATTAACCCTTGTTAAAAGTCTTAATTAGGTACCAAAATGGCGTCGCAGCAACAGCTGTTTTCTGTCTAGCTAGCTGTCATCTTGGGGGTCCCGCATACAGTAATGTGTCAAACTAAGCGTAGCGATCCTAAAAATATGTGTCAAACACTCCATAATGACATAAAGTATTTCTTATATATGGCTGTATGGTTCCGTACCATCACTTTTCCGTTCGTGGAAAAATACATTGACAAGTGACATTGCATTAAACATTCTATACTTGAATTATTTCATTAATGACAGTATTTTAGGTCTTTTATAATGCCTAAAGTCCGGTTTTAGCAGAGTGAAATAAAAATTGTATTAAATATCCGTTTATTAACTAACTAACGCCTAAATAGCGATTATGAGTGAAAAATAGTTAAGCACTAATTAAGAAGTTAAGCAGTGAATAGTTAATTAGTTACTAAGATGTTGATTAGTCGATTTTTATAAGTAAGGCCGTAACAGCTAGTGCTCATCGACTAACTTCTACTCTACTTTAGTAACGTGTATTATTATCTAGAAGTTATTATTAGTTATAGTAAGTTTTAAGTTATTAAATATAATGAATTTTACTTGTAAATAGATAACATATATAACGAAGTTATTATTGTATAGACAGAGTTAAGTAAGAGGTTTCAAAGTAAGAATTAAAAGAAATATTGGACAAATTATTTATGTAAAATACGAGCTACAATTCAATGTGAAGTAACGAGGCAGATTGACTAGACTGGTGCTCCTGCTGCGGCGCTCTCCGAGACTGAGTCTGCGAAGAGGGAAAGAAGTGTTAGTTTTAAGTTGTAATTTTAGTACTGCGTAAAGAAAAGAAATAGTAGTTATACGACGAAAGAGTGGTATCCTTTAAAAAAAGATTAAATTAACTTAAGTTAACGTCCATCCACAAGGTGGACAGACCTGCTACAGGTTGCAGGAAGCCGCTGGATTCAGGCCGCGTCCAGCCTGTCAATCTGGAAGTCACTGGGGGAGGCCTATGTTCAGCAGTGGACGTTCTGAGGTTGAAATGACGATCATGATTAAACTTAAAGAGCGGATTACTGGAACAAATCTTTAGAAAAATTGGAACAGATTTGTTGTTCTTATTGTATATGTAAATAACGCACCTACTTACCTTAGGATCATGGCAATGTATGTGATGTTGTCCAATATTTATTTATTTTGTTAAACGGCTCAATATTAAATTTATATTCTACTAAGAAAAACATAATGTTAATGATTACTTATTTAAGTTACAAGGGTCAATCTTGAAAGCCAAAAAAAAACATTGTCCTTGGGCAAAAACTACCCATAACGTTTAAATTTTAATGTAAGATATTTTTTTTCTGTTACTTTAATGTTTAAATTAAATGGTGCACAACAAAAACGGTGTTTATTTTAGCTTAAAACATCTGAAAAAAATCTTCGAAGCCTTGATATTTGATTCCCCTGGGCTGTCCCTTTGTCATTTTTTGAACAAACCATTAATAATTTACCTATCTATAGTCATAAATATAAGATTTTTCGTAATTCAAGAGTTAAAGGGTGAGTTGTTTAATGATTTAATAAATACACAAAGCCTGTGCCAATCACTGTTTTTTAAAAAAAAATAGTTCGTGTTTGTCCGAGCGCAACGATTGATTCCCTTGGCGCGTCCCTATTATATCCTTCCCTATTATAAATGTCTACGGCGAAGGCGTGCACATCGGAAGGTGGCTTTAGTCGCGCTCCGAACATCACGAGGAGAGGTCGCGCGTCTCAACGTTTCCAAGCCGGATTTCCGAAAGTAAGAATTTGATTCCCCTGGCTTTGTTTCACTAGGTCATTGATTACCCTGTCCACTTTAAAAATATTTTTTGATGATTAAGAATTTCTCTACTAGGATTAACAGTAGGGTATATAGGACTATTAATTGTTTTTATAATAATCATTGGCAAAAATCGATATATTTAAACAAAATCAAAAGAAGATAAACTTTTCTTGATTCCCCTGGCATTTTGCCAGGGGAATCAAAGATTTCTTTATTTATCATACTCTCATATTATGAATATGGGTTACGCATTAAATAATAATTTTACTATTGTGTACAATCAATGGCACATCAAACTGAATACTGCAGTCCGATATTAGCTCTCGCACCGCTGATATAGAGGCGGCAAAAGGTGCAAAGTGTATGTTATTATATAAGATCATGTGCTGTTAGGTATACTATACATTGTAAGTTAAATATTTTATTGGGCTAGGATGAATCCTAGCCCAATAAAATATAAATTGGTTGCAATATTGAAATATTGCAACCAATTTTCAAATACTTTAACGAATAATTCTAGTTCTTATTGTATATTATCCTAGCGGCCGCCCGCGAATTTGTCCGCGTCGCCTCTCGGAGTGGAATTTAAAAAATCCTCACTTAGTTCTCCCTTACACTCTTAAAGGCACATGATTGCCAGATTTCAGCTTCTTGCGTTCAGTAGTGCCGGCTGTGTGTCTGTCAGTCAGTAACTCAGTATCGGAAGAGCTTTATAATGTAGATATTTGACGACCTCTATGGTTGAGTGCGAGTGTTTAGCTAGCCGCTTTTTATAATATCGCCTTTTACAAGGTCCCGGGTTCGATACTCGGTCGGGTTAATATCGATACCATTTTTATATTTATGTATTACCTCCGGTCTAGGTGTTTTGATACTCTTGTTGTGCTACCAGTAGCCGGGCCACCGGGGGTTCCCAAACGGGCAGATACGTGAGGAGAAACTTCGTTGTCATTACAAGTGATGAAACTCGGTGGCAAAAATCTAAAGTCCACGTGGACGAAGTCGCGAGCTGGCGTTTAGTATTGCAATGTCCTATATTGTATGTTTATTTTTGTTTTGTTACAGTTTTTAAAGCAATGCCTCCTAAGCAATCTCGCGAAGAGAAACTAGAAAAAAACGGCTGAAAAAAAAAAGATTAGAGAAAATTAATAATGATCCCGTATTACGTGCACAACAGCAAGAAAAAGAAAAAAAGAAGTATTTAAACAAAAAAAGAAAAGGAATAATTATACCAATTGCTGAAATGTCACCAAGACAGAAAAAAATAGCGAGAAAGAAGAGTAGAGATAGTTCCAATCGATACAACCAGAGAAAGAACCTTCAAAAAATAAACGAAGTTGAAGAACACGTTATTGTTGAACAAAAAGATGGTTCGGATATGATTAGTGATATAACAGATCCTCTGAGAATGATTTCACCTCAGTCTCCTAATTGTGAAGCTATTGAATCACCAGCCCGCCTGAGTCCCGTTAGTAATAGCTCTGCAGCATCTTATCGACTTAGAAGATCTGTAAGAAGAAATATAATTAAAAAAAATTTTGACCATCAACATAATTTGAATGAAGCACTAACTTTACGCCGAGAAAGTCTAACACCTTCTCCTCAAAGTTCGGCAAATGAAATTGATTCGGCGACGATATCACAGCAAGATAAATTTTCAAATAAAACCGGTAGACAAGATCCAGTTCTCACAACAACTAAGAAAAAATCTCCGTGGAAATATCTTTTAAGAAAAATAAAATACAGGGCTGACAAAGAACTGCAGATTAAAGACAGAAAAATTCAAGAATTGAAAAGGATTAATGACAAATACAAAAAACAATTAAAAAGATTGAACTTTCATAACTCTGAGAAAAATAAGATGCCAAAAGTACAAAAAAAACAATCAAATGAATAAGTCTCAACAGTTACATGTCGTATCATCAAAAAATCAATTAAAAAGTGAAATCGAAAAGTTTTTTGAAGACGATGAGAATAGTCGAATGTGTTCTGGAAAAAAAGAATACATAACTAGAAACAAGATAAAAAAACAGAAACGCTTCCTTAATTTTAACTTACATCAATTGCACAAAAAGTTTCTTCAACAGCACCCTGAGTACAAAATAAGTTACAGTTTCTTCTGCACGCTTCGGCCGTTTTGGACGATAACTCCAAATGTCAAAGCTAGAGATACATGTCTCTGTACTATCCAGGAGAATATGAATCTTGCCGTGATGGCTCTTAAAAACAACGGCATAATAGTAGAAAAATCTCCATATGAAGTACTTGAATCTTTGTGCTGTAATTCTAAAAATATAAAATGTCTGAGTGGCGGCTGTGACTCTTGTAAAGATAAGCATTTGAGTTATAAAGAAGTCGATAACTCCAAGGAATGTCATTACTCATTTTGGACAAAATCAAAGAAGAAGTATATTAAGAACGGACAAGAAAAAAGTACTGTGCAATCATTGAAGCAAAAAATATCAGCCAACCCAAAAGAGATTATTGACCATTTTGAGACGCTACTAAGACCGTACATGAAGCATTGTGCCAACATTGTTACGCAAAATAACTATATTAAAACATTGAAATCAAATTTGAAATCTGGCGAATGTATTGTGCATTGTGATTTTAGTGAGAACTACAATACCAAATATGCTGCCGAAGTTCAGGCCTTTCACTTTGGTAGCTCTAGACAGCAAATCTCACTACACACATCTGTTATTTACTATTTACAAAATGGAGAGTTATGCACTAAATCTTTCTGCACTTTGAGTGAATGCTTACGACATGACGCTGTCGCCATATGGGAGCATTTGGTACCTGTGCTGAATTTTATTATGGACAATTCGAAACCAGAAACATTACATTTCATATCAGACTCGCCGACAGAAACTGAAAAATGTTTTTCAACACAGTTGCTCGTAAATTGACTCTTATAACACCGTTTTTAGTTTCATAATTCATCATATTACGCACTTGTGCTGTAATAACATTATCGCACTAGTGCGGTAATGTAAACTTTTTTTAAAAAAATCCAGCAAAAGTTTGTGTCTAAGAACATTGAATATTTTACCAATATTAAATTATTTTAGGGTTAAGATGACAAATAAATATTTCATTTTATCAAATTGTATATTGATAAACACAAATTAACTTAACTATCATTTTTAGCGAGAATAATTTATAGTTTATTTTATTTTTTAAATTGCTGCTACTCCGGCTGAACAGCCAGTTTTTCCTATGCCATTATTGAACCTGCGCGCGCATCTAAATTGCGGCGCGCGAAAAAACAATACTTACGTGCCATTTTCCATTATTATTTGGTAAAATTGTTGCTGTGTGGTTAATTACTATCAAAAATGTCTACTTTAAATAGTAAAGACGAGTAAAATGTTATTTAACGTCGTTGGAAATACTTATCGAGGCACGAAACGCGAGTGATAGCCTGTTGCCGCCAAAATGCATAGAAAAACAGCAAAAACGCCAAGTCATATTCGGAGAAGGTATTTTAGATTTTAGTTTGTTTTTTCCTCGCAACTGTGTTGAAAACCGTCGTATGAAACTCGTGTGCATTGATCATTATCACACTCGGCTTCCTTACCGCGCTCGCCTGCGGCTCGCGCTTATAATAATGCCTCGTGTATAATGACCAACGTAGCACACTTGTATCATAATGTACTATTACGTAATGGCAAAGCTTCACTGGGATTATGCAAGTTTACGTCGTGTTATCTGGAATTACTCGAAGAAAGGACACGGCAAAGGAGCTCCCGATGGTGTGGGCGGGGTATTGAAAAGAACAGCAGATCGAATCGTCGCTGAAGGCAATGACATTCCAAACATTGATGTCCTTATCAGCTATCTTAAAGATAAATGTCCGGGAGTTACGATAGCGGAAGTTCAAGAATCTGGTATGTTGGAGAAGGATCTGTTTATTCCCTTTGATTTAAGAGAATTCCAGGGCACCATGGGAGTTCATCAGGTGATATGGACCAATAAAACTCCCGAAGTCCTCGCCATGAGACGCCTTAGCTGTAATTTAGAAAAATGTTCGGAAGAACCAATTCATTGTCCTCATGGTCAACATATCGGTTTTTATATTATCGAAAGTACAAATGTGCACAGCACTGGTAAATCTAAAACCGCAAAATCAAACAAGACTGTAAAAGAAAATTACTTCGATAAACCTTCTTCGAACCCAAATTATGGGCTAGCTGCAACTGAAGTTCAGAGCATTCAATCGGATATTCATATTCCATCTGATGATAGCTTCTTGATTAAAGTGCCTTCAGTAAATAAAACCTTAATTTCCGATTCTATGTGTAAAGTAGTAACGTCTGCTCTCTATGGCGGGGCAGACTCGGATTCTGATGATGATTATAATATTTTTTAATTTATTGTTTGTCTATTTGTAAATCATATTAATTGTTATAAGTTTATACGTTTTTGAGAAACTTAATCGCTGTAAGATACATAATATAACGTCGTTGTTGCCGCATGAAAAAGTGTTATACTTTAATGCATACAATATCTAACACAAGTCAATATTGTAGACGGTATTGTAATACAATACCGTCTACAATATTGACTTGTGTTAGATATTGTAGGCACGTTAGATGATTTAATTATATTAATTTGATTGTTTTTAGATATGTTCATTTGTTACAGTTGATTGATAGTTCCTAAAGAGAGATATTGTTTTGTTTTTTTATAATACTACTTATAAGATTAATAATGACTCTAAAGAACCAAAATGAAACCAAAAGACTGATAAGTTTAGTTAAAATAAACGATTATTCTATACAAAATGTAAAATTTTGATTCCCCTGGCATCTTATAATGATTCCCCTGGCACCAAAATTTTAAAGTCATATATCTTTATATCTAAACATGTGACAGTGATGCCTATTTGTGAAATATGTTTACAATGATGTGATATTTAGCCTTTTGCTAGTAAAAGTTTAAACTCTTCAGTTTTAAAAAGTGCCAGGGGAAAATTTCAAGATTGACCCACTACATAAAAATTTAACAAACAAAATACACTCAGGATTATCTTTCATAAAACGTACTTTTATGCATCATTTAAGAAACACATATAAAGTCTGTTTGCTAACACCAAGAATTAGCCACGATAAAAGAAACATATGGCCTTACTACAAAAAAGATAGACTAGCGGTAAACACTTGTCTAAAATTAATCAACCAATTTGAAATGTTGACACATCTGACATTCGAGACATTTATTTATTTATTTAAACTTTATTGCACAGATTTGGAAAAAATCATACAATAGGTGGACTTATGCCATGAGGCATTAAATTCTCTACCAGTCGACCATTAGGCTAAACAGAGATGTTTTGTGGGCGGTGCGATAAAGACACACAATTAAACTTTTTTATAACTAATAAAATCATAAACTACATAAAAAAGCATAAACTAAATACGATTATATACACATAAACTAAATACTATCATACATAGACTACATAGACCTAATGATACATACATAAATAAATATGACGACGATAAGTAAGAGATTAAAAGAGTTTAAGTGGATTACTAACAAACATTTCAAATTGGGTGACTTATCCGTAAACAGGTGTTCAACACGTGTTCAACACTAGTCTATCATTTTGTAGTAAGGTCGATGTTTGATGGAGCACAAGTGTACAACCGTTTACCTGATAACATAAAGGAGTGTGACTCATTTGGCCTTTTCAAATCAAAATTAAAGCAGTACCTATATTTACAGCAAATATTTTAACACCTTCTGAATAAGTGGGATGCGTTGGACATGTAAAATATTACATATTTTTTTATAAAATAGTTTATAAGCTCATATAAAGTGTACTATGTTCTTTTATGAGTCAATAAATTCTTTCTAAACTGATTCGTACAAACACCTTAATTTAGGGGCACCACCTACTCGCCTGAAGCCTCTGAATAACGAACAGAGGTTTAAGATGTTTGTAAACTTTCTTATAAAAAGTACTATTTTTAAATGGGTAGCATAAAATACAGCGATTGTAACTACGTTTATTTTTCAACTCTATTATGTTAAAAGGTTACAACCTTCAAACTGCCAAGGTGCTTTTATAATAAGGCGCTTTGCAGACGGCGGGGCGGGCCGGGCCGGTCAATTTCACCGCGAACGATAGCGCAAAGGGAATCCTACTACCAAAGCACATGGAGGGCAAAAAGGCGGCGGTGTGCTTTGTGTTTGCGGTGAGGGCAGCCGCGGACATCGACGGGCAGACGCGGTCTTTATTGCTTCGCGGTCAGACCAACCCGGCCCGCCCCGTCTGCAAAGCGCCTAAAGGTGATCTTACAGGTAAACAAGATAAGTACATTATATTTAAAATTAGGTACGAAGGAGCTTTTGTTATTGCAAATGTAAGGGGATACTTTATTAACGATAGATTTCTCAAATCTTTTTAATGGAAGAAAACATGTAATGTTGTTGCGAAAATTGAAATTGAAGATGTTTTATCTACTCAAGTATCGAAACATATTTTGATACTCGTATTAATTATGATATTGGAACCTAAGGCAGTATTTAATCCCTACTTAATTTATAAAGGAGGAGGAGATGCTCGTAGCTCAGTGGCGGCAGCGCTTTGGTATCGATTACTAAAGTTAAGCAACCAACGCCGCGGTCGGGAGTGGATGGGTGACCATACCGACTATATTTAGTGTCATTTTTCACGAGCATCTCCGTGCTTCGGAAAGCACGTTACAAGTTGGCCCCGGCTAATAACGCTTGATATTAGTCGTGAAGCCTAGTCAGAGGCCTTTAGGCGGCTTAATAACATCTGACAGTAAGGTTTAGTCACTGGCCTTACAACACCCCTCCACCAATCCGCACCGGGCCCGCGTGGTGGAGTATGGCCCAAACCACCTCATAGTTGAGGTGAGGCCTGTGCCCTGCAGTGGGACGTATATAGGCATACTTTACTTTACTCTTAATTTATAAATGTGAAAGTATTTAATTCTGTAAAGGAATACCTAGTAGGCTACTTTTTATCGCGATAAAAGGTATGAAGAAGTTGAAATAGGGGACGAAAGTTTGTATGGATTTTGATAACTGTTGAAGATAAAATCATGTAAGCCGGATGATTACACCGGATTTCTATAATAATATTGTACTATGCGTAAGTGTACATCAGCAACTGATCGTATTGATGTCTAAAGTAACGAGCCGTTATAGTCGTTCCTGTAAAATTTGACGAAGCGTCATATCCGTTAGCAAAACCAACCGTTTCTCGGATATAGGAACCGGGCTTTAGTGTAATCTAGCCTGTGAAAGTATTAATAATTATTTCATTATATTTAGTACTAGCAGCCCGTCCCGGCTTCGCACGGGGTAGACAATTATCGCTAATAGTTTCGGCAGCGCATTCGACGAATTGTGCGAATCGAACATTTTAAGACTCATTTTTCTACACCTTCGGTTACATTGTTCAAATTTTACCAAGGATCCCTAATTTTTTCAAAATGAAATGTAGCCTATGTCAAATTGTAAGAATGTAGCATTCTATTGGTAAAAGAATTTTTTAAATCGGCCCAGTACTTTTTGAGCCTATTCATTACAAACATACAAACATACAAAAATAGGTACAAATCTTTCCTCTTTATAATATTAAGTATAGATGAATTAGCATAAGTGTGCACTCTCGATAGTCTTAAAACACTATAAAGGACGAGATTATTGTAAACCTTATTTATTAGAGTAATAACTCTTTACTATATATGTATGATTGTATGTTCTTTGGACAGACATTCAAGACCGGTGTCCTTGGAAACAAGAGCTGTTTTTAAAATTTGTAATATTTTATTACGCTGAATCGGCAGAATATATCATTGTACTGCATGAAAACCCTGATTATTATTTAATTATCCCCTTTGATTATACATGTCTAGATTCCCTGTTCGAGTGTCATAAACGTCAAAAAATATACTTGCCAACTGTTGACTCCAAAGTGTGTTTCACCCGATCAGTGGCGCGCTTGTTACCATAGCAACCCATAATTGTTACCATAGTAACCATAGTTGTTACTCACTCAAATCTGGCCTTTTGGTGACAATTGCAGCACCACACTCTATATAGACATGTTATCACATACTTCTGAGGCTGTTCTATAATCATGACACATTTTTTTCTTCATTTTTAGGGTGGTAAAACGGGACCCTATTACTATGGCTCCGCTGTCCATCTGCCTGTCTGTCCGTCTGTCACCAGGCTGTATCTCATGAACCGAGATAGTTAAACAGTTGAAATTTTTACAGATGATGTATTTCTGTTGCCGCTACAACAACAAATACAGAAAAACAGAACACAATAAATATTTAAGGGGGCTCCCAAACAACAAACGTGATTTTTTTGCCGTTTTTATAGATAATGGTACGGAACCCTTCGTGAGCGAGTCCAACTCGCACTTGGCCGGCTTTTTTAAAAGAATAAAAGAAGATACCATACAAAAGAATATATTTTAATAGATCACCAACTGATACAGACCAATGTTGATTTTATTTGGTTACAGAGGATGTCCAATCCTGAAGTAACCCCCGTAGCCGAGAGGTGACGGCGACGCGTCGCCATCTCTGAGGTTTCGGGTTCGATCCCCGGTCGGGTCAATGTAGAAAATGATTTTTTCTATAGTGTCTCGGGTCTGGGTGTTGGTATTTCGCTTCCAACGTTCCGCAAAAGATGTCGCAACTAGCTGCTCTACGAACAGTCATTAGCACTAGCTAATTATAAATTTAAATAGGCATTTCCCATCGCCACAAGACTTCACAAAATTTAGATGTAAGTGAAGAATTCAAATCAAATCAAATTCTTCATTTGCCTTTAAATATATTCATATTTTTTTAACAATTTGTATAATTTAGGTACCATAAAAAGGGTAAGGCAGAATAACAGAGTTTGCGGGTTTCCTGCATCCACTGAACCATAGATCATTTTGTCTTATAGCATTAAGTTTAAATATTTTATGTTTTACTTATCTGTAATCTGCCTTGAGACAAATAAATACATTCCATTCTAAAAATGATGATGATGATGATGATGAGCATATCATATTTGACGACGAGAGGCGAGCACGCTGGATTATATGGCATCGTCATCTCGAGGTTCCGGGTTCGATCCCCGGTCGGGTCAATGTAGAAAATGAACTTTTCTATACTGTCTCGTGTCTGGGTTTTGGTACCGTCGTTGTTTCTGATTCCTATAACACAAGTGCTTTAGCTACTTACCTCAGGATCAGAGCAATTTATGTGATGTTGTCCGATATTGATATTGATTTTATTGAATCCTGTAGTTGTCCCAGAATTCAACCTATTTTTACTAGCTTGTACGATGGTAGGGTTGTCGTTTTTGATCGAGCAATATCCTACATAGAGTTGCAATACCGACCATCTTTCTCCGACAAGTATTAGTGATTTTTAGGGTTCCGTACCCGAAGGGTAAAACGGGACCTATTACTGAGGCTTTGCTGTCCGTCTGTCTGTCCGTCTGTCTGTGTCATGAACCGTGATAGTTAGAGAGTTGAAATTTTCACAGATGATGTATTTCTGTTGTCGCTATAACAACAAATACTGAACCCAAAATACTTTATTTGTCAATAAAATTACATACCGAACTTGGCCTTAACGGGTTAGAAGTACCAACCATATCACATTGTAATAATGTCGATACTCGATACTAAAACAGTACAAGTCACATACAAAAATTTGTCCAACAATTCAAATTCGTATCTGATTTTGTACCCCAAAGAAATCCCAAACATCGACCTTTCCATAGCTCGCTAAGTGACATGGATAATAATAATGAATATTTATTTGCTTATAAACATGTACACAATTGTGTTCAGTGAATAAGGTGCTAGACATGTTCAATCTGATTAGAGGTATGCAAATTGTATGTCAAAGTAATATTAAGTACATTATAGCTCAGAGTAAGAATTAATATTGTAGTTTAATTGAAGATAATTAAACAATATTCTTACCATCTCTGGCAACATTTATGTTTAGTTTAATAGTTGTATTATAATTCTTAATATCACAATTATTCATTTTATTCTTATTAGTAAATTTTGAATTAATTCCTTACTTTACTAAAACATTCAAGTGATAAAATGTATGTGATAGCAGTCATATAAACAATTGCTTTTTAAATTAAATCAGACTGCAGTGACTTTAGTTCCCTGTGTAAAATATTAAAAATATTTACGCACATATATAAGCAGATTCACCAGATCGTAAATTAAGGTATTAAGATCGTATTTTAAGGTCGCGGGAAGCCGCTGGATGCGGGTGGCACAGGACCGATTTTCGTGGAAATCCTTGAGGGAGGCCTATGTCCAGCAGTGGACGTCTTTCGGCTGATGGATGGATGGATGATAAGCAGATTTTTGTATTGTGTAGTATTTGTATTTCTTGTATTGCCGGGATACCTATATTATTATGTATGCTTTTAAATAGAATTTTATTTTATACTACAAATATCTATCTATCTGACGACCTCCGTGGCCGAGAGGCGAGGCCGGACTTTAAATGGCGCCGCCATCTCTGAGGTTCCGGGTTCGATCCCCGGTCGGGTCAATGTAGAAAACGAACTTTTCTATATTGTCTCGGGTCTGGGTGTTGTGGTACCGTCGTTGTTTCTGATTTCTATAACACAAGTGCTTTAGCTACTTACCTTAGGATCAGAGCAATGTATGTGATGTTGTCCAATATTGTTCAATATTCATATTAAAATTTTCGAAAAAAAAAACTAACTTACCTAATTATAAATGCGAAAAAGTGTAAGTATAGATAAATGTTTATTACTCTTATACGCAAAAGCTAGGTACTGAACGGATTTAGATGAAATTTTGCTTTCATATAGAATATGATCTGGATTAACATATAGGAAACTTTTTATCCCGATTAAATGTTCCGGTGGCATATATGGAACAAACTAAAGAGCAGAGCGAAGTCGCGGGTCACAGCTAGTTTCAAATATGTACAACGATGTCAATGTTAAAATTTGCATTAGTAAATGGAAGCGTTCCATGTTTCGGCTCCGTAGGTCATCACCAGTAGGACGCACTGATCGAATACCTTGCTCTTCAGGCATTGTAGCACATTGGCGACAACCTTAGAGCTTCAGAAGTGCTGCCCAGCTAAGCTGCAATTTCCTAGAGATTTCGCGCTCAAAGTTGTCTATACCTAACTGCAGCACTTGTCCGAGGCCGAGGCAGAGCCGGTTTAAGGCCTTAACACGCTTGAATGACCTTGACGCATCACGCCAATTTCGCGCGTGCGGATCACCTCTAAAAATCAGAAAAACATGTTTTTTATGAAATTTATGCCTTTAACGAGAATTCAAATAAAAATCTCAATTCAAAACATGTATATTTACAAAATCTTGTTTTGTGTGAAAACAGTAATGAAATAGCTTGTGCCGTTTAAGAAAACATTTGCAATTTATGAAAAAATAGTCACTTTTTTGTGCATGTTTTAATCCAAGGGACTTAACGGAAAATCAAAATTATTCAATTCAAGATGTTTATTAAATATTCTTTTAGCATATCATACCTATTTAAAATTTTTAGATTCAAGTAACAGGTATTCTGACAATTTGATTTTCATATTCGAGATTTTAGGCACTTGGGTAGTGCCTAAGTGGGTAGTGTTAAGCACTACCGGCGCCCTGGGCGAGATTTCTACGCCCATTCAGTATCTGCCCTGAACTTATTGAGAATCGGGGAATATTAATTTATATATGACGACCGTCTGGTGTAGTGGTTCGCGCTCTGGACTACAATGGCTGGCGGTTGCGGGTTCAAATCCCGCGAGGGGCAAATGTTAGTGTGATGAGCACGAGCATTTTCACCTAAGTCATGGATGTTTATAAAAGTATTTAAGTATGTTTATCCGTTATCTAGTCGCCATAGCACAAGCTTTGCTTAGTTTGGGGCTAGATAATTGGTGTGTATGTGGAAACAATTTATTATTATTATTATATATATATACTTCTGTTGGCTACCGATATCTGTATCGGCCTATTTTTATAATAGTCTATGTTTTTTTATACTTTTTAATTATATTTTTGTTATCGTGTTGGTTTTTTCAACGGTCTGCCAAGTGTTGGTATTAATAAAACGGCATTCAAAGAGCCTGTGGTTTTTATAAGCATTCTCAAGGTTTTTGTTCCGTTCCCAGTACTTGTATTCAGGCGGGCCGTAATATTCCACAAAATTCATAACAACTTGAATAATGAACATTTTTACCTACTTAAATTAGATTCAGGTGGTGTACCTGATACACCGAAACCGTGTACGCGAAAATATTTTTTACGTTTTAAATCTTATAAATCTAAATATTTCACTACAAATTAATAAGTGTGATGAAATTCTATATTAATGTAACCGGAAAAACTGCGAGCGCGAAAACGTATTAAGTTTATCTAAGATTTTTAATACTTGAAAAAATCGTCCGCCTCAGGTGGGATCCGAACTTACGTCCATCGCAACAAAAATTTGAATTGTTTAAGCTTTTCTGATCTTTACCAATAGTTAAATATTTGTAAAACTGAAAACTAGAATTTACAACCATCAGTTATAAAATTATCACGCATTGCGATTTTTAATGAGCTTATTATTTCGATAAAATTCATAAGCTCCAATAAGTAGAAATTAATATTTATAAACGAGCTAAATGTAAGTCCCTCCCGGCATGATTGGATAAATTATTTCCATTTTAATAGGTGCGATTCTACTCGAACTAATACCCTTCAATATGAAACCCTCGATTTTCCAGTAAATCTCGAATTTACTCCAATATTATTACGTTTTAATAGAAGAACTAGTCTAGGGGAGTCGTTCAATTTAGACGCTTTGAAACGGACGGCTAACGTGCGTTTGCTCCACTGACTCCACCGCATACGAAGAATTGTATGACAGCTGCTTTGGAAAAAAAAATGACCAATATCATCATATATCACCATCATAGTATTTAGTATGTAAAACGTATAATTTGAAAGAGCCCTAACGCTCCATTTGAGTTCAATAAAAACCTTTTTTGCCTTTGTCGATCGTAAAGATAAATAAATAAATAAATAAATAATGGACAACATCACATACATTGCTCTGATCCTAAGGTAAGTAGCTAAAGCACTTGTGTTATAGAAATCAGAAACAACGACGGTACCACAACACCCAGACCCGAGACAATATAGAAAAGTTCGTTTTCCACATTGACCCGACCGGGGATCGAACCCGGAACCTCAGAGATGGCGGCGCCATATACAGTCCGGCGTGCTCGCCTCTCGGCTACGGAGGTCGTCTAGATGGTACCTACGTATCACACATACCGTCTACTTTGTATAATATTTATTTATTTATAAATATATTATAAGAACTCCGACTACCATCCCGTTTCTATGTTTGTCCTCTACAGGTTGTCTGCAAAAGATCGCTCTTAGCGAAGGCCCTTTTTGCTTCTTTCTTTAAGAATTATATGTAACTAGCTGTTCCCAGTGACTTCGCTCGTGTGGTTTTTAGTTTATTCAATATATATACACCGTGAATTTTAATTACTCGAGAAAATTAACTAACATACTCAGATATCGATATACATCGAATTTGGCGAATAAAAAAACGGAACGGCGTACGGCGTTGGCGTACGGAAGGAATAACTATGAATGAAAAAAAAAATCATTCATAGTTATTCCTTCCGTACGCCAATATTACGCGACCAAATAAGGTGGATTTTGGTTCCGTTAATGTTGGAATGATAATGATTACTATTTGAATTAGCAGGACTTTTATGGTGCATATTTTTTAAGGAATGTTAGGGATCTTTTAAATAAATTTCTCATAAAAAAAAATTTTATTTGCCAAATTCGATGTTATCGATATCTGAGTAAGTTAGTTAATTTTCTCGGGTAATTAAAAATTCACGGTGTATATATATATGAACATTTAACTGGAATAAAAACTATCTTATATAAACATACTTAACCAATAGTCAAATATTTGTAAAAATATTTCTATAGGGTGTTGACGGTAGTATACTACTCAGCTATACATATAGCTACAACATTGATCAGAATACGCTGGCTTTGACAGCGAGAAAAAACACTTGAGGAATTTCATCTTGTCACGTGACGTCCTCGGTAGCTTAGTGGTCAAAGCACTCGCCCGGTATGCGATAGGACGTGGGTTCGAGTCCCACCTGAGGTCGATGTTTTTTTTTTCAAGTGTTATTTATCTTCAATTAAACCTTGCATGGAATTGCTAAAAACAAAAATTTACAATTATATAAACATATAAACATCCTGATCATATTCTTTAAGATCATGTTGTAGACCCCTACAAATATCAGATGTTATTGCTATGTTGTTAGTTGTTTTGTTGTTGTGCTGTGTGTTTGTTCCAAATGTTTTTCAATCAACAAACATAATAATAATAAATTGTTTCCACAATCACACCAATTATCTAGCCCCAAACTTAGCAAAGCTTGTGCTATGGCGACTAGATAACGGAATAACATACTTAAATACGTTTATAAACATCCACGACTTAGGTGCAAATGCTGGTGCTCATCACACTAACATTTGCCCCTCGCGGGATACGAACCCGCAACCGCCAGGCATTGTAGTCCAGAGCGCGAACCACTACACCAGACGGTCGTCATGACATCACCTCAATCTTTGCCTCAATTAACGGCATAGAGTAACAGAAATATTACACTGGTCTTCTGACATCACATTACTGGCTAAAATCGTTATGGACTGACGACGAAATCAGTAGTGGCGCGGTTACGAAACGGGTACCTGGTTCGATTCTCGGTACGTTTTCAATTCAGAATACGTTATTTTCTAAATCGACTCAATTCTAAGTGTGCTGGGAGTATTAAAATAATTTAAAAAATCGGTCAAGTGCAAGTCGGACTCGCGCACAAAGGATTCAGCATTATCTATAAAAACGAGAAAAAAAACACGTTTCTTATGTGGCCTTCCATATAAAAAACATATTTTATTTTGCTTAAATATTTATTTTAATCTGGTTTTTAGTATTTGTTGTTATAGCGGCTACAATAATACATCATCTGTAAAAATTTCAACTGTCTTAACTATCACGGTTCATGAGATATAGCCTGGTGACATAAGAACAGACAGACAGACAGACGAACAGTGGAGAAATCAGAAATCAGAAATATTTATTTGCTTTAAAAATGGTAGTAAGTTGATGTTAACATAAGTTATGTCCTCATGTTAGGCTTACCGCGCCATGCAAATTTAAAAGTATAAATTACATTTATTTCACACTAGCAGCCCGTCCCGGCTTCGCACGGGGTAGACAATTATCGCTAATAGTTTCGGCAGCGCATTCGACGAAAGACATTTTAAGACTCATTTTTCTACACCTTCGGTTACATTGTTCAAATTTTACCAAGGATCCCTAATTTTTTTCAAAATGAAATGTAGCCTATGTCAAATTTTTTTCAAGTATTAAAAATCTTAGATAAACCTAGCATGGTAATTGCTAAAAAACAAAAATTTAAAATTGTATGTAATGTTGTCCAATATTTATTTATTTGAAAATTCTAAACGAAATGTGAGTCTATATTTGTACAAAGTACATTGTTAACATTTTAATTAAAATAATATTTGTTACTAGGCGCAGCAGTGCATACGTAGTTGCGACCTACATTTTGTCATACGCGTCACACATTGCAACGAATTTACTTTAGTACTCAATTAGACGGCAATCGGTAAACCTGCATTTTATTTCCGTGCTATACTTGATACTCACCCTTATAATTGCATCTGCATTCTGCATTGACATTTAATTACAAACAATATTTGACACCGACCTTTCACGAATATAGTTTGCATTTTTTAATTAAAGCGTCCAGCAAGCGTACTGAATGTTGTCTTCGCAAACAGTGCTAAAATATAGCAGCCATTTTGTTTGACTTTGGGAGCACGCGACCTAGCAATAAAAGGCTTACAACAAAGGGGAAATAACTACAATCCTGTATACAGGGTGTAAAAAAAGGCTTAACGAAGCCTTCAACCTATATTCTATACATAAAACCAAGTAGAATGCAAATAAAATAATTGCTGGGAAATGAGTTTTATTTTTGGGTATCAAAAAAAAACTTATATCTAACCCGCAATGTATAGCGCGCACGCCACAGACTATGCCTGTGTGTGTAAGCGGATCATGTTTCTTTGTAATAAAGTTTCGTATTAACAAACAGAAGTCAATTTTGTAAAAATCTTTGAAAAAAAATTGTAACTTTGACTGTCAATAACTCGGTAACCCGTCATTTCCCAGGTATAGTTTAAAAGAAAAAAAATGATCGTAATAATACGTAGAATATGTGGTATGCGGCTTCGTTAAGCCTTTTTTTACACCCGATATATGTAGGTAGGTACAGTAGCTGCCTCAAACGTAGGGTTGCGAGCTATTTTATTTATTGAAGACAAATAACACTTGAAAAAAAATCATCGACCTCAGATGGGACTCGAACCCACGTCCCATCGCATGCCGGGCGAGTGCTTTGCATGCGATGGGACGTGGGTTCGAGTCCCACTTGAGGTCGATGATTTTTTTCAAGTGTAATTCATCTTCAATTAAAACCTTGCATGGAATTGATAAAAACAAAAAATTTCATTTTTTTTTATTTAGAACTTTATTGCACAACTTACAGGTGTACAAAAGGTAAACTTAATGCTAGAAGCATTCTCTGCTAGTCAACCATTGGGTCATGCAGAAAGTTTTTAAAGGGCGTGGTGCAAGTAACTAAATACAGCCAAAAAGTGTAATAGCCAAAAAATTTAATAATTTTGAAACTTTAACTAAATATACATACTTGAATAAATAAAATAGAATATATAAACATAATTTATTCTTGAAAATTAGTCTAGAGTCTGATTTTTTTATGTCAAGGGGAATTGAGTTCCAAAGTTATATGTCCATTTTATAAAGAACTTTCTGTAAAAGGACGTTCTACACATTGAAAGTTCAAGTTAGAACGAAAATGCAGGGGCCAACACATTGAGGTATAATGTACTAGCGTACTAGAGAACACATCTCGAACTAAATGTTTCAGCCAAGCATTGTAGTCCAGTGGACTACAAAGCTTCAGCCAGTGTCCATAATTGAAGTTGTCAAAATTGCTTCTTGATTGTTCAATACTACAATGCTTGGCTGAAACATTTAGTTCGAGATGTGTTCTCTATTACGCTAGTACATTATACTTCAATGTGCCGAAGTGATAGACAGTGACCACTATAATATAACTGTATACTGAGGTATTGATCTAACTCTCTTGAAATTAAACAAAGGGTTTATTTCTGGACCTGAATCTATGGGGCTTCGAAAGCTAGTGCGTCATGTACTTAGGTAGACGGCTAATTAGAGCTCGGGGTCTATTGACGTAAATGTTTTAAAATTAAAACGAAACTCTGAAAAAGGAAATGTTTTGTTTTTCTGTTTTGAGAAGCCAATTAAGGATTTCTATCGTAACAAAGTGGCGCAAATAACGGGTAAGAAGCTAATTACGGCTTACACTAAACTAAACCTTACACTAGGGACGAACAGAAGTTCGTCCCTAGTGTAAGTTTAGTAGAACCACAAATTAGTTATTAAAACTTGTACATGAGTATGTTGGGCGCATGTTGAGGTACTTTAATGTTAGGTAAACCAAAATAATAACTGATCGAACTTAAATATAAATTTAATTAGCGCTATTTACGAGTATGTTAGCATTTATATTTTCCTCGGGATTTTTATCTTTTTCAGAATACGCTTATTTTATTAAAACTGATATTACTATGAATAGTATTAATAATAAAAAAAATAAAAATAAAAATAAAACTTACTACTACTATGGTATTGATACTATGGATACTCGTAGTATTCATAGTATTTCCTAATCATTGAATTAATAAATAATAATAAAAGTATGCCTATATACGTCCCACTGCAGAGCACAGGCCTCACCTCAACTATGAGGTAGTTTGGGCCAACGTCCACCGCGCGGGCCCGGTGCGGTGCGGTGGAGGGGTGTTGTAAGGCCAGTGACTAAACCTTACTGTCAGATGTTATCAAGCCGCCCTAAGGCCTCTGACTAGGCTTCACGATCAATATCAAGCGATATTGGCCGGGACCAACTTTTAACGTGCCTTCCGAAGCACGGAGATGCTCGTGGTAAATGTCACTAAATATGGTCGGACTGGTCACCCATCCACTCACGACCGCGGCGTTGGTTGCTTAACTTTAGTAATCGATACCAAAGCGCTGCCGCCACTGAGCTACGAGCACCTCATACATAATATTAATAATAAATAATAAATTGTTTCTACTATCACACCAATTATCTAGGCCCAAACTAAGCAAAGCTTGTGCTATGGCGACTAGATAACGGATAAACATACTTAAATACGTTTATAAACATCCATGACTTAGGTGCAAATGCTCGTGCTCATCACACTAACATTTGCCCTTCGTGGGATTCGAACCCGCAACCGCCAGGCATTGTAGTCCGGAGCGCGAACGACTACACCAGACGGTCGTCAATTATTATTTCATTAGGTATACTTGAAATGGATTTCAAGCAGACTTTAGACTTTAGCAGTTTTGGCTATGACTTAATTATTAGAAGCCATTAATAGGCGACTGGTATGTTTTCCAGACTTACAGAAAATGTAACAGAAACTAAAAAAACTCAAAATTATTATTTGTAACATCCGACCTTTTTATTCACCTTACATCGCGAATTATGATATTAATTCTCTTGGGTTTCGCGCCAAAATCATTAGTCATCATGGTGGCGTGAAGGTTTCTGGGGTAAGTATTTTATTCACGTAATTATTTAAAACCAATAAAATTAGCATTATCAGTAGACCATCGAGAGGCAGCCGGCTTATGTTCAGTTCTTGAGTCAACCACCTTCCCGCTAAATCCACTAATAGAAACTGAGTGATGTTGGTTGAGCAGTATCTTTAGTTCGTCCGTCAGCTAAGATTGTATGTGTGGACTGAGGGACCACATGATATTTAGTAGTTGTGTAGTGTTGTAGTTTTTTCTGTGGAAGTTGTAGTAAAAGTAACAAGCATTTTGTAAAGCGAATAGTACACTTATACAAAAATACTCAAAAATAATAAAAAAATCTATGCTTAAATACTGAAGTGTATTTACTTTTAAACTTTCGCGTTGCATAATTTAAAAACTCAATGAAACGGGAATTAACGCGATCATAATTTAGGTACAAAATGTTACCTCTTTTGCCTGACGTTTCGATCGGGTTACACCGACCGTGGTCACAGGCTGACTGGAACAGCGATGTCTTCACTCCGTATGAGAGGCAGATTCTTCATCTACCCTCAAAATATTATTTTCACGCCAAGTACCGTCACACACTACACTCACTGTGTCCCTATTCTGCACACTAACCGCCGCGTCCGTATTCAGGTGAGAACTCGATCGCGAAACAGAACGAAACTAAATTATGATCGCGTTAATTCCCGTTTCATTGAGTTTTTAAAATACTGAAGTGTAGCCCCTCAGTCTTCACACTGTTCTTTCCACTGCAAGACAATTACTCAGTTGGCAGGAATGTTTTGTTAATAGATATTTAGTATGACATTTTTAAACGTTACCAGAATGATAAAACGTGATTTGTCAATAATTTTATGCATATTAAAATGTGTTGCCTCGAGGACCATAGACAGATCACTTGAATAATATATAATCATTACACATACACAACGTACGCACGCTAAGGACTGATGAGAAGATTGTTGCGCTTGAATAAGACTTAAGTAGGATGCACTGGAGTATCATTGGAATATCAGAAGTCTGACAAAAGGGCGAGGAGGACACGATAACCCTGAAATCTGGCAACCTACACTATCACCGGAAGGGCGAACAACTGTCTCAAAGTGGTGTCGAGTTTTTCGTCCACAAGTCCCGGAAGTGTGTCGAGCTGGGTTGCCTACCTGATACTTTAGTTAGAGTATAGAATAGATACTCGCTGAAGGTGATACAGCTCTATACACCGACCTCTACACTAAATACCCTGATGAGGAAGTGGAGGCTATGTATTAGGATATCAGTAAGGCCATGAAAACCACTAAAACTTACTTCAATGTTGTGATGGGGGTTTCAACGTGAAACTGGGCAAGCGAAGCGATAATGAGCTGAGAGCGAGGCAATTTGGGTATGGGCAACGGAACCCCAGGGGGAAAAGGCTGGCCAAATTTTTGGAAAAGGAGGACCTCTTTTTGATGAATTCCTTTTCTCAGAAGAAGTTGACCTGGATGAGTCCCGATGGGTCCATGAAAATGAGATTGATTTTATCATGACTACAAAGCGACGAGTGTTCAATGATGTCTTCGTGATCAACAGGGTGAAAACCGGAAGCAATCACCAAATGGTTAGAGGCACATTAAACATTAATGTCAAGCTAGAAAGGTCTCATGTGAAGTCTACGCTCCGACTTGTTAATGCCTTCAGCTTGGGTTGTCAAATCGCTTTGAACGCCTAGAGAACTGCGAGTTAGTGAACGAGATTTACAATAGGTTTTTTATAAACTGTCCAGGCGGTCGGGTCAAAATTTTTCAAGCCCCGTGGTAGAAACAGGTCGCAAAATATACCGACCATACACTCAAACTCATGGCAGAGCGACGTTCAATGGCATTGCAGACCTCTGTTGATGCTAAGGCATATCGGTGGCTCAATAGACTGATATGGAAGTCCTTGCGACAGGATATCCACAAATTTAATACAAACTTTATTTGATAATATTTTTTTAATGAGTTTTGACGCGAATAAATACGGACTGTTTTACAATAACAGAGTGAAACTAAAATTAAAATAGAAATTTTAGTGCATGCTAAAACTGTTACTACTGCGGGTTGTATAAGTATGATTCTGTTACATAGATTGCAATTAATGTAAACATCGATAATGATGAATGATTATAATTATTATTACTAAGTGAGACTTCTTATCTAATACGTGAAATTTCAATTTCTGAAATATTTTTTGATTAGCCATGCTATTTTTGGTTCTTAGTTCTTAAAAAGCATTATTTCAAATTTAATTTGTTTAGAAGAGGTCACATTTTTTTATTTTATAATGTTTTATGCCTGGTAGTTTTGTGGACAGCACAGGGCTTTGAAAAAGCTTTGCTGGATTTTATAAGTTAACGTATAATTTTGCAGGATTCATAACACAAATGCTAGGATAATGCTAGCCTAAAAAGCAGTTATATGAAAAGGTTTAGTCATTAACTGCTTTTAAGATATGCACAGGCTGTAATAAATGTTGTTAATACATTATGGAGGAGAAGTTAAACGATATCTACTTGGCTAAAAGGCGGCTATGTGTAATTAGCCGCTTTATCGTTATGGATAAGATCGATAACTTCCTGTCCCAAAAAACTCTTTTGGCAGTTATCAATAAATCCATAACTATAAAGCAGTTATGAACCTTTAGCCGCTATATAGTTATGCACACTTGAAACGATCTTTAAAGTTTTACAAGATTAGAAAGGAAAATATGTATTTATTTACATAAATATTAATATTTATCAAAATTAACCAACTTCATGTGAAGGTTGAAAAGAAAACCTTTCTTTTGATATATGGCAACATGACTAAATGTTTATAGAAACTGAGTAGCATCGGTTTGAAAATTTTGCCGCTTTTTTTAGCTCTAGCTCAAAATTCGTTTTTGTCATTTAGCGGCCTTTTAGCTTATAGACGGCAGAAATGTTGTTTAAATGTATTATGAATATACTTTTAAAATACAACTTTTAAAAACCATTTTAAGGTTCCGTAGTCTTGACAAGGAATCCTTATAGTTTCGTCATGTCCGTCTGTCTGTTTTTCTATTTGTCTGATTGTCTGTCTATCTGTTTGTCTGTCTGTCTGTCCGTCCGAGGTTTTCCTTAGAGACTGTTGACCCTAGAGAGCTCCAACTTTGTGGAGATATATTTCAATCACGCCCGATAAAGTGGTAGAATATTGTTTTGAAAAATATCTTTTTTATGGCAGCTCCCATACATGTAACGTTGGGATGTTTTTTTTTCATTGTCTAACCCCATCGTGTGGGGTATCGTTGAATAGGTTCTTTAAAATGATTTAGGGGTTTTTATGACTATTTGTCGATTTAGGGATTAAACTGTATAGTGCTAATTTTTTGTTAGAGTAGGGCGTCCCCCCGTAATCATGATAATAGTGCTTTTTATGAAGTTTTAAGAAAAATTATAACGGTAAAGATAGATCAGTTACTTTAGGAGTAAGTCGTTCAATTTAGACGTCAAAAATTTCTTAGAGGAAAACATCAAAAGTGACCTACATGAAGTAATTGCTGAAACATATTGTGGTAACGACGGGCAACTACGGAACCCTATACTGCGCGTGGCACGACACTCATTTGGCCGTTTTTAGTTCTTAACCCCCGACGCAAAATGAGAGGGGTGTTATGAGTTTAATTTTTCTGTCTGTGGTATCGTAGCTCCCAAACGGATGAACCGATTTTCGTTTAGTTTTTTTTTGTCATAGATTATTTTATCTCCAGTTTTCATAGCCATGTTTCATGAAGATCGTCTGCTCTTTTTTAGTTAAATCAAAATTTATCCCGACCCTCTCCCAGTTGACTGGTCTTCTTCAGTGACTCCTGGATTGGCTGGTTAGAAGCGGCCTGGAGGCCTACTAGAAAATACTATCGTTCGTACCTATTAACCTATCAAATCAAAATAACCATTCACTTGTATCAAACCTTTGACAATTTGTGACCTATTGAAAGTGGTCGTGTTTTTTACACGGCTAGTTAGAGAAGGTCATATTTTGTCAAAGGATTGATGCAATGAGATGGTAGTTTTAATCCGTTACGTTTATACGTCCGAAAAGACGACACATTTTCGTAGTAGATGTAGTACGTTTTTGCAAAATGTACCAGCTAATTACCTAGGATATAATTTCTCAATAAGCAATGTCTTAAAGCAACTGCAAGATCTCCGTACCCGAGAGAGCACGCCGGTCTTGGCGTCGCTACCTCTGAGGTTCCGGGTTCGATTCCCGGTCGGGTCAATGTAGTAAACGGAACTTTCCTATATTGCCTTGGTTCTGGGTGTTGTTGTACCGTCGTTGTTTCTATTTCTATAACACAAGTGCTTTAGCTACTTACCTTAGAATCAGAGCAGTGCATGTGATGTTGTCCAATATTTATTATTTAACTGTAATGCTGGGGCTTCATCTGCGTCTAATGTCGTTAATTAGTGCTCTATTTGACGTAGTACGCAGGTGTGGCCGGTCTTTGTGCGCTAATTTGCTTCAGTAACATTAGACGTTAGGCGATAGCTCGGACGGCGGTAACTTTTGACACATCAAAGGGATTAAGCGGGCGTCTAGTGCGTTGTTGTGGCTACACCTACTACACTAAACATGTTAAAACACGGTCACATTCAAAAACTCTTTGTGAAATATATGTTAAAGTGCATAGTTATTAAGTTAGAATGGAGTAGACAAAATGAAAAAAGTATTGAGTTCTTGGAAGCTTTTTATTTTATTTTAAAGACACACTCACAGATATCACACGCTTACTAAGCCGCTAGACGCTAGAATCAAACATCAAATAAGTGTGGCCACGCACTTAGCGCGTAGCTTAATGCTTTAATTTATTTAACGCTAATCATGCCTTTATTTGAACGTTATAGGCGTCACGCAGGTGAAGACCCAGCATAAAGAACAGTCCGAGAACCGTAAATTGTTTTCCATCACCATAACAGACTGATAACGCAGTAAAAATCTGATGGACAAATAACCTAAAACTTGGTACGGAACCCTCGGTGAACGAGTCAAACTTACACTTATTTATAGACAAATTTCTGTCCTTTAGATATCTTTAAGGTAAATTTATAAATATTAATAAATTGTATTACGATCAAAATGATGTCGGGAATAAGTAATTCATGAGGCGTAGGTGCTCTTCTAGTCTGAATATCTCATAAAGACCCGACTTCAATAGGTATATTTTACGACGAATAAGTCCGACATGTTGACAGCTTTCGTAGACGTATAGAATGTGAAAATTTTATTCGTCATAAAAAGTTATTTGGCACAAAAGAAATCTTCTTTATGTGATAAAAATATAGACTACTTAGATTTAAACAATAAATAATAATTACATTAATTATAACGGTTATTATCGAGTCAACCATGTCTAGTACCAACTTTTAACAACATTTCAACTTTTGAAATCGATACATTAACCTAGGTGTTAACTTATTCTGAGGGTAAAGCAAGTTTAGTAAGATCGAACCCGTGACCCTTGGCGTTCTTGGCACCAGCCTTCGGGTCGTCAAATAGTATTGTTACTGAAAATCATTTTTATAAAGGTTAATACAGCTAATTAATGGACATCGGAAGTGTCTAAGGATTACGGATCATTTGTGACCGGAAGGCACATCAAAACTTGTTACTGGGTTATACAGGATGTTAGGTAGATGGTATTTCAGGCCGAAACTAGCGTATGTTAACATCTCATACACCATACTATTTATATGCATGCATGTTCACCAAACACCCTGTATATTACCCCTGAAATCCCAATAACGACCTCCGTAGTCGAATCCGAGCACGCCAACCTTTGCGCCGCCTACTCTGATTCGATTACCGATTGGGTCAATATATCGGGTGTAAAAAAAGGCTTAACGAAGCCGAATACCACATATTCTACGTATTTTTACGATCATTTTTTTCTTTTACACTATACCTGGGAAATGACGGGTTACCGAGTTATTGACAGTCAAAGTTACAATTTTTTTTCAAAGATTTTTACAAAATTGACTTTTGTTTGATAATACTAAACTTTTTTACAAAGAAACATGATAAATAAAATTTCTCGCCCGCCGACCGCTTTACACACACAGGCATAGTTTGTGGCGTGCGCGCTATACATTGCGGGTTAGAACTAAGTTTTTTTTTGATACCCAAAAATAAAAGTAATTTCCCAGCAATTATTTTTTTTGCATTCTACTTGGTTTTATGTATAGAATTCGTGGTGTATGGCTTCGTTAAGCCTTTTTTACACCCTGTAGAAATGAACTTTTCTACATTTTCTCCGGCCAACTGGTGTGCTCGTTGCTTCTTTTTTACAGAAAAAGAAGCAACGAGCACACCAGTGTTTTAATTTAGCTTTTACTTAGGATCAGAGCAATCGATGTGATGTTGTCCAATGTTTATTTATTATTATTTTGTTTTTCACCTTTGTGATTCTTGGGTATGCCGTGCCGTGTGGTGCCGGCACATGAAATGAATTGCACCATTCTCTTCCTATGAGTGTCGTAAGAGGCGACTACAAGAGAACCGCCATAAGAAGACGGGCAGCAGCGTCTCCTCTCCACCATTGGCCAAACTGCGATCGCCAACCCGCCTGCCAAGCGTGGCGATTATGGCAAAATCCTCCTTTTGGAGAGGCCTGTGTCCAGCAGTGGACTGATATTGGATGGTGATGTGTGTGTGTGTGATTCTCGGAATTCTTCCTTTAAAGATAACCTCATGACTTGATAATGTTATAATTATTATAAATTTAAATTCTTAGGTATTGCGTCATCATATTCATATTCATTTACTTACTTTAATGACCTCCGTAGCCGAGAGGCGAGCACGCCGGACTGTTAATGGAGCCGCCATCTCTGAGGTACCGGGTTCGATCCCCGGTCGGGTCAATGTAGAAAACGAACTTTTCTATATTGTCTCGGGTCTTGGTGTTGTGGTACCGTCGTTGTTTCTGATTTCTATAACACAAGTGCTTTATCTACTTACCTTAGGATCAGAGCAATATATTATACGTGATGTTGTCCAATATTTATTTATTACTTCATAATGTAACAGAAGTAGTAAAATATACGTTAGCATAACAGGTGGTAAATATGTTACATGACAGCCTCCATGAGGCATTTGTGAACTAAAACATTAAATCAAATTCTAAATAAAAAAAACATTACATTCCATTACTCAATTTTAAAATTACATTATTCAATTTTAATTTTATGGCAGCAATTGTGCTCTGTGGCACTCTGCCCCTATAGCACGATCAACAAAACACGATATGATACGATATGATATAGCGATTTATCGCCTATTTACTTTCAAAATATGATAACATAGCCGCCATCTTGAACTTTTATTGAAACAGTAAGCATGTCCGTGCCGGCGACGTCACGGTTAAGCTCGCTTTTTTGATAAAAGTTCATATTTTGACAAAAAATATGCGATAAATCGCTATATCGTATCGTATCATATCGTGTTTTGTTGTACATGCTAGAGGAGCTGGTTCCGCCAATGTCAAGTGTTAAAGAGGCACGATGTGGTGGTTAATTAATTTGACCGGTGAGAAAGCGAGAATCTTATGTAGGTAAATTGAATTTGTTGTTCATGCACCACCTGAAACAAAAAAGACGACACATTGAAGACGGACAACACAAACACGGGTTAGTAATATTTTCATTGTAGGGTAAAGATAAACATAATTAATATAATTTAATATTATAAACTACAATATAATTAAATATATACTTCATATAGGGAGTACAGATAATTAAATTGTTTAGTTTGTCACATGCTTTTTTCACGTCAATAAATTACAAATGTCAAATAAATTAAAAAACCATGATAAAATTTAAATAGCATTCAATTTTTTTAAATTTTGTCTCTAAAATATCGATTTAAACTATAGTATGCCTTTTTGGTTGCTCAATTCAGTAATTAATTAATTTTCCTATAAACATATTTGCATGTTTTATATGGCTAAATAGGTGCTTCACGTAACATTAGTTTTTAACATCGACTTTGTATTGTCTCAACCCTATTTAGTAGCAAATAAACAATTTGTATTAAACACTAATATTTTCTTTAACTCCTTATCGTAGGTACTGAACCTTGGAGAGCTTTAATCGAGTTTGGTAAATGATTATAAACTTTATAGTAAGGACCGCTTTTAAACAGCGCTAGGCGGGCCGCGAGTAAAATAGAAACTTACATTTTAAATTTCATCTTTTATTTTTATGTATGTGGTATAGTTTTATACTTATTGTAATTAAAAAAACACAATAAGCACTCTGTCCCACTTTTCCCTTTCTTCATAGTCCTCTTGAAGGTTGTCTGGAGGAGATCGTAGTGATAAGAGCGTCTAAATTTTACATCTTTTTGTAAATATCAACTGTAACTTCTTTGTTTGGTGTGCAATAAAGAGTGTCTCTATTATAAAAGAAAAAGTGACCTTAGAATACGTCCTGTGGCCGGGCACAAGACTCAACAGGTATGTTTTAGTGCCTAGTAAAGTCAAAGTTTCGTCGCCTTTGTCTGTCATGAGCGAAAATTTTAATGTCACCCCCGTGAAAATGATTTCAAAGGCTATATTTATCCATTAATATATGTTCACAAAAACACCAAAAAATCAGACAGATTTAAAATAGATTTGTTAAGCACAAACTTTAAATCCCAATCAAATCACAGCATACATATTGATGAAGATGAAAGTACATAAACATATGAAAATCCTTTGTTTGTTGTAAACACTGGAATTTTCCGGGCTCAGCTAGCTGGGACCTAAATATAGACAATCTAGGCTCCAGCATCCACCGACGCACTATTGAACGAAATTCGATAACAGTGCAAACGAGATGCCTATATGTACCACCCCATAAATAACCTGCGTACTCAAATTTTCACGACTTATTTCAATTTATCCCGGCCTCCTCAGACCTGTGAAAAATGCGCGAAAGGTGAAAACAGACGTCGAAATAAGTGCAGATAAGCGTGCAACAGTCATTTGTTTGATTAAAACCGGGGATGATTACTTTGATGGATTGTTTTGAAGTAGGACACAGACTGGATTACATTACGATTCGAGAAGGTCGTAAGTGCGTTGCAAGCTGGCTGCAGCCGCCCGCCCGCCCATTCGTCCCTCGAGCGCCTAGCCGGGCGGCCGGCTGCGCCGCTTCGCGAAAAACGTGATACATTTTAACGTTAGTGAGAATAACATAAAACAGAGGACAATTTGATAGCTGTGATTTGTTTTTTCCTGCTTCTCCCGCGGTTCAGTAGGTAAGTCACACGGTTTTACAGGTTTTTTTCTTAACCGCAAACTCGCGGACGAGCTGAGCAGGACGCTAATGCAACAGGTGCAGGGAACTCGTCTTTTCAAAAAGACATCAACGCGCTAACATTTCACTATTGTTTGCAAAGTTATAAAGTGCATTTGTTGTCTGTGTTTTGTTTTTTAATATTGCATGTGCTGGTGTGTGTCTGATTTTTAAAATTGGGTGATATGTGAACGAAGACTAGCGTTTTGTGCATCGTTTTGATTGAATTTTCCCGCAATGTGGCAAGAATTTAAAATATTTTAGTAAAATTTTTCACCGTTTCGTGTTATAGTAGCATTTTATGTTTTCCTCTGTTTTTCACATCACAATATAAATTTAATTTATATTGTGATTTGTCAATATGTACGGGTGTAATTTGCCTGATTAAAGATTAATTAATTAATTTATATTGTTAAGTATTGCCTACAGCGAATTTTTTTTTTATTATTGAGATTTTTTTTAACAATACTACAGTATTGTTAAAAAAAAACTCAATAGTAGTAGGTAATACAGTGTGTGGTTTTGAACAGTAGCCATATTTAGGAGAACAACCTATATAAGTAAAGGCCCATTAGTTGGCCCGTTTCCGGCATGCGGGAGATTTTTTCTGTAACGAATAAGGCCCGAATGCGGGGAACTGTTTTAATTTGTTTTAGTAAAAAATACACAATCACACCATATAGTTTGTGGATACAAACTAATTTTGACGACCTCCGTAGCCGAGAGGCGAGCACGCCGGACTGTATAATATGGCGTCGCCATCTCTGAGGTTCCGGGTTCGATCCCCGGTCGGGTCAATGTGGAAAACGAACTTTTCTATATTGTCTCGGGTCTGGGTGTTGTAGTACCGTCGTTGTTTCTGATTTCTATAACACAAGTGCTTTAGCTACTTACCTTAGGATCAGAGCAATGTATGTGATGATGTTGTCCAATATTTAACTAAGCAAAGTTTGTACTATGGTGACCAAATAACGAAAAAAAAAACTTAAATACGTTCATAAAAATCCATGACTTAGGTACTAATGCTCGTGCTCATCACACATTTTCCCCTTGCTGGATTCGAACCCGCAACCGCCAGGCATTGTAGTCCGGAGCGCGAACCACTACACTAGACGGCCCAGGTATATTCGTAGGTCCTCAGCAACGGCAATTGGCAATGGACAATAACTGTTGTATAGACCAATTCGTTACTTGTAGAAGATGAAATAATTAAGGAAAAACATCAAAATCAATGAATTTCTAAAGTAAATGGCTGGAATTTGTCGGTTTAATTTTTTTCCAAAGAATAAAATTTATTTCCATGATAAATTCAAGAGTTTTGAAATGCCTACTAAGTTTTTTTGTCTCAGACAATGAAAATGCGTTAATTTTTGAAAAAAAAAATTAAAACATTCGCATAATACGATTTTGCTATTTTTAGATTTATAAATTAGGACTTAAAGTATATTTTAGGCAAAATAAATGTTTAACATTAGCTGACGAAGTTTCGTATCATCCATTTTGTATTCATTGTTTGTATAAAAATCAATACCACAGCATCGGAGTTGGGGGGCGGCAGCCATTTTATCGATGTAAAATACAAAATGGCTGCCCCGCACACATATCAGTTACGCTGAATTTCAAAATGGCGGGTGCTAGTTGCAACCAACATAATCGGCTTGCCGGATGAGTCCATCGATCGACACCCCTTGTTGGGTCCGTCCATTTGAAATCCGTTTATTGGGGTGTCCATCGTAGTAATTTAATCTCGGTGTAACACGATGGCATAACACACATGCGTGGTCTAGGTACGCATGCGCGGAGTCTGTCAGCCATAATCCTTTGGCGTCGGTGTCGACCGCGCAGGCGCTTTCTCGATGTGTCTTAGTCGCCATTCTGCCTACATTCTTCTTAGTAGAAACACACACACTGTGTGTTGCTTATTTTTTTCAACTAGGTACGAGTTTAGTTTGCTAGTTTAGTACAAAAAGTACTGCATTCACCATTTTAGACGCGCATACATTTTTTAACCCAATAGCATTTTGCTTCTTGCTGGTAAGTCATTAACTAAATGTATATGTGCTTTGTGTAATTGATTTAAGTTTAGTGTTGTTTTGCTCTTGCTTTATTATTTTTTTTAATTTATGCTTTTAGTTCTTATTTAAACCGAGATTTAACCTAAACCTGGTTTTAGATGTTGCTCTGTATTTTTTCTGTATTTTTTTCTGATAGTGCGATTTAGTAAAAGTTTTGGAAGAGGGCTTGAGATTGTTTTTGGAAATCTTGTTTGATAATTTGTCAGAGAATATAAAATAATACTAACCTTAGTGCATAATTTACATTATTTTACATTATAGGTCACCTGATCAATGTTGTAACTTGTATGTTAAATATTTTACTTCTAAGAATGGACATAATATATTTTCCTTAAGTACAGAAATTTACGGGTAATATAGAGTTAATATCGACTGTGTTATAGTATTACTTATTTAAAATAAAACTGTAAGAGGTCTTATTATGTACCTCTACTTACATTGAAAATATTATGGTCATTTTTTCTAGGGCACTACAAAATCGATAAGAACTAAAACTGTATTTTTTCTGTCCGTCTGCATTTTGGGCGCTAATTATATAGTAATTTCCATGCTAGTGATGCTAGCATGGAAATTACTGAATACATATAAAACTTAGCATGATTTGAGTTCATATAGGTTAGCTTTATCGATTTATGGATTTCATTAAGTGTGAACTTCTCGCATTCAGTACCTATGTCGACCGAGGTATCGACCAAAAAAATGCGCCATTTTTGTTTTTAAAATCTAGACAAACAAACAGCTTTGGTTTAAACAGTGAATATAAAAGTAAGCGTAAAGTTTTCTACTTTAAAAGAATTAAAACTTACCATGTTATTTAACTATTTAATTTCGTGCCACTTCAATTAAAAAATCAATGCTTGTCAAAATCTAAGATGGCGGCGCTTGCGCGCGCAACACTGTTCGCCCACGTCACGAAAGATTTAAGATGGTGGCCCTGCGTGGGCGTCTTATGCGATATAAATAGCTCATTTCGTCGTAAAAATTAATAAAAGGACAAAATTAAAAGATTTTTTCTAAGCCATATTGCCTGATTGACTTTGATTGAATGTTAAAATGGACATAATTCGTAAATTATGACTAGGGTTCGATTCAGTAGCGGGCATTGGTTTTATTTCGAGGTAGGCAATAAGCAGGCAGGCAGCAGGAAATCTGTGGTTTCATCAATAGCACACATTTGTAAGTACAGTCAACCGTCGACCTACCCTAAAAGTTTAAAATTCTCCAATAGATTTTCAACTTTAAGCCTGACATATAGAGTTCATTTTCAAATGAGAAAATTTGACATTTTGTGGTAGGTCGACGTGCTGTTGTCCGTACCTACTGCCTACCTTATTTCATTTATCTATGGTAGGCACTGCCTAATTGCCTATATGAACCGCACGCCCCTGGTTCGATTACATCTTTGGCATTAATAGTTAGGAGGGGTAGTTTTCTTAGACGTGGCCGCTAACGATGGGCCTCATAAGAAAGCTCAAGGTCACTCAAAGGGCGATGGAGAGAGCTATGCACGGAGTTTCCCTTCTCGATCGAATCAGAAATGAGACGATCCGAAGGCGAACCAAAGTGACCGACGTAGCTCTTAGAATCGCAAACCTTAAGTGGCAGCGGGCGGGGCACATTGCTCGCAGGACTGATGGCCGTTGGGGCAGGAAGGTCCTCGAATGGCGGCCACGGGCCGGAAGGCGTAGTATTGGTAGGCCCCCCACAAGGTGGACCGACGATCTGGTGAAGGTCGCGGAAAGCCGCTGGATGCGGGTGGCACAGGACCGATCTTCGTGGAAATCCTTGGGAGAGGCCTATGTCCAGCAGTGGACGTCTTTCGACTGATGGATGGATGGATGGATGGTAGTTTTCTTATTGAACTCCTAGATTTTATAACTAACACCATCATTATTATTTGTAAGGTACTAACACTACCTATTATGGGTTCTTCTCAAATGCCTGAAATACTTTATTTTATTTATTTACTAGCTGACCTGGCGAACTTCGTACCGCCTAATAGTTTTTTTTACGTTCTAACGTTGTTATTATTTATTTTGCTATTAGGGGGGGAAATAAATCCAACAAATAAACCATGAAAATCAGTTCAGCCGTTCTCGAGTTATAAGTGTTGTAACAAACACGACTTTGTTTTATACAGGGTGTAAAAAAAGGCTTAACGAAGCCTTAAACCACGAATTCTATACATAAAACCAAGTAGAATGCGATAAAAATAATTGCTGGGAAATGACTTTTATTTTTGGGTATCAAAAAAAATAGCTTATTTCTAACCAGCAATATATAGCGCGCACGCCACAGATTATGCCTGTGTATGTAAGCGGATCATGATTCTTTGTAAAAAAAAATAGTATTATCAAACAGGAGTCAATTTTGTAATAAATCTTTGAAAAAAAATTGTAACTTTGACTGTCAATAACTCGGTAACCCGTCATTTCCCAGGTATAGTGTAAAAGAAAAAACGATCGTAATAATACGTAGAATATGTGGTGTTCGGCTTCGTTAAGCCTTTTTTTACACCCGATATATTAAGATTTATCACTACGTGCATATACAACTACTTATTTTTAAGGGTGATTCTTATTTAAAAATATAATTTGGTTGGGAAATCCAGGCAAGCTTGCAAAGTGATTGTCAGTGTACGTTAGGGTCCCCACACACTAGCGTCTTTCGAGCGGACGATGTCGTGGCAGCGTCCAATCAGTGTTGACACAGCGCTTGCGCAACGGAATTTACTTAACGCTGATTGGACACCGCCGCGACACGTCTACGCTCGAAAGATGATAGGTGTGGGGGAGGCCTTAAATTCAATCTGCAACGCAAAAGTACCTCATTACATATTGAGGTATAATGTACTAGCGTACTAGAGAACACATCTCGAACTAAATGTTTCAGCCAAGCATTGTAGTCCAGTGGACTACAAAACTTCAGTCAGTGTCAATAATTGAAGTTGTCAAAACTGCTTCTTTATTGTTTACCGTTCAAACTTTGTAGTCCACCGGGCTACAATGCTTGGCTGAAACATTTAGTTCGAGATGTGTTCTCTAGTACGCTAGTACATTAGGTATAGTCCTCATACCTCAATGTCATTACAAACCTTGCTAAAATCTGACGGAAGGATTGGTGTAGTAACGTGACTTACCGCCTCGAATTTAAGCGTCAAGTCAATTCAGAAAACGATATTTTAGAAATTTGCTCGAGGTTGGTTGTGCGCGGAAAATATATTTACAGAAATACATAAAGCTTATAAAATTGTGCCGTGGTTGTGGGTGGATGGGTGACCATGTACCGACTATATTTAGTGTCATTTATCCCGAGCTGCGTGCTTCGGAAGGCATGTTAAGTTGGTGCCGGCGGATATCGCTTGATACTGGTCGTGAAGCCTAGTCAGAGGACTTAAGGCGGCTTGATTACATCTGACAGTAAGGTTTAGTCACTGGCCTTACAACACCCCTCCACCGCACCGCACAGCGCCCGCGTGGTGGAGTATGGCCCAAACCACCTCATAGTTGAGGTGAGGCCTGTGCCCTGCAGTGGGACGTATAGGTATAGGCATACATTACTCCAACCCGACGAAAAAGAAGTTTAACGTGTGTGTTTGTGTTAGATAAAATAGTTCTTTGTTTGAAAGGCGCCTTGATCGAGAGTGTTCTTATGATAATGATAAATATGCTTGTATCATAAAAATCATTTCAACCGTAAAAGATAATATGACCTTCTCTTCTTTTAAAATTAAATTTCAATAAAATGTACTACCTACTTTATTTTATAATTTAAACGAAACATGTTACAAACGCTCTTGTTTATATTTAAAATATAATATACAAAAGTGAGATATTTTTTTGTAAAAAATGATGTAAAGTAACTCTCTTTCTTACTTACCATATTTTTTTACAAGTTATTAAATTATATGTTGCTATTATTTTAATATTTGTACACACTCATTCATAAAAAGCAGATTATCAATTTGTTACGCACTATTTAGCTATTTACTAACTTAATCCTTAACTACTTGTTACAATTTTGTATTTATAAATGAAACTTTGACGACCGTCTGGTGTAGTGGTTCGCGCTCCGGACTACAATGCCTGGCGGTTGCGGGTTCGAATCCCGCGAGGGTCAAATGTTTGTGTGATGAGCACGAGCATTTGTACCTAAGTCATGGATGTTTATAAATATAAATAAATATAAATATAAATATTGGACAACATCACATACATTGCTCTGATCCTATGGTAAGTAGCTAAAGCACTTGTGTTATAGAAATCAGAAACAATGCCGGTACCACAACATCCAGACCCGAGCCAATATAGAAAAGTTCGTTTTCCACATTGACCCGACCGGGGATCGAACCCGGAACCTCTGAGATGGCGGCGCCTTAAAGTCCGGCATGCTCGCCTCTCGGCTACGAAGGTCGTTTATAAAACAAGTATTTAAGTATGTTTATCAGTATGTCGCCATAGTACAAGATAAAAAAACTTAAATATTTCTTAGTTAGGTGCTTCTCTTTTCGGTAGAGATGGTTGTTATCTTGCTGTTTAATCTTGTCAAATGTCATATTACATATTTAATAAACTGATTTAACTGAGAATCAAGAGTCAGTTGTTAGAAGACGCCATTTTTTAAAATACTTGTAAGAGCGGTGGTTGTTGCTTTGATATATATTTAAATAGCAGCTTAATCTGTCATTCAGCTTTATGAACACAACATGTTTTTAAACATTATTTAAAGAAATTATTAAAACCAATTTATTTCTGTAAATTTATAGGCAAAACGCTTTTACACGTCCAAATTTTTTTCTTACCCTACCAAAGGTTTTTAATATTGAATTCAGAATTCAAGGGTTGTCTGTTGTTTTCCCGAAGAATATACGCCATAATATTCAAATGCCAGAATTTCATTTGCCCGAATTTTATTTGCCCGAATGTTTTGCTGACCATAATATACTTGTGACATACTCTTGTTTCCCATAAAATTAGTTTCCATAATAATACGAGTGCCATACGTATTGTTATCCATTTTATTAATTGCAAAAATATTATTTAACAGAATTTTAATGAAAATTATAGTTGTTTTTATTTCTAAATCCTATTTATCTAGTAGGTACCTCTATAAACGATCCAAGTTGCTTCCGTCCAAATTTAACCTAACGCCTTTGTTCTAAAAAGCGATTATTTCTGGCACTTCGCCGGCAGCTGCCGCGGCACGCTCGCTTCGCTCGCTCGGCTCATGCGTTGTCTTTCATGTTCTAACTTTTTTTTTTTTGGTGCGCAGGAAAAATGCATTTCGCATACCTACCACCGCAGGGGCAGAGGTAGGTTATGTGGGACTCCCTCGTCATTTTACAAAGGCTTTCGCCGCTGTGCCATGACGAAGTATCACCCACTAAAAAACCTGCGGTGTACCACGCAACGTATGCAAGTAACACATGGGGACCCGTGTTCTGGTTTCCGTCCATGCGTCACAAACGTACGGCATGCTATGCCGGGCCTCAGGCATAGGGAATGGGTGATCCTGTACACACGGGATCACCCCAGACTGGCAGACTGTGCAATGTGAGCTAAGGGCCCCCGCCCCGCACCCACTAGTCCGCTAGAAGGGGGAAGCTGAGCGCGGCACAACGCCGTCTCCTCCGCCCTCTTCTACGACTTCGGATCGGGTCAGCAAGGGTTGAAGCTTCCCAGCCCGATCCGTGGCCACCCTTTGCGACGACATAGTGTCGCAACAAAAGGCCGCCCACGTCTTACTCCCACTCGCTGCCCAGCATAGCTTGAACCATACTGGGAAGCGAGAGACACCACCAACCGCAGGGTCAGCACCCCGCGGCCAGGTCGCGGGTTATCTCCGCGACCACCGTCTAGGCAGCACGAGTAGGGAGTCATCACCCCCCGCAAGTGCCGCCCGAGACGCATCCACAAGCGGGCTGACAAAAGCCCACCGGGAGCGTCTCCCGCAGAGTTTAGCCGTGAGCTAGCAATAACCCGAAGGAAATTACTAACCCCCGTTGCCCAGGGTGAACCAGGACAGGATGCTTCTCCTTACACCCGATCGTAACCGAATGTAATTAGTAACACCCCGCCGCACGAGGAGGTTACTCTGACACCCCTTCATGTTCTAACCTAACCTAACCTAACCAAACCAAGCCATACCTAAACCTATTGATCATTTAGTATAAAACGAATTTATGTTCTTTTTCTAGAAGTTATTTGGATGATGATGTTATGGCTTGTGATAGTATGGCTAACAATCATGCTAGCAAATGATATTATTGAAATTGACTTTATGGGAAACAAAGTTTCTAGCACGTGACTAATATAGTAAACAATGAGTATGACATATGAAATTAGGAGAAACAATATTATGTCTGTTGACCATAATAGCAGATGAAATTATGGCAAATGAAATTCTGGCAAGTGGGTGTAACCCGAATTCAAGAATATAGCAATTTTAAGAAAGTAAGACTCTGCTTAGACTAACTCAACTGACGAAGAACTCAAAAAAGATGGTGGCAAATGTGGCAATCAATCATTTCAAGAAAAAGAAGACAAGAGTCTTGAAGAGACACGCAAGACGTAGTTCTGGTAAAACCCTGCAAGAGTAAAGTTGCATATAATTACCCTGTAGGCTTTTGACCTGAGCTATGCCTGGCATTTCATCAAACGAAGCAAGAAAGAATCTCAGAAGACTAAAAATTTAATATAGTTTTAAGTCCATCAATTTGTTTTTTAAACATATGTTAGTTTAAGTGCGAGATGTAAACCGTCGACCAATTGCAAACGATGCCAAAATTCGTAGAATATAGCCTATTTATTTTAAATAGTTTCTATCCACTAGAAACTAATTGTTAATAGAAATTCACTGACAGTATATTATCTCTTAAAAATATGGGGTCGTCCATTAATCCCTTAAGGCCTGAAGGGGAGGGGGGGTGTTGGAAAAAATCACGAATTATCAATAGGGGAAGGGGATTGTAGTCAGTTATCACGTGTATTTATTTCTTTGAACGCCTGATTTCTAAAATGAAAAGTGGTGCGTGACCTCGATTCGCTGTTGCTTGTACCAAAAAACCCGGCCAAGCGCGAGTCGGACTCGCGCACGAAGGGTTTCGTACCATTATCTTTAAAAACGGCCAAAAAATCACGTTTGTTGTATGGGAGCCACCTTAAATATTTTTTTATACTATTTTTTAGGCAACAGAAATACATCATCTGTGAAAATTTCAAGTGTATAACTATCACTGTTCAAGTGATACAGCCTGGTGACAGACGGACAGACAGATAGACAGACAAACAGACAGACGGACAGCGGAGTGTTTGTAATAGGGCCCCATGTATATAGGAGAGGTTGGGGGTGGGTTAAAATTACCAAAACCATCACGTGATTAACTGTCGACCCCTATGGTGTTATTTAATTACGATGTGTTGGGTTGTTCGATTTCCTTAAAACCTTAATAAGATATACAGGGCTATTTGTGAAACATCAACAAGCAAGACTTGGTAGCTAACATCATAAACAACAACATTTGTTTTACGAGTTTTGATAATTTGACACATTTTACTGTCATACAAAAATTAATATCAATTTATTTTTACGTCTGAATGTTCATAGCTCTGTGCGCATCGCGTCGCGTTATGTGAATGTTATGTTCCATAGACTTACAAATGTCACGACTGTACAATAAAAGCTTGCAAAATCATTTTTAATTAATGTGAAACTCGTAAACCAATTGTGTTTGTGTTGTTATCTATCTAGCCGTGCGAGGTTGTTGGTGTTCTTCAAATAACCCTATATAGTCCGTTGGCAGGAGAAGGTTTTTGAAAGTCTGATGACCAAGGGATTCAAATCGGCTACTGCTGGCTTTGGGGCTCTAGGGCGTTAACCAATGGAACAAGGCAGCCGTCATCCTATTTGTCATGTTTTATACTCTGTATCTATACATTGCAAGGTAGTGCCAAATGTTAATAATAAGATCTAGAGGTGCACTGCTCAAGGCCTTAACACGCTTGAATGACCTTGACGCGTCGCACCCATACAATTTCGCGCGTGCGTGAGGTCATCCACCTCTAAATATCGAGAAAACATGATTTTTAATAAATTAATGCCTTTAACGAGAATTTTGAAATATAACTCTCAATTCAAAACATGTATTTTCCAAAATCTTGTTTTGTGTGAAAACCGTAATGAAAATAGGTTTTGCCGCTTAAGAGAACATTTGCAATTTATGAAAAAATAGACACTTTTTTGTGCATGTTTTAATCCAAGGGACTGAACGGAAAATCAAAATTATTCAATTCAAGATGTTTACTAAATCCTCTTCTAGCGTCTCGTATTTTAAATATTTTAGATTAAATTAACAGGTATTCTGACAATTTGATTTTCATATTCGAGATTTTAGGCACTTGGGTGGTGTTAAGGCCTTAATTGTTGGCAATTTGAACCTCTGGTATGCGCGGGCGCTCCTGCTCTTAGAAATGTACGTACACATCGAAAAAGGTGAGGTTTGTTTTCGCGCGCCATTGTGACTATTATTGCATTGAACTTTGCAGTTCTAGGTTGCACTGAGATAGTGCGTGCGTATTTTATATGAATGAGACAAGATTTCCACGCGTACCATCTTTGAACAGCGGATAGTAATAAAAAAATAAAATTTGAGCTTGTTTTTTAGATCGTTTATATCGTAGATCGATTTAGTTACTGATTCTGAGTGGTCCCTGAAAATTTGGCACTACTTTTTTTTTATAACACATTTTAACAATTTTTTTCAAAAAAAAAAAAAAATTTATTTGCTATTAATTAGGGTACAGTACATGTGATATTATTAGAGATGGTGCATTAGCCTACTTAACTATACAATTAGCATGCAAATATTATAGAAAACAGTTTCGAATACCTAAATGATCTTAATTCCTCAGTCAATTCAATCACAGTGATCAATATAATGTCAATAAGTTAACTAATCATATTTCTTATTTCGAACCATGCATCGACCACATTTATTATGGTTCTGTATGTTTTATAAACTCATTAATTGAATAGAATGTCTTGTCCAACAACCACTTTCGCAACGATGATTTAAAACTATTGACTGGGAGGTCCTTAATGCGAGTTGGTAGTTTTTTATAAATAGTTTTGCACATAGCATAGATATTATTTTGAAATCTTTGCGTTTTTGGAACTGTCTCTAACACTAGCCTATGGCGATTTCGCGTTGACCGTTGGTATAAGTCCTTCGCTTGTACAAACTTATGATTGTTTTGTTTGATAAAAATACCCACTTCTAATATATAAAGGCATGGTAGTGGCAGTATTTGGAGTAATTTAAAGTACGGCAAACAGGATATATCAGGCGCTACATTACATATGGCTCTAATACAACGCTTTTGGGCAGTAAATAGCTTCTTAATATCAGTTCCATTTCCCCAAATTAATAAACCATATCTGAGAACCGACTCCACATAAGCGTAATAGGTAGGTTTCCATAAAAATGTAACAAAATTGAAGATTAATTATTAACTCTAAGGCCGCGTACACACCTAACGTATTTTCAGCAAGCTAACTATCGGCTCCAGTCATCCAGTGTGAACGTTAACACAAATCGTAATTTTTAACCATGCTTACTTTAAATAATAAATAATAATAATAAATTGTTTCCACAATCACACCAATTATCTAGCCCCAAACTAAGCAAAGGTTGTGCTATGGCGACTAGATAACGGATAAACATACTTAAATACTTTTATAAACATCCATGACTTAGGTGCAAATGCTCGTGCTCATCACACTAACATTTGCCCCTCGCGGGATTCGAACCCGCAACCGCCAGGCATTGTAGTCCGGAGCGCGAACCACTACACCAGACGGTCGTCTAACTTTGCAACATAACCCTGTATTAGATAGGCTTTCTTTATTAAATCAGTGATCAAGTTATTGGAAATAATTTGTGTTGACATATATGATAAATTCAGTAGCCGGAATTATGATCGGAAGATAATTTTATATGGTCCACCTCAGTGATTTAGTGATGTTAAAATTTTTATCGAGTAATTTGTTAATTTTTGTCGAGCAGGTATAACTTGAGTTGCATGTCACTCGATTCTAGAGCTAGATTCGATTCGACCACTCGGCTTATTCGATTTATATTGTTATTATCAGTGGTAAGTTAAAATTTAGTTTTTTTGAGTTCGATAAATTTTCGAAAAAAAAAGTACTTAAATATTGTTTTATTAATTATCATTGCGCGTAATTATTACTTTTTGAAGAGTAACGTAGAAACCGAACTTTTCCATACTGACATGTAACCGTGTTTATAAAATTTGTAGAGTTATGTTATGGTATAGGTCTCTGATTTTTATAACATAGTACTGAAACTACTGACCTTAGGGTCAGAGCAATGTATGTCATTTTGCCTAATATTTATATATCGGGTGTAAAAAAAGGCTTAACGAAGCCGAATACCACATATTCTACGTATTATTACTATCATTTTTTTCTTTTACACTAACCTGGGAAATGACGGGTTACCGAGTTATTGACAGTCAAAGTTACAATTTTTTTTTAAAAAGATTTTTACAAAATTGACTCCTGTTTGTTAATACTAAACTTTTTTACAAAGAAACATGATCCGCTTACACACACAGGCATAGTCTGTGGCATGCGCGCTATACATTGCGGGTTAGATATAAGTTATTTTTTTTGATACCCAAAAATAAAAGTCATTTTTTTTGCATTCTACTTGGTTTTAAGTATAGTAGAATTTGTGGTTTAAGGCTTCGTTAAGCCTTTTTTTACACCCTGTATTTAAAATTGAATTGAAGTATGCCTTTATATCTCACTGCCGAGCACAGGCTTCACCTCAACTATGAGGTGGGTGGCGCTACCTACACTCCCACCAAGGTGCCCCAGTGGTGGAGGGGTGATGTAAGGCCAGTGATTAATCCTTACTGTCAGATGGATTGGGGACTACTATCAATCAAGTGAAATCAGGCGGGACGCACTTTTAACGTGCCTTCCGAAGCACGGAGATGTTTGTGATAAATGTCACTAAATATGGTGGGAATGGTCACCTATCCACTCACAGCCGCGGCGTGCGTTGCTTACCTTAAAACTAATCAACTAGCTAACTAGAGCTACAGCATCTCTATTTATTTTATCACTAATATTAACACGTGAATTGTATTTTTCACTTTATCGAGTCACTCGGGTAAAGTAATCTTGTCACATCACTAGGTGACCTACACCACCACGGTTAAAACCACAAAACGAGCTTTTAGGGTCAACAAGATTGACAGTGAAACATATGTCAAAGTCAATGGTGTCTTTCACATGTATTAAAATATATAAAACTAGCAGCCCGTCCCGGCTTCGCACGGGGTAGACAATTATCGCTAATAGTTTCGGCAGCGCATTCGACGAAAGACATTTTAAGACTCATTTTTCTACACCTTCGGTTACATTGTTCAAATTTTACCAAGGATCCCTAATTTTTTTCAAAATGAAATGTAGTCTATGTCAAATTGGAAGAATGTAGCATTCTATTGGTGAAAGATTTTTTTAAATCTGCCCAGTACTTTTTGAGCCTATTCATTACAAACATACAAACATACAAAAATAGGTACAAATCTTTCCTCTTTATAATATTAGTATAGATAAAATGATTCCACAACCACACAATGCTCTAAGCACAATTAAGCTAGTCCCGAAATAAGCAAATAAATTAAAAAAGTTTGAATAATATAATTATGTTTACCTTACAGCCAATAAAGTATTTACTTTTTATATAAAATATTTCGCAGACGGTCTACAGAGAATGAAGCCAAACGTATAAGATGTATGAAATGTTTTATGTACGATAAATAATAATAATAATATCTATTGTGTGTCATTGTGTAACACTCGAAATTACACAAAAGGCTTTGTAAAAGCCACTTTTGCATTAAAATTAATTCTTTACTTAGTTTTCTTGTTTGGCAACCCTATACTCTCGAAGTTATCGTTCGTGTGACGTAAGAAGTAACCGGCTGCTACTTCCAAATATGCGCGTATATTTTCGCTCGCTGCGCCTGCGCCGGCGCAAGTGGGATTAACGGGATTCACACAGGGATTTGCGATTTTAACATAATTGATAAAATATTGTGTGTATTTTTTTTTAGTTCAAGCTATTATAGAAATAAAATAAACTCACATTTCAGACACGATATCATTTTTTTTTCAATTCTCTCTTTTTTTTCAAATTCCACGAAACTATAATAGGAAACAATTAACATTAAAATAAATTAATTGTAACTGCTTACAGTTTAAATAAACAGCTTTTTTATTGATTTATTTTATTTTTATGAACTGATTTAAATGAATGAGTTGTCAATAGATTAGTAATAATGGCCCGGGTAAAATAGGCTGTATAAATTATATCAAAATTTTATATGACGGAATTAAAACCTCAGAAACTAACCTAAAAAAAATACTGATAAAATCACCACGTGTTGGGTATCAAAAGAAAGGTCTTGGCGAGCACACACCAACACTTAATTTAAACAAAGTTGGGTTTGTAACAACACTTACAACTCGAGAACGGCTGGACCGATTTTCATGGTTTATAATTTGTCGGATTAGTCTCCACCTCGAATCTCTGCAGAATAAATAATTAAACATTGGAAAAGCTGACAAAAAAAATACTGTATATATAATCGGTCCGCTATATATAAATCGTATTGTGTAAGTCAAAATATTATCGGTCTTACTTATAAACGTTGATTAAATTTAAGACACTGCTGAACAGCTTATTAAAATTTTTACTCATAAATGCTAAATTAAGTTAATCATCGTCTTAGTGACCTCGTAACTAGCTGTCAAGATAAGCAGCATCGTACCCTTGTTTAAAATTTAATTACCGAAATGGCGTCGCAGCAACAGCTGTTTTCTGTCTAGCTAGCTGTCATCTAGGGGGGGGACTCCCTACAGTGATGTGTTAAACACTCCTAAATGACATAAGAGATTTCTTAATAATGGCTGTATGGCTCTAGCCATCACCTTTCCCTTCGTGGAAAAATACAAGTACTACTCTTTGGTCTCAAGATTGATTGCAAGTGACATTTCTTTGAACATTCTTTTTTTGAATTTTTGCTTCAATGACAGTATTTTGGGTCTATCATAATGACTAGAGTCCGGTGCTGGCAGAGTTAAAAAAAAAGTTGTTGTAATTAACTAACTAACGCCTAAGTAGCGTTTATGAGTGAAAAATAGTTACGCACTACTTAAGAACTTAAGCAGTGAATAGTTAATCAGTTACTAAGATGTTGATTAGTCGATTTTTATAAGTAGGGCTGTATATCTTTAAAATGCGTTCGTACGTACGTTTTTAAAGTTTTTTACATAGTCGGGTTATAGTTTTTAAAACTTTATAATTACTCTTTGGCTTAATTCTAAAGTCTGAGCAGACGAAGTCGCAGGCAACACCTAGTTTCTCATAATTATTCAGTCTACGTCAGACCCGTTACAGGAGACGTATTTTTGAAGCATTTGAAATGAATCTTGAATTCGAACACGAATACTATTCGTGTGCGAATTCTATTTCTATCACTCCCGATTTTACGCATTTTTGAATCACTCGAATTCTGTGTCCCTGTTATGGTAAAATTCTTTAACTATTTTCGTTTCACGCAGAAAATATTTAAAACCGGAATGCAAAAACTTATTGATTTTAAAAACCGGCAATGAATCGCATGGAACGGAACGAAAAAAAAGATTTTAATCTGTGAACCATATGTTTACTTGTCAAAGTCATATTTCTAAATTTTCTACTAGTAGAATCGAAATACGAGTGGGTCGGACCACTCGTTGCAGAATTCACAGAATGAATTTTCAAAAATAGCGATTTTAGTCATTCGCATGCGAATCTTGCCATTTCGTATTCGAATTGGAATTTGCATGATTCAAAAATACGTCTCCAGGACTTTCAAGAAAACTCTATCGATCCTCGGCTATTCTACATACATACATACATACACACATACATACATTGCGAGCTTTGTTGTACTTAAAGTACTTATCTTTCGATACTTAAAATTAATTGGCCCTACCTTGAAATCAAATAAATGTAAAATTATTTATTGAAATTTATGCCTCATTAAAGCTAAGTACATCGCGAAAAATGAATAAATAATAAAATTATTAATTTATCTGGCCCCTTTAATAATAATGCTCTGTAATTTCAAATACTTTTATTAAAATACGTTTTATTTTCTGTCGTAACATGATCGTTCTAAAGCGTAATATCATAAATGAGCCAAGAAAAAATCGAGAACATTATCTTTAAAGCATTCTTAGAAAATTGTAATCTGAGTAATAGACGATTCCGTGAAAATAACAAATACAACAAATAAATAAAAAACCGGCCAAGTGCGAGTCGGACTCGCGCACGAAGGGTTCCGTACCATTATCTACAAAAACAGCAAAAAACAAAACACGTTTGTTGTATGGGCCCCTTTAAATATTTATTGTATTCTGTATTTTAGTATTTGTTGTTATAGCGGCAACAGAAATACATCATCTGTAAAAATTTCTACTTTCTAACTATCATGGTTCATGAGATACAGCCTGGTGACAGACGGACAGACGGACAGACGGACAGACAGACAGACAGACAGACAGACGACAGCGTGAACCTTAGTAATAGGGTCCCGTTTTACTCTTTGGGTACGGAACCCTAAAAAGCGCCAATCAGTCTAATTGTCGTGGTCTCGAATATTTTTGTTGTTTTTATCAATGTAACGTGACGTAAAAGTAAAGTTCGTTAAAATTGACCTCATCCGAGTACCAAACCCAGGATCCTTGCGTTAAGAGCAAATCAAAAGTGTCTTCAAACCGCTGGTACACATAAATAAATAAATAAATATTGGATAACATCAGTAAATAAAATAAAAAAAACATCACATACATTGTTCTGATCCTAAGGTAAGTAGCGAAAGCACTTGTGTTTAGAAATCCGAAACAACGACGGTACCACAACACCCAGACCCGAGCCAATATAGAAAAGTTCGTTTTCTACATTGACCCGACCGGGGATCGAACCCGGAACCTCAGAGATGGCGGCGCGCACACTGCCTCCCGCTGCCCCGCACAGCACGCCAGAGAATCAGATGCTCGTAGATAATGAATAATAGCCATAACTTTGTCAAAAATGGATCAATTTACAATTTTATTTCGATACAATAAAAGATTTTTTGATTTCCTACCGATTGGTACAAACCAAATAATAAGATAAGGATTAATTACGGAGGAGACGCACAGAATACATTTTTATCGACGTCGTTTAAAAGCTTGTTTTCGTAACTATCAGATAAAACTTCAAAGATTACTTTGGTGTCTTTCCATTATCGCTATACGCATCAAATAAGGAGTAGAATGCAGCTAAAAAGAAGGGAAAAATCGAAGTTTTGGTGAGGGAACCCTCTTAAAGTCCGGGGTGCTCGCCTCTCGGCTACGGAGGTCGTCAAAATATAAGCCCTAAGAAGTATCGATTTCACCAACCAAACTTGTTTCGCGAATGCTCGCTTAACATTCGCGCTCGTTTGCGAACAGACCGCTCTTAAGTGTCGCCCTTAACTTTAATAGATCTAAAATCAACGCATTAGCTAAGTAATATCGATTTTTAAGTGGCAATAACGATAAATCTCACCTATTTATCACTTTAAACACATTTGAACTCGATAAAATTTAAAACACAAGCCTTTATACCAAAGCAGGTATACAGGGTGTAAAGTAAATTTTATATCAAGTTGAGACCAGCCTATGTTTTTTTTTAATGTTTTATATTTGAGATGGGCTTACATTTGACCCCAATCTTGCTCTAGAGCATAGATGGGATCTACGATGGAGCGAGCTTGCCCAGAAGATGCCTATTCACTCTGGACTTAAAGAGAGTCAGGTCAGGTTGTTTAAGAACTCGCCGTATTATATGGCTGTCAAAATCAATAATCATTTACCAAACTCCATAAAAGCGTTCCAAGGTAGAATGTATGATAGAGAATTAAATAAGTTTTTTATTGACAAATCATATTATAATTTAAGAGAATTTTTTGATGATAAATTGAAATAGTGTAAGATTATTAATTGACTAAAATTATTGACATACATTTAAATTTGACATTAATTTAATTTATTTGACATTGCAATTTATTATTGTTCATCATGTATTTTATTTGATTTGTCTGACATAACATTATATATTGTGACAATTTGTGATTATTTTTAATATTAGTATTGTATGATTAAAATTTATAAATGAAATTCAATTAATTATGTTAAAAAATGTTAATTTAAATTGTTTAGTATCAAAAAATCACGAATGCCTAAGAAGGTCATTCTGTAACAAAATGAACATCTTTTGTACCTGTATTGTGGACTAATGGTACATTATGAAAGTGATTAAATGAATATAATTATGAATATGTTAACATACGTATGTAAATACTATGATGAAGTCAGAAATTAGATAAAATTACTTAAGAAAAAAATATTTTCATACAAATCGGATTCTAAAAATTTTGTTTTGTATGAAATTTTTTTTGGTTAGGAAAATTTAAATGGTGATATTAAATTTCTGATTTCACCATAGTATTTATGTGAATGCCATGTGTTAACTTAGGCTTTTTTCGGCTTGACATACTATTTACCTAACACCCTGTATAAATTAACTAATGTAATATAAAAACATTTTTACTATTTTTCAATTGAAAACTGAGTTTTTTGCTACTTCGACGCATTAAATTAAATATTTGGACTAAATTGGGAAACGATATCAGTTTAGGGATATTCTACATCTTTCCTATACAGTTTGACTTTTTCATCACCATAAAAACCTTCTGACAAGACTCTTGTGATACAAACGAACAACTCTTTCTATTGGACCAACTCTCTAACTGCAAAAAAACAGCTGTTCCATACAAAATATCGCGGTGACGTCACGGTCATGCTCGCTGTTTCGACAAAAGTTAGTAGTAGTGACAGTTGGATGTCGATAAATCGCTATATCATATCATATCATATGGTGTTTTGTTTGTCATGCTAGGAGGGCTGACTCAATTTAGAAAAGTTCGTTTAGAGGTCAACTGAATCAGGAATCGAACCCTGAACCCTTCGCGTTTGATAGCACAGCGAGTTTAAGGGAATCTTCCAGCAACTCTGGCAATTGGGTTGCTATAAAACTTAATACTTATTATTTAATGTGTAATAACGATAAAAATCCTAGAATTACTTAATTAATGACACTTACGATTCCTTGTAGCCACTGAGTAATCATTATTTTAGATTTCCTGTCTCTTTCTCCTTTCAAAGAAAAGATAGAGACAAAGAACACGACCAACTGTTTTTTACATGCTCACATTCATTGCTTAGGATGCTGGTCGCTTCCAACCGATCTGGATGTCACTGAAATGATGATGATGATGACATTCATTTGCAGATCTTTACATTTTACGTAATCTCTCTTCAAAACTTGTCCGTCGTGCCATAGTATAAAGATGACACAGAAGGTACATTAAACGCTGTTCACTACAATCACAAACAGCGAACGATTTATTTTATCGCCAATTAAACACTAAAACATAGAAATTTAAGCAATATTTTTCCAATTCTTTTCAATGGCTACTAAATTGCTTGTTAAAACCGCACTGTTTTTGCCGATTGGACAGTATTATTTGAAATACCCGCAGAATACCAGTGTCGTGGCGGTTATTTCTAGCTGCCACGATTGATGCTGAGCGGGGGACCCTTTTGGCACACCAAAAGCTGAATTCTTTAATGTTATAATTTTTTTTTGTTTTTTTTTCGTCGTTTTTATTTGAATTTTATTTGTACCTATTCTTTTGTGCCAAATAAAGATATTTCTAAATAAGATTGGATTACAAATTGTAACTATTCTAAATTTCTTATGGCACAAACATACCCCTTTAAACGCTATCAAAGACTATAGATTCCAATTTATTATTGTCAATTCAATTTAAACATAATTATATCTTATATATTTGTCGAATCCCTTTTAAATTTTCATTATTTTGATAGCCTACCTACTTGGTAGGTTTGTTTCTTTTAATAAACGTATTTTCTCGGAAACGTTTTCACAATTATTTTTTTATTCAAACACCTAAGTAGGTTTGAGTCGAGAAAGTTGAGTTTTTAAGACAAATGATATTTAAATAATACTATAACCCTATAACTATCCAAATCTATCCAGCTGTCTGGACGATACCAGGTAATAGCATAGTATACATATCAATGTGATATGGGTGGTGCTCCTAACCCGTTAAGGCTAACGATATCTAATTTATCGACAAAAATAATAATTTGGGAGGTCAAACCCTCACTATGAATAGCGGCCATTTTGTTTTTTACCACTTTCGGCAATAACAAAGGTTTGATGTGTCGTATAAACTAGAAAGAAATACCAAAAGATAGCTAAAAGAACATAGTAACTGACCAAAAACGTCATTTCTGTGTTATGGGTTCCCTTGGCTAGAAAAAAAAGCAAGGTATAAAATTATTTTCGATAAAATCTTTATTTTTGCACATTTGTTTTTACCTCAAATTACTTTTTAATAAAATGAGATACCGAACTTTGCCTCAACTGGTTAGAAGTACCGCCCATAGCACATCGTATATCTATACAGTAAAGAAACTACCTATAAACGGTCAAAATGAGGTACTCACACACGTGCACGCCTTAACAAGAAATCTCAGTAAACTAGGAGTGGGTAGCGAATTCTAAGTCTATGAGGTACTGAGAATCGCGAATGCCGAATACTGCCGATACAAGACAAGAATACGAGATGCTGTCAGTTGTCATTGTCGCTGTAGAACGTAAAAACGTAGAATTTACATCATCTTGGGTCAACGCTTTTTGTTCATTTCTATTGTTTTCAGTTCGCGCGATTTTTAATCAACTTTTAAGACAACCCTAACGCTCCATTGACGTACTTAACGTATCTCGAAACAGGCCTAGTTTCCATACTGTATTAAATATATCGGGTGTAAAAAAAGGCTTAACGAAGCCGAATACCACATATTCTACGTATCATTACGATCATTTTTTTCTTTTACACTATACCTGGGAAATGAAGGGTTACCGAGTTACTGACAGTCAAAGTTACAATTTTTTTTCGAAGATTTTTACAAAATTGACTTCTGTTTGATAATACTAAACTTTTCTTACAAAGAAACATGGTAAAATTTTTCAGTATATCTTTCTTCTGTGGCGTGCGCGCTATACGTTGCGGGTTAGAAATAAGTTATTTTTTTGATACCCAAAAATAAAAGTCATTTGCCAGCAGTTATTTTATTTGCATTCTACTTGGTTTTATGTCTAGAATTCGTGGTTTAAGGCTTCGTTAAGCCATTTTTTACACCCTGTATGTATTGGGGTAATAGAGAAATTCACAAGATATTTACGCGCGTAAAACATAACCCTTCCCTGGCTGGGTAACATATCATAGTCGATTTTTTAGTTAGTTGCATAGTAATGGACCTACTGTCTCTGTGTAATCTATTATGCCCTCATACAACCTTCTTGGACAGGTCAGTTTTAAATTCTTGTGAGTAAACACGGTCGTGTAAGCGATGACAATCTTATTTTTAAAAAATATATTACGAAATGTTGTACGGTTTTAGGTGAAGCAATAACTATTGTGCTAAATTCCTAATCTGTGTGTGCTAGTGTTGTATTTTGTGTTAAGTGTTATAATTAAGTCTGTTTAAAAAATTAAAAATGACGATATTTATTTCCAAAAATATGTTTAATACTTTAAACTAAGGAGCTCGTAAACTCGTAAGTTATTTAAATCATGCTCATTAGTGTAACAATAGAATAAAAAAACAACGGATTACAGAAATTTAATTACGTTTTGATATGAAAGTTAAGTAACCTTTAGCAGAATATAAAATATAGCAGCCCGTCCCGGCTTCGCACGGGGTAGACAATTATCGCTAATAGTTTCGGCAGCGCATTCGACGAAAGACATTTTAAGACTCATTTTTCTACACCTTCGGTTACATTGTTCAAATTTTACAAAGGATCCTTAATTTTTTTCAAAATGAAATGTAGCCTGTCAAATTGAAAGAATGTAGCATTCTATTGGTGAAATATTTTTTTAAATCGGCCCAGTACTTTTTGAGCCTATTCATTACAAACATACAAACATACAAAAATAGGTACAAATCTTTCCTCTTTATAATATTAGTATAGATGATTATGGTTATGCCTTGAAATAAAACAAGCTTGCACATGCAAGTAGGATCCAAATATAATAAAATCATTTTAGCGTTACATAGTCAGCTCTATTTAACTAGTGTAAAATATTTTATAGTACGTCACAAAATAATAAATAAATAAATATAAATATTGGACAACATCATAAATTGCTCTGATCCTAAGGTAAGCAGCTAAAGCACTTGCACCTAAGTCATGGATGTTTATAAACGTATTTAAGTATGTTTATCCGTTATCTAGTCGCCATAGCACAAGCTTTGCTTAGTTTGGGGCTATATAATTGGTGTGATTGTGAAAACAATTTATTTATTTATTTATAGAAATCAGAAAAAACGACGGTACCACAACACTCAGACCCAAGACAATATATTAAAGTTCGTTTTCCACATTGACCCGACCGGATCGAGCCCGGAACCTTAGAGATGGGGACGCCATATAGTCCGGCGTACTCGCCTCTCGCGGAGGCCGTCAAAACAAAACAAACAAACAAAAATAGTTAACAATTGAGTATCTTCATGTCATAAAAAACCTGGTAACTGACGTCATTCAGAATAGTTTTCCGATAAAATACTTATCTGAGTAGTGACATGAAAAGTTTTGGTGAACCAATCAAAAGCGACGTTGCGCTCCAAGAATCCAAGCTACAAACCAATGCCTAGATTTCGTTGCTGCGTCAACGCTGTGCTACAAATCTTGTATTCGCTTTAATAAATCGTTAGTTATTTAATTGAAGATAAATAACACTTGAAAAAAATCATCGACCTCAGGTGGAACTCGAACCCACGTCCCATCGCAAGCCGGGCGAGTGCTTTACCAACTAAGCTACCGAGGACGTCACGTGACAAGATGAAATTCCTCAAGTGTTCTTTCTCGCTGTCAAAGCCAGCGTTATTTAATGCTCACAGATGTGGTTGCGGGTTGAAATGCCACAAGATTTGCCATATTTGTGTCATGAATCCTATGACTAAACTAGATGACGAGAGCTTCTTACCCTCTTTAATTGCACCCCCATACTGATTATCATTTGTTAGGGTTCCGTACCAAAAGGGTAAAACGGGACCCTATTACTAAGGCTCTGCTGTCCGTCTGTCTGTCTGCCTGTATCTCATGAACCGTGATAGTTAGAGAGTTGAAATTTACACAGATGATGTATTTCTATCGCGGCTATAACAACAAATACTAAAAACCAGAATACAATAAATATTTAAGGGGGCTCCCATACAACAAACGTGATTTTTTTGCCGTTTTTATAGATTATGGTACGGAACCATGCGTGCGAGAGTCCGACTCGCCCTTGGCCGGTTTTTTCATATATTTAAGCTGTTGGATTTTCTTTGACTTTTTTTACTAATTTGAACAAAACAAAAAAAAACCGGCCAAGTGCGTGTCGTGACACGCACAGTGTTGGGTTCCGTAGTTGCCCTTTGTCGAGTATTAACGATTATTACTTCATTTAGTCACTTTTAATATTTTCTTCTAACAACATTTTTATTAGGTAAGAAATTTTATAATACATAAGTGGAACGACTATTACTCTTAAACTAACTATCTTAACCTCTTTTCTTCTCTCTTCTTCTTAATTTCTATTTTACTATTAAAATCTAAAAAACTTAATTTCTTTAGAATAGTTTGTTACGGGATTGCTACCATGTACCTTATTTTTGAGTTCCCGATAGTTTTAGTTACTTCGTAATCATGGCGCTTGCAACAGTGCCGAAATATCGGGAACTCAAAAATAAGTTACATGGTAGAAATCCCGTAACAAACTATTCTAATGTTAGTGACTATGAAAGTTTAAAACTTAATTTATATCATATTTTTTCTTAAAATTCCATGAAAAGCACTATCACTACCACTTTGTTGGCGTGATTGATACTACCACAAAATTACAGCTCTCTAGTGCCAACAGTCTCCAAGCGAAACCTCGGACGGACAGACATACAGACGGACGTCCAAAATACCTCAGTGCCTAAAGACGAAAGTATACAACCAGTGTGTGTTACCAGTGATGACATACGGAACTGAAACGTGGCCTCTTACTATGGGCCTTATTAAGAAGCTTAAAGTTGCACAGCGCGCTATGGAAAGGGCTATGCTCGGTGTTTCTTTGCGAGATCAAATCAGAAATGAGGAGATCCGTGAACGAACCAAAGTCGCTGACATAGCCCGACGGATTAGCCGGCTGAAGTGGCAGTGGGCGGGGCACATAGCACGTAGAACTGACGGCCGATGGGGCAGAAAGGTTCTGGAATGGAGGCCGCGTATCGGTAAGCGCAGCGTAGGACGCCCACCCACAAGATGGGCAGACGACCTGGTAAAGGTTGCAGGACGACGCTGGATGCAGGCCGCTTCCAATCGGCCGATCTGGAAGTCACTGGGGGAGGCCTATGTTCAGCAGTGGACGTCCTGTGGCTGAGATGATGATGATGATGATACAGACGGACATAACGAAACTACAGTTCCTTGTCAGGACTTCGGAACTATAAAAATAGCAGATTTTTTTCTTTTTTTGCTTTTTGGCTGTCAAGCAATTGTGCGAGACTGCATAACAAAAAAATTAATTTCCATCGTGTCACATGGAATGAGGGGTTAAATATTTTTGTAATGATTGGTTGTGCAAAACAAGGAATTAGAATCCTTGTTTACGAGGTACCAGTTTATGTTATTAGGATTACGACTGGGCCAAGAAAATTTAATTCTATTTAGTAAGTCAATTATTTATCAAAAAATAATGGACTCATATTTTCTCTTTTGTCTATCAAATTTGCGCCGAGCAAATGATTTTGTTCTACCCGCTGCCCGACTTGCGCTTTTTAAAAACGGTCCGTCCTTTATGGCTGTCAAAGTTTACAATCATTTGCCCAACTTGCTCAAAGCCCTCCAAGGTACTAAATTTGATAAAGAGTTAAAGAAGTTATTACTTGCCAAGGCATATTATGATTTGAATGAATATTTCAGGGACAAATTTTAAATATTATAATTCATGACGTCTTTGACATTATTTTATTGTGACTATGTATAAATTTGAATTTTATTTTGACAATTGTAATTTAATTTTAAGACGTAAATTTTGACATCTTGAAATCTTGGCATGACTTAATTATACCAATTTATGAATGTAATATTGTATGAATGTAACATAATGATGACATGCAAATATAATTATAACTTTAATTTGAATTCACGAATGCCTTATAAAGGTTGCAATGTTACTATTGACCATCTATAATGTACATTATGAAGTGATTAAATGAATATGAATATGAATATCAACCAAAACATTACAAAAATAAAGTGCTTCAAAGTTTAGGAGAGGCTCGTGACGTCACTAATCAAGTGAAAATTGTACCTAGGCGTGAATGACGTCATGCGACATTTCAAATCAAATACATATTTCTGTAATATTTAATTATGAAAGAATAAAAACCGCACGAATGGTTCCGTACCACCATTATCTATAAAAACGGCAAGAATCGCGTTTGTTGTATGGGAGCCCATTCATAATTATTTTATTCTGTTTTTTTAATATTTGTTGTTATAGCGGCAACAGAAATATGTGAAAATGAAAATTTCAACTCTGTTACTAACACTGTTCATTCACATTCAGCCTGATGACAGACGGACAGATAGACGGACAGACGGACAGACGAACAGACGGACGGACGGACTGACGGAAGGACGGACGGACGGACGGACGGATAGACGGACGGACGGACAGACGGACAGACGGACAGACGGACAGACGGTCAGACGGACAGACGGACAGACGGACAGACGGGCAGACGGACAGACGGACAGACCGACAGATGGACAGACGGACGGACAGACGGACAGCGGAGCTCTAGTACTAATAATAGGGTCCCGTTTTACTCTTTGGGTACGGAACCCTAAAAACTTGGTTGTGAGTATCTTAACCTTAACTTGCTGCAGCCGACAACCCTATGCCAAGGTTAGCTCATTACATGTTTTGGAGTTGTCAGGCTTGTCACCTTGCCTCCTTATACGAGCTGTGAGTCAGCGTGACCTAGATGCGTGCGTGCGACGCAAATCGTTCATTTGTATATCCTATGGCATAGCTGACATTTTTAGGGTTCCGTAGCCAAATGGCAAAATACGGAACCCTTATGGATTCGTCATGTCTGTCTGTCTGCCCGTCCGTATGTCACAGCCACTTTTTACCGAAACTATAGAAACTATACTGTTAAAACTTGGTAAGTAGATGTATTCTGTAAGCCGCATTAAGATTTTCATACAAAAATATATATATAAAAAAAAATTTGGCGGTTTCCCATACTTAGAACTGAAACTCAAAATTTTTTTTTTCATCAAACCCATACGTGTGGGGTATCTATGGATAGGTCTTCAAAAATGATATTGAGGTTTCTAATATCATTTTTTTCTAAACTGAATAGTTTGCGCGAGAGACACTTCCAAAGAGGTTAAATGTGTCCCCACTCCGTAACTTCTTACAGATAATGGTATGGGACCCTTCGTGCACGAGTCCGACTCGCGCTTGGCCGGTTTTTTGAATTGAAAAGTATGACCAGTAAATCACCTTATATGGCCCTAGTTTCTAATTAAATAAATAAATAAATATTGGACAACATCACATACATTGCTCTGATTCTAAAGTAAGTAGCTAAAGCACTTGTGTTATAGAAATCAGAAACAACGACGGTACCACAACACCCAGACCTGAGCCAATATAGAAAAGTTCGTTTTCTACATTGACCCGACCGGGGATCGAACCCGGAACCTCAGAGATGACGGCGCCAATTAAAGTCCGGCGTGCTCGCCTCTCGGCTACGGAGGTCGTCAAGAGAGCCCATTAATTAAATAAATAAATTCACCCCACAATCACACCAGCTTTCTAGCCCCAAACTGAGCGAAGCTTGTAATTTGGCGACCAGATAACGGAAACATACTTAAATCAGATTATAAACATCCATTTTGTTGCTCATCATACAAAGATTTGCCCCTTGCGGGATTAGAATCCGCAACACTGAAATGTGTATATGGAGCGCGAACCACTACACCAGATGGCCCTCGTTACAGCGTCTTTCTTTGTGATTCACCTACAATGCAAACGGTCATGGGTAATTTCTAATTTGATACCCGGTTCGGGACAATAAAAAACCGGCTATGTGCGAGTCGGACTCGCGCACGAAGGGTTCCGTACCATCATTTATAAAAACAGCAAAAAAATCATGTCTGTTGTATGGGAGCCCCCATAAATATTTATTGTATTCTGTAAAAAAACTTTTATTACAATGGATACAGCCTAAAACATATGATGAGATTGAATTCTTCTGAATAGAATTGCATAGCTGTTAAGAGCACACACTCACACACACATACACTCACTCTCTCTCTCTCTCTCACACACACACACACACACACACACACAAACACACACACACACACACACACACACACACACACACACACACACACACACGCACACGCACACGCACACACACACACACACACACACACACACACACACACACACACACACACACACACACACACGCTGACTCACTCACTCACCCACTCATTCACTCACTCACTCACTCACACACACATAATAAATTATACAAACACTAACTTTAACTTTTAATTTGGCATGGTTAGAGGAAAAATTGTTATCGAACTTAGTTAAGGAAGAGCGGGGCCTCCAAACACAGGCTTATTTTGCTTAAATGGAGGCTCCATTCCACTTTGTTATTAAGCTTAAGTTTTTAAAGATAATAAAAATTATTTTATTTTATTATTTATTATTCTGTTATTTTATTTGTTGTTATAGCGGCAACAGAAATACATCATCTGTGAAAATTTCAACTCTCTAACTATCACGGTTCATGAGATACAGCGTGGTGACAGACGGACAGACAGACGCACAGCGGAGCCTCAGTAATAGGATCCCGTATTACCCTTTGGGTACGGAACCTTAAAAAGCACACTTATTAAGTTTAGGTAACTCCAAAGAGCCATTTAGCGAAGTGGTCATAAGTCTTCAAAGCAAATTAACGGGTCCCAGTTTCGAATACCGGTTTGTGTTGAGAAACCAAACTTACTAAATTGGTTGGGGAATCACTGAACTAGATGACGACCTCCGTAGCCGAGAGGCGAGCACGCCGGTCTTTAAATGGCGCCGCCATCTCTGAGGTTCCGGGTTCGATCCCCGGTCGGGTCAATGTAGAAAACGAACTTTTATATATTAGCTCGGGTTTGGGTGTTGTGGTACCGTCGTTGTTTCTGATTTCTATAACACAAGTGCTTTCGCTACTTACCTTAGGATCAGAGCAATGTATGTGATGTTGTCCAATATTTATTTTATTTTATTTTTCTGCTTCAAGCAAAAATTCATGGTCTGTCGATTCTCGAAACAAAACCGCGATCACTTCACTTCACTTAACTACGATTAATAATGTGAAGCAACTCTTTAACAAAATATAGTCTAAGTTCGTTTGTACTGCTTAGTTGATACGGGCTGTCACTTTGCCATTTTGTCACTTGGCGACAATAATAAAATGTGAACCTTTGATTATATACACGTCTAGATTTCCTGTTCGAGTGTCATAAACGTCAAAAAATATATAAGCCGACTGTTGGCGACAAAGTTCGTTCGCCTGCTCAGTGGCGCGCTTGTTACCATGGCAACCCGTAATTGTTACCATAGTAACCATAGTAACCATAGTTGTTACTCACTAAAATGTGACCTGTTCTTTTGGTGACACTGCAGCACCACACTACCTAGACAGACATGTTTATAATCATTGAGGTATAATGTACTAGCGTAATAGAGAACACATTTTGAACTAAATGTTTCAGCCAAGCATTGTAGCCCGGTGGACTACAAAGCTTGAACGGTGAAAAATAAAGAGCTGTTTTGACAACTTCAATTATTGACACTGACTGAAGCTTTGTAGTCCTGGACTACAATGCTTGGCTGAAACATTTAGTTCGAGATGTGTTCTCTACACCGTGTTTTTTTAACCGTCTTAAAGCCGAAGCCCACGTTATGTAACCATCCTAATAAACCTCTAGGAAGTATTATTTTTCTATTATCAACCATATCATTTTTAAGTAAAAAATAACTAATAATTTAAGATAGTAATGTATCATCCTGTTTATAATGTTTATGGTTTCAACAATGCATAGTCCTTGACCTTGCCGCCTCCACGCGTGCAGCACCATCCACGTAGACTATCATATCCGTGTACAGGTGTTTCAGACAAAATTTTGCTTATAATAATTATTTTTTTTTAGTTTTTGAATTATTAATAATTACCAAGTTTTATTATACAAATGACATGTAGTTATTTGATACTTTAAGTGGCCTTCGGCTTTAAGACGGTTAAAAAAGCACGGTGTATAGTACGCTAGTACCTACATAGGTAATACTTCAATGTTTATAATCATGATGTGAACTCACTTCTAAGAAGAGAAGCTATGTTATTGTCTAACTTTAGCCCTAAACATTTATGACTTGGGTATAAAAGCTCGTTATCGTATCGTTTAGACAGCAAGATTTTTTGTAAGTACTAAGTTTAATATGGTGTTTGACGCATAAATATAAACAAATTTTACTATGGGACCAATGGTAAAAACTTTGGGTAAAAACAAGAAAAAAATATTATCTTTTCTATACATTATGGTCGAGCAAAACTGCAATTTTAGTATCAAACAGGAGATTTTTTTCTTAAGTTTACTGTATCGGTCCCATAGTAAAAGATTTTTTTTATTTTAAGTATTGCCAGCGTGTTAAGTAAAGTATGCCTATATACGTCCCACTGCAGGGCACAGGCCTCACCTCAACTATGAGGTGGTTTGGGCCATACTCCACCACGCGGGCCCGGTGCGGTGCGGTGGAGGGGTGTTGTAAGGCCAGTGACTAAACCTTACTGTCAGATGTTCTCAAGCCGCCTTAAGGCCTCTGACTAGGCTTCACGACCAATATCAAGCGATATTGGCCGGGACCAACTTTTAACGTGCCTTCCGAAGCACGGAGATGCTCGTGATAAATGTCACTAAATATGGTTGGAATGGTCACCCATCCACTCACGACCGCGGCGTTGGTTGCTTAACTTTAGTAATCGATACCAAAGCGCTGCCGCCACTGAGCTACGAGAATTTATTGTAAAATACCATAAATTTAATATATCTTTCCGGTTTTATCTGAAGTCACGGGCAAAATGCTAGCGGGGATTTTTTGACACATATTGCTTTTATTATCCTGTAAATGTTTTTTCCTTTTGTATTCTGTGTGTGTCAAATAAATCTTTTTCTATTTATATTTCTAAGCTAGTATTAATAATAACTTCGATTTTGCCGGCTAAAGCGTAGTAGTACCTATTTAATCGTGCAGCGGTCTAGTTGTTCGTTGTACATACGACCTCCGTAGCCGAGAGGCGAGCACGCCGGACTCTAAATGGCGCCGCCATCTCTGAGGTTCCGGGTTCGATCCCCGGTCGGGTCAATGTAGAAAACGAACTTTTCTATATTGGCTCGGGTCTGGGTGTTGTGGTACCGTCGTTGTTTCTGGTTTCTATAACACAAGTGCTCTAGCTACTTACCTTAGGATCAGAGCAATGTATGTGATGTTGTCCAATATTTATTTATTTATTTATTACATATTTATTTACTCTGAGATAGGTATACTTGGTATCACGTAAAAAGAGCGGTGGCTAAAATAGGAACTAAAATTTTCAGTACTGCTATAAGTGTTCGGTGGAGACAAGTAGCGCCACCCTCCAGCGTTCTTTTTATTTGACGAAAATTATAATAAATACTGTGCTGACAGACCTAGATGGTAAGCGGCATCGTCAATTCCCCCCCCCCCCTCTCTAAAAGCTAAACTATTAGTTTGAAAATTCTGGAAAACATGATAATAGTTCTTTTCATGATTTTAAATCATATAACGAGATAGAGAAATAAGATATTATAGATCAGTTAGTTTAAGAGTTTAACTTAGTCGATAAAAAAAATCTTTAGAGGAAATTAAAAGTAACTTAAATGAAGTAATTGCTGAAATATATTGCGGTAACGACGGGCAACTACGGAACCCTATACTGCGCTTGGCACGACACTTTTAATTTTTAGAATACAAAACTGTTATTAGTTTACTTTCAACAATTTCAATGCAAAATTACAGGTAATCTTATGCTTATATACAGAAGTATTTACAAAATGTCAATCTGTTTCAGAACATGAAGTACGCTGACTAAATAATGTAATAATGGCTTCCGGCAACGAGGATAGTGACCAACAACCGTGCAGCTCCAAAAGTTTCACACCAAGCCACGAAAGGCCTCGCCACAAAACGCCAAGCCACGACCGAGCTCCAACAGCATTGAGACGGGTAGAATGGGAGACGCTTGAGAGAAATTGGTCAGGGCATTCTAGCTCTGGAGCAACTTGGCGGAATACGAATAAGCCGACAGCACTGCCTCCTATACCCAAACCCCAATATCATTCGAAGAAGGGCAAAGGCGTCGGCAAGGGCCGGCGTAATCTCGAGCGGGCTTCTACATCAGCGGGCAGCATGTCTAGCGGTCAATCCAGTTCGTCAAGCTTAGCCGGTGTTACATACCAGGGTATGTCAGCAAATTCCACTATGGTTCCTGGTTATGAAGAAGACTATGCCATGGATTTATCATTTAGCTCAGTTCAGAATGAACCAATGGATCTATCCATAAATGAGCCAAGCTCTGTTGATTATGAGCAAGGTAAGAATATGGTTTATTTTTTATAATCGATTGCTTTGTGAGATTCTAAGACAAACGGTTGTGTGTGTGTTTCACCACTGTAGCTTGTAAGTCACTTTCATAAACCATTATATATCATTTAAAACACGAAGCCAAGTGCTGTCTTGCCAGGTAGCCCAGCTCCAGTTAAGAGTACAGTAGTTTTAGTGACTCTGTACTCACTACTACTCAATATTACACTAATACATTATCATATATTATATGTACTATCGCGGGCTTCGACGCCTGACCCATCTTAAAGCTAAAATCGTTTGCAAGCACCTCATTGCCACTCACTTTAAGCCACGCCCTACGTTAATTCGCAAGGTTCAGGCGCAACAATAGGTGTTTATACACAAGCAAATTTGTATTTAATTGGTTGTAGTAAAACGTAGTAAAATGCGTAACCAATCAGGGCGGGAGGGGGCGTGTCCGGCGCGATGCGCTTACACAGGAATATTTCTGCAAAGTAGTGAGGCTTGCGTGCCCTCGATAGTACTCACAATTTTACACGCTGGCAGAGACATTGACATATCATATCTGACGACAACTGTTATGCCAGTTAATGGTTCCATATAAGCTCCTAAAGTACTATATACTTAAATATCTTATTATATAACTTATGTAGGTGACCTTTATAGCTGAAAGGCGAGCACGCCGGACTATTTATGGCGTCTCCATCTGAGGTTCCGGGTTCGATCCCCAGTCGTGTCATTGTAAAAAACGAACCTTTCTATATTGGCTCGGGTCTGGGTGTTGTGGTACCGTCGTTGTTTCTGATTTCTATATCACAAATGTTTTAGCTACTTACCTAAGGATCAGAGCAATGTATGTGATGTTGTCCAATATTTATATTTATTTATATAAATGACATTTATTTATTTATGACTCATCACATTACACTTTTTTCACTAACTTTTTTTTAGTCATGAGAGTGAATCACAAGACCATTATGTATACATTAATGTATTACATACTAAGTATTGTATTAATCACAATTTTTTTTAATAAATAAAATTGAATTAATTCAAATTTTTTACTAATACAAATTCGTTGGATGTCAAAGATCGTACTTAAGATAGAGGGTTGAGCCTTTTTGTAAATAAATTTAAAGACTTTGATACAAAATGACACATTAAAAATATTGGACACTGCGGAAAGGATACTAAAGGGACTAAAGTGTATCTTTCGTTCGGTCGTATAAACCTAACAAATTAAAATGGCCAGCCTTATGTGTCAAACCTTTGATAAAATATGACCAACTTAATTTAGCCGTTTAAAAAACCCGACCGTTTTCAGTTGTTTGTTTTGTCAAAGCTTTGATACGGGAAATGGATGTTTTAATTTGATCGGATAACACGACCGACCGAACCATGCGCTTTCGTATGTCTGGAGGTCTACTCCAGACAAATAGACAATGGTATTGAGTATGCACAACTGAGCGAACGTTTATTGGTTCCGTTTTCAGTGCTAAAAGAATGAAACCACAATAGTCTAGATCAGGGATGGCGAACCAATGGCACGCGTGCCATCAGTGGCACGCGACAGAATATTTTGGGCACGTCACCGATCACAAATTGATTATGCACTAAGAGAAAAAAGGTGTGAAGTAGGTATTATTTATAAATATGACGAGCGATGCGAGTGATCCTACGCTACGGAGTGTCCGAACTATAAACCCAATGATCACAAGTCAAAATTATTTGATGGCACGTCTATGACCTCATTAAACATTTCTTTAGAAAAAATGGCGCGTTATTACATATAGGTTCGCCATCCCTGGTCTAGATAATTTAAATCAAAAACATACAATAAATATACAGGTTCATGAATGTTCGATGAATGGTATATCACCCGTATCAAGCCGAAACTAGCCTGATAACATATGTATATAAATAGTATGGCGAAGTCAGTGATATCATTATATTAATTGTTGTCAGTAAAACATGACACCTTTCTTCTTTTAAAAACTAAGGCCGTTTGCTGATTTGTCGGCACAGCAGCGGCGCGACATCAGGCTCGGTATACGCGGTAAAAAAGTATGGAATCTGTGCCGCGCCGCTCGTGCGCATACCGAGCCAATCAGGAACGCTCCATTGAAATATAGGCGCTCGGTAAGCTTTCTGTACCGCGTTTACCGAGCATGCTGATGTCGCGCCGCTGCTGCGCCGACAAATCAGAAAACGGCCTAAATTAAATTATTCATGGTTAGTAAAAAATATGTAGAGAGATCCGTGTTTTATTAATGGCGATAGAATATGTTGGATAATAATAATATTTTAAGAACACATTGTAATCATATTCTGGCAAATAAATGATATTGATTTGATTTGATTAAAATTGTTATACAAAACAGAATCCGATTTATCCGATATCAAATTTCTGACTTCACCATAGGCATATGTATGCATATTATGTTAACATAGGTTAGTTCTTTTTAGCTTGATATACTCATAGCTTTTTTTAGCTTGATATATTCATATACCTAATATCCTATTTTATATTTTATTTATTTAAACTTTATTGCACAGACAAAAACATGTGGTACAAATGGCGGACTTAATGCCAAAAGCATTCTCTACCAGTCAACCATAGGGCCAGACAGAGATGGTATGGGCGGTGCAACAAAATAAGCTTGTATACAAAATCAAATAAATCAAACTTTACTAGATTAATACATTACATACTATATAAAGAGATATATAACAATACGGTACATGCATACATATAATATACTTACACATATACACGCATATAATATGAATAGTAACCCTTTGTAATGACTTTACAATAATTATGGTTTGAGAAAATGTATACCACCAAATAAATCGAAATCCACTTTATTCAGATCCTCTTGTAATCAGCACTGTCAAACAAACATGCTTATAATGTAGATTCATAAAGAAAAAATAGATTTTCAATAACATGTCTCTTTTTTCCTAACTCTATGTTTATTAATACTTGCAGCTCAGTTGGTAACTAAAACGGCCCAATCGGCGATCGTTCTGATAATTAAACGGCTTTCTTAAACCAGTGTTATAATCAAAATATCACTGCATTACAATTTCACTGTATCGGTCTAGTGACATTATAATGGCACTGAAACTAGCCCGTTAAATTGTAAGTAATGCAAACGATTGACAATAATCAGTGTAATTATAATGTCACTAGTGAAATAACAATATGACGGCTTTAAAAATATCACTGCAACATATACACACTTACTTAATAAAGTAGTTATAGGTATACCTTTGTTGATATTATTATACATATTAATATTATGATAAAAACATAACAAAAACTTTCAGATCCAAATTCTAATTATATAAAAAAATAAGAAACTAATCACAACTAACTTAGGTTAAGAAAACAATGCTAAGATGTAAAAAATAACCTAAATCCTGAGTTATGTATATACCACAACTTTCACCATCATTCATCAACAATAATCAGGCCTGAAGAACAAGTTTTATTACAGATTCAAAGAACCTAGATCTTGAAATAGACGAGCCATTTGAGGATACCGTTGCTATAGCTGGCTATCCAGTTTCTCTTACTTGCAAAGTGAACGGAAATCCCAAGAATTTCAAATGGTTCAAAAACGGTCAAGAGATTGAGTTTGATTCTCGTATCCAAGCATTGATAGACGAAGAATATCAAACTTTCACATTAAAAATACATGAGACTACACGACATGATCTCGGGGTTTACAAATTTGAAGTAAGCAATAGACATACGTTACGTATATGTCGTGGCAAACTATTTGTTGGAGTTGATCTAAGAACTTCAACTTCTATTTGCACCGGATTGTGCCCAAGATACGCTCTTGATGTGAGTGAGCAACTGAAACATGTCACCGTTTTCGTTGGAGAAAGCTTCGAACTTAGTGCCACTTTCGTGTCTAAACGAATTGGTGATTTTCGATGGTTTAAAAACGACCGGGTCTTGGTGACTGACCACCGCTGCATTATTTCAAGTACAGAAAATAATTCTACTCTTAACGTGATGAGGTCCAAGATGACAGATACAGGGATATACATTGTAGTAATAAAAACGAAATTTGGTATAACGTCTAGTTGGACTGACGTACAAGTATTTGATAATATAAAAATGAATGAACTAATAAAATATGAATCAGCTCCTTATATTGAAGAAATGCCAATAGATACTAATGCTCACGAGGGAGAAGAGGTTCGTCTTTTATGTAAAGTGAGATCGAATAGCCGGTCAGCTATAAGATGGGATCGTTTTGACAAATATGTTAATAATAGAAATTGTGACATAGTGAGAGATTACGGTGATACTTATATAAGCATGAGGATACATAATGTGAGATTAATTGACGCTGGAAAATATGGCATACAATTGAAGGATATACTTACTGGTCAGGAGAAAGTGGAATCATGCACAGTTTCAGTTTTCCGTAAGTTATTTAACCTATTGTTTTTATTTGTTTCCTGAGTTAATGTAATGTTTTTGATGTCACCAACTGTTTGAATCAGTATTTCAATCGAATTTCTATTGTTTTAAGATCTTAATAATGACTTTATGACTTGACTCCCACCTTATAATTCTTGAATATAATTCAACTTTATTTTATCTTGATTACAGATGATACTTTGTATAAAGTAGACGTAAAAGTGATTAGGCCGCTGCTATCTTCGGTGATGATATATGGCGCTACATTGACGTTAGACTGCAAGTTCGATGTCAGCCACTGCACAGGCACGCAGTTCTTCGTCGTGTGGTACATCGGTCACCATAAGGTCACCCTCACTGACAGTCGGTTTAAGGTAAGTAAAGACGTTATTAAGGTTTCCTACTGTTTATAAGACAATTACATATACATTGTCTCCCAAGAAGGGTGTACCAGCGGGTGCCAGCAAAGTGCACTGTTACCTTCTGATTGAACCCTTGTGCATGTTAGTGAAAATGATTCATTTCCGAGATATTTATATTTTAATGGAGCTGAGTCCTAATTGCAAATTGATCCATAATAATACGTGATACAACAAAGGTTAGTTCTGGAGTCACAATCGAAATCTCCTTACTTCATAAATTAATATTTTTGATCGAATAAAATTATGTAAAATGTATGCGGATTTATTGAGTAGTGTTGTAACTGTCAGTTGTTTTGTTATCAAGTCGCCTTAAGGCTACGTTTTAGAAAACGCGAAGCGTCGGGCGGCGCGTCGTGCGGTGCGGGTTGAGCGGCTTCAAATGTTTTATCCGTTTAAGGAGAGCCGCGCGTCGCTTCCAGCCGCATTTGACGTGTAAAGACAAACATAATTATGTTAACTAGTTGTTACGATTGTTAAGCAGCGGGGCGTACAGAATAGCGGTTTACGCCGCTGCGCCCACCGCGTCCCCCGATGCGTTACCCGTACCATGATTACGTATCTGGCAAAAGCAATGCGATAACAAAAATTTTCCAATTCAGACTTTAAAATCGCAAATTAAATTAAAGCAATCTACTTTCAGTGCAGCCCATAGATTTTGATAATAACCATCAATCGGGCGATGACTACGCGATTATAACCTACTGATAACCTACTGACATACGCGATGAACCTACTATTAATGTTTTACCTCTGTAATATATGTAATGCTAAAATTGCTAAGAACTTTACTTTAGGCGTTTAGCAAATATTTCAAAGAGAGAATTTAAGACACCGCTATGTCCGTATATTTAAATTCAAGGGACGAATAGGGGGTACTAATTCAATATAGAATTGTTATAGAATTATTTGATACCAATATTTTATTACACTATGTATAGTAATAGATATTTCGTAGTGGTTTCGCTGGAAGGATACTCCGCAGCGCAACCACTTTCAATAACAAAATACGGAAAACTTGAGACATAGATTTTTTCCTAATAGAACTAGAATTCTATAGACATTTCATAGATTTTATTGAGTAACTTATACTAGTTAAATCAAAAGTGGTTCCGCCGTAAAGCATGACGTGTAATTCACTGGCCGCGTCAATCGCGGCGTCGCCCGCCGCTTTATTTGACGCGTCCGACGCGGCGTCGCCCGTCGCATGTTACGCTACAATTTAAACAAATGCGTGAGAAATCTCTTCTCCAACGCTCCTGAGATAACCGTACGTTTGTTTTTCTGGCTGCCCGCTCCGCCTGACGCTCCGCGTCTCCTTGACCGTGACCTTAGGCCTTTGACTAGGTTTCACAATCACAAGTATTAAGCGACAAGCGTTAATAACACTATAACATAATTCCATTCATAGGTGGAATGCAAAAATGGAGTATGTCTCCTGAAAATCATGAAGATGGAGCCAGGAATGACAGGTGAAGCAGCGTGTGAGCTTCGCACGCCGCTTTCATATGGAAAGTCCGTGGTTAGGGCTCTCACCACATGCAACTTGGCCATCGTACCAAGCTCTGTGCTCTCACAAGATATTGCACTCCAAGTGAGAAATACTCCTTGTGAAATTATGTGTGTCGAATATTCTATATGGTCTAATGAAGGTCTTGTTGGGATTGCGGATGTGAGTGCTCAATTTTCTTTACTTCTAATAACGCTAAGCCTGGGTTGAACCATCTTACTTAACTTTAACAAACGTCAAAAGTCTGTCAAAATCCACACAGAAACACCGGTTATAGTTACAGTTATGGTTAAATTTAAGATGGTGCAACCCAGCCTTAGACAGTCTCGGTTCATTTTAGGTAAACTTTCGAAGCGAGCGTCTATAGCGTCAGAGCCCCGCGACACAGCGACAGATAGGTTTTATGCAAATGTATGAAAGTCTAGGGAACACCATTCGAGCGCAGCGACACTGATGCGGCGTCAGTACCGCTGTACCCAGACACCGCTGTACGCAGTACACTGACGCCGCGTCAGTACCGCTGTACCCAGACACCGCTGTACGCAGTACACTTACGCCGCGTCAGTACCGCTGTACACAGACACCGCTGTACGCAGTACACAGACGCTGTCTGTGACGCTGTACACAGACACCGCTGTACGCAGTACACTGACGCTGCGTCTGTGACGCTGTACACAAACACCGCTGTACGCAGTACACAGACGCTGCGTCAGTACCGCTGTACACAGACACCGCTGTACGCAGTACACTGACGCTGCGTCTGTGACGCTGTACACAAACACCGCTGTACGCAGTACACTGACGCCGCGTCTGTGACGCTGTACACAAACACCGCTGTACGCAGTACACTGACGCCGCGTCAGTACCGCTGTACACAGACTCCGCTGTACGCAGTACACTGACGCTGCGTCTGTGACGCTGTACACAGACACCGCTGTACGCAGTACACTGACGCTGTCTGTGACGCTGTACACAGACACCGCTGTACGCAGTACACTGACGCCGCGTCAGTACCACTGCAATGTACACAGACACCGCTGTACGCAGTACACTGACGCTGTCTGTGACGCTGTACACAGACACCGCTGTACGCAGTACACTGACGCCGCGTCAGTACCACTGCAATGTACACAGACACCGCTGTACGCAGTACACTGACGCTGTCTGTGACGCTGTACACAGACACCGCTGTACGCAGTACACTGACGCCGCGTCAGTACCGCTGTACACAGACACCGCTGTACGCAGTACACTGACGCCGCGTCAGTACCGCTGTACCCAGACACCGCTGTACGCAGTACACTGACGCCGCGTCAGTACCGCTGTACCCAGACACCGCTGTACGCAGTACACTGACGCCGCGTCAGTACCGCTGTACACAGACACCGCTGTACGCAGTTTACAGACGCTGCGTCTGACGCTTGGCTCGAAAGTCTACCTTTAATCTGCCAGTTAATTCATAGAAAATGTGTGTGTGTGTGTGTGTATGTGTGAATAGTGCTTTTATGAATGAATATATTGAATGAATGAATACTTATCATTGTACAATTATTTTCAGACTGGCATGTATAAGTGCGGATTTCACGTGAATCAGCCGCCTTTACCATTGAACCATATATTATTCTACATGGAATATTGTCGGTAAGCTACTAGTTTAATGCTATTTTCGTTTTATCGATTATTCATTTGTTATTTAGCACTCGGATCCATGGGGCGGGATATGTCTGTAGGGCATACCATGAAGTCCGTATGGATGCAACCGTTTTCGTTGGTTGATATGGCGCGCATGCAGTCTACCCAGAATGCTAAAAAAATCGGCCAAGTACGAGGCGGACTCGCGCACGAAGGGTTCCGTATCATTTTCTATAAAAATGGCAAAAAACACGTGTTATAGCGGCAACAGGAATACATCATCTGTGAAAATTTTAACTCTCTAGCTATCACGGTTCATGAGATATAGCCTGGTGAGAGACGGACAGACAAACAGACAGACGGACAGTGGAGCCTTAGTAATAGGGTCCCGTGTTACCCTTTGGGTACGGAACCTTAAAAACTAACTCTGGACGCACAATATGTCATGGAGCAAACAATACTGTTGTATGGAAAAATATTAACTGTTTATGATTTACTGATGAAAAAATATCATCATCATCTCAGCCACAGGACGTCCACTGCTGAACATAGGCCTCCCCCAGTGACTTCCAGATCGGCCGATTGGAAGCGGCCGCATCCAGCGTCGTCCGGCAACCAAAAAAAAAAATATATATATATTATTCACAAAAAAAAGGAGTGTACTCCTACATACCGAATTCGGTATGACAACCTTTCGTATTATGACTATTATTATGCAATAAATTACATGCTGGAACTTTTGCATGTCTTATAGCGACAATTTAAAATTAACCGAATTGCCAACCAAAAAAAATATTAAGTTTGTATCACCGACCTTTCAATTTTCTTCAAACTACCTCCTTTTCTGTTTTAGGCTTGAAGACGATAATTATTATTATTTGAACATTCAAAAGAAAACAAGTGATAATAAACTAGTTGTCCTATCGGTTCGTGAAAGCCAAGCACTCGACCCAGCGGAGCCTGGTCTTCTTATTCAGAGAACCATCAAAATAGAGTGGTAAGAAAAAACATGGGTTTAACCACATGAGTGAGTAGCTGCTGCGATCGCAATACTAAAAGTGGTTTGCGCCGGCTCAGCCAGGTGTACAAGCTGAGGGTTGTGTAGTTAACTTGTTTGTTTTAGCTTTTAATTCATTATCATCATCATTTCAGCCACAGGACGTCCACTGCTGAACATAGGCCTCCCCCAGTGACTTCTAGATCGGCCGGTTGGAAGCGACCTGCATCCAGAGGCTTCCTGCAACCTTAATATTTAATTAAAGTTAAAAAATAATAGAAAGAAACTAACAAAAAAGTTGCTTCTAAGTAATCACGAAGTATCTCAATCACGGTCAAGCCGAGTTTTTTTTTTATTTAATAGCCTACTGACGGCAAATTTGAAAATCCTTCACTGGTCGTGCCACCTCATTGTGGAATTTGGTTCTTCTAAGACGTAGTGTTCGTTCTTGGTTCTCTTCTATTTTCATTTGACAGATTCTTTTAAGGTGGACAGACGACCTGGTAAATGTTGCAGAAAGCCTCTGGACGTAGGGCGCGCGCAACCAAATCTGGACGTCACTAGGGGAGTCTTATGTTTAGCAGTGGACGTCCTATGCCTGAAATGATGATGGTGATGATAAATCGTTAATTTTTCAGGGAGTACCAGGGTAGTAACACGTACACTGATCACGAGATATGGTATCGCGTGGACTTTCGAATGCCAGACGGGTATTACATGCACATAGCAATAACCAGTCGACCACGGCTGGTTTTCAACAACCCTAGAATCAATGAGTCAGCACATTTCCGCATAACGACTATGATTCCGGACCATATAACAAGGGATGCCGATGTCTCTATAAGTAAGTTCGATTTTTGTTCACTTATAAAACTAACCACGATTTGAAATCAAACTACAAATTTAAATGAAACTACTTTTACGGATTATTTCGCGATTTATTAACATTCTATTTATATAAAATGTTAATAGGTAAAATAAAATGTTAATAAATCGCGAAATAATCCGTAAAAGTAGTTTCATTTAAATGTATCGTGTTCGCGTAAATAAAAGACAACAGTATGCAAACTACAAATGACGAGTTCCGAAGCCAAGAGGATACTAGCCATCCGTAGCCAATCAATTTCTGTTTCAAAAATTTTTTTCGGAAATGATAGTATGAAAATTTAAAAAATTAACGCCTAATATTTGCGGTAGGCCAATGAGCCGTTACTGTAGAACAAACCTTTTAGATTTAAATACAAGTTCTACACAGTTTTCATTCTAAAACCATGCACTTTGTCTAAATTTGTTGCAATCCAAATGAAATCCATTCAGTAATTTTGAAAATAGTATCGTACAGATCTCGCAGCCAACTGGTTGAAATAGCCGTTAAATTGCACGACTAGCTTCTTCATTGAACAACGACATTCAACCACACGCCTAGTTATATATTTGAATCAGTGTGGCTTTAAAGTATGCCTATGTATGTACGTCCCACTGCAGGCACAGGCCTCACCTTCAACTATGAGGTGGTTTGGGCCATACTCCAACACGCGGGCCCGGTGCGGTGCGGTGGAGGAGTGTTGTAAGGTCAGTGACTAAACCTTACTGTCTGATGTAATCAAGCCGCCTTAAGGCCTCTGACTAGGCTTCACGACCGATATTAAGCGAAATTATCCGGGACCAACTTTTAATGTGTCTTCCGAAGCACGGAAGCTCGTGATAAATGTCACTAAATATGGTCGGAATGGTCACCCATCCATTCACAACCACGGCATTGGTTGCTTAACTTTGGTAATCGAAACCAAAGTGCTGCCTCCTCTAAGCTACGAGCACCTCACCTTGGCTAGTGATTTATTTGAATGGCGTAATTCAATGAAAGGGCTAGCCGTGTAATTAAACGGGTTTTCAACTAGTTGGCTGCGACATAGATACTCTTTAGAAATAAGCGCAGTAGTAGATACAATACTATAATAAAACTGTAGAAAGTCAAATTCTGTTTTTCTAGCCAGTGACGTGTACAGAAATGGGTTTTCTAGAGTTTTATTATATATATAGAAGAATATAATAATATAATACAGGGTTATTTTAAATCAACAACCTCGCAAGTCTGGATAGCTAACATCATAAACAACAGCATTTCTTTTACGAGTTTTATCATAACTCAATACATTATTTAAAATTGATTTTTAAGCTTTTATTGTACTGTTGCACTATAAATAAATAAAATAAATAAATTGTTTCCACAATCACACCAATTATCTAGCCCCAAACTAAGCAAAGCTTGTGCTATGGCGACTAGATAACGGATAAATATACTTAAATACGTTTATAAACATCCATGACTTAGGTGCAAATGCTCGTGCTCATCACACTAACATTTGCCCCTCGCGGGATTCGAACCCGCAACCGCCAGGCATTGTAGTCCGGAGCGCGAACCACTACACCAGACGGTCGTCAAACGACCGTCACGGTCACTATGAAACGATCCCATAGAAAGCTTGTGACACCGATCAAAATACAAATCATCGCGCATGGATAAAAATAGACAACCATATTGGAGGGGACACTATGCTCTTTTAGTTGTGTATTCTTTTGTTAATAAACAACGTGAAACCGGGTTAAAAAGACCTCCAAAGTTCAACTTCATTAACTGGTTTAAAAGAACTACATTTTCTGAAAAGGATTTTTACAACAAAGCCTACAAGTAAAGCAGGCGTAGAGAAGACATTTTATCATCTTTCATTTTTAACTTTTTGTTGACAAATTGAGACTGATTTCTAGTTTGCAAAATTAAATGATGAGTTAAATGTAATAAATGTAAGAAACGTATACGAGAAGATTTTAGAGTAATAAAATGAACTTAATAAACAGTCATTTCAGATTTTTTTATTAAATAATACATTTACTTGTTGCTTCTTTTTTCCATATGATAAGATAGACGTATCCTTTGTTATACACTGCAAATAAAGAATCGATTTCTGTCCAAGCGTTCTTCAGTTATTGAGATAATAGTCCCACTCATAGTCGTGTCCGGGCGTTTGTATGGGGTCGCTCCACAGTGTGTCGTGACATTTGGAAGTCTATGTTCCATTCCCATACAACGACGCTCGCCCCGCCCTCCCCCGCCGCGCTCGATGCGATACGCAGAGAGATAAGAACATTTAGACGTTAAATTAAATTTATTTTCGAAAGTAAAATGTGTCAAATTATCAAAAGTCGTAGAACAAATGTTGTTGTGTATGATGTTAGCTATCCAGTCGTGTGAGGTTGTTGATTTTTTTCAAATAACCCTGTATCATCACCAGCCTATATCAGTCCACTGCTGGACACAGGCCTCTCCAATAGGAGGATTATGCCATAATCGCCACGCTTGGCAGGCGGGTTGGCGATCGCAGTTTGGCCAATGGTGGAGAGGAGACGCTGCTGCCCGTCTTTTGTGGCGGTTCTCTGTAGTCGCCTTTTACGACACCCATAATAACCCTGTATAGAATAATGATAATATAGATAGATCGATGTATTTTGTTTATTCATTTCACTGTTTAATAACATGCTTTTCTTCACTTTTAGGGTACCGAAGCCAATGGCAAAACACGTAACCCTATTTTTTACTTATTTTACTCTTATTTCTCTAATAAAATATAAGGAATGATTTTTGAGTAGATATAAAACGTTATAATATTATTATTTAACTCCTTGTTAGTACGATTTCACATATTACCTACTCATTATTATTTTTTACATTAAAATATTTACTTCCGAACACGAAACAGTCAAGCAGTTTTTGATAGCATAGGAAAACATACATTTAGTCTCAGTTAGATATTTTTCTCATAATAAAATATTTTGTACTTGCGTAGCAGAATCAATCACCTTTTAAAAAGATACTTTTTAAATTATAAGCTTTTAGAGGCCTCTAATTTAATAGGAAAAGTTATAGTATTTGAGCAGAGATCCTTTAAAAGTGTTACCTACTAGACCTAGAAGGAAGTTAATTTTGCAAGATGAGTTCGGTGACAGTTCATATTTTCCGGTTTATAATTATAAATAAATAAAAATAAAACTCTTTTATTTCAGTCCACTTGGTTAGTAACAATTTCTCTCATATCTATGTTAGTATACATGAACCCGTGGAAAAAATAAAATTTCTTATTATTGGCCAGCAAATAGGTTCACCGATATGCATGTTTAGTAACATGCAACTCGGTGAACCTGTTGAAGACCGCAATTTACCCCCTTACGAATTAATCACATCATCACCAGCCTATATCAGTCCACTGCTGAACACAGGCCTCTCCAAAAGGAGGATTTTGCCATAATCGCCACGCTTGGCAGGCGGGTTGGCGATCGCAGTTTGACCAATGGTGGAGAGGAGACGCTGCTGCCCGTCTTCTTTTGGCGGTTTTCCTGTAGTCGCCTCTTACGACACCCATAGGAAGAGAAGGGGTGGTGCAATTCTTTTAACGTGCCGGCACCACACGGCTCTTATTACCTGCACCATACGGCACGAATTAATAATTTAAACTATTTTTATTATAATTCCTATAAAAAATAGTGTAAATAAAGGAACAAAAATCCCTTAAAATACCTACTAAATGCGTACAATGAAACGTTTTCTTACTGAGATAGACAGTGCCTTATTAAGACTAAATCGATGACTACCTTAGCCTGTTCCAAGTGGAAAAAAAGAAAATAAAGTGAAAATGAATCGGCTGAATCGATGTGATCATTTTATAAAAAAAATTCATTTGCGTTGTCGTCAGTTAGATTGTCTGTCTTGTATGCGGTTTGTGTAATAATGATAATTTAATAAAACAATCGATTACAATTTTATGCAATAAGTGTTAAATAAAAGTCTATAAAGATTATATCGATTAATCTCGCTCTATTACCTGTCTCGATTCCCAAAACAATTGGATTTTGTTAGGGCGCATCACTATACTATACCTAAGTGTCAACAGTGAGCTGTCACAAAACTCTTCTTATCTTGAAAGAACTATAGTAAATAGTACCTAGTACCTATAGACAGAGTTTTTTTTTCTTCCGAAATTGTATAGCAAGAGATTTAACATAATTTGTAGGTTCTCAGTTACATAATAATTATATACATAATTACGTAGGTCCACGTGCGCAACCCCGATTGGCTTGTTAAGGGAGGGATTAGAATAACACGATGTCTGTCAACGTCATACTTACAAACTGACAGCTATATAACTATATTTAATGCTGGTATTAACCCCAGCGCCTTTGCCATGAGCTTTTAAAACAACATAACCTTAATCTTGGATTAAAATACGCGGCCTTACTACAAAAAAGAGTTAAACACTTGTCTATAGATAAGTCAACCAATAAAAATGTTTGTTAATTAATGTCGAATGTCTGATGTGTCAACATTTCAAATTGGTTGGCTAATTTTTAGACAGTGTTTAAGCCTAGTCTATCTTTTTTGTAGGAAGGCTTATAGTGTTTGAGCACTAGAATCCGCCCCTTAGGTTATTCGTATTTGACGTTACACGTAGAATTTGACGTAACCAATATTGTTTAGTTAGAGAGTTAATGGTTTTTTCCCCATAGTTTATTTATTTTCATCCTCCTCCTCCTTTAGCATGTGGAACAAAATACGATATGATACGATATGATATAGCGATTTATCGCATATTAATTGTCAAAATATGAACTTTTATAAAAAAAGCGAGCATAACCGTGACCGTTTCAATAAAAGTTCAAGATGGCGCCTATGTTATCATATTTTTTTAAGTAAATAGCCGATAAATCGCTATATCATATCGTATCATATCGTGTTTTGTTGATCGTGCTAGAGGGGCTGAGCTATACGCAAATTAAGGCCCGCAATTTTTTTTTATCATTTAACACCTCAGTACTCACGCATTAAGCCGTTTGGCCATTTATTTTATCAGCACCACCTCTATCACAGTCTTTTTACAGTTTCACATGGAGTGTTCAGTAACTTGTTAAAACAAAAATAATATCATCAACTAACACTTGCATATAATTATGCAAGTCAACCGGCGATAAGAAAATTAATGGGTATGTCTGTTGAAGAAATTGTTATTTTTGTAGTTACTTTCCAGCCTAAGCTTTTAACCGAACTCGTTTCTGGACGAAAAGCTCTATTGAAAGTGTCAAACATTCTAAGAAATGATATTTTAAGAATATACCTAAAGTTGTTTAATGGCCGACTAAAACATTTGAAAATACGTTTTTAAAAGGCCGAGAATAACCGTCGGCCAAATTGCGATTAATGTTAAAAGTTTAAAAAAAAATCCATGGGGTTATAAAGAGCTAGAAAGGACGTGTAAAATTAGTAATTTAGACTTTGACTTAATCGCGTTTTAACAAAACAAGTTAGGCAAATACATGTCAAATAAATGCAAGTAACGATTGTTGTAAAGAGATAAAAATTAAAATTAAATAGCAAAATTAAAAATTATAATAAAAATATTTTTTGTACATCTTAGGAACGTACCCTGTGTCAGAATGCTCCGTTTTTTTATAATTCAGTTAATAATAGGCAATATATCGATCAAATGATAAATAAGAAAACTTAAAAATAAAACAAAAAAAAAGATACATTAAATTAAATACTACATTGAAAATTTCAAAGTTTGTGTGGAAGTAATCCAAAGCATAAAATTGTACTAATGTATTAAAAAAATATTTTATTATTATTATTATTATTAAATGATGACTCTTGTTGAGCTAATTTTTACAGATAATTTCCAAACTATACAACCGAGAACCTATTTTATTATTGACCCATGGTTTTTTTTTTCTAAATTATTGGTATAATTCGTATATTTAGTATGATTACACTCGCGCCTGAATACAAGTAGGTAGTATACACACAAGCCAGCTACAAATTACTTTTTTTACCCCGTTTTTTATATTTTCACTATTTGTAGAAGCTAGTTTACCCCGTTTTTTTATATTTTCACTATTTGTAGACGGTAGTTTCGTTTAGCCTGTCTAAATTTTACAACCTATACAGCGAGACAGTTATAATTTTACAGTTTTATAGCTTTCAGTAAAAAAAATATATTTTAATAACACCTCTTAGTTATGTGTGATACGTATGTAATTTTTCTAAGCATACGTTTCAATAACTTAAATGTGTATTCAGAAAAAGTTAATTCTTACCTTGCATCATAGATAAATCAATATCGAAGGCTTTGCAAGCCGATAAAAGTTCATATTTTGACAGTTGGTATCGATAAATCGCTGTATCATATCATATCGTGTTTTGTTAGTGTGACTAACAAAACACGATATGATATGATATAGCGATTTATCGAGTGTGCTAGGGGGGCTGAAAGACAATGTCATACAGACACAGCACACGTACAAATTTTACAATAATGTTCATTAAAAACTGATCACGCATTTACATCAAATGTCTATAGAACATCAAAATGTCATCTTATGCTGAAACTGTTGCCGCTAAATTCGTTGCATAACTGTATAGATTGTAAAGCGGTAGTTGTAGTGCTTTTTTTAGTCGGTATTTTTGCTAGAAGTCCCGCAAACAAAATACATATATAAAAATTCATAGTTAAAATCTTTGAAATATGTAACATAATTTTCGTATGGCTACTTAAAAAAATAAATGAAAACCAAATCGTTTAACGACCTCATAATTTTTCCAGCACACCGATCCAACGACCCAGGTGGTTTGCCATTAAGTTTCATACCTCGTCCATTGTCCGAGTATTGTAAACGGTATCAAACACAACCCGGCACCATCGGAGCAGGAGCATACGGGTCCGTCTGCGTAGCCAGACGACACGGAACTGGTGTCGACTACGCTGTTAAAACGATTCTATTCAAAAGTATTGACCACAAAGAGACGTGCAACAGAGAAATCCATCTGCTGAAGTCGTTGAGGCATGAAAAGATCGTTGTAATGGTCGACGCGTATCGCGACTTTCGCCAAGCGAAGCTAGTCATGGAATGGTAAGTTTAAACGTTCTTAACTCTATGGCACACGATAGAACTTTAATCGATTTTCGACCTTAGGGCAAGGGGTTTAAAGTCTAAAATATGATGGCCAATACAGTTTTTACGACCTCCGAAGCCGAGAGGCGAGCACGCCGGACTTTAATTGGCGCCGCCATTTCTGAGGTTCCGGGTTCGATCCCCGGTAGGGTCAATGTAGAAAACGAACTTTTCTATATTGGCTCGGGTCTGAGTGTTGTGGTACCGTCGTTTTTTCTGATTTCCATAACACAAGTGCTTTAGCTACTTACCTTAGGATCAGAGCAATGTATGTGATGTTGTCCAATATTTATTTATTATTTATTTTTGACTATACCATGTCAATTTTTTGTCAGTTTATGGGGCGGCGAGCTCTTTGAGAGGATCGCGTCCAGCTCCCACGTAGTTGAGAGTGATGTGATCATATATGTGCGTCAGATATGTGACGCGCTGATCTATTTGCACGAGAAGAGCATTGTCCACTTGGACGTAAAGCCGGAAAATATTATGTGTGTCCATCCTAACAGTCGGCAAGTCAAGGTGAGATCTATAACAACACATAATATCACCACACCATGGGGCATATGTTTGAAGCATTCGCATTACACATACAGGGTGTTAAAAAAGGCTTAACGAAGCCTTAAACCCCGAATTCTATACATAAAACCAAGTAGAAAGCAAAAAAAATTTTTGCTGGGAAATGACTTTTATTTTTGGGTGTCAAAAAAAAATAACATATCTAACCCGCAATGTATAGCGCGCACGCCACAGACTATGCCTGTGTGTGTAAGCGGATCATGTTTCTTTGTAAAAAAGTTTAGTATTAACAAACAGAAGACAATTTTGGAAAAATCTTTAAAAAAAATTTTTTACTTTGACTGTCAATTACTTGGTAACCCGTCATTTCCCAGGTATAGTGTAAAAGAAAACAAAGAAAGTAGAATATGTGGTATTTGGCTTCGTTAAGCCTTTTTTTACACCCGATATACAATTTTCTAAGAATTCGAATACAATTATTATCAGGGGCCATTCATAAATTACGTCACACGAGGGGGGGGGGGGTCTCGACAATGTGTGGCCTTACGTGACAAGGGGTGGAAGGGGTCTTATATATTGTGACGTCACATTTCAAAATCTTATATGTAGTTCTAATTTAAAACACAAACTTGAAAAAAAAAACAATTTCTAGATCCAGACAATTTCAGACCCCGGGTCAAGCATTCCACCGTCGAACGCCAACCTGCTGTACTATCTTATATGAAGGGTGTCACTGACAAGATTGGAAACATTTTGAAGCGCGCTTCAATCAAAACCTACTTCAAGCCGCCGAAAAAGATTAACCAATTTTTACCACCTGTCAAGTGCAACATACCTCTTCAAGATGCGGGGGTGTACAGACTGGAATGTGACTGTGGGCTCTCCTATATCGGTCAAACAAAACGAAGTATAGGCGTGCGGGTAAAAGAACATATAGCCGACATCAAACATAGACGGAATACTAAGTCTGCAGTGTGTGAACATGCCTTAGATACACCCAACCATTTCATACGATTTGACCAGCCTAAAGTCCTTGCAAGAGAACGACGATTTGTTCCTCGCATGTTGCGGGAGGCAATTGAAATTAGAAGACACCCGAATTTCAACAGAGAAGATGGTTGGAAAATACCACCAGCATGGGATCCTGTTTTAACGAAATCCCATGCTAGGCCCCGCACTGCAAGACCTCTAGATACAGTCAGCTCTTTTTGCGTAGATAGGAACACAAATTAATATTAACTGGTAGTTTATATTTTTTCAAAATATTGTAAAGACGAATAACACCTTAGTCTACCTGTGACCACGAACGCTGTAAAGTGTTCGAAACGTCAGGTTAAATAAAATGTTAATAAATCGCGAAATAATCCGTAAAAGTAGTTTCATTTAAATTTCTAGATGTTAAATTGCAAAATATGTGACGTCACACTAGGGAGCTGGGGGGGGGGGGGGGGGGGGTCTCACAAATGTTGACCACCTGTGACAATTGGGGGGGGGGTTCAAAATATCATAAAATTCGTGTAACGTAATTTATGGATGCTTGCTTAGCTTAAAATAAGATAACATAAGTTTAGGGTCATCATCTTATTTATTATTTTTAAATATAACTTAACGAAGAAATTATAAAAACAAGTGAATATCAGTACTAATTTTTTAAAATGATTATTCAAAACTTGTAAGTGCCTATACAGGGTGTACATAAGAACAGGTCACGCCTTAAAACCACGCGATCAGCTGATCATATACGACAACTTTTTCTATGGGAGCAACATTGAAATGGATATTTTTTTAGCTGCTCAATACAAACTTACTTGCGTACTTCGATGATAAATATGATAATGTATGGAGCATCTGAAAAAAAAAACACGAATTCGCTGTTGCTCCCATAGAAAAAGTTGTTGTACCTATATGACCAGCTGATGACGTGGTTTTAAAGAGTGTCCTTTTATTTGATACATTCTGTATAAACTGGTAACCGCTCTATGAATATAGGATGCGAAGTCAAAGGGATTGTTGATATTTTATGCTTATTACGATTTCATGTCCTCTTTATTTGCGAATTGCTAGCTGCGTGCGATTGAGATTCAAATGCGAATGGTTTATATACCTGACCTTTTTACTTTTAGGAACCATATTACTAAGATCCCGCTGTCCGTCTGTCTGTCTGTCCGTGTGTCACCAGACTGTATCTCATGAACAGTGATAGGACACTTGAATTTTTCATAGATGATGTATTTCAAAACAACAAATACTAAAAACAGAATAAAATAAATATTTAAGGGGTTCGCATACTACAAAAGTGTTTTTCTTGCTGTTCTGATATTATATAATGGTACAGAATCCTTCGTGCGCGTCCGACTCGTACTTGGCCGGTTTATTGTATTTTTTAAAATTTGCAGCTGGTCGACTTTGGATTGGCGCGCAAACTAAACGCTGGTTACAGAACCACGGTCTTAAACGGAACGCGGAATTACGTGTCCCCGGAAATTTTGAATTTCGAACAACTCACCGTGGTCTGTGATCTGTGGAGCCTCGGTGTCGTTACTTATATGCTGTAAGTATAAAAAAAAATTTTGGACGTGTACTATACGCTGCCGGAATCCGTAAGCATCTGCAAGAATCCGTTCAAAAAACGAACTTATTGCTTAAGCGATGGATTGAATCCGCGTTAACCCAGTCTGATTTCCGGCTGGGTATAGACCGAGCCTCAAAGTGCCTTTGATGGCCAATTTGCAGAAATTAATGATTTTGATTTTATGCAATGACGATTTTAATGTCCTAATTAATGAATTAAAATCTAAGGTGATTTTACTGCTCAAAAAACAACTTTTCGAAAAAGATTTGCTCAAAACAAATCGATAAAAAATCATTTCCATAAACTATGCCACCGACTTTGATTATATACATGTCTAGATTTCCTGTTCGAGTGTCATAAACGTTAAAAAATATAAAAGCCAACTGTTGGCGCCAAACTTTGTTTAGCCCGGTCATTGGCGCGCTTGTTACCATAGCAACCCATAATAATTGTTACCATAGTAACCATAGTTGTTAGTCACTCAAATCTGGCCTCTTCTTTTGGTGACAATTGCAGCACAACACTCTATCTAGACATGTTTATAATCAAAGGCCACCGACTAGATAATATATTGTTTTGTGTAGATGTCTTTTTAATATTAATTTTATCCATCGAACAACAACAATAGATTTAACCAAGTTTATCTATTCCTGGGCCCTAACCATGAACTGTTAAAACAATCACAAATCTGTCAAACATTATCATTTCTGTCAAACTTTGTATGAAATGACGTACCAAAATTGACAGATTTGACAACTTTGAGATTGTTTTAAGAGTTTATGGTTATGGCCCTGCCGCTGGTACGCTTAGATCTTTTGAACGCAACGGATTTTGATGCGTTCTCATCAATATACTTAATTATTCGAAAAGTTTTATATGTATTATATACTTAAGAACATATGAACGAAGTCGCAGGCAACAACTAGTTGTAGATACGTGTATGTACATACCATTACGTAAGTACCTGTCCTAAAATTTCCTAAAAACCTGTCTACCTTCTTTCTGCATATTATTTTTCTTCTGAGGGTTCCTTCCCTGCTGGAGGTCGACGATCAGCATGGCGATCTCCACTTTATCCACTGTTTTCCTGAACCGCTTCAGCCCGCTAGCATAACCAACAAAACACGATATGTTATGATATAGCAATTAATCGACACCCAACCGTCATAATTATGAACTTTTATTGAAACAGTGAGCATGACCGCGCCGGTGACGTCACGGTCATGCTCGCTGTTTTGATAAATGTTCGATAAATCGCTTTATCACATCATATAGTGTTTTTTGGGTCATGCTAAGGAGACAGGATGACCAATAGTCATGAATTGACCTTGCAAATCAAGTGGTCAAAAACTTTATATCATATTCTCTTAACAGGTTATCGGGGATTCCTCCTTTCATAGCTGACACCTGGCTTCAAGAGTCAGTGAAAATAATACAAGCCGACTACAATTATGAAGACCGCGCCTTCAGGGATGTGTCAGGCTTGGCTAAAGACTTTATCGATAAACTGCTAGTAGTCGATGCCAATAAACGTTGGACTGCGAAGCAGGCCTCTGGACATCCCTGGTTGCGTGAAGGCCCTCACAAACAAGACTTAAAGAATTTAAAGAAAACTAAAACCACAAAATCACGATGGCAGGCATGTATAAACATTTAAAACCAATTAATTTTACAAATAGACGTAAAAAAGGCCCTTTACCCTGGATACATGTCCAACTATTAGACAGTAAAAAAAACAACGAAAATTTTCAAATCCACCGACACCGAATAAATTATCATATTTTTGCGGATTTTTTTTTTACTTTTGTTTTACTATTCCCTTTGTTTCGGCTTACAGAAAGCCAGGATTGCGATGATCGCTGCGCAGCGGTTTCGCATGGCCAGAATTCGTCAGCGTGAGAACCCAAGAATTCAACCCGCATCCCCCATGATGCTCGTGCCGGGCGTGGGGGTAGCCACCACCAGTGCAAGGAGAATGGATAACCAAGGCCATATCCGGCGGTTGCCTGAACCATTCTAAACAGCACGGAGTAATTGACTCCGACCTTGGGATTTACGACTATTGATGGTAAGTTCACGAGTGATCCTTTCACTATAGATTTGTATGTTGTATGCTTTGATTATAAACATGTCTAGATAGTGTGGTGCTGCAATTGTCACCATAATAACATGCCAGATTTGATTGAGTAACAACTATGGTTACTATGGTAACAATTATGGGTTGCTATGGTAACAAGCGCGCCACTGAGCGGGCGAAACAAACTTTGGCGTCAACAGGTGGCGTATATATTTTTTGACGTGTATGACACTTAAACAGGGAATCTAGACATCTAAGTATTATAATCAAAGGTAAAACAATAGTTTAATGAATTGCATTGCATCTAGATATTACTTAAAGGACATCGTCCAAAAATGTAGCAGAACCGCCGAACTTGGCGTCGCCATTTCTGAGGTTCCGGGTTCGGAACCCGGTCGGGTCAATGTAGAAAACGAACTTCTCTGTATTGTCTCGGGTCCGGTTGTGGTGCCGTCGTTGTTTCTGATTTCTCTAACACAAGTTCTCTTGCTACTGACCTTAGAATCAGATCAATGTATCTGATGTTGTCCAATATTTATTTATCTGTCGCAGAAAAGATCAAAGGTTGAGTAAAACGATTCTTAAGTGGAGACCACGCCTTGGTGCACTTTGGGGGAGGTTTATGTCCAGCAGTGGACTGCAATAGGTTGATATGATGATTAATTGCATCTCCAGGTTCGGGAAAAATATCTTAGTTGCATCTCCAGGTCTTTGTCTCGGTCTTATCGAGGTACACCTTGACCATGACAGTCTATCACTCCAAATTTAATGGCCACATCGTTAAATTAGGAGTTGTATTGCAATCAGACCCTTCGGCAGGGTCCATATCCAGATTTTTTTGGACCATGATTACACGCAGATTCCTCACGATGCTTTCTTTGTCTGCTAAGCAAATGGTACACGGTTTTTGTAGAACACGTCTTCATTAATTAACTAATGATGCAAAATGAAATTGTATGGTTCATTTTATTTTAAAACTATAAGGTATATTTAAGGTATAACTTTACTAACAGGTTGACGGTGGGTGGTGAGAAGCCAGAAGCAGGACGAATTGAGAAGACCAATATGTTGGCCGATTCAACAGAACCAGACTTAGGAGACTTTGAAAATTTGGTTGAGGTACAGCAAGCGCCAGCAACTTGGCAAGTGGATGGCACCCTATTGCCTCGCCTCACTTTTCCAAATGAACGCATACTTGTACCATTGTCACCAAGTCCTTCAAAGGCCCTTCAAATCCAAAACCTTAGAGATCTGATTACCAGTCGCGATCTTAACCCTCTTGCCACTCCTGTAGGCTGATAAAACTGCCTTTATAACCAAGCATTTAAAAGGGACGAGGCTCATCAATATTACGCTTTTGATTTGATTATATTTGAAAACTTAGATCACGCATTTAATCAATACTAACAAGCTGAAAACGGAAAGTAATGACTGATGAACCACCTGAATACAGTCGAAGAAAACTTATGCCGCAGCCAATGATATCATTCAACAAAAATTGGACGATTTTGCAGTTTACTCAATGAGGCAATGGAGGCACAAAAGCTGACGCCATTTTCAACCCAGCCAACATAGAAATTCTATAAATTTTATTAGTTCGAGACATGTCTTGATAAATGCAGTGTCCACTGAATGATACCTTGGTAAACCTTGACGATTGTGCGTTGTTTGTGCATTGCTATTGTAGGGACTAAGAACAATAGTCATGACAGCATGATCATAGATCAACATCATAATTCTAATGTGCTCGTGTAGATACATATCTGAACTCACATAAATAGATTCTAATGTGCTCGTGTAGATACACCGCTGGACTCGTTTTACTATCTTTCGTGATTGACATTAATAGTTTGAGAGATTATCGTGTTTTAATCAAGTGAAAAAATTACAGTGTACTCTACTTTAAAAAATAGTATAGAAATATGTGTGTACTAGTCATGTAAGATAAATATGTGTCCATCGAATAATTTATGATATCATAAAAATATTTAACAGGTTTAGGAATAAACAATTCAAAGTACCTACGGAATACAAATAGGTAAGTATTACAAATTGTTAAAAAATGACCAAAATGTAAAAAAGGGTCGAAATTTTGTCATAGTCTAATTACTATTATTAATAAGGCAAAAATAGAAAGGGAAATGAGTATTGGGATGTCTAGGAAAGTTCAAATCAGATACTATCTCGTGGATGAGGCCAGAGAGTCTCTTTATCATTTTCTTGACATACATTTTCAATTATAATTATTGCCCAACGCTTCATATCTGATGGCAGAGAATTACCCAGACCGACCCCCGTGGGGGTTCCCTACTCTAGCTCGAATAACATTTCGCCAATGTTCATTTGCTCGATGTCTATACCTCGAAGGTTCACAAGCTCGGTGGGTCGTTAGTTCGAAAAATCAATAGCTCGAAGGCTTATTTGCTCAACGGCTCAATAGCTCGAAGGCTTATTTGTTCGACGGCGCGTATCGTCGATGAGTTATTTCCACGACAGTGTTGATGAATGAAATTTACATGATTTAAGGATGAATTCATCATGAATACTTAAGGATTATTGATTGTTAGAATTTGTGTGAAAATCTATAAACATTTTATTATTTTAACTACTATAAAACTATAAATCTGATTTTTAACTATTGATTATTAATCAAATATCATCGAAATCAATTAAGTTTAATTTAAGACCATTGCAATCCTTAAGTATTGATGGATTTAGCCATAAATCATGTAAATTTTTATCATCAACACTTTGTTGTGGATATAACTCATCGACGATACGCGCCGTCGAACAAATAAGACTTCGAGATATTGATCTTTCGAGCTAACGACCCACCGACCTAGTGAACCTTCGAGGTATAGACATCGAGCAAATGAACATCGAGGACATGTTATTCGAGCTAGAGTAAGGAATCCATTCGGTACCCTTATTATCTAAAAATTTACAATCGGCAATAATCGCACAGTCATTTTGAGCCCGATTGATGCTTAGTGTCAAAATCTATTGCTCTGTAGAGGTGGCACTGTCAGTAGATTGCTATTCCGTTTCTTGCTGTCAATTTGCGATTTTAAAGCCGTAATTGCTCATTTTTTTTTTATTTTACACCAATTATCTAGCCCCAAACTAAGCAAAGCTTGTGCTATGGCAACTAGATAACGGATAAACATAATTTTCGCTACTTATCGCATTGCTTTTGCAAAATAGGTACGTAATAAGGGTGCTGATCGCTGCCAGCTGTTATGAGCGAGTATACACTAAAGCATTTACATGTATCAGTATGTGAACCAACTAGCTGCTCTATGGTTTCCTTTTAGAAAAAGGAGGCCTACTACGAAAGCGTTTTGTTCTTTTCGGACGTATTAACTTACCAAATTAAAATAACCATTCACTTGTATCAAACCTTTGACAATTAATTAACAATTGAAAACGGTCGGGTTTTTCACACGGCTAGTTTTGGTTGGTCATATTTTGTCAAAGGTTGATACAAGGAGATAGTAATTTTAATTTGTTAGGTTTATAAGTCCGAACGAACGATATCTACAGTTTAGTATAGGCCTACTAAGCATTGCGCGGTCGTTTTAATTTAAAGTCTTGTCTTTATTGCTCGCGTGTTGTACAAAACTTGATTCTTTCTTGCACTATCTTTATATATTAAAAAAGAATTATATTTGTAAGGTGTAGGCAGGTGCAATTAACTCAGGAAAAGGTGGGGCTTCACTGAGGACGACACGTGCGAGTGTGGCGGCTTACAGTCTATGCCACACTTAATGTCGTGCCCTACCTCTCCTGCCACCTGCACGCAAGAGGACCTTTACAACGCCAACCAGAAGGCCATTGATGTTGCCACTTTTTGAGCGCAGAGAATTTAATTGCCATTGATTCGAGAAGAAGAAGAAGATTTGTAATCTGTCCTGAGACAAATAAATACATGCTATTCTATTATAAAATGACAATATTTAAGAAAATATTGTAACGTATGCTTTAATTATTAAACTTAAGGTAATTTTATATTTTTTAACAGTTTGAGTCTGAACTTGTAACTCGAATTTGTTTTTATATTCATATTTGTTATCTACCACCATTAATTTTATTCCGTCCCGCTTAAATCTGATTTTCAATATTTAGAATTTACATCTAAGATGTCGTATACGAAATCGAGACGGGCTAAATACGGAATTAGACATGCCTTATTGGCAGCTCGTATAGAGATTTAGAGCATTAAGTTAGAAAAGATGATTGTATAATTTTGTATGTCTTCAAGAGAGGTTGTTTGATTCATAGAAGTAATTAAATTTTAAGATTTTAGATTAATAACTACTTAAGTTTTAACATTCAAATCATTATTCCTACCCTAAATGTTTTTATTTGCGTTAAACGAACACTAAGCATACTTTCCTAAGTTAACTCTACCACCTGATATGATATGACGTCTTGCTCGTTTTATTTAAAAATAAATTAAAAATAAAATACCTGTTTAAAGACAAGCTTAAGTTTCTTCCGGTTTCATCATCAAATGAGCTCGATGGTACCAAAATATTGCATTGTCACCGACTTCACATACTTGTGGTTAATTTGAACTCAATTGATCAACGGGAAGTGTGTTAAAATCAAGTTGCAAGATTTAAAAAAAAATGGAGACAACTTACAAACGAACATTGCAAGCTTATATAAAGCTTGTAAGAACATGATGTAAGGACGAGAGAAATGAAATGTCTCGAAGTAGGAAACAGACTCAATTTATTAATCAAATAAATCAGATTATATAGGTACATAGTCCACTAGTATAGTTATGATATATAGGGTGTTCATACAGTACAATGAGATCTCGACCGACCGCGACCTCCGGCAGAGATTGCCCAGAGCCAGGGGGCCTAGTGCGAAAGTGTATCTTTCGTTCAGTCGTATTACCCTAACAAATTAAAATGGCCGGTCTCATATGTCAATCCTTTGATAAAATATGACCATCTCAATCTAGCCGTGTAAACAATCCGACCGTTTTCAATTGTTCATAAATTGTCAAACTTTTGATACGGGGAATGGATGTTTTAATTTGATCGGGTAATAGGTACGACCGACCGAACGATGCACTTTCGTATTAGGCCTCCAGATACCAACCAATTAACATATGGCAGCGGTTCTTAAACTTTTTTGCTAACCCTTATGGAAAGCGACGGAGCCCCCCAAACAAAAAAGTTAAACTACCTACTAAGTGTTCAACTGTGGACCAGAAATTATAGAACAGCTGTTTTTTTGTTATTATTATTACAACGCGGACCCCGAAGGAAGCTTTGCGGAGCACACTTTGAGAATGGCTGAATGGGTGTTCTCGAGTTGAGACTGATTACGCAATACGTAATACGCAATCGCTCCCTCCCACAAGGTGTAGCGAAGATATACACAAGGCAGGAGACCTAATCCACGAAAACGTTTCGTTCGTTCGGTCGTATTATCCGATCAAATTAAAATATCCATTCACTTCTATCAAAGGTTTGACAATTTATGTACAATTGAAAACGGTCGAGTCTTTTACACGGCTAGATTGAGTTGGTCATATTTTATCAAAGGACACACGAGACTGGTTATTTTAATTAATATGTTATGTTTATACGTCCGAATGAGAGATACATTTTCGTATTAGGCCTCCTGACGTCAGTGAAAGTAATAGGATAGCGAAGGATCGCGTGGGGAGACGTACGTTTGAAGAATTAGAAAAGGTTTCAAATAAAAAATTATTAAAATCACTTATTTTTGAAAATTCATTCCGTGATTCTGCGAATAGTGGTCCTACCCACTCTTTTTTACTTTGCAAGAATGATATTGACAAGTAAACTATTAAGTTTATTACTTACGTACGATTATTTTTATCTGTCGGCCATTAGTTCAACAGATAAAAAAAAGGTTCCGTTTTAAGCGATTCATTGCATCTTAAAACCAATAAGTTTTTGCATTCCATTAATATTTTCTACGTATAACGAAAATAGTTACAAAAACTTTGAGTTAGTATTAAACAACACTTAATTCGAGTGATTCAAAATTGCGCAAAATCGGGACCAAAAGAAATAGTGTTCGCACACGAATCGTATTCGTTCGAATTCAAGATTCATTTCGAATGATTCAAAAATACGTCTCCTGCGGTCTATGTCCAGCAGAGGACTGGCATGGCCTGATTATGGCCAAGAATGGCAGAACATATAGACTGTCTACTGCTACCTTAGAGCTTTCAACCAACTGAATGCTCTAAAGCCCGGTTCCTATATCCGAGAAACGGTTGGTTTTGCTTACGGATGGTAGGAATTGTCAACTTGACATACTCAAAAGCGTTCCTATAAATGAAGCTTCGTCAAATTATATAGGAACGACTATAACGGCTCGATACTTTTGACACTAATACGATCAGTTGCTGATGTACACTTACGCATAGTATAATATACACCGTGAATTTTTAATTACCCGAGAAAATTAACTAACATACTCAGATATCGATATGTACATCGAATTTGGCGAATAAAAAAAAAATTATGATAAATTTATTTAAAAGGTCCCTAACATTCCTTAAAAATATGCACCATAAAAGTCCTGCTAATTCAAATAGTAATCATTATCATTCCAACATTAACGGAACCAAAATTCACCTAATTTGGTCGCGTAATATTGGCGTACGGAAGGAATAACTATGAATGATTTTTTTTTCATTCATAGTTATTTCTTCCGTACGCCAATGCCGTACGCCGTTCCGTTTTTTTTATTCGCCAAATTCGCTGTGTATTTCGATATCTGAGTATGTTAGTTAATTTTCTCGGGTAATTAAAAATTCACGGTGTATAACCCGATGTAAGACTGCTACTATTTACCGGGTGTCAGCGCCACCATTGACATCTGTCAGATACCTACGTTCACCCGCTGCCATCTCTTCTGCTCCTTGATACTAGGTTTTGCGGGCCGTTCTAGTAACTTTAGTGGTCAGTTAGGCGCTTTGCAGACGGCGGGGCGGGCTGAGCCAGACCGGCTCAGCCCGCGAAGCAATAAAGACCGCGTCTGCCCGTCGATGTCCGCGGCTGCCCTCACCGCGAACACAAAGCACACCGCCGCGCCGCCAGTGTCCACCGGACACCTGCAGCGCGGTCTTTTTGTCCTCCTTGTACGTTGGTATTATAGGATTCCCTTTGCGCTATCCTTCGCGGTGAAATTGACCGGCCCGGCCCGCTCCGCCGTCTGCAAAACGCCTTAACAGAGCTTCAAATCTCTTTCCACGTCCGGCTGATAGGAGGTATTAATTATCTCTCCAATCTCCTCAGTCAAATTCGCGTAAACATTAGTGGGAGCCATTGAGGTATAATGTACTAGCGTACTAGAGAACACATCTCGAACTAAATGTGTCAGCCAAGCATTGTAGTATTGAACAATCAAGAAGCAGTTTTGACAACTATAATTATTGACACTGACTGAAGATTTGTAGTCCACTGGACTACAATGCTTGGCTGAAAAATTTAGTTCGAGATGTGTTCTCTAGTACGCTAGTACATTATACCTCAATGGTGGGAGCACCCTATCTGTCAGCTATAGAAGACATCTGATGATGATAAATGTCCTGATTGTACCTAAAATGTTTATGTGCTATTTGGAGAATCATATTATACCTAAAATTTTATTTATTTTTTATGTATTTTGACACAAACAGTCTTTACAAGAAATAGTTTTATAAATTAATTATATGTCTTTGTAAATGGACAAAGCAGTGCCGAAAAAGAATTACATCGGTTATAATAATAATTAATACTTATTGTTGTCAATACTGGTAGGTACCTCATATATAATACTCGTATATATAAAAAGAAAAGTTACAAACTTATCTTAAATATAATATATACAATATCTTTAACCTTTAAAATAGATTTTTGAGAATACTTACTTAGCTTAATAATGTTTCTACGACGTGTAGGTTGAGGTAGATACTTAATATAATATATATACATATATACAAGCTGAATTTTCATTGGTTTTGGAGCCGAAAATGTTACGTTGGAAAAAAAATCCTGTATTCATATACATGATCAAAATCTTTCTACGAATTAAGATAAAATAGTTGCAAAAGTGTTTTGCTATCGAGAATACCTAGTAACGTTCTCCTTATCAACGAAATGCGCGGGCCGCGCCATGCCCCGGTGAACTCGTGTTTGAAGTAGGTAATATCAACGCGTGCGCTGCGACACAGCTGATTTTTGTTTTACACGATATCTTCTAAACAACTGATTAGGAAAGTTAATTAAGTAGGATCCCAATTCTTCCTTCATACTTTTCACGGGCTTAGGACCGTCAGAAATAAATTACATAGCTACTTAACCTAAAAGAAAACAATTAATTTAGAAGGTACTTTGCTTAAATATTAATGCACAACCATTATTCAAATCAAGACAGTACCCACTTCTGGCGTATTTAAAAAATTGGAATCATCTTATTTACAATAATTAATAATCAAATTAGGTACCTGGTTACTTCACCGCGAATAAAACTAATTACACCTCTCTGTACCGCAACAATTGTTCAAAATGTCTACCACTCACTTGAATGCACATTCGCGCACGTTTAATTAAATTGTCTTTTTAATTTTCTTAGTGTCTCTGTCACTTTTTCGTACGACGAAGCGCGTCACGCGTCCACAACACAATACACGAACCTAGATTCGCGTCGCGAGCGAGACTGACAGACCGGCCGGCGCGCATTGCAAAAGCTAGAGCGGGAAAAGAGCGCGGGGGGCGCGACGGCGGCGGCCAGTAGCAGCGGCGCGTGAGAGCCGCGGGCCGCGGCACCTACTTAGTTCTGTCGGCTTGCGCATACTCAGGCGCCGGTCGTTGACTTTGATAAAACCGCCCGCTACTAAGTGTTCTCGTTTTTATTTGTTAATATTTTTGTTAGCATTTTTTGTGCTTACATTTTATTTTTTAATAGCTAATTGGGTTCTACAAAGTGTTTATATAAAGTGGGCTTCGGCTCCAAAACCAATGAAAATTCAGCTTGTATAAATAAAAAAGTTACAAACTTATCTTGAATATATCGGGTGTAAAAAAAGGCTTAACGAAGCCAAATACTTTATATTCTACGTATTATTACGATCATTTTTTTCATTTACACTATACCTGGGAAATGACGGGTTACCGAGTTATTGACAGTCAAAGTTACAATTTTTTTAAAGATTTTTACAAAATTGACTTCTGTTTGATACTTCTAAACTTTTTTACAAAGAAACATGATAAAAAATTTCAGTACTTCTTTCATAAAAGGCCTTTAAAGGGCACGGCCGGCAAGAAATCGTGCGCACGCACACAATAATTTTGTTTGAAACCCAAAAATAAAAGTCATTTCCCAGCAATTATTTTTTTTGCATTCTACTTCGTTAAATGTATAGAATTCGTAGTTTAAGGCTTCGCTAAGCCTTTTTTTACACCCTGTATACAATACCTTTAACCTTTAAAATAGATTTTTGAGAATACTGACTTAGTTTAATAATGTTTCTACGACGTGTAGGTTGAGGTAGGTACTTAATATAATATATATTATACATATATAAGGTGTAAGTGAATTAGTGTCAGATATTTTTAGGAGTAACTTAGACTATCACATGGATCACATATAAGATAAATTTAAAATTATAGACCAAACTTAAAATCGAAAAAATAAAAAGTTAAAAAAAAAAGAATCTACATCATCCTGTACATGAACCCAAACACCACAAGTAGACTACTCGCACAACGCTAGCCGATTCATAACCTCTCCAGAATTACATTAATGCACTCAAATAATCATATTACACTGTTCATCATAATATCATATTACTTGGTGCGTGAATTAAAGTTTGTTCTATAATTTTAAATTTATCTTATATGTGATCCATGTGATAGTCTAAGTTACTCCTAAAAATATCTGACACTAATTCACTTACACCTTATATATAAATAGAAAAGTTACAAACTTATCTTGAATATATATACAATATCTTTAACCATTAAAATAGATTTTTGAGAATACTTAGCTTAATCATGTTTCTACGACGTGTAGGTAAGAATTAAGTTTACGTAAAAATGTATATGAATGTTGTCTTGATGTTTTAGATTGTAAGTAAAATAAAACAAAATGTATACTACTCCTTCGTTGTGTTAGTTCTATGTATGTTAGTCCCTAAGTGTGAACTATCTTTGTAAAATTATTATATTTGTGATAAATGTTCAATGGCTGTGCTTGTCCTGTAAAAGTTAAAAAAAAAAATGTTTTAAACATTCTACTTTGTAAGCTTATTAACATAATAATTTTGTTAAAAATTTAGACCAATTACTAATTAAAATTTTAAAAACAATGAATTTACAATTGTCAATTTCCAAATACCTACTTACGTAAAGTCAAGATTTTAAACCCTATAAATTGTATTTACCTTAATTAGATTGTAAAGTGTAAGATTTAATTTGAGAGGTTTTTTTTTAAAGATAAGCAAACTTAGTTGCTATTTTAATCCAGTTCTGTAAGTTTTATTAATTTTGGTCCTAGAAAGCATATTCTCGCCTAGGTTTAAGACATAAATTCCACTCCTTGTCAGTCAACAGCACGTCGACCTACTCCAAAAGTCAAAAAATCTCCAATAGATTTTCAACTTTAAGCCTGACGTATAGAGATGATTGTCAAATGAGAAAATTTGACATTTTGTGGTAGGTCGACGAGCTGTTGTCCGTACTTCACACTTCTTCTGCAAGGCTAAAGCGAGATGCACAAAAAAACCAAGTCACTTAAATCGATCGATAATACAAATTAACATTACCTTTTTGATCAAAGTAAGTGACGCAATTATTTTGTGGAACTCGCACTGTTATCTTATTTATTTTATTTATGCCATATCCATTTTAATTTCCAACCCCAGCTTTTTTTCGCAACATAAGGTAGATAATCCTTTCCCAAGATCTAACCCGATAGAAAGACTTATTTTCAAATTTATCATATTAACTAAGGATATCAATTGAATTGCACAATTGAATAGCATCACTATCCCATCTCTAAAATTCAAAAGACAACACAACTGACTCGCACAGATTATTGTATGTCTAAAGACTCACATAAGACATAATTTTTCATTCAACTGAAACTCATTTTTAAATTTTAATAATTTTACGTGCGTGAACGTACGTTTTTCATTATTATTTTTGTGAAGTGGTTATAAGTGAATGTTTTTTCAAGATTCATGAGTATTTTTACTGCAGTATGTTGCGAAATTCGTAAGTTACACCAAGATCAATGGTATGTTCAGGTTTGTTTACGTTTTCCGCCTGTCAAGAAACAACGCTAATATACTGCAGCTGCATGGCGATACTGCCACGTCCATTATCTCAGAATGTCATCCTGTGACTAGGTACTTTAGACGAGAATTGGTGGTGACTTCGCCATGACTTGTCGCACATGAAAAAGACTCGGCCAGTGATTTCGTAAGCTTCATCTATCAGGTAGATTATTTGAAAGTATTGGACACGTATTTTCACTTTTTTTACATAATCAAAATATTACAGAGATATATTGATTTGAAATGTCGCATGAAGTCACGCCTAGGTACATTTTTTACTTAGAAGTGACGTCACGAGCCATTCCCGAAATTTGACAGGCTATATCTTTGTAATTTTTTGATTGATTGACAAAAGAAAAAATATGAGTCCATTTTTTAAAACCCAATGAAACGGGAATTAACGCGATCATAATTTAGGTACAAAATGTTACCTCTTTTGCCTGACTTTTCGATCGGGTTACACCGACCGTGGTCACAGGCTGACTGGATCAGCGATGTCTTCACTCCGTATGAGAGGCAGATTCTTCATCAACCCTCATGATATTATTTTCACGCCAAGTACCGTCACACACTACACTCACTGTGTCCCTATTCTGCACACTAACCGCCGCGTTTTAAATTATGCAACGCGAAAGTTTAAAAGTAATTATGAGTCCATTATTTTTTGATAATCTAACTGACGGACTAAATTGAATTTCATTTTCTTGGCCCCGTCGTCATTTCTATTACATAAACTGGTACCTCGTAAAACAAGGATTCTAATTCCTTTTTTTGCACAGCCAATCATTACAAAACTATTTAACCCCTCATTCCATGTGACACAATGAAAATTAATTTTATTGCTATGCAGTCTCACATAATTGCTGAATTGCTAAAAGCAGAATTTTGTCCGTAGTCCTGAAAAAGGAACTATAGTTTCACTGTTTCGTTATGTCCGTCCGTCCAAAGTATCGCTTGGAGACTATTGGCACTAGAGAGCTGTAATTTTGTGAAAGTATCAATCACGCCGACAAAGTATTAGTGGATAATAGTGCTTTGAAAATTATTCAATTATTGGCAAATTGATTTTGAGCCGCAGCGTAGGTTATTTTATAAGGGAGCGGCCATCTTTCCTTTAAGTCCACTTTTGCTGGCATCACCTGTCAATTAGAGGGGCGAGCTTTATTCCTGCTACTTAAGGCAAAGTGGCTCCTCTACTAGGGATGGCGATCTGAAATCGATTAATCAAAGAATCGATTATTGGAGCCAACAAGATCGATTTTTTAAATCGATATGTAGTACTGAATCGATTCGGTGAATCGATATTTCACCCTTGAAAATCGACATTCGATTTTTTTTGGTATAAACCATAAAACTATTTACAATTAATTTAGTTTATCCGTATTATAAGAGTGCTGCCGGTTAAAGAATTAATTATTCAAAAACTCGCGAGATGGCTGTATGTTCAGATTCCTTCGCATCTCTTGAATAAAAAAAGTTACGTTTGTAGTCTTTGACTTTTTGTTTTTGTTTGTATTGTATCTGTGACTGGACTGAGTTGCGTCAAGACAGCCATAATTTATTTTTGTTATTTATTTATTGTTGACTGATTGAGTGATTCTCGTAAAGCGATATAAATACTATTTTTTATGTAAGTAGTGTTTGTTGCGGAATAATTACTAATTGAGACTAAGTAGGTAAATAAAGCGCTTTATTTTGTTTTTTTCTTTCGTGCTATTATTTTCAATTTAATCTATTAGTTGTGATTATTAAACCTAACCATGTATGTAATTCATTTACGTTTAGATACGAATAATCAATATTGGGCATTGAAATAACTAATAAGTAAGTCATATGTGGAATTTTACTGATAATAGATCGTTAAATTATAATATGTACCTTGCTTTTAATAAAATATTACATTATAAACGAAAACTTGAAAAAAAGATAGATTTTTCGGAAATCGATCCTATAGAACTCGATTTTTTTGTGAATCGATTCCTTAGGTCACGATTTGAATCGATTTAAAAATCGATCTTTTTCGAAAAGAATCGCCATCCCTATCCTCTACGGCTTGATTCTGACAGTTGCACACTTGACTGTCGTTAAATTGACGCTAGAAGAAAACATTTTGACGTGATTAAAGCAGCAGGATTGGGTTTAATTATTTTCAAGTGGTGCCAACAGAAGTGGACTTTTTAGTTAATTATATTTATTGGCTAAACAAATATTAATGATATTTACTCGTATCAGACAGAGTAAGGTTTAGAAAGTAGGATTTAGATCAGGGGCGTGCGTTGCATACAGGCAATTAGGCAGTGCCTACCTAGTAAATGAAATAAGGTAAGCAGTAGGTACTTACAAACGTGTGTCATCATTAATGAAAACCACTGATTTTCATCAATAAAACACTTACGTAAGTATCTACTGCCTACCTCTAAATAAAACCAATGCCCGCCACTGGTTTAGATCAAGACATGCCAGATTTAGTCTATGCCTGACAGTTCAATGATAGGATGACGCTTGTTTCATATCGTTGGAGCCTCCACGACATGATTATAGTACCTTCGGCGGGTGGGGGAGACCTCTTTCTTTTTTTAAGTTTGTTCAATCTTTGGTTCTAATTGTTAAGCCTTAGAGTGGAATGTAGATACCGCCAGTTGAATGTGCTTTCCAGGAAACAGCTGCCTTGTAGTTTCATGTACTTTGTAATGCATGTGACTTTAAGGCAGTTACTTTGTGTTGGTTCTTTATAATTAGTATGTGTTCTAGTGGTTAAGTAGAATAAGTTAACTTTTAGTCTTTTGACTTGTGATTTTGTTAGTTGCTAAATGTCGGGACCTATAATGTATGCGATTGTACTCTTATTTATGAAATAAATATGTGTTTTTAACTCTTTTATTTTACTGATAGGATTACTTAGGCTGTTTTTTTAGTTTGCATAAGGAAGATAAGACAAACTATTTAAAATTACTCCCAAAGCTGTTGAAAGCAAGTAATAAGAATATAAAATGCGTGCTCCTAGCGCTTTTGTTTGAAAGCTGGAAACGTTTCATCCAAGAAAAAATCTTAGTTATCTTTATTTTCACAAATTTCTTTACCATGCAATTCTTTATTTACCATGAAGAACATACAAAATAAAAACTAGAACATTTGTTTTAAAAGTAATTTTCATGTATGTATATTGTAATGTACCTACATTCTTAATCAACTTTAGCGTTTTAATAGTTCTATGCTCCCTTTATTTCTTCCTTCTTCTGCGTTCCTTAGAGAAGGTTCATGTCCAGCAGCGAATCCTAAAGGCTATCGATAAAACTTATTTTGTGCCTAGATTACTTTAGAAAAGATAGTAACGGTCATATTTGCTTTGCCATGTAAATAAAAATACAAAAATAACAGATATATTTTTTATTTTTACGTGCGGGCAACTATCTAAATAGGGCAACACACATCTTATTATAATATTCTAATACTCAAATGTTTATTGTATAATATACACTATTACAAAAAACTATAGTGTCGTAGTACAAATCGATTGCTTCACACAGAGTTTTGTCCCGGAGTACCTAATGTATGAATATAGGCTTAAACAATAAATTAGACATATCATTTAAATCGAATCAACTACATTATATACTAATATCAACGTGTGAAACATTTTGAATAATAATAAAGCATCGTATGAAAAATAAAATAAAACAAAAACTTAACATTGAGATAACTCAACCTTACCATTAATCGATGTCGATTCACAAATAAATAAAATGCATAGAAATAAATAAATAAAACACAACTCAAAATAACTTCTCGCACGCGTCGTTTCCTTTGACAAATATTCTCCTGAAATAGAAACATTTAAATTACAATTTGAAATTCAAATCGCTCAGCGTCATACGATCGCTTAGCAAAAGAAAAGGGTACCCATTATTCGCTTTGCATAAACATCGAATGCAACTTACATCAACCAAGTCAATCTAGGAGCATGTGTCAGCTGTTGCGTCAGTCTTGTCGGGAGGGTCGTCTTCTGAACGCGAGAGATTTTCTTGGTGAAGCGCTGTACGACCTGACTCCAGCGTAGAACTTTCCTTTCTGCGTTATAACTTCGAGCCTTGCAGATGCTTCCACTCTTCCCAAATCATTCTCCAACGTTACCCTATAAACACCGACGTCTTCGATGGTAACCTCTTCAATTTCCAAGATTCTCAAAATTTCGTCTTTTTCCTTGATTGTTACGCGACTGGAGGGTGTGATGATAACGCCATCTTTGTCCCAGGTGGCCCAGGGCGCTGGGAGGCCTTTCACGGCGCACTGGAAGACCACATGGTCGCCTTCTTCAACTACTTTATTGAATGGATATGTGTAAAATTTGGGAGGCATCTGCCGTGATGGGCTACAGAGACGACGGGGGTCCGGTCCTGAAATGTATAAATTATATTTGTAATGCGGATTAAAAATATGAACGTTATGAAATCAATAGTAACTAAATCAGTTCCTGCAATACTGAATTCATGGACTCGTCTCGCTAGATTTAATTACATACAACTTTTGGCAGTATGTGCTGCTGGCGGACCTATTACGCACATTAATGTAACGTGCATACGTCAAACCACAAGTTAAAGTTACGTGCATTCGTTGCAAAAACAGTACCATTATCATTAACCTAATAATACCTATTAGTACTTCGTAGTTCGGGTATTATATTTATTGGCAGTTGGCAGAGACTATTTATCTGAAAAAGCAACGACTAATGATGAATAGAGAGATCGTGCTCTTTGGAAGTGGCTTACGTCCAGTAGTGGACTGCAATAGGCTAAATAGATAGAATGATAAATAGGACATATTACCAGGAGTCCTGGACACTGATCTTGCGGGCGTGCTCCGAGGCGTGGAACGAGGAGTAGATGCTGCTGATAGAAGAGCTGGCGGTCTCCGGAGTCTCTGACTAAGGGTGTTGGGTTCTCCAGGCGCTGTAATAATAAAAGTTTGTATTAAAAGAGTATCTTTTGATTAGAGTGTGTTTAAGCAACCATTGTGTTTTAAGTGAGTGAAGTGACTTCTCTAGAATATTAAGTGAAGGTAAAAAATATATCTAAAACAACCTTTATGCAGTGCATTTTGACATAAAATATGTTTGTGTGTCCAAAATGTTTAGATTCTATCACCTTAGGCTTAATTTAATAACAATGACATTTGGTTATTTTATATGGACGACTTAATTATATTTTCAAATGAATTCGAAAATTACAAGTATACAACCTTGTAGTTTGCAGAGGAGGAGAATATAAACGAATACACTGCAATATTAGTTCACTTCTATATCAGTTCATTAGTAAAGTATGCCTTTATACGTCTGCAGGGCACAGGCCTCACCTCAACTATGAGGTGGTTTGGGCCATACTCCACCAAGCAGGCCAGTGCGGATTGGTGGAGGGGTGTTGTAAGGCCAGTGACTAAACCTTACTGTCAGATGTAATCAAGCCGCCATAAGGCCTCTGACTAGGCTTTACGACTAATATCAAGTGATACCAGACGGGACAAACACTGATTACAAATAACGACTAATAATTTCTAGAAAAAAGCTTTGTCTGGATCTGAAATGCTTACGGTAAACAACAAGGCAAGCACTGGTTGTGGCCTTGCCAAGGTTGTTAGAGGCTTCGCAGAGGTATGTCCCTTCGTCCTCAGCTGTCACTTGTTTGATCTTCAATCGGACCGTTCCATCATCAATTGACCATTCAAAGTCAGGATTTTCTCTGATTAACTGTAAAAAATAACAGATACTAAAGTTGCTACGGTCAGAAATACTAGGCATGGTACCTACATCTCATCATCATCGGCCCTTGAAAGTTCAAGTAATCTACCATAGCAACAATTGTATTTAAATAACTATGGTTGTAACAGATGCTAGAAGCTTAGGCAGCGACCTACGTAGGCGATTCAGAGCTAGAGCTGTTGCGAAGCGATTCGTTGCGGTGACATGCGAATTTAGCGCGAAGTCGCGTGACGCGGTGATTCTGTCCTACATACGCGCAATTTGTAATGTACTACTACCGCCCGTTATAGAAAAAAACTACGATACCACTCCCAGCTCGCGGAAAGCCAATTGTTTGCGTTCGCTACAATTCGCACCGCACCGTAACTGTTGACTGTTTGCTGTTTTCGTGCCGCGTTTATTTTCAGATCGCTTAAGTAGGCAAAGTCAAAGTCATTTATTTTTGCAAATTGGCCATCAATGGCAGTTTTACATGTCCCAATTTTTTTTCCTACCACCGCTTCGGGACTACATATCGGCTTGTGATGAGAAGAAACGGCGCAACAAACTCAGTCACCTTTGTCAGCCTGGTTTTATTACAGGAAATACAATTACAAGATATTGTAAGTGCGAGCTAGGCAGGATATTAAGTCCATGCACTCTTGTCGTTCAAGTAATCTTCAACTTTGTAATATCCTTTTTCCATAAGGATTTTTTTAACGTGGTTTTTGAACTTATAAACAGGCAAGTCAACAAGAGTTTGTGGTACTTTATTAAATATTTTTATACATTTCCCCAAAAAATTAATTACCTACCTTCTTTAATCTGAAGCTCGGAACGGCAAGTTTATTTTTATTTCTAGTATTATAATGATGTGAATCACATCGTAAGCATCGTAAGAAAGCAAAGCCATAGCCGATAATTGTGTTGGAACAGACCTCTGTGTAATGAAACCACCTGATGTCAGGCTCGGGATGCCCGGACACGCGGCACTCAAACTCTATAGCATCTCCGTCGTAGCACAGCAAGTCGGTGAGGTCTCTTTTAAACCGTGGGATCACGTCCACTCGGCTATAAGTAACAAAAATAATAAACATATTTCACACTAGCTATTAACCGCGACTTCTTTCATCATTATAATAATTCATAATAATAATCAAATCAAATCAAATAATAAGCCGCCCCCACTACCCCCACTAACCTCCAGGGCCCCAATATTGCTAATTCAAAAGTAACAAACTAAATATCAATTGTATCTCATTGTAATCATTACTTAATTTAAGTCTTAAACTAGTAGCAGAGTACCAATCAATTACAATGAGATCCATTTGATATTCAATTACTTTCAAATTAGCAGAATTGGGGCCCAGAATGGCTAGTTGGAAGCGGTATGCATGGCTTCGTTAATGAGGTCTTTAACCCTTGAATGCATAACGTCTCATTACTTACTTATTATTAAGTAATTTAACTTAAAATATTTTTTTATAATTATTTTTAATATAATAAAATAAATATTTGAATTATGATCTGTGAGTATAGCATGATTTACTAAATAAATATATAAAATCAGGATAATTCTTGATTGACATTATAGAAAAGGACGTTTTGGAAAAATCTTTTCTGTATTCGGGTATGTAAACCTTTTTTGGAAAAAAGAAAAAAAAACTTCCAGAAGTGCCACTGTAATCATGAAAATTGTGGCAGATTTATAATTAAATGATTTTTTTATAGTTTAAAAGAATAAATTTAAATTTATCAAAATTAAATACATTATTGGAAGGGGGCTTTTTTCTAATTTTTTAGTTTATTTTTCGTTTACAAAAGACAAAAATGGAACCAAATTTTTTTTTTCGAAGGGTTGGAATCATATAGTAACTAATAAAAAGGCTTTTTTTGAAACAAAAATATCATGCATTTAAGGGTTAAAACTGAAGACTATGGAGAAGCTTTACAAAAAATGTTTTATTATATTATCTTCTTCTTACAGTGTTCGGAATACAAAAAAAGAATCTTCGAATGACAACATGTTCCAGATGTATTACACGATGAGATTATGGTTATAGTAAATACATAATATGTTAATAGTTAAAAACTCAATAAAGGCAATTTGAACAATTTACCCGTATCTTATGTTGGGCTCTTCCGATGAACTGGGATCTGCAGAGTAAAAAAAAATGTTAAAACCATTGAATATCTTAAACGAATAATAACGTACCTCGGACGTTACAACAAACAGAATTAGTCTCAAATTACAACGTTAGTTTTAATTAATATAAATAAATAAATAATTTCCATAATAACACCAATTATCTAGCCCCGAACTAAGCAAAGCTTGTACTATGGCGACTTATTAACGGAATAAAACATAATTAAATACGTTTATCATCTCATCGTTTGCCTATAACTAACATTTGCCTCTTGCGGTATTCAAACCCGCAACCGCCAATCTTAGTAGTCTGCGAATCACTACACCAGATGGTCGTCGGTTTTTCCTTGGTTAGTAAGGCGCTTTGCAGACGGCGGGGCGGGCCGGGCTGGTCTGTCCGCGAAGCAATAAAGACCGCGTCTGCCCGTCGATGTCCGCGGCTGCCCTCGCCGCGAACACAAAGCACACCGCGCCGCCAGTGACCGCCGGGCACCTGCGGCGCGGTCTTTTTGTCCTCCGTGTGCGTTGGTAGTATAGGATTCCTTTTGCGCTATCCTTCGCGGTGAAATTGACCGGCCCGGCCCGCCCCGCCGTCTGCAAAACGCCTGATTGTTTTTTTTACCTTTAGCCAAAATCTGCAGCGATATTATAGCTTTAGCTTCACCGTGGACGTTGCGGGCTACCACAGAGTAAGCTCCAGTGTAGTCCAATTTCGCGTGCGGGATCTCGAAACGGTACTCCGGACCGTTTCCGATCCGCTTGAAGTGGGTTGCGTCCCGATAATAGTCAGGCTGTAAAGAATTTAAATAAATATAAGACAACATCTTTACATTTCTCTGATCCTAAGGTAAGTAGCTAAAGCAATGTGTATAGAAATCAGAAACAACGACAGTACCTCAACACCTAGACCTGAGACAATATAGAAAAAATCGTTTTTTACATTGACCCGTCTGGGAATCGAACCCGGGGCATAAGAGATGGCAACGCAAAGTTTTAACTTGACACCTCTCCGACCGTTGGTGTTTCTGACGACGGGCAACAAACAAAAACGTTTAAACAAATGAAAAAATATTTAGACCCCTGTCTATATAAATAAAAATAAATTTATGATTGTATAATGCGTTCCTATACAATTGATTAGCTCCTAATAAAACTTATGTGAGTTCTAGTGTGGCCGTCAGAAAAGGTTTTTGAAATTATATTAAAGACCGTAAACAAAGGTGGCGAGCATAAAGAATAAAAAGATTGAATATTTTCAAGTAAAAAGTCTTACCTTTAAGAAGTCCCTTAGCCAGTAGACGTCAGGTTTAGGGTCTCCTACCACCTCGCACTGAATAATTACGGTGTCCCCCTCCCTTGCTTCGCTTGATCGAGGCTTGCGGATGAACATCGGTTCTTTTGAATATCTGTAAAGGGAGAATATATTTAAAGCATTCCTGGTACCAATAAGGCGCTTTGCAGACGGCGGGGCGAGCCAGGCCGGTCTGACCGCGAAGCAATAAAGACCGCGTCTGCCCGTCGATGTCCGCGGCTGCCCTCACCGCGAACACAAAGCACACCGCCGCGCCGCCAGTGTCCGCCGGACACCTGCGGCGCGGTCTTTTTGTCCTCCATGTGCGTTGGTAGTATAGAACGGCGGGTAGACGCGGTCTTTATTGCTTCGCGGTCAGACCGGCCCGGCCCGCCCCGCCGTCTGCAAAGCGCCTAATGGGTTCAGTAGTACAATTTGTGTGGGAATAGGCAGGCTAGGTATACCCAATGGTGTGTCGATTTGATTAGCCTTGGTGGGATTCGTAATCTTTGTGGTGGAAGTGCTTACTTCAGCAGTAGTATGGTTAAGGTTAATAAACTAACTCTCACCACTCTGCCCAAAACAAAAAGGTTTAATAAAAATGGATACGTAATGGCCATGAAAATATTAAATAAAATACCTGAAGAAATTAAGCAACTCCCATTTAACAGGTTTAATAACGCACTAAGAGCATGGCTAATGGAATACAGATTCTACTCAATCGACGACTTTTTTAAACATAAAACAAATTAATTTAATTAAGACGAATATATGTATGAAATGAATGATAATGAACCATTTTAAATTGTAATAATAGCACATTTTAAGTATAGTAATTATTTGCATGTTATGAATCTGCATAACTAAATAGGCATAAGAACCTTACTGTTAATTAACCATCCACAATTTTTTATAAACACCCTATTTAAAGGCAAATAAGGAAAATAAATAAATGAAAAAATAAAAAAACTTCTACAATCCGGCTTTGATGGAAATATGATGACTTACGGCACATCAGGGCTGATTAGCATCGGCGGAGTCTTCTTCTTAATCATCGACGCATCTCCGATCACCTCCACCTTCCCCGACGTGGTAGCTCTGCCCACCTCATTGGAAGCTGTGCAGGTGTACACCCCTGCGTCTCTTGGGGTCACAAACGCGAGGGCCAGCTCGATCTGCCCATCACGGTCCAGGGTCATGATGGCCCGCCGACTGGGCCGTAATCGGACTCCATCGCGGTACCAGGTCACGCCAACTGTGGGGTACGCTTCCACGACTGCTGATATTCTGAGTTCATCACCTGGACCAATGCGAATTTCAATTGTTTATCCAAACTTCTTGTTGGTAAATCGTCGGTGCATAATGCTAGGTATAATAGTAAAGGGATAGGGGGCAAGTCAAGCCATACGTCTATCGTATGCTTCTATATCTGATTCCTGCTTTACAGCCGAAAAGCATTTGTACCCAAAATAATCGAAAGGTAACTTTTGGTGGTCATTAGTGATAAGAAACCATTAGTGTGCATATCGTTAAGTTTTTATGAATTCATCACGAAGCTAAATTATGAAGGTAGAACTAACACCCCAAAAAACGAAATGAATCTACTCGACAGGACTCGTTGCAAGACTTGCCTTCTTGCAGCCGGTATAGCGGTTCCAGTCCACAGCAGAACTCGGGCGCAACGTATGCCCTGATGCCTTTGTCCACGACCAGGTTGCAGTGGCAGCTGACGGCTCCACAGCTGTTCCGCGCCATGACCTCGTACACCCCCCCATCTTCGAGCGTGGTTGGAGCAATCTCGAGGGTATGGAAATGCTCATCTTGGGATTTGGTGTGACGACCTGGATTTGTATAAGTTCATGTTAGAAAGTAAGTGACTCTTGATTTCAATGAACTTTTCATTTTTTTAGGGTTCCGTACGCAAAGGGTAAAATGGTAACCTATTACTTAGGCTCCTCTGTCCGTCTGTCTGTCTGTCTGTCTGTCTGTCTGTCTGTCTATCTGTCTGTCTGTCTGTCTGTTCGTCTGTCACCAGGCTGTATCTCATATACCGTGACTGTTAGAGAGTTAAAATTTTTACAGATTATTTATTTCCGTTGCCGCTATAACAACAAATACTAAAAAACAGAATACAATAAATATTTAAGGGGGCTCCCATACAACGACGTGTTTTTTTTGCCGTTTACGGTACGGTACGGTATGGTACGGAACCCTCCGTGCGCGAGTCCAACTCGCACTTGACCAGTTTTTTAATTTATTGAATGTCGTATGGTTGCATGAGACCACGTAACACCATTGTGACACGTTTTACTGGACTGAGTTTGAGACGATAAATCAATATAGGTATTTATGATTTTTGCAACCTACTTCTAAGTATTTATTTTATTCAAAACTAGCAGCCCGTCCCGGCTTCGCACGGGGTAGACAATTATCGCTAATAGTTTCGGCAGCGCATTCGACGAAAGACATTTTAAGACTCATTTTTCTACACCTTCGGTTACATTGTTCAAATTTTACCAAGGATCCCTAATTTTTTTCAAAATGAAATGTAGCCTATGTCAAATTGGAAGAATGTAGCATTCTATTGGTGAAATAATTTTTTAAATCGGCTTAGTACTTTTTGAGCCTATTCATTACAAACATACAAAAATAGGTACAAATCTTTCCTCTTATAATATTAGTATAGATATAGACTAGCTGACCCGGCGAACTTCGTACCGATCAGAATTAAATCTTTGACTAGTAAGAACAGTTTGTATGGGGTAAGAAAAAATGTATCGCAATTTTTCCTTATAATTCTCACCGCTAAACTTTCCCTGGACTTCCCCGAATATTTCAGAACCAAAATGAGCCAAAACGGTCCAGAGCAGTTCTCGAGTTTAGCGAGACTAAAGAACAGACAGAAATTAATTTAAATTAGTTTAAATTTAAGGGTATTGGTTTAGTTATTATACTTCTTCTTCTTCTTCTTCCTAGCGTTCTTCCCGTCTTATGACAGGGTCCGCTTTTCCACTCTTTCTTCTCCACTTCGCTCTATCTTGGGCATCCTCATCAGTGAGACCGCAGCTCTCCATGTCTTTTTTGACAACACTCAACCATCGCAACTTCGGCCGTCCTCTTCGCCTACTACCGGGTAACTTGAGGTTAAGCGTTGTATTGCCAATGTACTTAGGCAGGTTTAGTTATTATACAAGGTACCTAATTAACACAAATCCTAATAAGAACTGATTTCGGAGCAAAAATACAACTTCTTGTATCGGGCCAACATCAAAATCTAAATAAAATTAATCTTTAAACACTAAATACGTTGCTTACATTTTTAAATAGGCTCACGTGTTTGAATGGCCGCAAAACAACGTTTTAAAAATTGTTAAAACCTAATTTTAGACTTTCGATAGGAAACCGATGATATCGTATTGGCAGACATCAAAATAAACATAGTGTGAATCTTGGCAACAAAACGATTGCAGAAATAGCAGCGGCGACCGACTATCCTTTCATTGTTAGAAAACTAGGCCGTATTAAAAGCTTCTGTCTGTTAATCTTAGTATTTTAATGTAATATCAAGGATCTAGTACGATATTATTAGAAGTTTTTTAGGCTGACAACACAAAAAATATACATTTTAAGTTTAACAATAAAAAAATTAACCGCCCCACGTGTAAATCCGATCTACGTTACCTTCCTTAAGAGTTTGAACTATTTTTGCATTACATATTCGAATTATTCCTTCATTTTCGGTTCCACACCTGCATTCTTTGGTAGGTTGGAGGTACTTTTTTGTTAATTTTACTAATTAAATGGTAGCTAGCCATTAATCTATTGTGATTAATGGCTATTCTATTTTTCAGACTTCAAACATACAGTATCCGGGTACTGTTAGAAAAGACAGCGCGGTTAATACGAGGTACCTATAGTGTGACAGTTTTGTGACGTTAATTAGGTAAACCTCAACCTTATTATAATTAATATAAAAGATTGTTATTAATTGAATAGCAGACAAAACTTAGCTTAGTAAAAGAGTAGTCAATCGTAAATCCGATAAGTTTAACAATCTTGAGATGTTCAAACAATAAAAACTCCGTCACTTATAGTTTGTTAATCTGTGTATTTAATTTTATAAAAATACCTATTGCACTGATTTTTAAATCACAAAAAAGTTGTGTCTGTATGGGTTCCATAGTAGTCTAGTGACCAGGCATCCATCGAATATGGCACCAAACAAACTCGTATCTAAGTACCAATCAGTGGTCATACTGACGACCTCCGTAGCCGAGAGGCAAGTACCATGGACTATATGGCGTCACCATCTCTGAGGTTCCGGGTTCGATCCTCGGTCGAGTCAATGTAGGAAACTAACCTTTCTATATTGTCTCGGGTCTGAGTGATTTAGTACCGTCGTCAATAATTTAAGTGCTTTAGCTACTTATCTTAGGATCAGAGAAATGTTTTGATGTTGTTCAATATTTAAAAAAAACCTAAATACTCACTGTTTAGTATAACATCTTCCCCATCTTTATACCAGGTGACCGAAGGTGGGGGGCACCCCACCACTTGGCAAGTCAGCCTGACAGGGTACGTGGCCTGAACCCTCCTGTCTCGAAGACGCATGGTGAACTGGGGAGGATACTCGCCAGCAGCATCGGCTGACCTTTCCCTGGAATTCATTTGATTATTTAATTTGGATTCAGAAACAAACATTCCTTTTGGTTACATAGTCAATATTGAAAAAACGGTGTCTACAGATTTATAAATGATAAAACAACTTGGCGGTAACGACGAACTCTTAAAACAATCTCAAATCTGTCAAACATTATCATTTCTGTTGTCTTTTATTTACGCGAACACGATACATTTAAATGAAACTACTTTTACGGATTATTTCGCGATTTATTAACATTTTATTTAACCTGACGTTTCGAATACTTTACAGCGTTCGTGGTCACAGGTAGACTAATAATCCGTAAAAGTAGTTTCATTTAAATTATCATTTCTGTCAAATTTTGTATGAAATGACGTACCAAAATTGATAGATTTGACAACTTTGAGATTGCTTTAAGAGTTCATGGTTATGGCCTTATAAAATGGCAGCATAAAAGCTTGCTATAATATTATTAAACTGAATACTAAATTTTTTGTATCGTTCCTTAGTCAATCATAGATTTTTACATCTTTAATACCATTGTAAGATTTGCATGCTAAATATAGTTTAGCGAGACATGTGCCTTAGAAATTATAACTACCTTTAATACCATGTTTTTACGTAAATTTTGTTTTGATTTGAACAGCTTAATATTAAAAGCTGTTCAGAATCAACGTTACAGAGGTACTGTAGCATTAGGATTGGCTAAAGATTCCCAACAAATTCTTAAACAATAACACAACAATGTTTGTTTACATACCTTTTGAGCTTAGCATCAGCTTCCCAAATAAGTCTGTCAGTGACCACCGCCAGCCTAGCATAAGTTGATGCCCGTCCGTGTGCGTTAGTAGCTTCACAACTATACCGCGCCTCATCATCAGGGTTGATCCCATTTATTACCAAACTGCAGTCGAATCCATTAAACGAGGTCTTCACCCGCGGATCCTCATCCTCCAACTCATGTCCGTTCTTCATCCAAACAACTTCCGGGGTCGGTTTCCCTTTAACACTACAGCTCAAATTGGCCGTCTCTCCAATCAAAACTTTTAACTGTCCAGGAAGAATGTCAACAAATTCCGGTCTGTCCCCAGATAATCCAACGCCAAATGGTGAGGAAGTCTGCACGGCTTCACCCCAACCGTATCTGTTTCGAGGGGTCACTCTGATATGGTATTCTTCACCTTGTTTTAAATTGAACGCGTCGAAGGAGTTCAAGGGTGTAATGCCTAGTTCCACCCAACGTGCGCCACCCTCTTTCCCAACCAGCCAGCTCTCGACCTTGTAAGCTAGCACTGGTGCAGTGTCACTAGGGTCAGGTTTCGGCCACGCGATTGAGACCCAGTTACTTCCACCGTCCACGACGCTCGGTTCGGCCGGGATTCGTTCGGGCACAGCTGAAAACAAGTTTCAATATCAACGCGGCAATGACCTTATGAAGATACTTGATTGGGTGCCAGGTGACATGTTGTGCCAATCACCTAATTGGTATCGCGGCGTGATAGAGCGATGGATCAAATTATACTACGTTCTATCAATAACTACTAATTTCTCTAGATGTAGAATAAGAGTATCTACAGTGATACTGGGATTCAGAGGAGTAGTTTTTTTGAGTCCCAAAGTTTTCATCCCAAACAGGTTGTTCGCGTAGCAAATTTTTTAGGATTCCGTACTTTAAAAAAAATGAAGCTATATTAGGATCACTTTGTTGTCCATCCGTTCGTCTGTCTGTCAAGACCCTTTATCTCGGGAACGCGTGGAGGTATCGGGTTGTAATTAAAACGATAAAAAGGTTACAGTCTCTTGAAGCTGTGAAAAATCAAACTTCTAAGTTAACGTAAAAAAAAAAACCTTTTATAGTGCAAGAAACTATGTCTTTCGACACTCTTAAGGTAATCAAAATGTATAGGGTATTTTCCGTTGAGCTAGAACTATGAAATTTGGCAAGTAGTCTAAGAAAAGATCTGAAAACTAGACATTAATTGTAATTAAATAATAAAGAACAGGGCTATGCAAGGAAAAAGTTTGATAATATGCACCTACAAATTTGTACTCGGTGGGCGAGTCCGACTCGCACTGATCCGGTTTCTTAAACGTTTAATATGTTTTATGCAACGCTTTGTGTACAATCTATAATAAGTTTGAGACAATATTAATTGTGCTAAAATTTATTTACCAGGGTTTCGGAATAAGTATAGTTTTTCTCTGACCCTTTACAATAGACGATTAATAAAACAATGCCTTCAAAATAATAAACCAGTACCTAAGTACTTTTAAACTTTCGCGTCGCATAATTTAAGCTCCATGAAACGGGAATTAACGCGATCATTCTTTTTTAGGAATTACAAAATTTTACCTCTTTTGCCTGACGTTTCGATCGGGTTACACCGACCTTGCCGTACCGTGCCGTGTGGGGACGGCCGTAAAGAATACACTTCCCCACCGCCAACAGGAGGCGTTTCGTAAGAGGCGACTAAATCCTGTAGCACGAGACGGGGAGCAGCGTCTGCGTGCGAAATAATATAAAAAACTGCGCTCGCCAATCCGCCTGCCAAGCGTGGCGAGTATGACAACAACTTCCCGATCACAGAAGTCACTGGGGGAGCCCTATTTAGGCTATATAGGCCGGTTCAGCAGTGGACGTCCTGTGGCTAAAATGATGATGATGATGACACCCACCTTGGGTGACTAAGGTCAGTGTAACCCGATCGAAACGTTTCAGTCAGCCTGTGAAGGCTGAATGGAGCAGCGATGTCTTCACTCCGTATGAAAGGCAGATTCTTCACCCACCCTCGTAATATTATTTTCACGCCAAGTACCGTCACACACTACACTCACTGTGTCCCTATTCTGCACCCGATCGAAACGTCAGGCAAAAGAGGTAACATTTTGTACTTAAATTATGATCACGTTAATTCCCGTTTCATTTAGTTTAAGCCAGTACCTACGCAAATCACTTACATTTATACTTTCTGTCAGCCACTGTTATTGCAGAATCATCCATTGGATACGTCCAGTCTGATATTAGATTTTCCGAAGAAGCTCGTTGTCTTACCTGCAATTATTTTTTAACATGTACAAAACTAAAGACTGGTGTTGTTCCAAATTAAACTAACCCAGGGACGATTTTAATAAAACTAAATCATCACCCCTTATTAAACCAAATCAGGGACGGTTTACAATTTAGTTTTTGGCGATGATAAGGTGACAATCACTGAGGTATAAACATTCTACCTCAATGGCGACAATACAATAAATATAAATATATTTAGCATCACAAACACCTACTCTTTAGACCAAGGTGAAAGAAGGTTGGTAGTTGTCACTTACCACAGCAGTGACGAAAGCTCTGTCACAACCGTATGCGTTTCTGGCCAAAATGCAGTAGGTCCCAGCATCAGAGATGACGGACCTCTTCACTGTAAACTTGACGTAATCGTCCGAGGTCATTTTGCACACACGTTGGCTGTTGGTAATATCCCGAATACCTTTCATGAAGATCACTGCAATTTTAGATAAAGGTTAATTTTATAGAAAAATTGTAGTAAAAAAACTATAAAAAACCCGTGTGTGTTCTGTCTCTGATCTGATGATGGCAACAGATCAGCTCGATTGTACCAAAATAAATTATCGTGTTTCCGATTGTTACATACAAAATTTCAAACGTTGAAAGGTTAGCCGTTAGTTATAAGTGTTCCTTACAAAAGCGCCTTAAAAATAAATGACTCTTTCACCTCAAAATGGTTTTCATACCTTTTGGCTTGGGCTCTCCTTGTACCCTAAACGATATGTTCAAGTCCTCGCCAACAGAAATCAATAAATCTTTTTCAGGCCGACCTACAATCATTGCTGGCTTTCCTTCCATTTCGTTAGGCTGTACCACAGTTATAGCAGCATTCATGTCCACAGTGCCATGACTGCTCCAAGCTCTACACGTGAACATACCCGATTCTCGCTCAGTAACATCTGACAGCGCTAAAGTATACAACTCTTGTTCAACATATGTCTTAGCATTAGTGTAAGTCTCAATAACTGATCGACCTTCGCGTAGCCACTCAACTCTGGTTGGTAATCCTTTAATTTCCACTTGGAGTCCTATGGTACCGCCTCTAGTAACTTTGTAATCAGTCAAAACATTCCCAAAGTGCGGCCTCCGCGATTCAATTGCTTGTCGGTTGAATCGAGATCTCTCGATTGTAGCTATGTTTGGACTCAGCCGGCTTTCTTGACCTGTAAAATATTAATTGTATTTATTTTTATCAGCTATTTTACTTGGATACATGACATGCTGAACTTTAGGTACTCTATTCAAACGATAAAATTTTTACTCACCAGTAAAGTTAACAACGTGTGTAATCTGGTCTGACCATACTGAATTTTCTGCTTTGCAAGTGTATTTGCCACTGTCTTCAGGCGTGGGGAAAGAAATAGCTAATCTACAAACACCATCGGCTAGGTAGTACGCTTGAAATCGTTCATTCATATTGACCACTCTGTCATCTTTTAACCAAGTTATTGTTGGAAGGGGCTGACCGCGGATTCGACACTCTAGAACCAATTCGTTTTCAGCCAAGTGGTATGTATCTGTGAAGAAATGTAAAATTAATAAACGAAACCTTAATGTCAGAAATAAAAAATATTTATGTTAGTTATACATACCACGTATAGAGCGAGTAAATGTAGGCGGAATAGGGGAGGCTTCAAAACTAGGATACACTTTCAGATTGGCTGAACTATTGATAGAGCCATTCTCGTTTTCAACCGTACAGCTGTATTCCGCAGAGTCACTTGGAACTGCGTTTAAAACTTCTAAAGTAATTAGGCCATCAATCATTTTAGTTCGGTACTTTAATTTATTGTCTAATAATACACCGTTTTTAAACCAAGTGACTTTTGGGTCAGATGATGATAGTACACTGCATGTGAGTTTAACACGTGACCCTTCGACGGCGGTTCTATCAGTCAAAAAGGTAGAAAAAACTGGTTTTCTTTTGATGTCACGAGAGGAACTTGTACGTTTTTCAGAAAGTATACTCCTAGCTTCGCTCAGAGCTTTTGATCTGTGTTTGACCTCAGAACGCCTTTCTAATGGTTCACTACACCGGTTTGACTCAGAAACTATAGCCCGAGGTGGCGCAGACGCTCTTAGTTGTGCTTCCATTATTAGATTATTTGCCTTATAAATATGTCCTCTGCCTGAATTCTTTTCAAAGTTAATGTTGTCGACCTCAAAAGTCTTTTCACGATACGTAGAAGGCCTGGCGAATTCCATTGTATAATCTCTATGGTTGTGGTCAATGAATCTAGGTTTCTCTCGGTCTTCGTGCTGAGGACGAACAGAAGGCTCGTAGTGATATTCCTTGATGTAATGTTGGGAAGTATCACTAGTTGCATACGATTTCCTTAATCGATCTTCATCGAACTTGATTTCATTACCAAATCTCCTACTATACTTGTCTGCTTGATTTGAATCCTTTTTTATCATTGTCTCATCAAGTAATTTTATTGGGCTAATTTCTGAAATAATTTGGTTATTATGAATATACTCCTTCTCAACTTGTTTTGACAACAAACCTTTATCCGATTTTTCAGGCACATGTTCATTATTTTTGGCTCCCTTCTTAAAATCATCTGGCATTAAGTTCCCATTATCGGTTCTGATCATAGATTTTTGTTTTTCTAGATCATCAACGTACATTTTTTTCTCTTTATTTATTTTTTGTGTCCCGTTTTCACTAGTAACTTGATCTATTTCAGCATCCTTTTCTTTCTGTGGTTTTAAACGATCTGATTCTTCATGTTTCTTTTTAAATTCAAGATCATGATTTGCTTCTATCAAACTTTTCTCTGTATCCTTCTTTTGTTTTTCTTGCCGTCCTTTGTCATCCTTACCTTTTTTCAGACGTCTCTTATCAGTTTTCTCCTTTTTTAATCTATCAGCTTCTTCTTTTACTAATTGAATTGCAAATTCGTTCTGTTTATTTTTTTCGTCTTCGATGCGTTTTTTCTCTTGTCCTTTTTCAGCTTCTTTAAGTTCTTGCTGTTCTTTCTGGAAACGATATTCCTCTTCTTTTTTTTCTTTCAATTCATCAGTTTCTTTTTCTTTTTGATGTAAATTTTCTTTTGGCTTCTTTTCAGATTCTCTCATTTCATCTTTTTCTTTTTGAAGCTGGGAGGCTTCCTCTTTTTCTTTTTCAATGCGTATTTTTTCTTGTTCGTCTTTTATGCGTTTTTCATCTTGTTCCTTTACTTTCATTAGTTTTAAATCTTCCTCCTTTTGGTTCTCAACAACTTCTTTTATCTTTTTCTCATCTTCTTCTTTCCTTAGAAGATCTTGCTGTTTCTTCTCTTCTTCAAGCCGCAACTTTTCAATTTCTTTTTCTTTGTTCTTACGTTTTACTTCCAGTTCTTTTTCTTTCTTAAGTTTTGTCTCTTCTTTTTGTTTTTTATCAAGTTCCCTATTTTTTTGTTCCTCTTCTTTTTTGAGAAGTTCTTGCTGTATCTTTTCTTCATCAAACCGCACTCTTTCTGATTCTTTATCTTGCTCCTCCTTGATACGTTTTTCTCTCATACTCTTTTCTGTATTTAATTTAACCTCCTCTTCTTTTTGTTTATCAGCAAGTTCCTTTTTCTTTTGATCTTCTTCTTTTTTGAGAATCTCTTGCTGTTGCTTTTCGACTTCAAGGCGCAATCTTTCTGTTTCTTTTTCTTGCTCCCCCTTTATACGTTTCTCTTTAAGTTCTTTTTCTTTCTTCAGTGTAACCTCCTCTTCTAATTGTTTGTCGGCATGTTCTTTTTTCTTTCGATCTTCTTCTTCTTTCATGAGAAGTTCTTGCTGCTTTTTTTCTTCTTCAAGCCGCAATCTTTCTCTTCCCTTATCTTGCTCTTCCTGTAAGCGTTTCTCTTCTAGTTCCTTTTCTTCCTTCAGTTTAATCTCCTTGTGTTTGTCAGAAAGTTCTTTTTTCTTTCGTTCTTCTTCTTCTTTCTTAAGAAGTTCTTGTTGTTTCTTTTCTTCTTCAAGCCGCAATTTTTCTGTTTCTTTATCTTGATCCTCTTTAATGCGTTTCTTTTCGAGTTCTTTTTCTTTCTTTAGTTTAGTCTCTTGTTTTTGTTTCTTAACGAGTTCTTTTTTCTTTCGTTCTTCTTCTTCTTTCATGAGAAGTTCTTGCTGTTTCTTTTGTTCTTCAAGCCGTAATCTTTCTGTTTCTTGCTCCTCCTTGAGGCGTTTCTCTTCTAGTTCCTTTTCTTCCTTCAGTTTAGTATCTTGTTTTTGTTTCTTATCGAGTTCTTTTTTCTTCTGTTCTTCTTCTTCTTTCAAAACTAGTTCTTGCTGTTTCTTTACTTCTTCAAGCCGCAATTTTTCATCTTCTTTATCTTGCTCCTCCTTTAAGCGTTTCTCTTCTTGTTCCTTTTCTTCCTTCAGTTTAATCTCCTGTTGTTTTTGTTTGTCAGCAAGTTCTTTTTTCTTTCGTTCCTCTTCTTCTTTCTTAAGAAGTTCTTGCTGTTTCTTTTCTTCTTCAAGTCGCAATCTTTCTGTTTTTTTATCTTGATCCTCTTTAATGCGTTTCTTTTCGAGTTCTTTTTCTTTCTTCAGTTTAGCCTCTTGTTTTTGTTTCTTATCGAGTTCGTTTTTCTTTCGTTCTTCTTCTTCCTTCATGAGAAGTTCTTGCTGTTTCTTTTGTTCTTCAAGCCGTAATCTTTCTGTTTCTTTATCTTGCTCCTCCTTTAAGCGTTTCTCTTCTAGTTCATTTTCTTCCTTCAGTTTAGTATCTTGTTTTTGTTTCTTATCGAGATCATTTTTCTTCTGTTCTTCTTCTTCTTTCGAAACTAGTTCTTGCTGTTTCTTTACTTCTTCAAGCCGCAATCTTTCATCTTCTTTATCTTGCTCCTCCTTTAAGCGTTTCCCTTCTAGTTCTTTTTCTTGCTTTAGTTTAATCTCCTTTTGTTTTTGTTTGTCAGCAAGTTCTTTTTTCTTTCGTTCTTCTTCTTCTTTCACGAGAAGTCCTTGCTGATTCTTTTCTTCTTCAAGTCGTAATCTTTCTGTTTCTTTATCTTGCTCCTCGTTTAAGCGTTTCTCTTCCAGTTCCTTTTCTTCCTTCAGTTTAGTATCTTGTTTTTGTTTCTTGTAGAGTTCTTTTTTCTTTTGATCTTCTTCTTCTTTCGTAACTAGTTCATGCTGTTTCTTTTCTTCTTCAAGCCGCAATCCTTCATCTTCTTTATCTTGCTCCTCCTTTAAGCGTTTCTCTTCTAGTTCTTTTTCTTGCTTCAGTTTAATCTTCTTTTGTTTTTGTTTGTCAGCAAGTTCTTTCTTCTTTCGTTCTTCTTCTTCTTTCATGAGAACTTCTTGCTGATTCTTTTCTTCTTCAAGTCGTAATCTTTCTGTTTCTTTATCTTGCTCCTCTTTTAAGCGTTTCTCTTCTAGTTCCTTTTCTTCCTTCAGTTTAATCTCCTTTTGTTTTTGTTTGTCAGCAAGTTCTTTTTTCTTTCGTTCTTCTTCTTCTTTCATGAGAAGTTCTTGCTGTTTCTTTTCTTCTTCAAGCCGCAATCTTTCTCTTTCTTTATCTTGCTCCTCCTTTAAGCGTTTCTCTTCACGTTCTTTTTCTTTCTTCAGTTTAGTCTCTTGTTTTTGTTTCTTATCGAATTCGATTTTCTTTCGTTCTTCTTCTTCTTTCATGAGAAGTTCTTGCTGTTTCTTTTGTTCTTCAAGCCGTAATCTTTCTGTTTCTTTATCTTGATCCTCCTTTAAGCGTATCTCTTCTTGTTCCTTTTCTTCCTTCAGTTTAATCTCCTTTTGTTTTTGATTATCAGCAAGTTCTTTTTTCTTTCGTTCTTCTTCTTCTTTCATGAGAAGTTCTTGCTGTTTCATTTCTTCTTCAAGTCGTAATCTTTCTGTTTCTTTATCTTGCTCCTCCTTTAAGCGTTTCTCTTCTAGTTCCTTTTCTTCCTTCAGTTTAGTATCTTGTTTTTGTTTCTTATCGAGTTCTTTTTTCTTAAGTTCTTCTTCTTTCGTGTTAAGTTCTTGCTGTTTCTCTTCTTCTACAAGCCGCAATCTTTCTGTTTCTTTATCTAGCTCCTCCCTAATGCGTCTCTCTTCTAGTTCTTTTTCTTTCTGCAGTTTAATCTCCTCTTCTTTTTGTTTGTCGGCAAGTTCTTCTTTCTTTTGTTCTTCTTCTTCTCTTTTGAGAAGTTCTTGCTGTTTATTTTCATCTTCAAGCCGCATTTTTTCTGTTTCTTTATCTTGCTCCTCTCTAATGAGTCTTTCTTTTATTTCTTTTTCTTTCTTCAGTTTAAACTCCTCTTGTTTTTGTTTGTCTGTAAGTTCTTTTTGCTTTAGTTCCTCTTCTTTTCTGAGTATCTCCTGTTGGTTTTTCTCGTCTTCTTGCCGCAATCTTTCTGTTTCTTTATCTTGCTCCTCCTTTAAGCGTATCTCTTCTAGTTCTTTTTCTTCCTTTAGTTTTTGTTTTTCAACAAGTTCTTTTTTCTTTCGTTCTTCATCTTCTTTTATTAGAAACTCTTGCTCTTTATTGTCATTTACGAGCCGCAGTCTTTCTGTTTCTTTAACTTGCTCCTCCTTTAGACCTTTCTCTTTCAATTCCTCTTCTTCCTTCAGTTTATTCTCCTGTTCATTTTGTTTGTCAACAAGTTCATTATTATTTTGTTTCTCTTCTTCTTTCATGAGAACTTTTTGCTGTTTTTTCTCTTGTTGAAGACGCAATCTTTCTGTTTCTTCTACTTGTTCTTCTTTGATGCGTTTATCTGCTAGTTCTCTTTCTGTGTTTACTTTAATCTCCTCTTCTTTTTGTTTGTCAGCAAGTTCTTTTCGCTTTAACTCCTCTTCTTTTCTGAGAAACTCTTGCTGTTGCTTTTCTTTTTCAAGCCGTAATTTTTCTGTTTCTTTTTCTTGCTCCTCCTTGATGCGTTTCTCTGCCAAATCTTTTTTTGTCTTCAGATTGATCTCTTCTTCTTTTTGTTTGTCAGCCAATTGTTTGACCTTTAGTTTCTCTTCTTCTTGTTTTTGAAGTTCTTCCTGTTTCTTTTCTGCTTCAAGCCGCACCCTATCAACTTCTTTTTCTTGCTCATCTTTCATACGTTTCTCTTCTAGGTCTTTTTCAGTCTTCAATTTTACTTCTTCTTCATTTCGTTTAGTGACAAGTTCTGTTTTCTTTTGTAGTTTTTCTTCATTTCTGAGATCTTCAAGTTTTTTCTTTTCGTTTTCAAGCCGCAAACTTTCATCGTCCTTTTTGTTTTCAGGTTTAACTTTACTTTGGCGTAATTTTGCTGCGTCTTCCATTTCCTGTTGTCCAAGCTCTGGTTTATCTTCTTCTTTGCCTTGTTTTGTGGAATGTTCTTTTTCATACATCATTTCATAATTTTTCTGAGTTTGTATATCTTCTACTGCAATTTTCGATGTTCCAGCTACTGTTTCATCTTTGTCAAATTTGGTTGATTCAACGTTTGAAGTACAACCGTCAAGTTTCTCTGCAATTTGCTTTGTTTCACTTTCTTTCTGATTAAATTTGTCTCCTTCTTTACCAGTGCCTTCGATTTCTTTCTCACTCATTTGAATTGTTTCTATGTCTTGGCCTATTTTAGCTTGAATATCCTTTTCAACAATTTCATTTTTTTTAGATTTAACTTCAATTTCTGTTGTTTCTTCTTTTATGGCTAATTCTTCTTCACTTGACTCTTGTAATATTTTTTGTTTATTTGCATCTAAAACTGTTGCAGTTTTGATATTATCTTGAATTTCTTCTTTCAAGCTTTCGTCTATAAGTAGTTCTTTATTGATTGTTTCTTCGGTTACGTCAGTTAAACCTGAAAGTTTGTCATTAATTTCTTTTGAAACTGTAATGTCTGCTATACGGTCTAGAATGAAATCTATTTCAACTGATTGCACATCTTCACTACATTCAAACTTATTCGAATCTTTTTCTTCTAAAATAGATACCTCAGACGATTCCAAAGTTTTTTTGCCTGTGGGTGAAACATGGCGTTCAATATTTTCTTCTGTTTTAATTTCTTTTAGAGTTGTTTCTTCAATTTTATCAATTTTGCTATCTTTGATTTCATCTTGGGAAGCTTTGTGCAATGTGTTATCGTCAAAATTTCTGTCAGGGTCCTTGTTTTGTAAATCCTCGAAACATTCATCTTTTTTCAAGACATCAGGACGCGTTGATGGACCTGCTTCTTCCAATTCCCTATCTTGTTCTTTAGAATCTATGACTGTTTTTTTAGCTAAAACTAATATTGGTTGACTCTGTTCAATTTGACTATTTATCTGTTTTATGGATTCTGGAATGTATTCATCATCTTTGTCTTTCTCGACCGTTACTGTTTTTTCTGTGTCAGCAAATTCTGCTGTTTCTTCAAAGGATTTATTGTCAACCTTGTTTGCTGACTGTCCTTCTTGACCTAGTTTGCTTGTATAAGGCAAAGCGCATTCTTCATGTGTTTTAGTAATTCCTTCTTCTTTAGCATCCATAACTTCCACCCCCATTTTTTGCTGATCTTCAACAGTTTCAACATCAATAGCCAAGTTTTCAGAGGCTTGTATTTGAATTTTTGGCGTATACAGTTCTTGAGTTTCTATTTTTTCATCTTTGGAATCAAAAACTAAAAGTTCTTGTTTATCTTCTATTTTCTGCTGTAATAATAGTTCTTCTTTCATCAATTTGTTTTCTAATGCAACTTTGATATTTGAGGTAACTTCTAAAACTCTTGAGGCGACTTCTTTGAAAATTGGTATTTTTTCTTTCACTTCAAGTGAAGAACGCTCTTCGATTTTGAAAAGATTTTCTTCAACACATTTCAATGCTTTATTGATAATGTTTTTAAATTCAGTGTCTAATCCCTCGATTACAGAAAATGTTTGAATGTTTAATTTTAATTCGTCGAGAATTATTTTTGTGAATGCTGCATCACTGGGTAATCTAGCAGTTTTATCGAGGTTTATATAAAATTTAATATCTTCAAAATGGTTTAAAACACTTCGCATAGATTTCGAAAACTTCTTTAATGTTGCCTTTTCCGACTCATCTTTAGTAACATTGGTCAAAGAACTGAGATTTTTGATTGAATGAAGAATGTTTTCAGATGGTTTGCCATAATTTTCAAACATGTATTGTTTTTGTGTACTTGATACTGTACTGCGCATATTTGATAAACTACCATAGACAGAGTGTACTGCAGTAACAATGGTATCTTTGATAGACGATGGTAAGTCTTCAGCTGTATCCAATTCTTTTTCTATTGAAAAAACCTTTTCTTCTATATGATCAAGACTCTGCATGATATCAATACCTTTTTCAATTAAAGTGTCAGCATTCCCGATAAAACCTAATTTAAGTGATTTCATGGTTTCTGTGAGAATTTTTAAACTTAATACAATGTCAGCTAATTTACTTTGTCCTTGGGTATCCACATGTGATGCTTTTTCTAGTAACTGCACAGTCTCATTTGTTTCTTTTGAGCAATTATCCAATGCGTCTTTTAGATTGATTTCCTTAATTACAGCTTCTGAGACACATGTATCATTCGTTTCACTCATGTTATTAACTAATAATTGTAAAGTCGCGCAAGCTTCTTTAAGTAAGTCTGGAGGACTATCTTCATTTATTTGTAGTTGCACACTCCTCACACTGCACTCTAAATCTTCAAGAGTTTCATTGAGAGTGTCGTTTGCGCCATCAAAGTCTCGTTTGAGTTTGATAATGACAGTTTGCACTTCGTCCAAGCTGTCTCGGAGCGCTTCAGTGTCCTCGGAAACTCTGTCACTTGAAGACAGATCGATCTTATCAGTAACTTCTTGCAGCAAGCACTCGAGTTGTTTCATCGAATCTTCTTTTATCGATTCGCTAAATTCTGAAAAAAAGTAAACAGATAAACTTTCAAGACAGTGATGAGTTTTTTAGGCTATTATTCATAAATTCATACACAAAATCAGCTGGCGCAAACCAAATGAACACTTTATTTTGATCCAAAGAAAAAAAATACCAGATATTATCTCACCAGTTTCGAGAGTCTGTATTGCAGAAACGCTAGCGACTTTAAAATTTTCCTGTAAATGTATAACAGCTTCTGATATTCGCTCGAGTTTTTCGAGCGGCAGTACTGGAGTAGTTTCTTCAGTAGCATTCAATATTTTTTCTTGAAGAGTTATCAAGGCATCGCTTAATTTTTCTTCAAGTTGAGCTTGTTTTATAGCAGGTTCTACTAGAGAAGTGGTTTCTTCTAATCTGACATCTGTAATTTCAGCGGCAATATTCTCACGCAACTCCTTGGCTATCTCCACAGTATCTTTCAGTGCTGGTAAATTAGTAACTAAAGCTAACTCTTCAATCGCTTCGGCGACATTTCCGGAAATAAACACTTCAATGTGTTGAAGAAGTTCATCAGGTTCTGAAGAAAATAATACATTATATATATATAAATATTTAAAATAATTGGTAACATCGAAAGCGGTAAAATATATTTTCTTGTTTGTGTCAAGATGTGTAATGTGTTTATGTGAATATCCCGCGATGAGACTTATTAAATGCCTGAACAGTCCAATATAAATTACTGCTTATTATTAAAGCCAAAATTTCACGAATTCTGTTGTTGTATTTTTAGTAAATATTGCAAAATAATTAATTTTATTAACCATAGTTATTTTGTTTTAAAAGTTACTAGCTTATTTTAACATTTAGATACATTTTTTCAGGATTAATGAAATCATAACTGTAAAAAAAATGACATTTATAATTGTGTATGTTGTAAAAACTAAAGTGTCATTAGACTTCAAGAATATTAAATTATTGTTTTCTTTGATATCTTAGCACCAGTGGTTGATTCCCTTACTTATAAATATCTAAATATTTTCGTCAGGTTTCATTTTTTTAATTTATGTGTTAGTAATGTGGTTCAGTTTGATGATGATTTTGGATATCACTTAACGAATCGCCTTGACCAATTTTTACTTCAGCGTTACATTATTTTTATATTTCAGTAACTGTTAAATTGTGCCAGTTCTTTTTTGGAGTGCGTGCGATTGAACACACTTTAACTCTCAATGGTTGGAACCGGCACCAAAAAGCACTGCGGAGTAACCATGAACTCTTAAAACAATCTCAAAGCTGTCAAATCTGTCAATTTTGGTACGTCATTACGTACAAAATTTGACAGATTTGATAATGTTTGACAAATTTGAGATTGTTTTAAGAGTTCGTGGTTACCGCCCTGATTGATTGATGTCTCAGTCACTATTATTTCTCGCTATTTAGTTTAATAGTGAAGTCGATTTTTAGTTTTTTATAAAACTTAATTTATTTATTAAATTTTTTAGAATTCCTCTGTTACGGTCATATATGGAAACGCTCACTGAGTAAAATGTATATTAGGTACTTTAGTAAACTCAATGGATTTGATGGATGGATGGATTCAAAATCAAAATCAAATCAATGGATTTGATAAAAACGCTCCCTGACTCGATACTGGCGGAATGTGTGTTCGCTCTCACACACTATTGGAGGCCATAAAAAATAATGAAAACGCTATATGAAGCATACCTTTAAAAAACTAATAAGAAAAGCTTTTGAAAGAAAACATAAACGTTTTTAGGGTTCCGTACCCAAGGGTAAAACGGGACCCTGTTACTAAGGATCCGCTGTCCGTCTGTCTGTCTGTCTGTCTGTCTGTCTGTCTGTCCGTCCGTCCGTCTGTCCGTCTGTGACCCGGCTGTATCTCATGAACCGTGATAGTTAGTGAGTTGAAATTTTCACAGATGATGTATTTCTGTTGTCGTTATAACATTAAATACTAAAAAAACCGGCTAAGTGCGAGTCGGACTCGCGAACAAAGGGTTCCGTAACATTATCTATGAACAGCAAAAAATTACGTTAGTTTTTATTGTATTCTATTTTTTAGTATTTGTTGTTATAGCGGCAATAGAAATACATCATCTGTAAAAAAATTAACTCTCTAACTATCACGGTTCATAAGATACAGCCTGGTGACAGACGGACAGACAGACAGACCGACGGACGGATAGCGGAGCCTTAGTAATAGGGTCCCGTTTTACCCTTTGCGTACGGAACCCTAAAACGGAATATAATTAATATGCAATGGGGCTTCTATACAACAAACGTGATTTTTCCGCCGTTTATATAGATAATGGTACGGAACCCTTCGTGCGCGAGTGCGACTCGCACTTGGCCGTTTTTTTTAAATGTGTGAGTTCAGCATTTTATCTCAGCCTCGATGTTGGTCTATTTAACTTTTAAAACTTATAGAGTAGGTATTATTTGAATCTAAAAATGCACTTTGTTAGGCTAAGGAAACAAAAGTCACTACAAAAAACAAAAAAGTGAATTTTAATAATAAAACATTTTAAACTACTAATTAATTCCCACAAGCGTTATGCTTGTTATCCCGACATCACGACAATTATGACGAGAAATTCGTCTACTGCCGGAACACAGTTTAATAGTTTAATTGTCTACTCATTCTGGTATTTTATGGTGTTACTACAAGAAATAATTATTTTACAATCCTACTTGATAAAAAAATCCATTTGCTTAATTAGTTGCAAACTTGCGTCCGAGAGAAGACATTAACTGTTAATTAAAGCAAGCGAAGATAGCAAATTCTTATAAATTACCAAGAGGTTGCTTGATACGATCATAGTGCATTTCAGGAACGGTAGATTTTGTTAATTTTTGCACAGTATCTAATTTAATTTCTGTGCCAACTTCATCTAGGTCTGAATTTATTTCAGCTGAAATGGGTTTCTCTGTATTTGGTTTAGATTTTTCTAATTCACCTGGTTTAGCATTCTCAATTTCATCGACTGTAAGTTTAATTGATTCTTGAACTATATCTTCTGTGGCCTTAGATTTTTGTGTGTCAAACGTGTAAAGTTCAACAGCTCGAATATTTTCAGTATTTATATTGATTATTGATTCGGGTTCCGTTGCGTTTAAATTGGTAGTCAAATTGACAATTTTTGATGGTAACAAAATTTCTTGTTCCGTATTTTTCGCCGTAGCTACAGCTACAAGCAAAGGATATGTCCTTTCATCAATGACAGGCAATAAAACCACTGCTTCGTTGTTAGGATAAGTGGCTCCACTTGTTACATCTGCCTCTTTGAATTGAAAATCTTCTGTCAATTCTACACCATATTTTACTTCCTCAGGTATAACAGGTTCCGTTATTGAACTTATTTGAGTTGCAATAATAATTTCATTTACTTTGTTGGTTAGTAAGCCTTCATCTTCAATATGAGCTTTAGCAAGATCATCTGTTGTCTGAACAATATTATTTGATGTCGATTGCTCCAGAATCATAGTTTCACATAGATCCAGAATCATAATGTCTTTTGAATCTTTTGCGTTTAATATTTCTTGATCCACTTGAGCAGTTTTGACATCTACGACATTTTGGGGAAGTGTGGTTTCCTTAACAATGAGATTGTCATAACCAATGTTCGAATCCGAAGAATCCATTGGTTGAGTATCTGGTCTCCCTTCAGCATCTTCATTTTTAGATTTCTGGGAGGCAGAATCTTGTGTGATAACGTTGTGTTGATCTTCAAGAGGTCCTTTTTGTTGATCTAACTCGCTGTTACGGCTTATTTCAGCGTTGTCATAATTTCTTTTATTCAAATCTTTTTGTTCAATTTTAATATTTACTGGCTCAATAATTGCTGCAATATTAGTCTCTAAAACATGAATTTTACTTTCTTGTTCCATAATATTTGTAATAATATTTTCTTTCACCATTTCTTTACAAGTATTTGGACAAGTATAAACTGATTCAATTAAATTAATAATTTCTATTTCTTTAGATACTTCATCAGATGCCACGGTATTATTAGCTCCAGATGTCATTTTATCTTCGTCTGCTAAATTTTGTATTTTTATTTCATAAGATTGATCAATAACTATTGGTTTGGTTACTTCTACGATTTCTTGTTGCATGTAATTTATATTACATTTTTGTTTACTCAATTCGTCAGGTAATGTCTTTTCTAGAGTTATTTGTTCTTCAGATTTTTTTGCGAGTACGGTCTGTATAATAGTAAACGGTTCATCGACGGTTATAGGGTTATCCGTTTCAACTAGAATGCTGACATCATCCATCGTTATTTGTTGCTTCTGCTCAAACATGTGTTCTGAACAATGATCTGTGTCAACAAATTGCTCTTTTATTTCTAATTTAGATTCAGGAATTTGTTCCGATTCAGTTGGTTCTATTATTGTTAACGATTCTTGTGACTCTAATACTCCAGATGTTCTTTGGCCTGAAATCGAACAAGTTTTATTATCTTCTATCATTTTACCAGCAGATAATAATTCTTTTTGTTCTTTAGTGCCTTCTTTAGAAATTGGCAGTTCAAAACCTAGAGTTTCATCTACTTTTGTTGCCGTTTGTTGCATTAAGTCATCATGAATTGACATTTGATCAAATGTAGTTAAAACTTTCTTTTTAACTTCTAAATCTTCAGTTTCACTAGATACTGTTTGTTTGATAATTAAATCACTACTTGTGCTAAATATTTCTTCTTGTTTTGACTCCCCAATGTCAATAGTTGTTTGAGAGGTGTTTCCGATTTCAACATCAGACAATAGCTGTTGTTTTACATCGTTAATCTCTTTTGATTCCATCTTTTCAGGTAATTCAGTAACTATACTAGGTACTGGTTGTTTAAGTATTAGATTTTGAATGTCATTGATCTCTTTTTGTAAAACTTCAGCATTAAGTGATATCATTTCACCACTTATTGTCTCTTTTGGTTCCTGAAGTCTTTTAGATTCAAGTACTGACGTAGTTGGTAAAATGGTAATTTCTTGTATGGTTTTAGTAAAATCTGTTACTTGTTGGATCTGAGATATTTGGTTTTCAAAGCTTGATATTTCAGTGTTTTCTTGTTTGTCATAACTTTGAATATCATAATTAGATATATTCTCTGTTACTGGATTTAGTCCATGTTGAATCATAACAGGCTGCGTGGTTACTAACATAATTTTGAGATTTCCTTCTAATTCTGCGACCACTTCCTTAACTTTTTGTAAAATATTTTTATTTAAAAAAGGTAATAATTTAGTTTCATTGTCATGTAATTGAGTTTGTAATACAATTAAAGCGTTTTGAAGTTGGTGAGCTAAGTGAACTTGCTCCAATAATACCTCGTTATGTATTTCGTCTAAATAGTCATTTTCGTCTTTTCCTACTCTAATTTGTAAGGCTGCTATGTTTTCCCGTAAAACATTTGCGACGCATAAAGACTGTTTCACTTCATCTAAGTGGACGCAATCAGATATGTCGCTTACGATTTGTGCAATTTCACCAGAAATGTATGCTTCGATGTTGTGTAAAAGTGTTTCTGAAAATTGTGACACGTTTTAATTCGAAAGTATAATTAAATGCAAAATTGCGTAAAAAATAAAGAAAAGCCTAGTCAAAAATTAAAAATTCGAAAACAATTTTTTTAAGATGTGTTCAAATTTCATGGCAAAAAAAAAAATTGCCCTATTCAATAACAAAAGAATCTTAAAAAATCGTCCTTATGCACAGGACCTAAATGAAACAGAGCAAATAAAGAGACTCGATCTTAAAAAAAAAAAGTTAAATGCGCATTATTTGGAATACTTAAGTGTGAATAGCAACATGTATAAATTTATAACTAAAAACTTACCTTTTTTCAGTTGCACCAAGTCAGACTCACTTGTCTTGATGGCTTGCACTCCATCTGCCATCATACTTTCTGTATCGGTTACACTTTCTAAAGGCATTCTTTCTGCAGTTACTGCTACATGTTCTAATTCCACAGCTTCTTTTGTGACTTCAAAAAAGATTTCTGATGGAATTACTGTTCTCATGGTTTCATCAGCTGTTATTTTTTCCTCTGCTCCTGATAAAGAGACTGCCATAATATCATGGACTTCTTTCAAGACGTCTTGATCTTCTTGAGAGATGACTTGTGTTGAGATACCCATAGCAATTTCTTCCGAGTTACTAACAGGTGGCTTAGCTTGTTTATTAGCAATTTTATCTGGTTTTACGAATTCCGCGTTTTCTAAAATAACATTTTCGGCAATTTGTGTAGCAGTTGTTCCGGATACAGATGTGTTTGGAATAGCTAATATTTCACCTTCAGTTATTTTTTTCTCATGAACTTCATCAGACACTGTCACCACAGCAGCTAGGTTGGTTTGTAAATTAACACTGATATCAGCCACTTTTTGTAATTTATTTGCATCACAAACTGTTTCTAGATGTTGGTAGTTATCAAATATCTGTTCTTGTACTACGAGTAATGCATTTTGCAATTGCTGTACTAGTTCACTTTGTATCACTTTTTCTCCCACAAGTTCAATATTTGTGGAAATTTCTTGAGTTGTTTCTTCTATCGACACAATATTTTCTAGAAGTTTTTTAGCTGCATTAACCGTCTGGTTTAGTTCTTCAGTGTTAATTACCACAGCTAACTTATCTAGTGTCTCAGTCATGTCAGTACCTATTAGTTCTTCTATGCATTGTTTAAGGATCTCTGAAATGCACAAAATATATTAAACAGTTTTATAAAAGCATTAATATTATATCAACTACATTGATAATATAAAAACTTACTTGTTGATTCGACTTCAACTTCCTTTAATTTATCTTTACTGTCAATTATAACCATTGCAGCTTCGGGGACCTCTTGACGCTTGATGGATTCAACTTGTTCAATCACAATCGGTTCTGTACTTTCGATTTCAGTAGCTGATTCCTGAAGAATAACTAAACTTATGGTTTCTCTATTTTTAATTTCTTTGTTTTCAACTGAAAGCACTTCTTTTACTTCGACAACACTAGCCTCAATTCCAGTAACACTTTCAAAAACCAATTCTGGTTTCTTATTTTCATAATCTAACTCAGCCAGTTGTTCTAAAACAACCGGTTCTATAGTTTCTGCTACTGTTGGACGTACATCAGTGATTGTTTCAGTGGGTGTTTCTTTTACCACGTCTCTCTTGACGTCACCAGAAATCAGTTCCATGGGTGCAATCATGGCTATCTGGATGCCACTAATAGCAGCTAAATTACCTTGTAGTTGTGCAGTATTATTTATAAAACGATTCAATACTTCAGGGTTCAACTTTGAGGCCACTTCTTTTGTACTATCAAATACTTGAGTTTGTAATTTGGTAATGGCATTTTGTAAACTTTGGGCTAATTTTGTATTTTTCTCTTGTAAAATACCTGTTTTGCCTTCTGCGGTTGTTTCTAGTTCAGATTTTACAATTTCATCACGTAGTTCGCGAGCGATTATTACCGATTGTTGTAACTCATCAATCTTTATAACTGTACTAACTGTACTGATTTCTTTAATGATTTTTATTAATTCTATGTATTGGTCAATGTGGTGTAAAAATTCTGTATTCATATCTGAAAATTATAAATAACATTTATTTATCATGCCGATTAAGAAAAAAGCAATGACATACAAAAGCATTATAGTACATTATAGTTTGAAAATCACCAAAAATTGACATTTAGTGATATTTTGTTTGAACGCAGTGTCATTAAGAAATAGAAATTTGTCCTGTAGGTACCATAAACTACTTTAAAATTAGTCTTTTTAGGATTCTGCACGTTGCCTCGGCACTTGTACAGCATATGGTTAAAATGTTGGCACAAGCAACAGTTTTGTTATTAACAATTTACCTTTCTGCTTAGCTTCAATGGATAGAAGAATACTGTCTTTGACTTTACCTAATTCTACTTGTAGTTGATACATAGTCAGAAATATGCGTTTCAATTTTTCGGTTTCGAGAGAAGTTTTTCTTTCTAAGTATTTTTCAGTGTTCAAACAATCAAATTTTGACAATTTTTTTTGTAACATATTTATAATCTTACTTCGAGTCACTATTAGTTCGTGATTCATTGAATCAGGCATCGAAAGTGCTTTAATTTTATATGCCAATTGAAAACATTCATTAATATCAAAGTCGCAAAATAGCTCTGAGGCTGTCAATAAATCAGTTTCAATGTTTAGGAAACGTTCGATAGCATCTTCCAATGAGTCAATGTTAGAGTTTATATCTAGAAATAAATTGCGATTGCCATTACAGTTTTGAAATAAACATTCATGATTAATCTAAATATTAAACACTTACCAGAAGGAAGCGTCTCTGCACTTTCTAATTCAACTATTTCTGATGATACTAAGCTATGTAAAGATTTTTCTACTTCAGCTATAGGTTTAGCGATTTCTTGCAATTCTTGTGCAGCAGGAATGTGTTCCAAAGATTTAAGGCTGTCCTGGATTGCATTAATTTCCTTGTCGGCTTCTTTAATTAAAGATATATCTTCTTTATCAATGGTTGATTTAGCTGATTCGATTTGATAAACAATTTCCTTGTGAATTTCTGATACAGCTTCTATCATTGATTCCGTGGTTGTGATGTCTACAGAAACAGATTGCTCTTCAACTCCTGATGTCACTTGTTCTTGAATGTTTATAAGTTGGCTGTGTAAGGCATGAAGTGGTTCCAACATTTCAGTCAACACGGCCTTTAGAGCATTGTCTTCTAATTTTACTTTAGTTTTGTTAGCGTTCTCTAATTCTTTTTCTGTGATACCTGCCTGTAAAATCTGCGTACCTTCGGAAAGGCATTTTAATATGATCAATTTTTTTCCAGTTTCTGTGGCATCTTTGTAGTCCTGGTGCTTCTGTAGGCATGAATTCAGTTTTAATATTACTTCTTTTGTTGGTTTATCTACAGAAGATGACCTAGACTGATCTTCGGTATATTTCAAGATTTCTTCCATTTTTTCAATAACTAATTTATTATCTGTTTGTGTGAGTTGTGTTGTCGGATTTTTTAATTCTTCATTTATTTCATCCTCTACATTTTGCAGTATCGGTTTGGCTACTTCAATAACATTGATGAAGTTTGATACAACATCTTTCAATTCTTTATTTCTAAATACTATTTGTTCTAAACTCTCTCTGGCATTATGTATTGTGTTTATTGGTGCCCTAAATAGAAGTTCAGACTGAGCACATATTAGTTTTAATAACGATTCCTGTATAGTTTTCAAGTTTCCATCAGCTTCGAGGAAATATATTTTTAAGTACCCGTCAATGTCATCCGACAGTTGAAGCTCTGAGCGTTTTAATTTAAAGTCTTTTATGATATTTTGGAGAAAAGTAAACTCTTGAATAAGTCTTATTATTCTTTTATGGCTTAATGTCTTTGAAATAATTAGTCTTATTATCGTAAACTCACTTTTGCAAGTCTTAAAGAAATCTTCTAGTATCATTAAATCTGCAAGCGGTGTCTCTTTGGCTGATTCTTGCAAAACATTCGCAGCGTTTTGTAAAATATCATCCATTTGTATGAGAGGTTCCGATTCTAATTCAATAGCCAGTTGTGGTGTTGCACATGACGTAATTTCTGAAGCTCGTGACAAATCTACAAAATCATACTGCTCTAACACGGCTATGTTATTTTCGATTTCATCAATAGCCTGTATCAGTCTAGCTTCTTCTGCTAGTTTTTCAAGATTTTGCGGTGTAAATTGTATCAATTCTTCTTGGACGGTAATCACTTTTTCAAATAGTTCTTCTGTAATACTTTTAAGTTGCTGAATCTGAATACCCTTTGATACGTCTGTGGCATCGAGAAGATTATTGACTGTTTCTTCTAAAATCAAAACTTCCCGTTTAACTGGAGTTTCTTTTGAAATGACTTTAGTTGTTTCGATAATGTCTTTAAGGTTTTCACAAACCTCTCTTAAAGCCTCTACTTTGTTAGATATTTCAATTGTTTTATCGGCAGTTTCCATTGCTGGAAATAAAGCTTCAATGCATTTTCCTAAATATTGTTTAAAATCAGATATACTTTGAAATACAGAATATATTTGTTCTGTTGGTATGTCTAGAATGTGTTCGTATATTGGAATGTTGCTTGTATCTAAAACCGACAAACTTTGCTGAAGTTCTTGCATTGGTTCCGCAATTGCTCCTAACTTAGACGTGTTGATGAGGTTAGCTATGTCACTTGAATTTTCCATAACAAATGGATGAAGAATTTCTTCTATGCCTGTGTGAAGCTCACCCAAACCCAAAGCTACAGACTTAAGGCTGGAATAATCACTGACTTCAGAAAGCGTATCAAGTGCATCAACGACTTCAGGATTCTGGAGAACTGTTATGTGTTGGTTTAATGTCTGAAGAGCTTTTGCCGTTGCTGAAGGTGCGATTTCTTGGTCCAAAAATGTTACAGAATGCTGTACAGTAATTTCATCTGCAGTTGGCAATACTAAGCGATCGGAAGGTATAGTATCAGCTGTTGTTTTAATACCAGAAATATCCTCCAGCGTGGACATTTCATCTGCTCCTTCAATTCCAGGTTGTTCTTGAACCATCACCATACAACTTTGTAGGTTTTGCACTGCACTTACTATATTAACGCTAACATCGTATGGAGCCACGTCTTCACCATATTGAGAAATAACGTCTTGTTGTAATATCTGTAGGGTAGTGTGTAACTCGTAGAGTGGTTCAGCGATTGCGGACATGACTTCAGTTTTGTCTTTAAGGCTTTCTATATTATCAACGATTACTTGATTCAGGACTAATAAATTATTATTTAACTCCATAAGGGGAGTAGCAAGGGTTTTTACAAACGATGCATCTGACATTTCAGAAATGTGCTCTTCTTCAAGCATAACTGGCGGTTTCGCTGAAGCAATATTGCGCTTGAGTTCTTCTAAAACTGGGCAAATATTTTCTAAAACTGGCACTAGAATATTTTTTAGCTCTTTTATAGTTTCTATTGATTTAACTGTATTGATGATCGCTATTGTATGATCGATGTGTTCAACTACTACATTAGCTTTGCTTGAATCACACACTGGTAATGAAATGTCCTGGACGCGTTCAGATTCTAACTGCAAGCTTATTTCTTCAGCATGATTTAGAGCTTCTTGTATACTTAGTAATACGTCTGTTATGTTGGAAATAATTGAACAGTTCAATTCGGAATCAAAAACGTGCTTAATAAAAGTGTCCTGGATGATTTGTAAGGTATTACTGAGACTTGCTAACGATAAAACATTATCAGAATCTATGTTTTTTAAAGCAGAATTTAATCGGCTAACTGCATCACATATTTCCATTAATGTAAAGTATTTTGGTGCTTCGTTGCTTTCAATAACATTTTCTAATACTCGTGTTAAGTTTTTATGGAATACATCCATGTGGGTTATCACTTCAGACATAGGTTCTAGGCGTGGTAAATTATTTTCTAATAAAATTAATATTTGAGCCATTTTTTGAAGAACTTCCAATTTATTATCACTTTGTAAAATGTCGAATGATCCAACGCTCTTCTCTATTGTTTCTATGTGAGTAGCAATTTCGCTTAGGTTACTTTTTATTGAGATCAAAGCTTCTTTTAATAGTTGCTCGTCTTCGTCATTTTTAGTTTCATTGGGTAATTGTTCAAATGAACTTCTTAATTTTAAAACAGAGTCCATTACAGTTTCAATTATTTCTGTATTGTACTTATGTAGAGATGTTGTAGATTCTTTTACAGACAGAGACTCAATTTGTTCTAACGCTGCTTGAAGATCCTGGATTGAAGCCGACATATCATTTAGTATAACTTCGCTACTGGTTACTTTCACTACATCTGCAATTCTGTCCCTATCTGCAGTTTCCACTATACTCAGCAAAGAGTTAAGCGGACTTTTTAATTCAAATATTGCTTTTTGCGTATCTTTTAAATGCTTAGTTTCTACAGTAGTATCTTCAGTTTTGATTTCACTGGCTTCACTTAAAAGATTTTTGGTCTTTATTGTATCAACCGAGAATCTGATAACATTGTGCATATCATTTATCACGGAGTTAATTTCAGACAGCGTCTTTTGTTCAGTTAATAAGTAATTTTTATCCGTGATAGAGGTAATATCATTCATCAGGTGACTGACTTCTTCGCCACAAGTTTCAATAAATGCAATACATGTTTTCTTTACAAGAGTCTTATTGTCACTTTCTACGTCAATGCACTTCTCAATTATTGTTAGAGACTGCTGAAGGACTTTCAAAGGTTTAGGTAGATTACTAAATAGCGTGCTACTGACTTCCCTTGATTCATAGGAAGTCTCTTTAGCTGCATCTGCTATACTGTGTATTTCTGACAATGGTTTTATTAAACTGCTAATAATTTCTAGACTTCTAGATGCAGTAGCCGCAGATGACATAAGTTCAGATTTCAAAATGATGTCTCTTTCAATGATTTGCACATCATTGATTACTTGAGAAAGAGATTTGCTAATGCTAGTCATCTTGGTTTTGAATTCATCGTCTGTCATAGATGGTTTTAGAGGAGCTGATTCTACGATGGCATGTGTTTTAACAAGTTCTTCTTTCGATTTGTTCAAGGATTTTTCACTGCCAGAACTTGATCGCCTGGAGCTACGACTACTTCGACGTTCCCTTTTCGGTTTCATAACAGGAGTTCCCACTGTAGTAGACTCAATTTGTTTTTGAAGTTCATCTTTAAATAAGATTGTTTTTGTTATATCAGAAGACTCTTGGCCATCTTCTACAGAGGGTTTTGAAGATTTTGACTTAGGCCTACCCAAACTTTTAGCGCTCGCAAAGCTTTCAGATATGTTTTGAGTGTCGTCGTCTTTTTTATCTTCTGAAAGTGATGGATCAAGTGATAAACTATAAAAATCATCTACGCTTCGTTGTGAATCAGACTTTTTCCTAGCAACCTTTTTAGGAATGTCTGCTTTTTCATCTGATAGTAGTGCCATAGTTTTTTCTAAGTAGTCTTCTCCACCTATATCTTGATCGAGTGATAGTTGAGGTGGGCCCATTTCATCTGCGATAGAGATGTCTTCTACATCTGCTTCTGTTCTTAGATCTTCTTCAGGAGACGCAAAATATTCCGGAGATACATCTATGATAATAGCTTCCATTAACAGGTTTCCAGAAGTAGATGTTTCTTTTACAAATCTTAATGGTGGCAATTCGACAACGTTGTGTTCTGTAACATTTTCCGATAGTTGATCAGCATACATTTCAACGATCTGTAATGCCTCTTCCTCCGTCAAATCTGGCGTTTCATATAAAGACACTGAAACTTCTTTGCCATCAAAAGAAAATGAAATTTCCCCTTTATCATCTAGAGTGATATCTCCGACGGGTGTATCATACATTTGCGATGTCCTTTCTTCATGGATTGTACTAAGTGACAAATTTCTTTGTAAAGCTTGTTCTTCGGCCTTCTTATTCGTCTTAGATTTCATTGAATCATCGAAACCAAGTAGAGATGCTGAACTGGCGGCTATCCCCATACAGTTTTGAGCTTCACAAGTATACGTTCCGAGGCAGCACGTCCCGTCTTGTCCTGATATTATCCGATGAATATCCCCGGGTTTGAGTTCTTCTCCGTCCTTGTACCATTTCAGAACAGGCTGCGGTACTCCGATAACTTTGCATTCCAAATTGACGGCACCCTCGTCAGAAAGTATTGCCTGGAGGTTTTCTAGGAACCTGGGTTTTTTGTAATGCCTAGGTATGATTAGTTTAAGGAAACACGACGTTACACTGTGTCCGTAGTCGTTTAAGGCTACGCATTTCCATTCAGCCTGATCGAGAAACTCCAGGCTCTGGATGTCAAGGTAGAATCCTCCTCGATCCTCTTTGCCAAGGTGACAGCGTGTGGACTCGTCCACTGGTTGCTCATCGCGATACCATTGGACTGATGGTTCAGGCGGTATAGCGACTGAAAATAGAAAATATGAATTACAATTTTTTTAAAAACAACAAATAAAATTTCGCAATCTCGCAAACAAAACACATACCAATCAACTTCAATAAACATAATTTTTTGTTAGCCTCGTATCCGTTACTAAACCATTAATTCAATTGCAAAACATCTTTTTCTATATAATAAGTTGCTGTAAGCATGCTGGTGAAGGTTTCTAAATTGAATTAAAGACCACGCAAAGGCAACAGCTAATGCCCAATAAAAACTGCATTTGCTGTAAAAAGGTCACAGCCTAAACGCTTGACTTATTCGAAATCAAAAAATTTGGACCACATCGCCACACTTAAAAACAAAACTGACCTTTAATAGTAAAACGGAATGGCTCATCGATCTTCGCTTCTATGCTCTTCAACCCTTGAATGAACTTTGGCGCTTGATTCTTTGAGAAGAGATGGGCCTTCTCCTCTTCATTTAACTGGTTCTGTATATCTTCCACCGTCAGTTCTGCCGAGCTGCTGGCTTGCCCCATACAGTTCCTTGCTATACAACAGTAAGATCCTAAAGAGTTGGTTCCTGTGAGTTGGTACACATCCCCTGGTTTCAGTTCTTGGCCGTCTTTGAACCAGCTCAGTACTGGGGTGGGGAATCCGACAACTTTGCACTCAAAAGAGACAAGACCCTCTTCTGTCAGCACGGCTTGCAGGTTCTCCATGAAACGTGGTTTCCGATAGTTCTTTGGCACTGAAATTATTGAAATAAAATAAATCTTGTGACCTGATTTCCTTATCATTGCCATTACGCTTAGCTATTGTTATAAAATGTTTTCCAAATTTACGAGGCAGTTATAGTTTTTTAGGATAGTTGTGGGAGTGTTGAATGATCAGGGCAGTTAGTCTAAATTCCTCATAAATTAAGCACTGAAGTTACTTGACTCTGTAAGAAGAGCGATTAAGGAGTAAGTAGTTTTTGGAGCAAACAAAAAGCTAGCGTGTTTTTATTAAGTACTAAAGCTCTACGAGATCTCACCATCCATGCTGACATAACAAGAAGAGATGCCGACGCGACCTCCTGAGCTGGTGGCCACGCACTTCCACTCGCCCTCATCAGGCCACTCCGAGGATGGCAACTCCAAGAGGTAACCACCAACACCATCTTCTACCGCGTGGTATCTGTAATTATGGAAAGCGCTTGATAAATGTTATCCTTCTCGTAGTTGTGTTTCTCATAGCGAACCGGCGATTGGAGGTTTTCCATTGCCTTCTCTACATCTCATAACCAATAAGGTATTCCTGGTTGTTTCAGTCTTAAGCTTAGAAATAATAAACCTCAAGTTTGGGTTTAGAAGAAAGAATACAGGATGCAATTTCAACTTTCAAGTGTCACGAGTCCAGAAAATGGTTTTATAGAAAGATTTATACCAATGACACTTCTCTTCGAGTTCAGCTTTTAATTTTTATTAGTAACAGACAACGACAGAACAGGGTGTCTTACCTGCTACGCTCCGCTACCAGACAATGCTGCATCAGCATACTTTCACAGAACCGTGCACTTCTACACAGAACTTCCTACAAAACTATTTCTATCAGAAATCATACCGATGGCTTTCTAGCGCTGATAGGCTGCGATGGTTAGATACTTAGTAATCAGAATGACATTATAACTGTTTTTCCATTTTCACTCCAGAATATATCATGATCTTACCGTTCGCTAGGTTCGACCTTCCCCTCCTTGTTGTACCAGACGACGCTGCGAGGCCACGGAGGCACCACGATGTGGCAGCTCAGCGTCAAGGGCTCGCAGATCCGAACGAATTTATCCTCTAGCTCTTTAGTGAAGATCGGTGGAGATTCTGGAGTTACGCCACTGGAACCAATAAAGTTAAGTCTTTATCTATCGTGACCAGCAGGGCTAGCATGCGCGTATCGATTATTTTATCGATAGACAAGACAAATTTATTCTTCGTCGATAATTTTGTCGTTTTCCCTAACCTAACGGATCACAGACGTCTCGAATCCTTTTTCTTAATATTTCCAGGGTCTCCCGTTGATCATAGTCACTTATTTTTACGTTATAACACGGCATTGCCATGATATTTTGGTATTTTCTTTGTTATCATCGAAGGCAAAACGACATATTTACGTCAAACGTCGATAAATCGTCGATAAAATGCCACGTCAAAATTTTATCGTGTCGCGCATGCTAGCCCTGTCGATTGTCGATTTCCGCGATCATTTCGACATCATTCCCTAATTGACGATTAAGTAATGTGAACCTACTCTGTAACAAAATAGAGTCTATGTTTGTTTATACCGGTTCGGTGATACGCCCTGTCATATAAACACCGAAGTCAGTAATTGACAATAGTAGTTTGAACCCACTTCCTTTCGAAATAAAGGCTAGATTTATTAGTATCTTTTAGGTGATAATATTTAAAGCGATTTTACTTGCAATTTGTATGAGAGTAACATTATGACGTGATGGATGATAAAAATGATAAACAATAGAGTTTTTGTACGAAGACTAAGCCCACAGACGAATATTCTGTAGGAAAATATTTATTTGATGACAAATGCGATGGTATTCCTATAAAAACCTAATAGAGCCCAAATAATAACGTATATATATCAAATTATTCATTTGTATCCGATGGCAAACAGACCCTGCCGCCTCTGAGTGGCCTTCAATTTAAAATATATTGAATACAAAATATGTTTGAGACACGAGCCCAAACTCGAAGGTTTTGATAGAAGTTATAGAAGAGCTACTATCCTGATATGAAAAGATACTATCTTGATTATGAGGCTCCATCTTAAGATTATCAATCCATGAAATTTTTATAAATAAATAAAAATCATTTATTTTCAGGCCAAAGATCCATAGATTATTAGTAACAATATAACTTATAGACTATGTTAGTTTGTATAATAATAACAACAACACACACAAAAGGAATATTAACACCCCAATAGACATTTTATGAAGGATTTGGTTACCTAGATATTTAGTAAATTAGTGGTAAAAGTGAATGAAAGCATATTTGTGACTTGCAAGAAATGTTGTGTTTATAAAAGGGTTTTATTTTTGTTGCCTGAAACTATTACCCCCCAGCCCGATGGACCGACGACCTTAGGAAGATGGCTGGCAGTGGATAGATGAAAAAAGCGGGAGATCGTGCTCTTTGGGGGAGGCCTATTGCAATAGGCTGAAGGATCGATAGAAAACGATTACCTAGATAATGGTCTTGCAGATCCTTCCCTGCTGCGGCCTACAACGTGGACCTTGGATGAGGAGTAGGCTCTGCCCATGCAGTTGACCGCCTCGCAGGTGTACGTGCCAAGGGAGGTTGGGTCCTCAGCATTTGCTGTTAGAGCAAACACGTCACCAGCTTTGATCTCTCGGCTATCCTGAAAATTAAGAAAATGGTTATGTTACGACGTATACAGAAAATGAATTTTGCCAAGGTCATCTACAATGATGATGATGATTGTTGTGGTACCGTCGTTGTTTCTGATTGCTATGACACAAATGCTTTAGCTTTTTACCTTAGGATCAGAGCAATGTATGTGATGTTGTCCAATTTTTATTTAATATGTATCTACTATTTAAGCTAGATTTCATTAATTTGTTGAAAAACTAATAGGAAAATTTTAATAAGAACATTCTAATCTTATGTAATATAGAGTGTACACAAGAATGGGACACGATCAACTGGTGATATACAACAACTTTTCATGGTAGCAACATCGATATCGTAATTATATTTTTAGATGCTTCATACATTATCATCGAGGTATGCGAGTAAGCTTGTATGGAGCAGCAAAAAAAAACTCGATTTCGATGTTGCTCCCATAGAAAAAGTTGTTCTATATGACCAGGTGATCACGTGGTTTTAAGGAGTGACCTATTCTCTTGTACACCCCGTATAATATTACTTACTTTGAACCAGCGCAGAACGGGAGTGGGTACCCCCACCACTTTACATTCCAGCGATACAGTCCCCTGCTCGGTGAGCAAGGCTCGCAGTTCTTCGACAAATTCCGGCCTCTTGTATGCTTTTGGTACTGATAAATAATAAGAGTAAGATGATTAATAATATTCACAAATTGCAAACTGGCAAAGGGCGGGAGATCGTGCGCTGTGGCGCTCCTTGCGGGAGGCCTATGTCCAGCAGTGGACTGCAACAGGCTGATATAACTATATAAACTAACAGAATCAGAAATGATTCAAAATGGCAATGCCTTTTGTGCCTGTGCTTGGACGAAGTATTTTTTAGAATAATAATCAACATTATCAACTTCTAGAAATCTAGTGTAAGCCAAACCAATAATTTTGCTATGGTCGCTCCTGCTCACCGAGCACGTTATGGTGAGCAGTCTCCATTCTGTTATGCTTCATCGATCGTTAGTTCCTTATAAGGAAGCTCAAAGTTGCACAGTGCGCTATGGAAAGGGCTATGATCGGTGTTTCTTTGCGAGATCAAATCAGATTTGAGGAGATCCGTGAACGAACAAAAATCGCTGATATAGCCCGACGGATTAGCCAGCTAAAGTGGCAGTGGGCGGGGCACATAGCATGTAGAACTGACGGCCGATGGGGCAGGATGATTCAGGAATGGAGGCCACGTAACGGCAAGCGCAGCGTGGGACGTCCATCCACAAGGTGGACTGACGTCCCACGCTGCCGCTGGATGCAGGCCGCTTCCAACCGGCCAATCTAGAAGCCACTGGGGGAGGCCTATGTTCAGCAGTGGACGTCCTGTGGCTGAAATGATAAGAGTCCAGCGCATTGGTTCAACGTGCTGTTTAAGCTACAAAAACCCTAAACCAAAAATTTTGCTATGGTTGCTCCTGCTCACCCAGCACGTTAAGGTGAGCGGAGCAGCTGGCGCGGCCGCCGGCGTTCTCCGCGGTGCAGGTCCAGCGGCCGGTGTCGTCGACGCTGACTGCCGCGATGTCTGCGCACCAGAACGTGCCGTCGCGGACCAGCGAAACCCGCTCTGCCTCCATCAGCCGTCGCTCGTTGCAGTACCATGTTACCTGAAAAAAAAAAGGAAATATAATAATAGTTATACAGGGTTCTGATGGCAAACCTCGCCATATTTAGGGATTGATTAAGTATCTTATTGAGAGTTGATAAAGTACCTTATTCTGATCACGAATGAGTAAAAAAAATTACATCGAAAAAAAAATGTTTAAAATATCTACTAGATTTTCATCATCGACTACTTTCGATACATAATAGTCCCCCTACGCGAACGGCTGCTACCCGACGTGGTAAGCGAGCGATCCGCGAAGCTCGATGGATGCCGCAGTGTAAACGTATTGCAGTATTGCGAGCCACGTACCGTTGATATCATACGGAAAATATTCGCTATACATTTCATTTTCTTTTGTATTTTTTTTTATTGAGACCAAAGATACCCGGGGAGGGGGGGAATTGGGGGGATTTAATCACGTGATGTTTTTTTTTATTTTTTTAAAGAATAGAATGTGAAAAGCACGGCTTTGTTTCAAAACACTGCGCCTCCTTCAAAGGAGGATGTGAATTCCCATCGGATGTCCTAATTTTAGTAGACAAATAGTAATGTACCTTAATCTTATAGCACTTGGGTTAAAATTGCAATGATAATAGTCGGTATGCTTAGAAATACCAAATTATAAATTTCAACCTTAGTTTCATAATATTAAAGTACATTATTAATCGTCAACCAAAAATCCCTTGCCGAGCCGGTCCCGATAGTGGGCGCAACTTCCCTAGACGATTATGTCATTAACTCGAAATTCTTGGCTTGAAAAGAACTCCGATGTAATAATAACCGTCTGGAAACTCTGAGCCTGAGATCAAGGTTCGATTCCCGGTGAAGTCAGTATTAAAAGCACTTCTGAATGTGTATGTACGTATGGATGTAAATATATAATTTAAATTTCTACAATTTTTTTTTTGCTAGATTTTTAAAACTATTAAACTCAAAAATCGAACAACAGATCGGTTTGAAACTGCAAAAGAAAACAACGCCAAAAAGTGATAAGCCGCGAGTCTATACATCTGTTGAAGTAGGTATATATATTCACCTTAGAATATTCGAGTAAACTAAAGAAAGAAAAACTTTTCCTTGTTGTCAAAAATGGGATGCAGACTGTACTTTGAGTTCATGACAAAACTACACCAGCTAGGCTAGCATGCGCAACACGATAAAATTTTGTCGTAGCATTTTATCGACTTTTGATATTCGACGAACAAAGAAAAAACCAAAATATCATGCAAGTTATAACGTAAACATAAGTTGCTACGAATAACGGGAGACCCTGAAAATATTAAGAAAAAGGATTCGAGACGTCTGTAATTAGGGAAAACGACAAATATCGTCGAAGACAAAATTTGTCTTGTCTATCGATAAAATAACCGATGCGCGCATGCTAGCCCTGCTGGTTAATTAAATGTAATATATGAATGACCAAACTACACCATTTTTTTCGTTATGACGAAACTACACTGTGACGAAACTCCACTGTGACGAAACTCCACTAACCCAGTGGAACAAACTGGAAATATCGACGTTTACATATTATTTGTTTTCAAAACAAATACGTTGCATGTGGGTGGTGTAGGTGTAACAGACGAGCAGTAGGCGCTTTCAGGATCAGACTGAGGGGGTGTGTAGAGCTGGGGTAGTGTCGATAAATAGACTATCGATAGTCAATAGTAAACATTTTTTTTTATTGTACAATAACTCTGACTAAAACTTTATTTATTTCCAAAAAATATTTAAAATTGAAATAAATTATTAGTAATAACCGTAATAGCAGTATACCTGCTTGTATCTGTTTGGTCATCATTTATTAAAAAAAAACAAAAAGGGTTAAATTAGTTCATTTGATTGATAAAAAAATTACAACATCAGGGACCTGTTTTGCTAAATTCCTGAGCCTAAAATTTCGGAAAAAGTACAGGCAAGAGCTATTTACATATAGGTTATATTATATAAAAGGTTGTTGTAAACTTACAATAATTATAATTAACCTTGTAAAGCACCATCTATGGGTTTTACACAAAATTAAGAATCTATCACATTCAATCGTATCTGTTCAGCGCGGCCTGTATAATAGCTCTTGGTTCTACCAAATTACCACAGATGGCGCTACAACTTTTAGGAACTGCTTTGGTTTGTGTAACTGTGATGATAAAACTGAACTGCGCTGTATTTTCGCTCTCTTTGACTCCTGCGGTCCGACCAATAAACACCTACCAAACAAATTCTCCTGGCGTCTTTCTTCTCAACAAAGGTACTAAGAAGTTCAGAACCCTTTCGACGCGAGTGTAGCTCGCACTTGATCAGTTTTTCTTCCTGGCATTAGAAACAAAGCATAGTTTTCTAAGCTTGTTTCCTGGACATTGCTAGTAGTTATCACATGAGCGGGCAGTTTCATAACCTAATATTTGTACTCTGCACCCTTATTATTCTCGCTCAGTTCGCACAAACACGTGAGCGCGGATCTATTGTTATTTAATTGTTATCTTTTTAGGGTTCCGTACCCAAAGGGAAAAACAGAACCCTATTACTAAGGCTCCGCTGTCCGTCTGTCACCAGGCTTTATGTCATGTACCGTGATAGTTAGACACTCGAAATTTTCACAGATCATGTATTTCTGTTGCCGCTATTACAACAAATACTAAAAACCAGAATAAAATAAACATTTAAGGGGGGCTCCCATACAACAAACGTGATTTTATTGCTCGTTTTTAGGATAATGGTGCGGAAGCCTTTGTGCGCGAGTCCGACTAGCACTTGGCCGGTTTTTTTCCGAGCATCGTAACAATATTTTATCCCATCACTATCGCACCCCTACTCGTAGGGAGGACATAGGGTGCACACACACGTACAGCCTACCTGTCCCAATTCAATTAAGATGCACTTAGTTTTTAAGCTGATACTGTTGAAAGGTATTTTCGAGGCACAGCGTGCTCCGGCCTGATTGCTTTTCAGTGAACGGTAATAAAGATTCAATTTGAAATGCCTGCATACCCTGAATTCAACCACTGTACCTGAGTATATATTATATGTCTATACAGTAAATAAACTACCTATAAACTATAAACGGTCAAAATGACGTACACACGCATGTGCTCGGCTCAACAAGAAATCTCAGTAAAATAAGTGTACTCAGAGTCGTGGATGCCGAATACTGCCGATACGAGACGAGATGCTGTCAGTGTCATTGTCGATGCAGAACGTAAAAACGTAGGATTAAAATCTTCTTTGGTCAACGCTTTTTGTTCATTTCTATTGTTTTCAGTTCGCGCGATTTTAATCAACTTTTAAGACAACCCTTACGCTTCATTGACGTATTTGACGTATCTCGCTAAACAGGTCGAGAACATATTAAAACGTTTTAAACCATAACCCAGTCGAGTATTAATTAACGGTTTAAAACGGTTACTTTGAGGTATAAGCCACACGTTTTGGTCTTGAACGGTTTAATCCGTTTAATAGCAACTATAGACAGAACAAACCACAGGGAAAACGAACCATGTCTATGCGGTTTGTCGATGATTAAGAGGAACCGCAAATTTTGTTAAATGTATTATAAGCTCATTATATATTTTTTAGATTTATAAGTAGTTTATCTTTTTCTTTTGGACCTTTACCGCACCCAATACCCACTTTCTGCATGACCCAAAGGTTGGCTGGCAGAGAATGCTTTTAGCATTAAGTCCTCCTGTTGTACATTTTTAAGTTTGTGCAATAAAGTTTTTAATAATAATAATAATAATAATAACCGCTCTATGGTTGGGTCGGCCGCCATATTATGGAGTTTTGTGAATAGAGCTGAATAATTTGGATAAAACTTATTAATAAAAACCGGCTAAGTGCGAGTCGGACCCGCACACGAGGGCCAGTACCCACCATTATCTATAAAAACGGCCAAAAAAATCACGTTTGTTGTATGGGAGCCACTGTCAATATTAATTTTATTCTGGTTTTTTGTATTTGTTGTTATAGCGGCAACAGAAATACAATATCTGTGAAAATTTGAATTGTCTAACTATCATGGTTCATGATTTACAGCCTGGGGACAGACAGACAGACGGACAGACGGACAGACGGACAGACGGACAGACGGACAGACGGACAGACGGACAGACGGACAGACGGACAGACGGACAGACGGACAGACGGACAGACGGACAGACGGACAGACGGACAGACGGACAGACGGACAGACGGACAGACGGACAGACGGACAGACGGACAGACGGACAGACGGACAGACGGACAGACGGACAGACGGACAGACGGACAGACGGACAGACGGACAGACGGACAGACGGACAGACGGACAGACGGACAGACGGACAGACGGACAGACGGACAGACGGACAGACGGACAGACGGACAGACGGACAGACGGACAGACGGACAGACGGACAGACGGACAGACGGACAGACGGACAGACGGACAGACGGACAGACGGACAGACGGACAGACGGACAGACGGACAGACGGACAGACGGACAGACGGACAGACGGACAGACGGACAGACGGACAGACGGACAGACGGACAGACGGACAGACGGACAGACGGACAGACGGACAGACGGACAGCGGAGCCTTAGTAATAGGGTCCCGTTTTACACTTTGGGTACGGAAGCTTAAAAAGTAAAATAAACCTATTATTATCTAAATATGAGGTCGTTTGGCCACGCGAGCCGAGTGCGGATTGATTTTTTTATGAAAGGCATAACAAAACCATACTGTTTTTTTTTAATATTGGACAACATCACATACATTGCTCTGATCCTAAAGTAAGTAGCTAAAGCACTTGTGTTATAGAAATCAGAAACAACCAAACAACAATCAGTACCACAACACCCAGACCCGGGCCAATATAGAAAAGTTCGTTTTCTACATTGACCCGACCGGGGATCGAACCCGGAACCTCAGAGATGGCGGTGCCATTTAAAGTCCGGCATGCTCGCCTCTCGGCTACGGAGGTCGTCGAAATGTTGTATGTAATCATAACTGCTCGCTCCGCCAAGTTCCCATAAAGTAACTGCGTTTTAATAAACTGAAACCTTATAAGGATGGTGCACTTAAGGTGCCGTTACGATGACGGCGACAAAACTGCGCGAAGTAAATCTGTCTTTCTACGATACGTGACAGAAAATAAAGACAGTGGAAAAATCCAAGGAAATTCCACCGAAACAGTGCACCCTGCCGATAAATGAACCAGAAAAGGGGATGAAAATGGGGTGCAGCAGCTGATTTTTTTGCTAAATGAGAACCGATTTTTATGTTTAATTTTATACTATTATATCTCCAGTTCTTCTTACAAAGTTATGAAAATACATCTTAGTGGAAAGATAGACAGCCAAACTGGCTGTCGCTGCCTGCTTAGGAGAGTTAAAATATCGCCTCACTCCAAAAAGTAACTGAATGTAAATAATAAAACCAATTAATTCTGTTAACAGGCTTAAACTAAGCGCTTTTACACGTCCCAATTTTTTTCCCCCTACTACTACTTCGGGACAATTTTAGGCTTTAAAATAATTTCAAAGCTTTAAAGTATTTTTTTTAAGTCGTTTAATGTTTTTTTGTAAAGAATTTGAAGTAAAAATTACACTGCATAATTACTGATAGAGTAAGATGTTGCAGCCATCGTCCGCATTCGTCGTCATGCAACGGCACCTTAACAGAAACTAAATGCACCATAGATATGCAGCAATTATTATATAACACAAAATTGTAACGGTTGGATTTTAGCTATTGTTTACAGGATGAGAAGAAATTTAACATTTAATTAGAAGTTTTTTAGCCAAAGGGTAAAACGGTACCCTATTACTAAGACTCCGCTGTCCGTCTGTCTGTCTGTCTGTCTGTCTGTCTGTCTGTCTGTCTGTCTGTCCGTCTGTCACCAGGCTGTATCTCATGAACAGTGATAGTTAGAGAATTAAAATTTTCACAGATGATATATTTCTGTTGCCGCTATAACAACAAATACTAAAAAACAGAATACAATAAATACTTAAGGAGGCTCCCACAAAACAAACGTGATTTTTTGCCGTTTTTGTAGATGGTACGATGGTGGTTTTGGAGAATGGTACGGAACCCTTCGTGCGCGAGTCCGACTCACACTTTGTACTTTTGTATTATTTAAAATAACACTGAATAAGAAAGTACTGATGGAGTAGAACGGTGAACACACACCGTGCAGTTGTCATCATGCAACGGCACCTTAGCAGAAACTCAATGCAACATATGCGGCCGAGGTATTTCAAGTTCATAACACCGCAATCCTTTTTTAGAAAATATTTATATGAAGAGAAGAATGAAAGCATTAGTAATAACAGTCAGGCTTGTGTATTTGGTATCATCATCATTATCACCAGCCTATAACAGTCCACTGCTGGACACAGGCCTTTCCAAAAGGAGGATTTTGCCATAATCGCCACGCTTGGCAGGCGGGTTGGCGATCGCAGTTTGGCCAATGGTGGGGAGGAGACGCTGCTGCCCGTCTTCTTGTGGCGGTTCTCCTGTAGTCGCCTCTTACTATTTGTATTTAGTAAGTATTTCGTAATTTTGTTAGAAAGCTATATGGATATTAATTCATAACACAAAATTGTAGCAATTGGATTTTAGCTATTGTTTACAGCATGACAAAAAAATTTAGCATTTAATAAAAAGTTTGCCGTGTGGTGCCGGCCCGTTAAAAGAATTGCACCACCCTTCTCTTCCTATGGGTGTCGTAAGAGGCGACTACAGGAGAACCGCCACAAGAAGACGGGCAGCAGCGTCTTCTCTCCACCATTGGCCAAACTGCGATCGCCAACCCGCCTGCCAAGCGTGGCGATTATGGCAAAATCCTCCTTTTGGAGAGACCTGTGTCCAGCAGTGGACTGATATAGGCTGGTGATGTGATGTGAAAAAGTTCTTTAGGGTAAAGAAAACTGACAGCGTGTTTGGTACCAAACGAAAGGTCTTGGCAAATAAAATTAAAAATATTTATCATATTTTTTAAGTTAAAAATTGTATCTTTAAAATGCGGTCTTGCGTTGAAGCTTTTCTACGTAGTCGGGTTATAGTATTTTAAACTTCATAATTAGATGAATTATAGATCCGTTTTCTCGGGAGTATCGATTATATAACTCTAGCGGAAAGATTTTAGGCAGGAGCCGATGTCAGTACGAGTACATCGAGTTTAATGGATGTATGAAGCTTTCAGAGAAGCTTTTTGAAGCTTTCAGAGAAGCTATTGATGTCACAGTCACAGTATAAATTGGTGTTAGGGCTGCTTCTCTTTGAAATTGATAAAATAAATTATTTAGTTTATTTTAATTAATAAATTACTTCAACTAAATTGGTGTGTCTCGGAATTTAAAACTTTAGAGACCGTGAAGTCGAGTCCTCATAACGCACATAACTCTAGATTTTTAGGAAGGATTGCGGGATCGAATCCCTGTTTGTTTGATAAACACAAGTCACCTCCAAATTAGACCAGGAGGCCTAGCACGAAAGTGTATCTTTCGTTTGGTCGTATAAACCTAACAAATTAAAATGGCCAGTCTCATGAGTCAATCCTTTGATAAAATATGACCAACTCAATCTTTCCGTGTAAAAAATCCGTAAGTTTTCAATTGTTCATACAGTGTCAAACATTTAATACGGGGGAATGGATGATTTAATTTGATCGGATAATACGACCGAACGAACGATGCGCTTTCGTATAAGGCCTCCTGAGTCATTAATGTCTATTAATCAGTATGTCTATCCGTTATCTAGTCGCACAAAACATAAGCTCTGCTTAGCTTATTGATTGTAATAATTGGTGTCAAAAATATCTTATTATTTTAATCTCGCATTTTTTTTACTACGCCACAATTTTGTGTTATAAATAATATTTAAGTAATTTACTGACTAACAAAATTACGATGTATCATATACCTATACCAAATACAAAAGACAGACTGTTATTAGTACTTAATGTATAAAAACATCGGGTTTGTTACTACAACAATTATAACTCAACTCCTCTGACCTCAACTTTGGCACCACCATCGAGTCTAAGGCTCAAATTGCAGCTAGAAAGTTGGGCGTCCTGAATAAAGTCAAGCGGTACTTCACGCCTGGACAGCTTTTAATTCTTTACAAAGCCCAAGTCCGATCTTGCATGGAGTACTGCAGCCACCTTTGGGACGGCTCGGCGAAATACCAACTTGCTGCACTAGACTCGGTGGAACGCAGAGCCAAGAGAATAATAGGCGATAAAAAACTGGTGGCGTCCAAGCTGCACAGCCTGGTTCACCGCCGCAAAGTTGCTTGCCTATCGGTCTTCTATAGATTGTACTTCGGAGAGTGTGCTCATGAGCTGCATGAGCTCATACCACCGTCACCTTTCTTCCATCGGACATCCAGACGCACGGCCGGCTACCATCCGTTCTTAGTTGATATACCCATAATCCGCACTAAGCGCTTCTCATCATCTTTTATAATGCGCACAGCTAAAGATTGGAATTCCCTGCCTGCGTCTGTATTTCCGAGTGCATATAACCTGACTCTCTTTAAGTCCAGAGTGAATAGGCATCTTCTGGGCAAGCTCGCTCCATCGTAGATCCCATCTATGCTATAGAGCAAGATTGGGGTCAAGAGTAAGCCCATCTCAAATAAAAAATAAATAAAAAAAAAGCTCGAGAACTGCTAGACCGATTTTCATGGTTTATAATTTTTTGGACTTGTCTCCGCCCCGAATAGCGGAATAAATAATAAAAACATTAGTTGGTTCTGGTTCCTTTGTCGGCACGCGAGTATGACCTCCGTAGTCGAGAGGCGAGCACGCCGGACTAGTATAGCGTCGCCATCTCTGAGGGTCTGTGTTCGATCCGCGGTCGGGTCAATGTATAAAACGAATTCTTCTTTATTGTCTCGGGTCTGAGTGTTGTGGTACCATCGTTGTTCCTGATTTCTATAGCACAAGTTTTTTTTTTTATTTACAAGTGCTTTAGCTTCCTTAGAATCCAAGCAATGTATGTGATGGTGTCCAATATTTCTTATATTATATTATTCATATTTATATTCTTATTTATATTATATTATTTATATTTATTACGTTGGTATACAGACTTACGTCGCACAGATTTGTCACTGTGATTGGAACGGCACCTTAAGTGCTCCTTATTAGGTTACAAGTTTATTAAAACGTAGTTATGGGAGCTATTAACAATAGAGCTCATATTCTCCTTTGTTGAGCGCATGCGAGATACTTAGAGGAAGTGCATATTATACAGGGTGACACGTTTAGTGGTACAGTCCACATCAAAAGAAGCTAATCAAAAACTAACTTCCAAGAGTATTGTCTTATAAATGTAACAAAAATTTGACTTCTTCGTGTTTGATGTGCGGCGAGGCTTAGACTTTTGAAAAACTTATTTTTTTTTTAAATACATACAGGTTGTTTAGAGCATCCTATAAAAACTAAATTAAAATAATTTAGGTAGCTAATTAAAAACGAAAGTCCTTTTCAATTATGTTTAATCGCTCAGTTCAAGCCTATTTGCAAAAATAAATTGGTTTTATTCGTTTTAATTCCTGCTCTTGAGCGATAAATCGTAAATTAGTTAGAGTAATCGTAAATTACTAATTTATACTGCATAAAACTAAGACATAAAAAAAACCGGAATAAATTCATTAGCCTAAAATTACGCAGCTGTTGGCAGCCCTGGACGCACACACATGCAATCGCAGCCGCATCCTGTCGTAAAGCAGGTTTACACATGTCCGTGTAAACACGTTCCACGCTAAAATTGTAGAATAAAAGGAAATTTGCCTTTGAGGTAGCGAATAAAATGTGTCGTACATATACTGATGATAGTTCTGGGGGCCTAGCACGAAATGGTATCTTTCGTTCGGTCGTATAAACCTAACAAATTAAAATGGCCATTTCATGTGTCAATCCTTTGATAAAATATGACCAACTCAATCTAGCCGTGTGAAAAACTCGACCGTTTTCAATTGTTCATAAATTGTCAAACCTATGATACGGGGGAGTGGATGTTTTCTTTTGATTGGATAATACGACCGACCGAACGATGCGCTTTCGTATTAGGCCTCCTGGCGTTATTGCCATTGGCGGAGAAAGTGTAAAGATGCCTAAAAATTGGACACAACATTTTAGGCAACAGCCTAAAGGTGGTTCGATAAATCTGACAGGTTTAGTCACTGGCCTTACAACACTCCTTCAATTCCTAAAATCCTACTTCTGAGGATCAGAGCAATGTATGTGATGCTGTAAAAAAAAACCGGCCAAGTGCGAGCGGACTGGCGCACGAAGGGTTCCGTACCATTTTCTATAAAAACGGCAAAAAAAACACGTTTGTTGTATGGGAGCCCCTTGAATATTTATTGTATTAGGGTAGGGTTCCGTACCCAAAGGGTAAAACGGGACCCTATTACTAAGGCTCCGGTGTCCGTCCGTCTGTCTGTCTGTCCGTCTGTCACCAGGCTGTATCTCATGAACCGTTATAGTTAGCGAGTTGAAATTTTCCCAGATGATGTATTTCTGTTGCCGCTATAACAACAAATACTTAAAAACAGAATACAATAAATATTTAAGGGGGCTCCCATACAACAAACGTGTTTTTTTTTGCCGATATTATAGATAATGGTATACGGAAGCCTCCGTGCGCGAGTCCGACTTGCACTTGGCTGGTTTTTTTTTTAAATATTTGTAATGTATGTACAGAATGTGACCTCTTACAGTTTCATTGTATGTAGACTAGCTGTTGCTTGCGACTTCGTTCGCGTCGGGACACCCTAATCCCCTAACGATACGAAAATAACTTACGATCTATTCTCAGACGTACTGAATATACACACACACATACAACATTTCATTCATAATACGTAATGTATTTAATAGTACGTAGTTTTTTTTATTTTTCATTGATACAATAGCCCTAGAGTAAGTACGGACAACAGCACGTCGACCTACCACAAAATGTCAAATTTTCTCATTTGAAAATGATCTCTATGTGTCAGGATTTAAAGTTGAAAATCTATTGGAGATTTTTTGACTTTTGGGGTAGGTCGACGTGCTGTTGACTGTAGTTTTTGGACCTACCTACTAACCCACACTTTGGAAAGCAATTTCTGAAATAATAAAGGTATCTAAATTATTAAAACAATGTCATGTTTGTTACGAAACTCGGGTATAACTCGAGAACGGCTTGATCAATTGTCATGGTTTATCATTTGTTGGATTTGTCTCCACCCCGAATAGCAGAATAAATAATAAAAACATTAAAAAAGCTGACAATAAAATATTAGTCGGTACGAAGTTCACCTGCAGGGCTAGCATGAGGGGTTATTTTATCGATAGACAAGACAAATTTTGTCTTCGACGATAATTTTGTCGTTTTCCCTAACATAACGAATCACAGACGTCCGAAACTTTTTTCTGAATATTTTCAGGGTCTCCCGTTGATCATAGCCACTTATTTTTACGTTATAACACGACATTGCCATGATATTTTGGTTTTTTCTTTGTTATCGTCGAAGACAAAACGACATATTTACGTCAAAAGTCGATAAAATGTCATGATAAATTTTATCGTGTTGCGCATGCTAGCCCTGCAGGTCAACTCGTTATTAATATTTGCTAAATGAATTGATAAAACGTCTTACCTTGCATTCTGTAGAGCTGACGATCTCAACCAGGAACCTGGTGCGGGTGCCGACCTTGACAGTGAGGTCCTGTAGCCGCCGGAGGAAGGTGGGAGGGTCATCCCCTGTGGGTGCTTCGTCGGCTGACACTTCCAAACGCACGCGGGCCGTGTCTTTCCCAGCTGCGTTGGTTGCCTGAGCAAAAAAGTAAATAACACTTGAAAAAAATCATCGACCTCAGGTGGGACACGAACCCACGTCCCATCGCAAGCCGGACGAGTGCTTTACCAACTAAGCTACCGAGGACGTCACGTGACTTGGTGAAATTTCTCAAGTGTTTCTTCTCGCTGTCGAAGCCAGCGTATCTCTGATCAATGTTGTAGGTATATGTATAGCTGAGTAGTATACTACCCGTCAGCGTCGATGATTTTTTTTCAAGTGTTATTTATCTATACTCTATACTAATATTATAAAGAGGAAAGATTTGTACCTATTTTTGTATGTTTGTATGTTTGTAATGAATAGGCTCAAAAAGTACGGGGCCGATTTAAAAAATTCTTTCACCAATAGAATGCTACATTCTTCCAATTTGACATAGGCTACATTTCATTTTGAAAAAAAATAGGGATCCTTGGTAAAATTTGAACAATGTACCCGAAGGTGTAGAAAAATGAGTCTTAAAATGTCTTTCGTCGAATGCGCTGCCGAAACTATTCGCGATAATTGTCTACCCCGTGCGAAGCCGGGACGGGCTGCTAGTGTTTAATAAAACCTTGCATGGAATTGCTAAAAACAATAATTTACAATTTACAAAAAAGTAATTTTGAAGCAAAATATTTCAAAGACCAATAATTTTATCAACAAATAGTGGTCATAAAAACCAACAGTTTGCATCCAATTTTGACGACCTCCATAGCCGAGAGGCGAGCATGCCGGACTTTAATGGTGCCGCCATCTCTTAGGTTCCGGGTTCGATCCCCGGTCGGGTCAATGTGGGAAACAAACTTTTCTTTATTGGCTCGGGTCTGAATGTTGTGGTACCGTCGTTGTTTCTGATTTCTATAACACAAGTGCTTTAGCTACTTACCTTAGGATCAGAGCAATGTATGTGATGTTGTCCAATTGTTATTTATTTTTTTGTAATTTTAAATGACGTAAGTAATTAAAAGAGACCTTGCATGTCACAAGAGCTCCATCTTGTTTAAGAACCCTGAATCTTAAAGTTGAACCCTGAATACTTCATATATGAATGTTTACCGTGGTATAACAGGTTAAACATAAAAACCGAGCATTCATGTGAGTAACAACACTAATAAACTTTTGATTAGCTGTCTATTTGTTCTAGATTCCTTTACACCGATCATAAACCGTTTAGAATCCCACATTATTAAACTATTAACATGGAACGTCCACCCACAAGGCGGGCAGACGACCTGGTGCTCTGACATGAGCAACAAAACACTATATGATACGATATAATATAGCGATTTATCGCATATCTTTTGACAAAATATGAACCTTTATCGAAAAAGCGAGCATAACCGTGAAGTCGCCAGTATAGACATGCTCACTGTTTCAATAAAAGTTTAAGATGGCGGCTTTGTTATCAAATTATGAAAATAAGGAGGAGATAAATCGCTTTATCATATCGTATCATATCGTGTTTTGTTGCTCGTGCTAGAGGGGGTGGTAAAGGTTGCAGGACGACGCTGGATGCATCTCGAAGTCGGATCTGGAAGTCACTGGGGGAGGCCTTTGTTCAGCAGTGGACGTCATGTGGCTGAAATGATGATGATGATGATTAAACTATTAACAAATAGACTGGACATTTGCCAGTGACATTCGCTTTAGTTTACCTTAGCAATACGTTTGAGCGCCATTAATTTGACGAACGTAGAATCTGTCTTGTTAATAGATTAAAATAATACCCACTCAAAACATGCATGTCAGAAACGGGTCAAGTTCAAATTTTATACATGTCTAGATTCCCTGTTCGAGTGTCATAAACTTAAAAAAATATATACGCCAACTGTTGGCGCCAAAGTTTGTTTCGCCCGCTCAGCGGCGCGCTTGTTACCATAGCAACCCTTAATTGTTACCATAGTAACCATAGTTATTACTCGCTCAAATCTGGCCTGTTCTTTTGGTGACAATTGCAACACCACACTCCATCACTCCATCAAAGTGACCGTTAACAGGGCGCTTGCTTATTAGATAGCGTTGACAGTTGAGTTAATGAAGAATAATGAGTGCTACTGAACTAAACCGAGCTATACTATCAAAAAAGAACGAACGAGAAAGTTAACCTTATAAGGGTACGTCCAGATCTGGCGAATGCAATGTTACTGAAATCCTTTGGTGTGCCTCCGTAGCGCAACTCATGCAAGGATTGTAATAGGTACGTAGTCATGTAAGGATCTGCGCGAGTTCAGTTCAGTTCGAAGAAGAAGGTGCAGCTCACGCGCAAGCCGCGGTGCGCGCGGGTCTTGTGTCGCTCGGTTGCAGCTTGCTCGCGGGCCGCGCGCGAATATAAAATGCACGCGCGCAGCTCGCAAGCGAGTCGCGAGCTGTGCATTCGTTAGATCTGGATGCACCCTAAGCGTAATTAAATGTAAAGGGTAATACTCACTTGTAGCGTGTAAACGCCACTATCCCCTGCGCGGGCGGCGCTCACAGTGAGCCGCACGCCGCCCGCGTCCTGCGAGCTCGTGAAGCGGTCGTCCAGGGACGCCCCCGCGCGGCTCCTGAGGACAACACCTGTATAGTCTATACACACACTAAGGACACTGAGGCTATCGCAAAAGCGGCCTAATCTCAAAATGTTATTGGACAACATCACATACATTGCTCTGATCCTAAGGTAAGTAGCTAAAGCACTTGTGTTATAGAAATCAGAAACAACGACGGTACCACAAAACCCAGACCCGAGCCAATATAGAAAAGATCGTTTTCTACATTGACCCGACCGGGGATCGAACCCGGTACCTCAGAGATGGCGGCACGTTTAAATTTTCAGTCCGGCGTGCTCGCCTCTCGGCTACGGAGGTCAAAATTTAATGTTTTACCAGCCTATCTCTTGTTTACCAATGCGCAATGGTCAGAGGGTTACAAAAGTTATTTTAGCATTTGTTTTGAGATAAACCAGTACCCTTATTCCCTAAAAAAAACCGGCCAAGTGCGAGTCGGACTCGCGCACCGAGGGTTCCGTACAAACCTTAGATCTAAGTATTTGATATGAATTTCAACTTAATAGCTCTACGCGTTCATGAGAAAAAAAGTAATAAGTTTATATTTATTAAAAAATATATATTTTGTAATGTAACTAAAAATTTAAGGTTTTCGGAATTTTTCCTTTATGTGTGCTATAAAACGTTGCTTCATGCCAAATTTCAAGATTCTAGGTCGACTGGAAGTACCCTTTAGGTTTTGATTCCCTTGCGAGTACTTGCGAGTTTCAAAATATGCAGCTTAAATTGCTGTTTCTTTTAATTGCGTTGGCTTAGAAGTTTGATTTTTTCACAGCTTCAAGGGACAGTAGACCTGAGTAATTGATATAAATTTCAGCTTCATACCTCCACGCGTTCCTGAGAAAAAGGGTCTTGACAGACGGACGGACGGACAGACGGACAACAAAGTGATCCTATAAGGGTTCCGTTTTTTCCTTTTGAGGTACGGAACCCTAATTATCAATCAGCAATAATCGCGCAGTCATCGCCTGATTGATGGTTAGTGTCAAAAAATATGGGCAGCACTGACAGTAGATTGCTTTGGTTTTTTTTTTTTATTTGAGATGGGCTTACTCTTGACCCCAATCTTGCTCTAGAGCATAGATGGGATCTACGATGGAGCGAGCTTGCCCAGAAGATGCCTATTCACTCTGGTCGTAAAGAGAGTCAGGTTATATGCACTCGGAAATACAGACGCAGGCAGGGAATTCCAATCTTTAGCTGTGCGCATAATAAAAGATGATGAGAAGCGCTTAGTGCGGATTATGGGTATATCAACTAAGAACGGATGGTAGCCGGCCGTGCGTCTGGATGTCCGATGGAAGAAAGGTGACGGTGATTTTTTCTGTCAATTTGCGATTTTAAAGCCAGAATTAGACAATATTCGATATCGCATTGCTTTTGCAAGATACGGAATCAAGGTACGGTTTTAAACCGAATTCTAACGTAGGTATATCCAATAACTTGCAGTAGACAGAAAATTTGAGGGGTTAGGCCGCTCTACCCTGACAGCCTCAACTTAACATAAATTAATAAATTTTATTACTATTACCATGTAATCCTTCAGTTTGTTTACAGTAATAAAAACAAACAATTTTGTCCAAAAAATTAGTTAATCTTAACCTAATTTTGTTACTGTACGCTTGTCGCACACGTTCATATTAGGATATTGTTACTGCATACTAATAATTTTAAGATGAGATAACTAGTTTTTTGGGAAAACTGTTTGTAACATGAGTATTTGTAAATTCTTAAGTATTTGACACTAATAAAATTCCACCATATACACCGTGAATTTTGAATTACCTGAGAAAATTTACTAACATACTCAGATATCGATATACATCGAATTTGGCAAATAAAAAAATTTTGTTTTTGAGAAATTTATTTAAAAGGTCCCTAACATTCCTTAAAAAATATGAACCATAAAACTCCCGCTAATTCAAATAGTAATCATTACCATTCCAACATTAACGGAACCAAAATCCACCTAATTTGGTCGCCTAATATTGGCGTACGAAAGGAATAACTATGAATGATTTTTTTTTTCATTCATAGTTATTCCTTCCGTACGCCAACGCCGTACGCCATTCCGTTTTTTTTATTCGCCAAATTCGATGTATATCGATATCTGAGTATGTTAGTTAATTTTCTCGGGTAATTAAAAATTCACGGTGTATAGGTAACTGTGATGTAACTTGGTTGTTGCCTGTTAGGCTCGGTCTATACCCAGCCGGAAACCGGACCGGGTTAACGCGGATTCAATCTATCGCTTAAGCAATAAGGTCGTTTTTTGAATGGATTCTTGCGGATGCTTACGGATCCCGGCAGCGTATAGACCGAGCCCTAAATATCACGGATTAAATGCAACATAAAAGTTAAGAATACCTATATTTAAATATCAAAAATTCTAAGGGTTCGTACAGATCTGTTGAATGCGGCTCGTGAACGGATCGCGAACAGCACAAAGATGTGTACGCACCTTAACAGTTTTCATTACACGCTAAAATGCACACGGAGAAACTTACAGGGTGTACAAGAGAATAGGATACTCCTTCAAACCACGTGATCAGCTGGCCATATGCAACTTTTCCTATGGAAGTAACATCGAAATCGTGATTTTATTTTCGGATGCTCCATGTATTATCATCGAGGTATGCGAGTAAGTTTCGTATGGAACAGCTAAATAAACTCTCGATTTTGATGTTTCTCCCATATAATAAGTTGTTGTATACGACCAGCTGATTACGTGGTTTGAAGGAGTGTCAAATTCTCTACACTCTGTATAAGCAATTGCCAGTTTTGGTCACTACAGCCAGCGACCAAGGTTTATTTATGGTTTCTGGAATCTTACATCAATTTTGGAGACCTGTAATCAGGCAGACTAAACATCTTGAGGAAAAAACCCTTGTTCTACTAATTTTTTTGCTGCCTGCGATACATTTTACCCCGTCATAACTGATTCAAAGCCAGTTGCCAGTATGAGCAATTTAAATCAACAATCGCAGTAACCGAAAACAGATGTGATTGCTGAAAATTGCAACTGGGGTCAAATCGTAAAAAAAATAGTTGCGAGTTGCCGATTGCCAAAGAACAAAACTAAAAGTTGCTCCATGTGCATAACGCCTTAATTAACATATAATTAATAACAGTAGAGAAATATGAATGAAGGTAGAACCACTAGTGCCTAGTGAGTGAAGTTGTGACGAGAAAAAAAACAATAAAGGAGAAAAAAACAAAATGATTTTCGGAGCGATTGACTTTGACATGGATTCGATGAACGGTAGTCGAACGTAAAGCATGGTCGATCTGTTTTAATGGTTTTCATTTGTCATTTTTAGAGCTTTAGAGTGCAAGTAAGTGTAGTTTGTGTTCATCAGTTTGGTGAAGAGGTGCAGAGGTTTTGATAGATAGATAGATACTCTTTATTGCACACCACATAAAAAAACAGTACACAGAGAAAAGTACATTTTGAATGGTACAATTTACGCGGTCTTATCGATTGAAGCGATCTCTTTCAGACAACCTTCAGGTGGAAGACAGTATAAAATATCTTTTCAATGGTGGCATTTTAACCTCTCTTAATGGTTAAAAGTTGGTCCCAGCCAATATCACTTGATATTGGTCGTGAAGCCTAGTCAGAGGCCTTAAGGCGGCTTGATAACATCTGACAGTAAAGTTTAGTCACTGGCCTTACAACACCCTTCCACCAATCCGCACCGGGCCCGCGCGGTGGAGTATGGCCCAAACCACCTCATAGTTGAGGTGAGGCCTGTGCCCTGCAGTGGGACGTATATAGGCATACTTTACTTTACTTGACTTTACTAGCGTTATGTCCTGGAAACTGTAAAATAAAAATTAACTCAACTTCCATTTATAGTCGACGCGCGCGGTATATAAATCATGATCTACCATTTATCGATCCAGCCCCTCTAGCATGAGCAACAAAATACGGTATGATATAGCGATTTATCGCATACATTTTGTCAAAATATGAACTTTTATCGAAAAAGCGAGCATAACCGTGACGTCGCCGGCACGGACATGCTCACTGTTTCAATAAAAGTTCAAGATGGCGGCTATGTTATCATATTTTTAAAGTAAAGAGGCGATAAATGGCTATATCATATCGTATCATATCGTGTTTTGTTGCTCGTGCTAGACTGCCGTCCCAGGAATACATATAGGGCACTACAACGAACCAAAATAGCCGGTAAACTTCGGCAGATCAGTACAGAGGGCGATGCATTGCATCATCATACATTTACTAAATATCTACTTACATATTGAGAAAAAACTAACAAAATCTTGAGTTACGAACTTTGTCTTTTCTGACTCTCCCTGTATTTCCTACTTTGACTATGAAACGAAAATCAAAACGCAAAAGAATTCTTAGCTCGCAAAAAAAATTGGATAGTTTCGAGTTTAGTTGAATGGCATTTTTGTAAGGTTTGTTTCTTTCTGCTGCCAACCATACACAAATAAATTTTATTAAAAAATACCAAAAAAGCACGTTTCTTTGTTATAATAGCTTACACAAAATAAATTTTTTTTTTTGTATATAAAATTTGAATTGACACTCAATTAATTATTCATAAAACAAGTACCTATAATTAATTTATAAATGTTCATATTCACAATCTTATCTCAGAAACCATTTTTTTCAATAAACATAACGTACGTAACGTTATGTTTATTTAAAAAAATGGTTAATAACGGTTTAACGTTTGATTTTTTGTGCCTTTCATGTTACCTCAAAAATAATAATGTTTACATTTCAGAATGCTTTAATTCTTGGTTATAGAGCGGATCGTAGGCGTCACAATTGTTGGTGTTGGGTTGCAATGAGGTCGCTACTTCGAGTTTGTGACGTGCCTTTAGCGCAGGTTCTCAAACTTATTTTGTCGACCGCCCACTTTGAAAAACGATTCTTTTTCAGCGCCCACCATTTATTTTTACTTTACCACATCTTAAAAACCACATAAGCATGAATTACTTCATCATTTCAGTCACAGGACGTCCACTGCTGAGCATAGGCCTCCCCCAGTGACTTCCAGATAGGCCGGTTGGAAGCGGCCTGCATCCAGCGGCTTCCTGCAACCTTTACAAGGTCGTCTGTCCACCTTGTGGGTGGACGTCCCACGCTGCGTTAGCCGGTACGTGGCGTCCATTCCAGAACCTTTCTGTCCTATCGGCCGTCAGTTCTACGTGCTATGTGCCCCGCCCAATGCCACTTTAGCTTGCTAATCTGTCGGTCTATGTCAGCAACTTTTGTTCGTCACGGATCTCCTCTTTTCTGATTCGATCTCGTAAAGACACCTACTCATTACTTAAAATAATTTAATTATAACGTGGTAAGTATAGGTAGTCTGGTCTAAACTTTAAACTAACATTCTGAACAAGACTTATTTACCAATGAGAATTAAAACGCAACTTAGTAGTTTTAAGAGTTTCTTTTCTATCTAAAACAAACCTATTTTTTTGGGCCCCCTACCAGTCCCCCGTCCCTCCCCCTATTGGCCTCCAGCGCCCACAAGGGGACGCTATCGCCCACTTAAAACAATGAGGGCCTGTTTTAAAATGTACGGATAAGTTCTGCATAATTTATGTAAAGGCTATTCGTTAGATATCTGTAGGATAAACACTAATTTTAAGTTTCATGGACATATTTTTATCTGTTGCATAGCTATTCGGCACTTTATCCGTATATTTTGAAACAGGCCCTAAGCGTATCATAATCTACAATAACGAGTCTTATCCTTGGATAAAATATGAAGAACATTTATATCAAAGTTAATACTTTTCGCCAACAGGGAGTATAAAATTTATTTTTGGCCTTAGGTAAAATAATATAATAGGTTTCACTTGGGCATAAAATCTACAAACTTTGACATTTATAATATTCTGTGATAGCGGTATTCTTTTACGTCAAGTACTATACCGAAAAGAACTAAATAAGTTGAAGCGAATTCTAAGTCTATGGTTTTAAGTAATACGTGATACTTCTATAATATAAAAGAATTTATTGAATTTTGTAAAAAGTGAAAAAGTTGACATTATGATAATAATGACTAATTATTAAAAAATCGAAGACAAAAATTACTAACAATATTAATTTAATATTTGCGCGTCTGCTTGCAGGCAGAATACTAATGACTTACCAAAATATAATAAGACCTAAGTGTAAAACTGTATTCTTGCAAATAAATATTTGATTTGATTTGATTTGATTTAAAGCTGTCTGTATCAAATCGTATTTTATTTTTAGAAATTCCTTCCCAGCCAGTATTTATAGACTTGACATTTGAACGGAATAAGGCTCGGAATAAGACTTGATGCTGTATCAAGGTCACAGTTACAGGAAAATTTCCGATTCACATTTCCCGGATATCCAATTAATTATATTTCCACGAGTAAATTATTAATGGCAGAAAGTAATATTATAATTTATTATAGAAATATTTGCTTGTTAATTTTGTATTTAGAAAGGAAATAGTACTTTACAGTATACCCGACGTCAAATGCGACGTCGTAAGTTTAGATTGTATTTTTTTTGAAATAACAAACTGATGTCATAATGGGCTAGTTTCATAAAAAAAACTTATTAGCCCGTCAGTTGAATTAACAGAAAATATATATTTAAATACATATTTTTTCTTTTCTCAATCAAACAAAAAATGATCAAGATACAGCCCGTTAAAGTTCCGCGAAACGTCACACCTTGCGACACTTTTTAGCAAGGCGTGACGTCACGTGCTCACTTTGATGCGCTTTATCTTCCTCATTTTTTGTTTGATTAACAAAAGAAAAAATATGGGTCCAATATTTTTTTAAATTCTTACTGACGGACTAAATAGAATAATCTTTTTTTGACCCAGGAAACTAGCCTATTGTACTTAGTAACTAGCGTAAAACAAAGTTTTGCTTATGGTGAAGCCCACACCTCTATCCTCGGGTAGATACATAGTGTTACTCGATATAGTATTATTGTGGACAGTAAACAAATTTAAATAAAAAAATACTAATACTAAGCTGACACGAAGCAGTAAAAAAAACCGGCCAAGTGCGAGTCGGACTCGCGCACGAAGGGTTCCGTACCATTTTTTATAAACGGCAAAAAAATCACGTTTGTTGTATATTTTCCCCTTAAATATTTTTGTATTCTGTTTTTTAGTATTTGTTGTTATAGCGGCAACAGAAATACATCATCTGTGAAAATTTCAACAGACAGACGGACAGACAGACAAACAGACGGACAGCAGAGCCTTAGTATTAATAATAGGGTCCCGTTTTACCCTTTGGGTACGGAACCCTAAAAATTTGACAACTAGCTAGTAAAAACGAACATAGACTATTTTGTTACAGGGTGAGTTCACATTCCTTATCGTCGATGAACAAGTCCAGGGGGCCTAGCACGAAAGTGTATCTTTCGTTCGTTCGTATAAACCTAACAAATTAAAGTGGCAATATGAGTCAATCCTTTGATAAAATATGAGCAACTCAATCTAGCCGTGTAAAAATTCCGACATATTCAACTGTTCATAAATCGTCAAAACTTTTGATACGGGGGAATGGATGTTTTAATTTGATCCGATAATACGACCGACCGAACGATGCGCTTTCGTATTAGGCCTCCTGTGTCGAAGTGATCGTTGTTATCAACGATAAGTCATATATAATACACAACAAAACAAAGGCTATGTTCGTCATTATCGCTTAGGTGGTTTTGAAGCGACTTCACAGTGTGTTTCTTACAAAATCGACAGGCAGTATCTTAAGAGTAATACATACCTTCGAAAAAAAAATACAAGAAAAAATTGTTATTTTCCGATGTAATTTTCTATGAAAGTTGACATGCTAATAGCTTCGAAAAAACATATGTTGTTTATGTATCTTACACAAAGAGGAATTAGAAGTTTCGTTATATAATAACAATTAGTAACTTATAAAAAAAATAAACACTAAAGGCTAATTTTTAAGTATTTTTAGCTCCTATCTCAGAAATTATGTGAGTATAACCTTCATTTTTTTTTACTAAAATAGGTATTTGTGATTTGAATAGTTATTAGTAATATCAAATGTTTTAGGATACAAATATAATATATACGATTTTTTAACTCTATATCCAGCGATTAAGCTAGATTGTTTAGTCTGCACCGCTGGCTGGTGCAGACTAAAAAAATAATTTAGCATACGTAATCCCCTTAATTTTATTTTTATATTGTTACACAGGTTTAATTAAAGATAAATAACACTTGAAAAAAATCATCGGCCTCAGGTGGGACTCGAACCCACGTCCCATCGCATGCCGGGCGAGTGCTTTACCAACTAAGTTACCGAGGACGTCGCGTGACAAGATGAAATTCCTCAAGTGTTACACAGGTGTTAAAAATAGCTCCATATTATTACCATGTTAGGCAAAAAGTAGAGTAGACAGAGAGGTTAACGATAAATAAATGTATATTTTCATGACCGTATGTTTAAGTGGTTTGCGCCCCGAAATACAAAGCCAGGAGACGTATTTTTGAAGCATTCGAAATGAATCTTGAGTTCGAACATGAAAACGATTCGTGTGCGAATTTTATATCTATTGCTCCCGATTTTACGCATTTTTAAATCACTTATTATTTATTTATTTATTTATTATTATTCTTTTACAAAAATTTACTTAATGAATTGCCTCGCAAACCACTTCCGTGGTTGACTGCGGGTGCGAATCTCGCTTTAAATTATTTTTACAATGACACAAACAAAGCAAAGCTTGTAATATGGCGACTACATCAAGGAGAGATATAATTAAATACGTTTATAAATAAAAATGCTCATACTTAACATAAATAATAATTTCTTTAAATTAGGTATGTGTTGCTATTATAGTAAAATGCTAGTAACTATTTTCGTTCCACGCAGAAAATATTAAAATCGGAATGCAAAAACTTGTTGATTTTAATAACCGGAAATGAATCGCATAGAACAGAACGAAAAAGAAGTTTTTATTCTGTGAACCTTATGTTTACTTGTTAATGTCATACTTCCGAACTTTCTACTAGTAGAATAGAAATACGAGTGGGTCGGACCACTCGTTGCAGAATTCACGAAATAAATTTTCAAATATAGGGATTTTAGTCATTCACATGCGAATCTTGCCATTTCGTATTCGAATTGATATTCGCATGATTCAAAAATATGTCTCCAAAACGTTGCGGATTCGAATCCCACAAGGGGTAAATATTTATGTTAAGTGTGAGCATTTTTATTTATAAACGTATTTAATTATATTTCCCCTTTATGTAGTCGCCATATTACGAGCTTTGCTTTGTTTGGGGCTAGATAATTTGTGTCATTGTAAAAAGAATTTATTATAATCTTAATATATAAAACAAAGTCGGGTTCGTTACAACACTTATAACTCGAGAAAGGCTGGACCGATTTTCATGATTTATAATTTGTTGGATTTGTCTCCGCTCCGAATAGCAGATTAATATTAAAAACATTGGAAAAGCTGACTAAAAAAACTGTTAGGCAGTTCGATGTTTGCCGGGTCAGCTAGTATTGTTATATTTTAGACAGTTTAAATTGTAATCATTTTAAATAAAAAATATAGAAAAATTGATAGTATCAGGCGTTACTTTGCGGATATCCATAACTAAATAATTATGAAAATGTAATTATTTTGCTTACAACTACCGCTCAGTTACGCCGGCATAGGAACACCAATTACACCACCTGTAACCCACAATCTGAGGACAATCACAGGCACATGCGAAGAGCACCGCCCTCCCTCCCTCAAATCGCATGCGAAACGACGAATGCAAAAGTTAGTACCCAACACCGACATAAAAACCTCGACGCGCGTTTCGCCACTTCACGTGGCATCATCAGAATGCGATCAACTTTTGAAATTACGTTAGTTAAACATTGTACCTAAGTTGTTTCATTGCTACGAATGTCGTAGCACTGATAGAGTCCGTAGCCCGTCGTAGCACAATGAAATCTATAGGGTTCCATAGCAATATGGCAAAATACGGAACCCTTATGGATTCGTCATGTCTGTCTGCCTGGCTATCCGTCGTATGTCACAGCCACTTTTTACCGAAACTTTAAGAACTATACTGTTGAAACTTGGTAAGTAGATGTATTCTGTGAACCGCATTTAGATTTTTACACAAATAGAAAAAAAAACAATACATTTTGGGGGTTTTCCATACTTAGAACTGAAACTCCAAAAATGTTTTTTCATCAAACCCATACGTGTGGGGTATCTATGGTCAAGCTTCAATTGCTCACTCGTGGCCGCGGAACACAGGTTAAAAATGATAATGAGGTTTCTAATATATTTTTTTTCTAAACTGAACAGATTGCGCGAGAGACACTTCCAAAGTGCTAAAATGTGTGTGTGTGTGTGTGTGTGTGTGTGTGTGTGTGTGTGTGTGTGTGTGTGTGTGTGTGTGTGTGTGTGTGTGTGTGTGTGTGTGTGTGTATGTGTGTGTGTGTGCGTCCTGTAACTTCTAAAATATGAGAATTATAAAACTAAAATAAATATGATATAAATTACCATGCAAACTTCCACCGAAAATTGGTTTGAACGAGATCTAGTAAGTTTTTTTTAATACGTCATAAATCGTAAACCGCAATTAGATAATGGTACGGAACCCTTCGTGCGCGAGTCCGACTCGCGATTGGCCGGTTTTTATAGCTGATTTAATAAAGGCGACACATCGTACTAAAGCCATCAGGAAATCCTGTTACACGTGGAATGTGGAGTGCTTGTTTATTTGCGTTGCCTTAGCTGATGTATGGGGGAAGAGGGTGGGTAGATTTTTATTCGTATTGATTTTTCAGTATCCTCTTTATTTCAACTAGGATTATTTTCTTTGACTATCTTTGTAAGGTTCCGTACCCAAAGGGTAAAACGGGACCCTATTACTAAGTCTCCGCTGTCCGTCCGTCTGTCCGTCTGTCACCAGGCTGTATCTAATGAACCGTGATAGTTAGACGGTTGAAATTTTCACAGATGATGTATCTGTTGCCGCTATGACAACAAATACTAAAAACAGAATAAAATAAATATTTTAGCGGGCTCCCATACAACAAACGAGATTTCTTTGCCCTTTTTATACAACGTGTAAAAAAATAAGCTAATATTTTGTCAATGGATTGATATTAGTGATTGTTTATTTAATATGTAAGGTTAATACCTACGTCCGAGCGAATGATACATATTCAAAGTAGCCCTTCAGCAGGGCTAGCATACGCAACACGATAAAATTTTGTCGTAGAATTTTATCGACTTTTGACGTAAATATGTCGTTTTGTCTTCGACAATAACAAAGAAAAAACCAAAATATCATATCATAATAATATAAATATGGCAATGCCATGTTATAACGTCAAAATAAGTGGCTACAAACTGCGGGATACCCTGAAAAAAATTAAGAAAAAGAATTCGAGACGTCTGTGATCCGTTAGGTTAGGGAAAACGACAAAATTATCGTCGAAGACAAAATTTGTCGTGTCTATCGATAAAATAACCGACGCGCATGCTAGCCCTGCAGATAAGGGAACTGACGACCGAATACGGAAACTCTGACCTACATAGACCAAAGATTCCCTTTCAGCTGTGAAACCGTTACGCAAAGCTTTATAGCTAGTCTAAATGTGATGCAACGTGATGAATGGAGCTACTTGGCATGCGCGGCAGTTATTCGTGCGCGGGCGCATACGAACTTGAAACTACGCTTTCGTTTCTGTGCAGCCTATGTCCGATGTACTTCTGAAACAATAATGTACTCCAACAATAATTCTATAGGCTGGTTTTTAGGGTTCCCTACAAAAAAAAAACCGGCCAAGTGCGAGTCGGACTCGCGCAAGAAGAGTTCCGTACCATCTATAAAAACGGCAAAAAAAAACACGTTTGTTTTATGGGAGCCCTTAATTATTTATTGTATTCGGTTATTGCGATAACAACAAATACTGAAAAACCGAATAACAGCAATACCTCATCTGTGAAAATTTTCAACTCTCTAACTATCATGGTTCATGAGATACAGCCTGGTGACAGACAGAACAGACAGACGGACAGCGGAGCCTTAGTAATAGGGTCCCGTTATACCCTTTGTGTACGGAACCCTAAAAACGAGAGAGCGCTTCGAAAAAAAGTAGGTGGTGCCCTTGCGCTTCGCTTTGCTAGTCTTCAATGAAATGAAGACAGCGTGAAAACAATTTTAGACCTACCTATGTTTAAAATAAAACATTCCTGTATAAAAATAAATACCGATTACGTAGATATTATGATGTCATACACACAAATACGAACGCTTTTTCATGTAAGATACCTTCAAAAATGGGCCTTTAATGTTATGACATTGAGGTATAATGTACTAGCGTACTAGAGAACACATCTCGAACTAAATGTTTTAGCCAAGCATTGTAGTATTGAACAATCAAGAAGCAGTTTTGACAACTTCAATTATTGACACTGACTGAAGCTTTGTAGTCCACTGGACTACAATGCTTGGCTGAAACATTTAGTTCGAGATGTGTTCTCTAGTACGCTAGTACATTATACCTCAATGTGTTATGACGTTGAGAAAATTGTGTTTTCTAGTACTTATGTTGTGATAGACGGCTCTAATCTGCTTAAATAATATTACGAGAAAAATTCCCAGACACAGACTTATTAAAGTATAGAAGTCTGCCTACACGGCATAAGGGGCTTTCATCTCATCAAATAAAACCTTTCAGTATCAAAAGCCGATTCTACTTCAATAGAAAAATTAAAAACCTACTTGGCAAAATAGATTCAAACCTCAGATCAAAGAAAGGACATTAATATTTTTTCAACACAGTTGCTCGTAAATTGACTCTAATAACACCGTTTTTAGTTTTATAATTCATCATATTACGCACTTGTGCTGTAATAAGATGAACTTTTTTTTTAAATTTCAGCAAAAGTTTATGTTCAAAAACATTAATAATTTTACGAATATTAAATTATTTTAGGGTTAAGATGACAATTTTCATTTTATCAAATTGTTTATTTATAATCACAAATTAACTTAACTATCATTTTTAGAAACAATAATTTATAGTTTATTTTATTTTTTATATTGCTGCTGCTCCGGCTGAACAGCCGGTTCTTCCTGTGCCTTTATTGAACCTGCGCGCGCATCGAAATTGCGGCGCGCGAAAAAAACAAAACTTACGTGTCATTTTCCATAAATATTTGGTAAAGTTGTTGCTGTGTGGTTAATTACTATCAAAAATGTCTACTTATTAGTAGACACTTTTGTGAAGACGAGTAAAATGTTATTCAACCCCGTTGGAAATACTTATCGAGGCACGAAACGCAAGTGATAGCCTGTTGCCGCCAAAATCCAGAGAAAAACAGCAAAAACGGAGAAGGATTTTAGTTTGGTTTTTTCCTCGCGATTGTGTTGAAAAACGTCGTATGGAACTCGTGTGCATTGATTATTAACACACTCGGCTTCCTTACCGCGCTCGCCTGCGGCTCGCGCTTACAATAATGCCTCGTGTGTAATAATCAACTTTGCACACTTGTATCATAATGTACTATTATGATTCAAACTCAAACCCATCTATTGAGTTTAAGAAATAGGTAAAGTATACCGTATTTCACACAAATTAATAAAAATAATCCGATTACACTAATTATCCTACTTATCCCACTTATTAAGTTTGTTAGTATGTCAAAGTCAAAGTCAAAGTCATTTATTTCTGCAAATTGGCCATCAATGACACTTTTACATGTCCCAATTTTTCTTTATCCTACCACCGCTTCGGGACTACATATCGGCTGGTGATGTTAAGAAGCGGCGCAACAAAAGTCACCTTTGTCAGCCTGGTTTTTATTACAGGAAATACAATTACAAGATAGTGTAAGTGCGAGCTAGGCAGGTTATTAAGTCCATGCACTCTTGTCGTTTAAGTAATCTTCAACTTTGTAATATTCTTTTTTTTTATGGATTTTTATGTGGTTATTGAACTCATAAACAGGCAAGTCAACAAGAGTTTGTGGTACTTTATTAAAGATTTTTATACATTTTCCCAAAGATGAATTACTTACTTTCTTCAATCTGAAGCTCGGAACGGCAAGTTTATTTTTATTTCTAGTATTATAATGATGTGAATCACATTTTAGGCTAAACGAACTAATGTTTTTTCTAACATACATAATATTATTAAAAATATATTGTGACGCTACTGTTAATATTTTATGAATATCTTTAAAGACCTCCCTCAGAGAGTCGCGAGGCCCAAGACAATATATTGCACGTACAGCTCTTTTCTGCAACACAAATATTGATTCGATGTTAGCAGCTGAGCCCCATAGCAATAATGGATACACATATGGATTTTTGTTACTCTTTCACGCTAAAACTACTGAACAGATTTGGATGAAATTTTGCACACATATAGACTATGATCTGGATTAACATATAGGATACTTTTTATTCTGGACAAATATTGTGGGATATACTAAAAGACCACGGGAGCAAAGTGGCGGACTACAGCTAGTTATATAATTAATCTAATTCAATTTAAATCATCATCATATCAGCCTGTTGCAGTCCACTGCTGGACATAGGCCTCCCCAAGGAGCGCCACAGCGCACGATCTCCCGCCCTTTGCATCCAGTCGCTGCCGGCTGCCTTCTTCAGGTCATCGGTCCATCTAGCCGGGGGCGTCCTACACTACGTTTGCCTAAGCGTGGTCTCCATTCGAGAACCTTCCTGCTCCACCTCTCGTCGTGCGACAGACATGGCCAGCCCACTGCCACTTCAGCTTGCTACATTTTTGGACAATATCAGTCACCTTAGTCTTATGTCGTATGACCTCGAGGCGATTGGATAACACGCACAAAATACTGACTCTGAGCGGAGAGCAAACAGGCCGAGACGTGACATAGCGAGGCCAGGCGAGTGTAGCATGTACTATCGCGGGCTCCGACGCCTGACCAGACTTAAAGCTAAAATTGCTTGCGAGCACCTCATTTCCACTCACTTCAAGCCACGCCCTATGTTCATTTATGTTTCGGGTTCAATCAAGACAATAGGTGTTTAGGCACAAGCAAGCAAGCTTCTATGTATCTAATTGGTTGTAGTAAAACGTAGTAAAATGCATAACCAATCAGGGCGGGTTGCGGCGTGTCCGGCGCGATGCGCTTACACAGGAATATTTCTACAAAGCGGTAAGGCGTCGGAGCCCGCGATAGTACACTCTAGCACTCGTTAAGCTTCGCGATCCCTCCCCGAGAGTGCACAGCCGCCATCACGAACATGACAACAATATGTGGTTTTGACATATGCTTCAACGGTCCCTATAATAAAGTGATAGATATCTGAGTTAATTGGATTCAACCACAATGCAACGTCGGAACTATGTTAATTGCTTGGTTAATTATCACCGTCCAATCGCCAAATCAGAACTAGAATCATGTGACATAATTGTCAAACAAGACATCTGAAGGCAAACTAACGACCGTCTGCTGTAATGCTGGACTACAAAGGTTACTGGTTCGAATACCGAAGTGTGTGATTTTCAAGAATATGAGATTATGTTCATTTTGTACTCTTTCTCATATATTACTCTGACATAGCCCGACGGAGTAGAACTGACGGCCGATGGGGCAGAAAAGAATTGAGGAAACGTACCGACAAGCGCAGCGTGGGACGTCCACCCACAAGGTGGACGTCCTGGTTAAGGTTGCAGGAAGCCGCTGGATGCAGGCCGCTTCCAACCGGCCGATTTGGAAGTCACTGGGGGAGGCGTTCAGCAGTGGACGTCCTGTGGCTCTCATTATTTGTCGACCGTCTGGTGTAGTGGTTTGCGCTCTGGACTGCAATGCCTGGCGGTTGCGGGTTCGAATCCCGCGAGGGGCAAATGTTAGTGTGATGAGCACGAGCATTTGCACCTAAGTCATGGATGTTTATAAAAGTATTTAAGTATGTTTATCCGTTATCTAGTCGCCATAGCACACGCTTTGCTTAGTTTGGGGCTAGATAATTGGTGTGATTGTGGAAACAATTCATTATTATTATTATTATTTATTATTTCTCAATACAGATCACCAGCGTTTACACGAAGGTAAAAAAACCTTGATTAAATTAATACATTGTGCGGGCTACAGTAAGAAAACATTTTCCTCTTGCAATAGGCTATAACAAAAAGAATAAAGCCCTTTGCCTACAGCACACTGAGCTTGCATCGCGCAAAACAATGTTAAAATCCCCCCACACGTCTCCCTACAATAAACGTTGACAGGTATTAGTGTTGCCACAATATCGATACTTTGGCTATCGATAGTTGACTCCGAAAACTGTTCAGAATATCGATTGTAATGCCACGTGTCAACACTATTGAAGTATGTTTTAAGAAATACAATTGATGTTCGATAATTTTGATTCAATGATCTCGATTTAATTGCAAAATCTACCAGTTAAAATCAATTAATAAACTTTGGATACTACCTATTGCAAGTCCTGTCAAACAATGAGGACTTTATACCTAGAATTACAAAAACTCAGCTTGTTAAGGAAAAAACTCATAAATTACATGAATAAAACAGCATATTATTACAAAGAAACAGATTTGTAATTTAAAATATTGTATGTTAACACAAAAATATTTAGAAAGTTTCAACATATTTTTCTTGCAATTACGATACTGGTTATTCGGCAGTAGATAGTAAATGGCCTTTTTTTCATTATTGGTAAATTGTACAATACCATAGATTACCATTATAATATTTAAAACTTAATATTGTATCCATTGACTTATCGTATCTTATTGTATTTTCATTTTTATTTTTGTACATTTGACGAAGCTTTAGACTGCTAATATTTTATTTTATTGACTCTGAATTGTAAATGACGTATCTAAGTGTAATTTTATTACCTAAAGATAAAATAAATGAAAATGAATATGAATATAGAGATATCGATAGAGAGTAGACTATCGAATGACAACACTAAAGCGGACGGTACGATGAGCTTTGTCCCCCTGATCCGATGAAATATACTAGACTAGCTATGCCCGCAACTTGATTGCGTGGACTACATCATATTTGGTATGATATGTAACAAAAAAGGTTCAAATAATGAACAATAGCATATCGTTAGAATAGTTTGTTACGGGATTGCTACCATGTACCTTATTTTTGAGTTCCCGATATTTCGGCACTGTTGCAAGCGCCATGATCACGGAGTAACTGAAGATCTTGCGAGTAAGTTGTTAAGGGCAAACATATCGGTCTACCCTCTTTCGCTGTCTTTTATTGCACGCGTCGGTACCATTGTCTACAAACTCACTATTTTCTCGCACCTGTTCTCGACACACAACACTAACAGTATCTGACCGCGAAACAGCAGTTTGTTGTTTCATTGTGATCATGGCGCTTGCAACAGTGCCGAAATATCGGGAACTCAAAAATAAGGTACATGGTAGCAATCCCGTAACAAACTATTCTAATGTTAGTGACCATGAAAGTTTAAAACAAATAGCATATCGTTGTCCAATGTATCTATTTGAAAAAAAGCCTAGAATTAATGTGTCACGCTTGCGACTAAGAAATTTATCTTTTAAGTTTCCTAAATATTCCCTTGCTAGCACTAAGGGTTGCTTTAAGTATGCCGCTACCAAGATATGGAACGATCTGCCGCCTCCGGTCTCAAGTGTTTTGTATTTTTCAGTCGCAACTTTTGGAAAACGACGTCTAAATGTAAGTATCATTAACGAAGCAGACTCTGATAACGGTCTACTTTGCTTATCGTAACTCAATTATTAGTTACGCGATAATATTTTGGGAAAATGCTTCGCAAATAGGACGAGTCTTTATTTTTTAAAAAAAGATCGATAAGAATTATTTATGGATTAGAAAGATAGACATCAGCAAAAGCCTATTTTAAAAAGGCTAAAATAATGACAGTGGTATCGCTCTTTATTTATAAGTCGCTTTTAGAAGTCCACAAGCATAAAAATGAGCTGCCTATGAAAATGCATGTAAATAATTATAACACGAGGAATAGAGAAAGGTTGTGTATCCAAAAAACGAGACTGGTGAAAGCCCATAAACAAGGTATCTCTTTGAAAATTATAATTTATAACAAATTACCTATAGAAATTACAAGACTTCCCTTTAATGCGTTTGAACAAGTGATCAAGGCTTTTTTCCTTAATCATGCTTTCTATAATATAAACGAATATATGATATGTTCATTTTCTGACTAGCACATATAATTTAAATTGCCATTGACATTATTTTTATTTGTTTTGCTTTTTATATAATTTTGAGGTTTTCCTAATAAATTCTATGAAAATGTTATAATTTCAATAAAATTGTAAACTTTGACGTACCAGTGTTATGTGATGTAACATCATGGTTAATAAATGAATTGAATTGAAAAAAAAAATTATAGGTCTTCCCAACAGTGCTAGCGGGAAAGGAAGGAAAAAGAACAGTAGTTAGATTTTAAAAATAGTGGTTCATTATAATATATATTATTGTATACTTACTTGCATAAATGTTAAGGGTGATATGTGCTTCAATTATTTTCTTAAAATGAATTATTGTTACCATAATTACTATGTAAGTTTTATGTACTTGTATTAACTACGAAAGGCTACGGCAGAATACCAGCGATGCAAGGATTTTATTTTTCTTGCTTCATTAGACCCATTTGTCTCGTATGTTATTATTTTTTATTTTTAAGACGAATAAAGAGTTTTTATTATTATTCTTATTATATTATACTAGCAGCCCGTCCCGGCTTCGCACGGGGTAGACAATTATCGCTAATAGTTTCGGCAGCGCATTCGACGAAAAACATTTTAAGACTCATTTTTCTACACCTTCGTTTACATTGTTCAAATTTTACCAAGGATCCCTAATTTTTTTCAAAATGAAATGTAGCCTCTGTCAAATTGGAAGAATGTAGCATTCTATTGGTGAAAGATTTTTTTAAATCAGCCCAGTATTTTTTGAGCCTATTCATTACAAACATACAAACATACAAAACTAGGTACAAATCTTTCCTCTTTATAATATTAGTATAGATATCGCACAAGAACAGTTATCCGGGATAAAAACTATCCTGTATGTTAATCCAGATCATATTTTTTATGTATGCAAAATTTCATACAAAGCCGTTTAGTAGCTTTTGCGTGAAATAATAATATTACCTATATACAATTGAACAACATCACATACATTGCTCTGATCCTAAGGTAAGTAGCTAAAGCACTTGTGTTATAGTAATCAGAAACAACGACGGTACCACATCACGCAGACCCGAGACAATATAGAAAATTTCATTTTCTACAGTGATCCGACCGGGGTTCGAACCCGGAACCTCAGAGATGGCGGCGCCATTTAAAGTCCGGCGTGCTCGCCTCTCGGCCGTGGAGGTCGTTACAGAGTAACAAACATCCATAGACACAAACTTTCGCATTAATAATATTAGTAAGGATTCACACTAGGACTAAAGAAAAACAATTGTTTATTTGTTATGCTGGGGCTTCACCTGCGTGACGCCTAACGTTCAAATAAAGGCATGATTAGCGTTAAATAAATTAAAGCATTAAGCTACGCGCTAAGTGCGTGGCCACACTTATTTGATGTTTGATTCTAGCGTCTAGCGACGTAGTTAGCGTGTGATCTGTGAGTGTGTCTTTAAAATAAAATAAAAAGCTTCCAAGAACTCAATACTTTTTTTGTTTTGTCTCTTCCATTTTAACTTAATTACTATGCACTTTAACATATATTTCACAAAGAGTTTTTGAATGTGACCGTGTTTTAACATGTTTAGTGTAGTAGGTGTAGCCACAACAACGCACTAGACGCCCGCTTAATCCCATTGATGTGTCAAAAGTTACCGCCGTCCGAGCTATCGCCTAACGTCTAATGTTATTGAAGCAAATTAGCACACAAAGACCGTCCACACCTGCGTACTACGTCAAATAGAGCACTAATTAACGACATTAGACGCAGATGAAGCCCCAGCATTAGACAGAATTAAGACCTCAGACTAGGCTTTACGACTTTAGGACGAGGTTGTCTTTATTATTATTATAGGGGCAAAAATTGAAGACGAATCCGCACTTTCGCAGAGGAAGTTCATAATTGTAATAATGTTCCGCCTCATCGCGTCTGCCTCTAATGAACTAAGCTTCGGAGCTTAAAGCTCTGCGCAATTAGTGATTTCAGCGGAAAAGCGAAGCCGTTTAAACGTTTGAGATAGTGCTGCCGAAAACTGTAGACAGCTTTACTTATGTTTGCTCCTATATTATATTTAATACTTTTTTTTATAATTAAATAAAAAAAGAAAGTGTAAAGTGCGAATGAAATCATTAAACCTCTTCATTACCGACACCGACTGCAAAGGTAATACACCTATAAATATATAAATATAAATGTAAAGGACAACATCACATACATTGCTCTGATCCTAAGGTAAGTAGCTGAAACACTTGTGTTATAGAAATCAGAAAAAACGACGGTACCACAACACCCAGACCCGATACAATATAGAAAAGTTCGTTTTCTACATTAACCCGACCGGGGATCGAACCCGGAACCTCAGGGATGGCGACGCCATATAGTCCGGCGTACTCGCCTCTCGGCTACGGAGGTCGTCAAACTAAAACTAAACCTATAAGTATCGCTTTTTATTTGAAACAGCAGAGAAGTTATTTTCAAATATTTGCAAAGTATTTTGCTAAAACTCTAAAAGTATACATAATGATAAAAGGTATTTAGTCTAGTTTCCTTCATAACTAGTATAATTATCTAGCAAAAAGAAGTAAACGAACACAAATGAACTCGCCAGTGTTCGCCTCGTAAACAAGTACATCCGAATGAAGGTGGGTGGGCGGGCGGCCTCGCTTCAAGGGCGGCCTTGGTCCGCCCAAGGCTTGGCCCTTGGACTTTGCAACAGAGCGCTATCTCGGTATGTCACATAGAAAATGTTGCAGGATTTTTTCTAATTTATACATTATTATTTTAGAAGTGGTCAGTGAGCGAAGTCTTGACGGTCAAACTGTAAACGTATCTCTATATTTTTCAGTCTATTTACGGATTTTATATTTATAACACTTTCTCGGCAGTGCGGTGAAATATCGTGAGAAAATCTTAACAAATACGAAAATATTTATTTCAAACTATTCGGTATGTAGTGATTTTAAGGATGTTTTTTTATGAAAGTATAATTTTATATCAATTCAGAAAACAAATTATATTTTTTAAACAGTACTTTTACTTATTTAAAAAAAAATTTTTTTTTCATTAGAAATAATTGATTTGATGACGTTTTTTGTAAGCCTGTACAACGTTCATTCACTCATACATTCACATTTGACATTTGCATTCTTTCAAATCTATGTCATTTTTCACGCACTGACTCGGGCGGGACCATAGATATAGCAGCGAATGCTAAGTCTATGGGCGGGACACACACACACACGCAAACTCTGTGACGTTATATGTAACTTACTTCCCCGTGATTGGAGGTCGTATGAATGGCAAATTAATTTTTGTATTTTTATAAAAATAAACGTCATCTTGTAATTTTAAGTAATAGCCAAATACAGACGATAAGCGTAAAATTTCTAAATGGTTTTGTAATCAGCATAGGTTATATTTTTCTTTACATTACGAATTTTTGCTACATACACACATTTACAGGACATAATATTCCCAATCTGAAAATACAAGATATTATGATTTTGTTTGGTTTACCGCACCATTTTAAAAGCCTTCTGCATGACCTATAGCTTGACTGGCAGAGAATGCTTCTAGCATTAAGTCTACCTATTGTACATTTCTTTTTAAGTTTGTGCAATAAAGTTTGAATAGTTCTTCTTTATCTTTGGGTATTTTATCTTTATTTTTTATTTATCTTTATCTTTGGTTCTTATTTATCTTTAAATTATGGGTAGACCACGAGACTCCTGTGTCGTAACCTAATAGTTTATACAGGAATGCGACAGTTGTATACGAAATTCGTATGACCTGCAGTGCTAGCATGCGCAACACGATAAAATTTTGTCGTGGCATTTTATCGACTTTTGACGAAATATGTCGTTTTGTCTTTGACGATAACAAATAAAAAAACAAAATGTCATGGCAATGCCGTGTTATAACGTAAAAATAAGTGGCTACGAAGAACGGGAGACCCTGAAAATATTAAGAAAAAGGCTTCGAGACGTCTGTGATCCGTTAGGTTAGGGAAAACGACAAAATTATCTTCAAAGACAAAATTTGTCTTGTCTATCGATAAAATAACCGATGCGCGCATCTAGCCCTGCTGGACTCTCTCTCTCTGTCTAGTCTCGAGAAAAGGATGGTACGGCCGTGCCGCTTCCTGCTCGCCTTGGCGGGGGCACTGCCGTGCCCCCAGATAGTCCAATGCAGCAGATCGTTGAGATGGGATAATTTCAAGTTAAGAAACGTGTAACCTAACGTTAAGCGCTCAAAACTAAATACTATGCAAATGCAGGCACATTTAGTTTACAATGAGTGTAAAAATGTCTGGTTTCATTGTTTTACGGGTTAAATAAAAAAGGTATAATAGCAATTGCTTAAAATAAATAAATAAATATTGGACAACATCACATACATTACTCGGATCCTAGGGTAAGTAACTAAAGCACTTGTGTTATAGAAATCCGAAACAACGACGGTACCACAACACCCAGACCCGAGCCAATATAGAAAGTTCGTTTTCTACATTGACCCGACCGGGGATCGAACCCGGAACCCGGAACCCGGAACCTCAGAGATGGCAGCACCTTTTAAAGTCCGGCATGCTCGCCTCTCGGCTAGGAGGTCGTAAAATGTTACTAGACAAGCCAGTCTTGGCAAATCCCATAAAGGGTCAAGTTCAAGCTAGTCTGACTAGTAACAAGATAAATTAAGTAAGAAACAGAATGATTATTTTAAAGTAGGTTTTTTTAATCGCATTGTTAAACTGTATGGTCTTAAAATCCATTTAAACGACCTCCGTATCCGAGAGGCGATCACGCCGGACTGTAAATGGCGTCGCCATCTCTGAGGTTCCGGGTTCGATCCCCGGTCGGGTCAATGTAGAAAAAGAACTTTTCTATATTGGCTCGGGTCTCGGTGTTGTGGTACCGTCGTTGTTTCGGATTTCTATAACACAAGTGCTTTAGCTACTTACCTTAGAATCAGAGCAATGTATGTGATGTTGTCCAATATTTAATTTAATATTTTGGTGTAGTATTGTTCAATCCTTATCATCGAAATTGACTTATGATACCTAGAATTCCTGTCAAAATGCTCAAAACACAGCGTTTTACAGGCGAGTTATTTGGTATTTTAACTTGCACTATTTTCAACCACATCGCCTAGAATATTCCCACTAACCTAACAATAGATGCCTCAACAGATGTACAATTAATTAGGAATCCTTACTAAAACCAAAACTAATACTGAAGACAAATTGTCTAAAAATAGTTAATCAAAAGGTCGTCGACCCTGTCTCAAATTAACTAGTACAGTCAACATCAAATTAGGATTATCATTTATGGTTCGCGCTTTTATCTCGGGACTCCGGAGTTCCGGTTTTTTGATTACATCACGGGTTTTATAACCAAGTGATGTAATCATTTATCATATAACTCTTCCAAAAACCGCCTAACGATACGGCACGTATTCAAAATCGCTGCCTTTTGCATATTGTAGTAAGTGTTGGTTGGGAGGTCGAGAGTGTTTAAGCTAGTGGGGAGTTGATGTGGTATGACTCCGGTGTTAAAAAGTACCAACGGTATTATTATTATTAGCTGCTTGTTCTCAGCGCTAGTCCACAATAATAATATCCTGAAGCAGTAGCTAATAAGGTAAAAATACTAAAAATAATTGTGACGTGTAAAATAGCTTTGATTAAGGCATAATTGCAAAGATAAATTAGTTTTATGGTTTTTTTTACACACGTCAGAATACGTAAGCATTATGGAGCGTCGTTAAATAATTCTTTAAAAATGTGGGGTATATAATTATGATTTTTTTTAGTGATATACGGAAAAATTAATCTTGAAGGTAGTCATTTTTGTTCGAATTACGGGTTAGCTTTCGTCCCTCCCCTCTTTTCCCACCAACTAAACCATTGTTATTAGGTATTTGATTGTATTTTTTTTATTTAATAATAAAAAATATTTATTTATTATTGGATATAAAAAGTATGAACACTAGTCAAATAAGTAGTTTTAAGTTCGAGTAGAACAAAAGTTATACAAGTTAACGAGTGTAAATGCATTGTTGACTAATAATGTTTATTGTATGTACCTAACTACTTAAATTAATTAATTTTAAAAAACTATTTTAATTCACAGAAATAGCTTTTTGAAACGAGGTGTAATATGAGCAGTATTTTATTGGGCAATCTCATTCAAAACTTACAAATTAGTTTTCTCTTTGTATTTTCTTTAAGACTGTACGGCTGTTTGATGAGACGAAAAGTTTATGACTATTTGAGCATTAGGACTTTCAAATGGGGATATCCGACTTTGGTTAAAGCTTTGAATTGAAGATTTATATTTCCACTTTTAGGTCAAATGTGTGTTTAATTTAAAAGGGATCTTAAGAAGTCATATGTATTCAAGTTAAAAGAATATCTTTGATACAGAAAACTAGCGTTGTGAACGCAAGAATCAAACGGCCTTACTACAAAAAGATAGACTAGGGTTTTTAATAATATACTGGATGACTTTTTTACCGTCCGGAAAAAAATAATTTATATTATGTACCTAAAACTATGTGATATTATGTAAGTGTGTTTATGAAATAAAACTGATTTTGTAAATTTTGTAATGTCAAAAAAATGCATAAACATAGAATAGGTACATCAGTGAATATGCGTTTGAGTTTTGGTGGGTTTCATATTTTTATAATTATTTTAAGCAATATTCTTTTTTTAATGTTCAGTTAGTCAAAATTAACTTAGAATTAGATGGTTATGAGGATAAATAGTTGATAAAATAAAAATTTTTTTTTTTTTTTTAATTATCATGTTATCGTCACCTGTATCATTTACCTATCTCGCACGTTTATTTTCTTGACGGTAAAAAAAGTCATCCAGTATTTAAATAATTAAAAATGTATGTTAATAATATGTCTCGAATGTCTGATGTGTCAACTTTTCAAATTGGTAGACTAATCTTTAGACAATTGTTCAACACTAGTCTATCTTTTTGTAGTACTTAAGGCCAAAAAGTTTAAATTAAAGTTGTGTGATCCTGATTGTTGAATATTTGATTTTTTTTGGTGTTAATACCCATTAAAACCAAAAAAATTTAAATATTCAAACCCAAAAACATTGATAAAATAACGCTGGTTAACTGATTAAGCTTTTTTTTTAATTCACTTTAGTTAAGTCTTGTGCACGTATTTTTTTTAATACCTAATAGATCCCAATGTGCCGTGTGGTGCCGGCACGTCAAAAGAATTGCACCACCCCTTCTCTTCCTATGGGTGTCGTAAGAGGCGACTACAGGAGAACAGAAATGCGTGCGTGTGTGCGTGTGTGTGTGTGTGTGTGTGTGTGTGTGTGTGTGTGTGTGTGTGTGTGTGTGTGTGTGTGTGTGTGTGTGTGTGTGTGTGTGTGTGTGTGTGTGCTAAATACTAATGCTACATTTGCTATACCTTTTAGGTAACCAAGTTTTTAAATCGTGTTGCATGTGTGCCTAACACCAATGTACATCACTTAGTACGCAAAAAAGATAAGAATTTGAATTTTGAATAAAAACCATTATTTTTGAAACAGCTTTTCCAAACTTTTATTGACCTAGTAAATAGTTTGCAAGTTTGTATTAGCATTAAATATGAAATGATTCAATATCATCAGCACCTAGCCACAAAAAAAAGAGCAGGTATTTGTAATTTGAGTTTAACGATAAATTAAAGTTATACTTAAAAGACACGCAACACGCAGACGAATCTCAAAAGGTGTCATACTACACGTACTTTAACTTAAGAACCCCAATTATAATTAGGTATTGTTTAAGTATTCTTTTTTAATGTGCTCGTAGCTAAGTGTCAAAGTTAAGCAACCAATGCCGCGGTTGTGACTGGATGGGTGACCATTCCGAACATATTTAGTGACATTTATCATGAGAATCTCCGTGCTTCAGAAGGCACGTTAAAAGTTGGTCCCGGCTGATATCGCTTGATATTAATCGAGAAGCCTAGTCAGAGGCCTTATGGCGGTTTGATTACATCTGACAGTAAGGTTTAGTCACTGGCCTTACAACACCCCTCCACCGCACCGCACAGCGCCCGCGTGGTGGAGTATGGCCCAAACCACCTCATAGGAGGTAAGGCCTGTGCCCTGCAGTGGGACTTATAAAGGCATACTTTACTTTTATTCTTTTTGAAGACTGAAAAACGAACCCAGAAATTAAATTTTTTTTTGGGGCAAACAATGCACGGAGCCTTTGTGTCATAATTTACAAAGTAAGTACTCCATCACGCCTACTCTATGACCACTTTATAATTTTGTCTAAATAAACCAAAAATTATAATAAAATTGCTAAAAATAACACATTAAAGTATCAAAACAAATCAATTTAAACCTTACCTCAAAACTGGCAACAATGGGATAAGAACAACAGCACCTACCAAAAAAAGCACGTTCCAAAAACTTTTTGTATACATCGTAAAGCATTTTATAACTTTAAAATCGATTAATAATCGATGCTTTTAATCATAGAGAATAAAACGCGATTTAAAAAAAACAAAAGTCAAGCAACGCTTTATCTTTTTTTTCTACTCCAAAATTGAAGTGTCCGTACCGACTGGCAGTTAACAAGGTAACTAAAAAAAAAAGGAAAAAGTAAATTGTGGCCACTTCGCGCGGCGTTTTTCCTCGACTGAAACAGAATGACTTTTCTCAGTTAAATTTACTAGAATTGAGAACAATAATTCGTGGTTACGCAACATTTTGCTGTTCAATGTTTGTATACAATGTAACGTGTATTGAAGGTATATCAATAGGTTGCGTTTATAATGTACGTACGTATCTATGCGCTGGTGGAGTGGTGGGTGGTTCGAAAGGGCTAGTTTCCTAAAAAAATCTAATTAGTCCGTCAGTTGGATTAACAGAAAATATTGGACACGTATTTTTTCTTTTCTCAATCAAACAAAAAAAGATCAAGATACAGCCCGTTAAAGTTCCGCGTAACGTCACACCTTGCGACACTATTTAGCAAGGCGTGACGTCACGTGCTCACTTTGATGCGCTTTATCTTGCTCATTTTTTGTTTGATTAACAAAAGAAAAAATATGGGTCCAATATTTTTTGATATTCTAACTGACGGACTAAATAGAATAATCTTTTTTGACCCAGGAAACTAGCCTATTGAAGCTTGTACGGGACTGCATAATGATTAGGGGGGGATATACAAGGTGTGCCGTAAATAAAGGATAACATTATAACCACTTATTTTATACAACATAGTGCACAACTTTTGTTTTATCACTTTTGCAAATTTGCATGAAAATTAATTGATACCCATACAAAATTACCAAACAGCCGATAGAATTCGTATAGAAAGTCAGAAAAAAAATGTTATTTAAAAAAGTTACAGAACGAAAATTGTTCACTATGATGTATAGGATTATGTGGTTACAAGCTTATCCTTTATTTACGGGACACCCTGTATAAGTGTATTATTTACAAGTTGTGGTAGAGAGATTTTGCGAGTTGGTAACGCTTTCACAATTATTAACATTGTTGCTTCGATGAAACAGATGACAAAATAAAGTCTTATCCCCCCTCTCCCCTCCATACTTGAGGTCTTTAAGTATAAGTATGTTCATCTCGGTACCTCAAGGATTGATTGTTTTTTTATTAATATCCAGTACTTATTACTGTTGGACGACCATTGAGGTATAATGTACTAGCGTACTAGAGAACACATCTCGAACTAAATGTTTCAGCCAAGCATTGTAGTATTGAACAATCGAGAAGCAGTTTTGACAACTTCAATTATTGACGCTGACTGAAGCTTTGTAGTCCACTGGACTACAATGCTTGGCTGAAACATTTAGTTCGAGATGTGTTCTCTAGTACGCTGGTAGATTCTACCTCAATGGTTACTACCATTGTTCGAAATTGTTGATTGGGAAAATGGTGATAATTGTAATGACTTAATTGACCTTCAAAATGGTTCCCATTTTCATTATTTCTATTTTAAACTCGGCTAATTTTATTGGTTAAAAATGAATGCATTTTAAGCCGTTTGACGTCACAAGCCAATGACGTCATTCCGAAGTTACTAGGGCCAGAGGGCCTAACACGAAAGTGTATCTTTCGTTCGGTCGTATAAACCTAACAAATTAAAATGGTCAGTCTCATGTGGCAATCCTTAATTCAAATATGACCAACTCAATTTAGCTGTGTAAAACCCCGACCGTTTTCTATTGTTCATAAATTGTCAAACCTTTGATACGGGGGAATGAATGTTTTAATTTGATCGGATAATACGACCGACCGAACGATGCGCTTTCGTATTAGGCCTCCTGTTTGTTTCAAACATCATTCTGTCTATCAACTTTAATGGTAATGACGGGTGACCTAGTAGTGCGCGCTCCGGACTGCAAAAACAAAGGTTTCAGGTTTGAATTCAAGTGGAAAATGTTTTATTATATTATGTGTACGTTATCTAGTCGCAAAAATACAAGCATTGCTTAGTTTGTTTGGGGCTAGGTCATAAGAGTAATTTGTGAAGAATAAAATTTTATCCATATTACTTTGATAAAATTTTATTATTCCACAAATCACTTTAGAGTTATTTTTTAAACGAAATTTTAATAATATTTACTTTATGAACGTATGAAATTGCTTTTGAGAGAGTTTCATCAGGCTGCATCATAGAATAAAAATGTTGCATGTGCAGAAGGGGCGATCGCAATATTTTACTTTTTATGAAATGTACCTAACGACTCTGAAATAATAACTATCACAAGGGAACACAAAAACCAGGCAAGTGCGAGTCGGACTCGCGCACTAAGGGTTCCGTACCATTTTCTTTAAAAACGGCAAAAACATCACGTTTGTTGTATGGGAGCCCCCTTAATTTTTAGCCCCCTTTTTTAGTATTTGTTGTTATAGCGGCAAAAGAAATACATTATCTGTGATAATTTCAACTCTCTAACTATCACGGTTCATGAGATACAGCCTGGTGACAGACGGACGGACAGCGGAGCCTTAGTAATAGGGTCCCGTTTTACCCTTTGGGTACAGAACCCTAAAAAGATATTATCCTTTGAGATTTTAAGTAAGATATAAATCTGTGAGTGACCATAATATCAACTGTAAAGCGTGAGTCAAATAATTATTAAACAAACTTTCACGTTAATAATACCGGCCAAGTTCGTTTTGGGACGCTGTTGTAGAGACCTTCATTTTGACACTTGATAAAATATTAGTATTATCTAAATGCAATTAGCGAAAAAAGTTACCACTTAATGATAGAATGGACTTTGTAAAATAAAAACGGCCAAGTGCGATTCGGACTCGCGCACAAAGGGTTCCGTACCTATAAAAACAGGTAAAATAAAAAAAACCCAGCCAAGTGCGAGCCGAACTCGCGCACGAAAAGTTCTGTACAATTATCTATAAAACCAGCAAATAAATCACGAGTTTTGTATGGGAGCCCCCTTAAATATTTATTTTATACCGTTTTTTTAGTATTTGTTGTTATAGCGGCAACAGAAATACATCATCTGTGAAAATTTCAACTGTCTAACTATCACGGTTCATGAGATACAGCCTGGTGACAGACGGACAGACAGACAGACGAACAGCGGAGCCTTGGTAAAAGGGTCCCTAAAAACCCTAAAAATAAGATGACCATTTCTAAAAAAACGAAAGTTATTCTGAGCAGCCAGCTCAGAATAATTTTCTACCTACGCACCGGAGAGCATCTATAATCACTTTTGCAGCCAATCAGCCAGCATCCTACATCCAGGAACTCCCGGGCACTCAGCTCAATTCTAGGTACCGTAACCTAGGTGATAGCTGGAGCCTCCCTCGTCCCGCAACGTATTGATTTTATATTATATATCTGTCCCCTTTTGATGCACGGTGCATCGCCATATTGAATCCCGGACAAGTTTCGTAGCACTCGTAGCGGTCGTAGCGGTCGTAGCATGATTTAGCCGTTTTGATTGCATTCAAATTGAGTTTCGCTTTGTTGTTTGTGGTGTAGCTCAGGCGGATAAAAATATTTATTTTTATTTATTTTGGCACAAAAAGTCATTATAAGAAATAGTTTTATAAATAATACAATATGTCTGTAAATGAACAAATAAGTGCCCAAAAAGAATTACATCGGTTATATTAATAATTAATACTACTTGTTGTCAATACTGGTAGTACTTAATATACAGGGTGTACAAAAGAATGGGACACTCCTTAAAATCAAGTGTTCTGGTCATATACAACAACTTTTCCTACGAGAGCAAAATCGAAATCTAGATTTTATTTTCAGACGCTCCACATACATTATCATCGAGTTATGCGAGTAAGTTTGTATGGTGAAGCTGAAACAAATTCGCGAATTCGATGTTGCTCCCATAGGAAAAGTTGTTGTATATGACCAGCTAATCACGTGGTTTTAAGGAGTGTCCCATTCTCTTGTACACTCTGTATATATATAAAAAAAGAAAAGTTAAATTAGATGATTTTATGCGTTTTTGTTGGTTTTTCTGTGTAATTTGTAGTTAGATATCGGGAAGGCTTTTATCTATTGAAGAAGTTTATTCGTACAAAACATTTGGAGCTTTGTAATCACTAATTAAATTACTATTGTCACAATAATATAAAGGATCGAATCATTGTATTTATGACTGTTTTGAAATATCTAAAAAAAAGTCAACAATTATAGTTAATCCATTGTTTAGCTGATGACCAAAACTTTCTTTTGTTAGACAACTATTTATTGCATTACGGTTTGTTAATCTATCACCGATAAATAGATACATATTTTTAATTCATCACCAGCCTATATCAGTCCACTGCTGGACACAGGCCTCTCCAAAAGGAGGATTTTGCCATAATCGCCACGCTTGGCAGGCGGGTCGGCGATCGCAGTTTGGCCAATGGTGGAGAGGAGACGCTGCTGCCCGTCTTCTTGTGGCGGTTCTCCTGTAGTCGCCTCTTACGACACCCATAGGAAGAGAAGGGGATATTTTTAATTATGATTTATAAAAAATAGACAGTATAATAGGGTCGATGTCGTAAGAAAGATTTGTTTTTCATACCCAAATGTAAAACATCTTTCGGTCAGAACATGTTTGTAAAGGCACTTTTTGGCACGTTTATTATTTTTTATTAATAATATTATTATTTTTGTGTCAATCTATGTTATTTTCTTTTTTATGTTTGTGTCAATTTTGAGTGCCAAATAAATAATATCTATTCTATTCTAAAGCGTGATTGCAAAATTTACAACAATAGCGATAATTTGTCCTATATAGATATATTCTGTTGCACAATAGGCTCGATTAAAATAGCTTTCAGTCTACTGCATTATTAAAGAACTTATTGTCAAATAAATGCATTCATCATCATTTTTATTTGGTCCTAGCCAATCTGTATTCAAACCAATTAATCATTTATGTTGTTTCTTGTTAATTTCCTACTTTAACCTACTTTAACTTAAAATATGTATGCTCAAATTGTATATCAATAAGTGTAAACAAGGCTCTTTTAATAAAGTTATACTTGTAAAAATAAAGAAAACGATAGGTCTGTTTATGATAATGTAATTAAGGATACTGAAATTGTATGCCCGTTTGTTTTTTTCAATAAATAAAAAAAAAAAAAAAAATTATGACTGGCTAAAGAAAATGAAATTCTATTTAGTCCGTCGGTTAGATTATCAAAAAATAATGGACCTTTATTATTTTTTTGTCAATCAATTAAAAAAATACAAAGATAAAGCACATCAAAGTTCGGAAGAATCGACTTACTTGTATTCAAACATGCGATTCCGTAGAAAATGGGAAAACAATTTAATTTATCAGACAGAGACCCAATAAAAACCGTCTACCAAGTTTAAGAAGCCTTAATAAGTACTTACTTAACTTCAAGCTTAAAAACAATATTGCCTGTTGCTCACGTTGTCGGCCAGAAATAGTTCAACAAGTGTCCCAAGAAAATTCTTCGAACATTTAATGTTGGAAATAAACTTGTCATTTTCCCTGTTAAGACATGCTGACGAAATGTACATTGTTTTTTTCTGGAGGCACGTTACAATATTGCGCAAAACGGACTTAGGCTAGTGTTGGCCGTGTCAGTAAAATTATCGATATGACAAATTATTACTGAATCGTTTTAACACATAAGTCTTACGATGATGACATAAAATCTATATTTCATTACTTTAATGGCATGTTTATAAGAGCTGAATAGAAAATATTTAAAATTAATCGTGTCCACAAGAACACGTAATAATTCAAAACAGTGAATTACAACTGAACGATGTTTGGAAAATTCATTCATTCAGTCAATCACAAGGATTATTCCGAACAATTTATCTCGAAACCATGTATGAAGAGTTAGAAACAAAATAAGACAGATCGCAGGACACGGCCAAATTACCTAATTCAAGCAATTTGGACAACATATTTGTTATATGTGGTGGCGATGACCGGTAACCCAATGCCATTCAAGGTGTTAAACAAAATAAATAAGCTGGCACTTTACTAAGGTTACAACAAAAAAAATGACTTTTGGACACTTCTGTAGCCGAGAGGCGAGGCACCCTGGACAAGGAGACCTTCTTTAAAGTCCCGGGTTTGATTTACGAAAAGGTCAATGTAGAAAATTTACATTTCTATGTTATCTTGAGTTGGGTTTTGTTGGGTTGTCGTTTCTGATTTGTATTACACAAGTGCTTTAGCTACTTTGTTACCGTATGATCAAAGCAATGTATGTGATGTTGAGTAATATTTATTATTTTATTATTCTCGACTATCGATAGTTCTCAGGGGGACATCACTATCCAGCAGTTGTGCGATGTTTGTTTAACTCATTACGAGTTGTTTTTGAGATTCGTCGCTTATTTTACGCTGAAAATCTTGGATGTTAAAACAGAGCATTTTATCACTAACTAGCAGCCCGTCCCGGCTTCGCACGGGGTAGACAATTATCGCTAATAGTTTCGGCAGCGCATTCGACGAAAGACATTTTAAGACTCATTTTTCTACACCTTCGGTTACATTGTTCAAATTTTACCAAGGATCCCTAATTTTTTTCAAAATGAAATGTAGCCTATGTCAAATTGTAAGAATGTAGCATTCTATTGGTGAAAGATTTTTTTAAATCGGCCCAGTACTTTTTGAGCCTATTCATTATAAACATACAAACATACAAAAATAGGTACAAATCTTTCCTCTTTATAATATTAGTATAGATTAAGTTGCGCCTTATTTTTAGGGGCAAAGTTTTTTTTTTAAATCATCCCAAATTATGATACTAGTTGTTTCGGTTTTGATCCTCAGTTAGTAAAACCGGCCAAGTGCGAATCGAACTCGCGCACGAAGGGTTCCGTACCAATATTTATGAAAACAGCAAAAAAATATGTTGTTGTATGGGAGCCCCCTTAAATATTTATTGTATTCTGCTTTTTAGTATTTGTTGTTATTGCGGCAACAGAAATACATCATCTGTGAAAATTCCAACTCTCTAAGTATCATGGTTAATGAGATACAGCCTGGCGACAGACGGACAGCGGAGAGTACTAGGGTGCCGTTTTACCCTCTGGGTACGGAACCCTAAAAATCTATGATTATATGTAGATATGATTGACTATGATTATCCCGATAGGCGTAGTGACGCGATGATGTATCTTAAAGCAAAGGGTCCTGCGTTCGATGCCCGGTTCTAAGCCTGGTTCAAATGAGACAAAATCTTTTAACACAGACAGAACGTTATTTTTTACGTACCTATCATTATTGTTTCGGTCGATCACTGATACTGCTAATGACTCATATGTAGATTTTATGATTAACTATTTCATTTAAACTGACACTATACACACGGGTATTTATGCAACATATACCTCTTTTAATTATGTTTCCGACGTATAACAAGAAATAATTGTTGCATGAATACCCGGTTGTATAGGGTTAGTTTTTTTTATTTTTTATTTGAGATGGGCTTACTCTTGACCCCAATCTTGCTCTAGCTAAAGCATAGATGGGATCTACGATGGAGCGAGCTTGCCCAGAAGATGCCTATTCACTCTGGTCTTAAAAAGAGTCAGGTTATAGGCACTCGGAAATACAGACGCAGGCAGGGAATTCCAATCTTTAGCTGTGCGCATTATAAAAGATGATGAAAAGCGCTTAGTGCGGATTATGGGTATATCAACTAAGAACGGATGGTAGCCGGCCGTGCGTCGTGTCCGATGGAAGAAAGGTGACGGTGGTATGAGCTCATGCATGAGCAGCTCATGAGCACACTCTAGTTTGAGAAAAAATGCAACAAAAAAAGTATAAACTTACATCTTAATGTTGCGACGTGTGATTTGCAGTTCTAGGTTGCACAGAGATAGTGCGTGCGTATTTTTTATGAATGAGACAAGATTATCCACGCGTACCATCTTTTAACAGCGGATAGTAGTAATAAAATAATAAAAATAAAACGTGTTTGTGTTTTACAAAAATGTATAGGATCGATTTAGTTACTGAATCTGAGTGGTCCCTTAAAATTTGGCAATACCTTGCAATGTAATGTAACCCTGTATCCAGCAATTAGTTACTAACACCGGGTTCCTATATTGTACTATGCGTAAGTGTACATCAGCAACTGATCGTATTGGTGTCAAAAGTAACGAGCCGTTATAGTCGTTCCTATAAAATTTGACGAAGCGTCATTTATAGGAACGCTTCTGAATATGTAAACTTGACAATTCCTATCCGTTAGCAAAACCAACCGTTTCTCGGACATAGGAACCGAGCTTAAGCCTTGTTAGATAAGTTTAACCGTTATTTTAGGAAATATCTGTATCGATTTAGTCCACATAAAAGGTGAAATCCAGGTCAAAGCTTAAATTTTAATGTTCCAGTATTTTTGTTACAGATCAGTTTCGGAAGAATACATTAATTCCGATGTGTGTCCCTGACCCACATGTTATTTGGAATCTGACCTATGTTTTAATTGATTAGCCTACGCTATTTTAGAGCTAATTCCCATTTACGTCATATGGTAAAATTCAGGAACTCTGTTTAGAGGCTAGATAAAGAAATGGCTTTTAATAGAACACAAGAAAAGTTATGCTCGTTGTTAGATGAGTGAGATACTACTAGATGTATTAAACTTGCACTTTTTAGGGTTTTTTACCCAAAGGGTAAAACGGGACCCTATTATTAAGGCTCCGCTGTCCGTCTGTCTGTCCGTCCGTCTGTCGGCTGGCTGTATCTCATGAACCGTGATAGTTAGAGAGTTGAAATTTTCACAGATATCATATTTTTCAACTTTTCCCTCAACTTCAATCAACTATGTATTTCTGTTGCCGCTATAACAAGAAATAGAATACAATTAATATTTAACGGGGCTCATACAAAAAACGTGATTTTCTTGACGATTTTATAGTTAATGGTGCAAACCCTTCGTGCGCTTGCCCACGAACGACGAATGTCTGATTTTATTTCGCAAAATTTTTGCCTGTTCGGTGTCAAGACGTAATACGTTTTGCTATCACAGAACTCGGAGCCCTAGGTTTTAAGTAAACTTTGAGTGTCGCTGATTAAATGCACTAAATAAAGAATATGATGACCTCCGTTGCCGAGAGGCGAGCACGCCGGACTAATATGGTGTCGGTTTTAAATCTCTGAGGTTCCGGGTTCGATCCCCGGTCGGGTCAATGTAGGAAACGAACTTTTCTATATTGTCTCGGGTCTGGGAGTCGTGGTGCCGTCGTTGTTTCTGATTTCTATAACACAAGTGCTTTAGCTACTTATCATAGGATCAGAGCAATGTATTTGATGTTGTCCAATATTTATTTATTATTTATTTATATTCTTTGACAAGCAGCCTTAATTATCCCTTACCATAAGGCGCGCTTCATTAAACCAATTTCAACTTAAACAGAGTTGCCTCATTGTAAACTTTTTCCCGTGTTTTGGGGAAAAACGTTAATTCAGGGTAGATAGTTTAGGGAAATAAGAATGTCATTAATACGAGTTAAGAAGACATCGTTTCTTAGACCGATTCCAAATCACCCTTAAAAGGCTGGCACTATTTAACACATTATGTATATAGAAAATCTTTTTTTGAAGTATAAGTATTTTTTTAAATAACACAACGGGGAGAATCCCGAACCTCCATCTGGCAACCTTGGCTTTTTATAGCAGAAAATAGGTCGGGAAAACTAGCAACAGATGGGTGTAATGAAATTAACGACGTTTATAGCAAAACAGGTCAGGTCAGAAGCTGCGGATGGCGTTATGCAATTAGGCACAGTTCTCTTTGTTCCAGCACTTATGATGACCAGGATGAGGGCCTCCCTCATCCACATAAACCCTCGTTTATGTGGAGGTGGATGCATTATTTTGTGAAGAGGTAAGGTATAATTCCCGGTGTTGTATTTTATTTGTTAATGCTGCTACTAAGTTAGTCGTTAAAACGGGACCCTATTACTACGACTCTGCTGACCGTCTGTCTGTCTGTTCTCTGTCACCAGGCTGTATCTTATGAACCGTGATAGTTAGACAGTCGAAATTTTCACAGATGATGAATTTCTGTTGCCATTATAGCAACAAATACTAAAAAACAGAATAAAATTAATATTTAAGGGGGCTCCCATACAACAAACGTGATTTTTTTTGCTCGTTTTTATTAATAATATTACATCATTAGTAGATTATAATAAACATATCAATATTAAAAAATAAGCACAAATAAAAACATACTCAAATAAATAATTTTTTTTTTTTTTTTTTTATTCCTTTTTTTTTTTATTCTATGTAATATGTGATCATGCCCTAACTGTATTCTGTTCGTGTGCCTTTTATAGATAAATAAATTCGTTACGTTCTGTGTATAACTAAAATAGTACCGCGGAATAGTAGGTCTAGTGTGGGACTTCCCATTCATAAGTTTCGTGGCGTTGCCGTTTGGCGGTATTGAGGAAAAGTGGGCATAAATAGGGTGTTTTATTTTACGTATCTATAAATTAATTTATGTGATCTTTTAAAATAAAAACTTTTTTTTTGTTCGGATTTTTTTTGTCGTATGTACTGACGTTATACTGTTACGGGTTAACGGGAACGCCTTCTTTAATTAACATACTGTATAATATGACCCAGAAAACAACTATTTGCTTCAAACAATATCGATTTTACATTTATCGAAATCAATTCTTTAAAACGGTTTCACCCGTACACATAAGTTTCGATAAAAAATGCAAACGCTTTGGCCCGTCACATTCAGGGACGCAAATATAATTACGGTGCAACATCGTTAAAAACTACAAACTAGCATTGCAATGACATATCGATGAATCTATCATATCGATAATCTAAATAAATATACACTAAGTGCACGGTAATATTATCTATATAATAGACGACCTCCGTGGCCGAGAGGCGAGCACTTTGAATGGCGCCGCCATCTCTGAGGTTCCGGGTTCGATCCCCGGTCAGGTCAATGTAGAAAACGAACTTTTCATTAATGTCTCGGGTCTGGGTGTTGTGGTACCGTCGTTGTTTCTGATTCCTATAACACAAGTGCTTTAGCAACTTACCTTAGGATCAGAGCAATGGATGTGATGTTGTCCAATATATTACCTTGGTATGGAGTGTAAGCACATTCGTAGTTAAAGACGACAGATGTGGCCAGCACCACAGTTAAAAGTAGAGAGTAAAAGTACAAACAAAAAAAAAATGGTTTTATGGTTTTGTGAAACACTGGAATGTCTGTTTTGCTAATTTTGTATGTTCTGTTTTGTTTTTTTTTATTTTTCTGATAATCTGCATAAGTGTGTAAAAGTATAGTTAAGATACGTGCGTGCTAAGCGTGTTTATTAATACCAGTATTACCAATATGCATTGTTTTTGTAATCACTTATTAAGTAAGAACATGTTACTGAAGAGCGGTGCCCCCTGACACAGGCTTCTACAAGCTTAAAAGGAGGCACCAGCCACTATTTTGTAAACAAATACCGTTTTACAGAAATAAAGAAATTATTATTATTTATTATTAAAGACAAGTGCAAGTTATAAATTTAGTAACAGTAATTACGATTTTGTTAGTAAAGTAATTGAAAGAAGTAAGAACTATCAAATTTAGAATTCTTACTTAGCCGAGTAATAGACGATTTCTTTTACTTGAGCATTATGAGAACATGCTGAAATAAATATATAAATTGGACAACATCACACACCTACATTGCTCTGATCCTAAGTTAAGTAGCTAAAGCACTTGTGTTATAAAAATCAGAAACAACGACGGTACCACAACACCCAGACCTGAGACATTAATGAAAAGTTCGTTTTCTACATTGACCCGACCGGGGATCGAACCCGGAACCTCAGAGATGGCGGCACCATATACATATTATAGTCCGGCGTGCTCGCCTCTCTGCTACGGAGGGCTTCAGTGCAGAACAAGTAACGTAAACAACTTGACAAAATTCACTAAGTTGTTGCAACGCAACAAGTAATTCTTCATAACGTTTATGACGTGACATTTTGTCAGTCCCATTTTCTGTAAAAACGAGCAAAAAAATCACGTTTGTTGTATGGGAGCATTCTTAAATATTTATTTTATTCTTTTTTTTTAGTATTTTTGTTGTTGTTATAGCGGCAACAGAAATACATCATCTGTGAAAATTTCAACTGTCTCACTATCACGGTTCATGAAATATAGCCTGGTGACAGACGGACTGATAGACCGACAGACGGACGGCGGAGTCTTAGTAATAGGGTCCCGTTTTACCCTTTGGGTACGGAACCCTAAAAAATGATTACGGTTCAATTTAACTAAAAATAAAAGAAACCAAAATTATTTTCAGGTTCTAATTACGATAATTTTATACGTTTTATGTAAAAGTTAAAGATTACAAGAATACTGTTTTAAATAGTAATGTTACTTGGACTAGATCGACACTGGATTGAGGCTATTATTACCCGACTGCCAAACGAGGGTTATGTTTTTTAAATACAGGAATTAGGCTTCTGGTCCCATTATTATGAGGGCACTAGTTCAAAACCAATTTCTTACGAGACTATAATAAAATAATATAAACTTCAGTCTTTAGTCCAGCGAAAGCCTAAAAAATTCATCCAAAATAGTGATCTAAAATTACCAAAATACGGTCCAGATTCACACTTGGCCGGGTTTTGCGCGTGCCCCAGGCCCCAGGTCAACATGACATTGAGCTACTGATCGCAGTATCGATACCCATCATCGATCGATTCTGCTTATCGTTTAAAAATAAGGCATTATTGCACCAGAGCAAACAGCTCATTGGCGTCCTCGCACTTTACGCAAGATGGCCGCTCGCCAACGCGGAGCGCAACAGACTAGCGAGTCTGATTGTCCGATTCGATAATAAGTTTTATTTATTTTAATTAACTATCAAAAATGTCACTTAGCCTGACGAATTTGCAAGATAAAGTAGCAGGAGACTAGGCACATAGCACATAGAACTGATGACCGATGGGGCAGTAAGGTTCTTGATTGAAGTCACGCGGCAAGCGCAGCGTAGGACGTCCACCCACAAGGTTACAGGACGACTAGGTAAAGGTTAAGGAAGCCTGACTACTTCCAACCGGACAATCTGGAAGTCATTGGGGGAGGCATATATTCCTATGGCTAAAATTATGACGAAATTATGGCGATTCTCGGCGCTAGCCCAAATTTGTCCCGAAGCAGTGGTGGGAAAAAATATTGGGACGTGTAAAAGCCTAGCTTAGTTTAAGCCTATTTGCAAAAATAAATTGCTTTTATTGGTTTATTGGTTTTTATAGACAATGACTATCGACAAACTACAATACTAAATACTGATAATCTCATAAACGTCAAAAAATATATAAGCCAACTGTTGGCGCCAAAGTTTGTTTTGCCCACTAAGTGGCGCGCTTGTTACCATAGCAACCCATAATTGTTACCAGTTACCATAGTTGTTACTTACTCAAATCTGGCCTATTCTTTTGGTGACAATAAATTGCAGCACCACACTCTCTAGACATGTTTAAAATCAAAGTATGGTCTTTAGAAAAGTTCTTGCATTGCCCGTTTCACCTCCATTGAGGTATTGTACTAGCGTACTAGAGAACACATCTCGAACTAAATGTTTTAGCCAAGCATTGTAGTCCAGTGGACTACAAAGCTTCAGTCAGTGTCAATAATTGAAGTTGTCAAAACTGCTTCTTGATTTGAATAGTTTGTTACGGGATTGCTACCATGTACCTTATTTTTATAATATTGGGAACTCAAAAATAAGGTACATGGTAGCAATCCCGTAACAAACTATTCTAATGTTAGTAACCATGAAAGTTTAAAACAATATATTGCTTCTTGATTGGTAATACTACAATGCTTGGCTGAAACCATGAAACATTTAGTGCGAGATGTGTTCTCTAGTACGCTAGTACAGTCAACAGCTCGTCGACCTACCCCAAAAGTCAAAAATTCTCCAATAGATTTTCAACTTTAAGCCTGTGATGTAGAGTTCATTTTCAAATGAGAAAATTTGTCATTTTGTGGTAGGTCGACGTGCTGTTGTCCGTACATACCTCAATGTTCACCTCCAAAGAGAAATGCATCGGCATCGATTACCAAACACCTTTTTGTTCACTTGGCTATTGTAAGCAGTGTCACACAACACAATGTGGCTGGTATTAAAAACTATGCTTGTTACAGGGTTGTATTTCTCATAAAAAATAACCTTATTACCCGACTGCCAAACGAGGGTTATGTTTTTCGAGCCTAAACCGTTTAACGGATTTTGACGTATTATATATCAATAGATTCGTCTCAATTGTAAAAGTGACAAGGGGTATGTTATTTCCCGAAATTCCCGTGGGAACAGAACTTACGCGGGAAAAACGGATCTGCAATACTGATAAACCGGTTTTGAAACTTTCTTATATTAACTAAGGGTCACATATTTTCAGTGCTAATAGTATTCAATACTTTATTTCCCAAAATTCCTACGGGAACAGGCAAAAAAATAAGCTGAAAAAATAGGAAGAAAATGCTGCTTAATGGATTTCAACATATGACATGACATTAGATTCGTCTCAGTTGTGTGAGTGACATAGGCTATGTTATTACCCGGAATTCCCATTGCTACCCGATTTCAGGACTTTTTACCCGAGTTACAAACTTTTTTTTTCAATGAACAGTTCGAAATAAGCCCAAGCCATTCAAGCCAGGGTTCATTGAAAAGTAGGATCTAAACACAATAGGATCATTTTAAAAATGTTTTTTCTTCTTCATTGCGTGTCGAACTCAAGCTATATGTGAGGACCAAAACTAACAAGACAATAATAATAAACAGAACATGATAATATTAATTAATATGGTAACCTAAAAATCATGATCTACCATTTATCGATCCAGCCCTTCTAGCATGAGCAACAAAATACGATATGATATAGCGATTTATCGCATACATTCTGTCAAAATATGAACTTTTATCAAAAAAGCGAGCATAACCGTGACGTCGCCGGCACGGACATGCTCACTATTTCAATAAAAGTTCAAGATGGCGGCTATGTTATCATATTTTTAAAGTAAAGAGGCGATAAATGGCTATATCATATCGTATCATATCGTGTTTTGTTGCTCGTGCTAGACTGCTGTCCCAGGAATACATATAGGGCACTACAACGAACCAAAATAGCCGGTAAACTTCGGCAGATCAGTACAGAGGGCGATGCATTGCATCATCATACATTTACTAAATATATGCTTACATATTGAGAAAAAACTAACAAAATCTTGAGTTACGAACTTTGTCTTTTCTGACTCTCACTGTATTTCCTACTTTGACTATGAAACGAAAATCAAAACGCAAAAGAATTCTTAGTTCCAAAAAAAAATTGGGGAGTTTCGAGTTTAGTTGAATGGCATTTCGTAAGGTTTGTTTCTTTTTGCTGCCAACCATACACAAATAAATTTTATTAAAAAATACCAAAAAAGCACGTTTCTTTGTTATAATAGCTTACACAAAGTCAAGTTTTTTTTTGTATATAAAATTTGAATTGACACAATGAATTATTTATAAAACAAGTACCTATAATTGATTTATAAATGTTCACATTCACAACCTTATCTCAGAAACCAAGTACGTACGTTATGTTTATTTAAAAAAATGGTTTAATAACGGTTTGACGTTTGATTTTTGTGCCTCATTGTACCTCAAAAATAATAATGTTTACGTTTCAGAATGCTTTAATTCTTGGTTATAGAGCGGATCGTAGGCGTCACAATTGTTGGTGTTGGGTTGCAATGAGGTCGCAATGACTTCGAGTTTGTGACGTGTCTTAAGCGCAGGTTCTCAAACTTATTTTGTCGACCGCCCACTTTGAAAAACAATTATTTTTCAGCGCCCACCATTTATTTTTACTTTATCACATCTTAAAAACCACATAAGCATGAATTACTTCATCATTTCAGCCACAGGACGTCCACTGCTGAGCATAGGCCTCCCCCAGTGACTTCCAGATAGGCCGGTTGGAAGCGGCCTGCATCCAGCGGCTTCCTGCAACCTTTACAAGGTCGTCTGTCCACCTTGTGGGTGGACGTCCCACGCTGCGTTAGCCGGTACGTGGCCACTATTCCAGAACCTTTCTGTCCTATCGGCCGTCAGTTCTACGTGCTATGTGCCCCGCCCAATGCCACTTTAGCTTGCTAATCTGTCGGTCTATGTCAGCAACTTTTGTTCGTCACGGATCTCCTCTTTTCTGATTCGATCTCGTAAAGACACCTATTCATTACTTAAAATATTTTTTCAACACAGTTGCTCGTAAATTGACTCTTATAACACCGTTTTTAGTTTCATAATTCATCATATTACGCACTTGTGCTGTAATAACATTATCGCACTAGTGCGGTAATGTAAACTTTTTTTTTTTAATCCAGCATAAGTTTGTGTCTAAGAACATTGAATATTTTACCAATATTAAATTATATTAGGGTTAAGATGACAAATTAATATTTCATTTTATCAAATTGTATATTAATAAACACAAATTAACTTAACTATCATTTTTAGAATCAATAATTTATAGTTTATTTTATTTCTTAAATTGCTGCTACTCCGGCTAAACAGCCAGTTTTTCCTGTGCAACTATTGAACCTGCGCGCACATCGAAATTGCGGCGCGCGAAAAAAAAAACTTATTTGCCATTTTCCCTAAATATTTGGTAAAGTTGTTGCTGTGTGGTTAATTACTATCAAAAATGTCTACTTTAAATAGTGAAGACGAGCAAAATGTTATTCAACCCAGTCGGAAATACTTATCGAGGCACAAAACGCAAGTGATAGCCTGTTGCCGCCAAAATCCAGAGAAAAACAGCAAAAACGGAGATGATATTTTGGATTTTAGTTTGGTTTTTTCCTCGCAATTGTGTTGAAAAACGTCGTATGGAACTCGTGTGCATTAATAATTACACACTCGGCTTCCTTACCGCGCTCGCCTGAGGCTCGCGCTTACAATAATGCCTCGTGTGTAATAATCAACTTTGCACACTTGTATCATAATGTACTATTTTGGCCTTAGGTAAAATAATATAATAGGTTTCACTTCGGCATAAAATCTACAAACTTGTACATTTATAATATTCTGTGACAGCGGTATTCTTTCACGTCAAGTACTATACCGAAAATAACTAAATAAGTTAAAGCTAATTCGAAGTCTATGGTCATAAGTTATACGTGATACCCGTTAAAGATGTCTGTATCAAATCGTATTTTATTTTTAGAAATTCCTTCCCAGCCATTATTTATAGACTTGACATTTGAACGGAATAAGGCTCGGAATAAGACTTGATGCTGTATCAAGGTCACAGTTACAGGAAAATTTCCGAAACGCATTTCCCGGATATCCAATTAATTATATTTCCACGAGTAAATTACTAATAGCAGAAAGTAATATTATAATTTATTATAGAAATATTTGCTCTTTAATTTTGTATTTAGAAAGGAAATAGTACTTTACAGTATACCCGACGTCAAATGCGACGTCGTAAGTTTAGATTGTATTTTTTTTGAAATAACAAACTGATGTCATAATGGGCTAGTTTCATAAAAAAAACTTATTAGCCCGTCAGTTGAATTAACAGAAAATATATATTTAAATACATATTTTTTCTTTTCTCAATCAAACAAAAAATGATCAAGATACAGCCCGTTAAAGTTCCGCGAAACGTCACACCTTGCGACACTTTTTAGCAAGGCGTGACGTCACGTGCTCACTTTGATGCGCTTTATCTTCCTCATTTTTTGTTTGATTAACAAAAGAAAAAATATGGGTCCAATATTTTTTTAAATTCTTACTGACGGACTAAATAGAATAATCTTTTTTTGACCCAGGAAACTAGCCTATTGTACTTAATAACTAGCGTAAAATAACAAAGTTTTTCTTATAGTGAAGCCCACACCTCTATCCTCGGGTAGATACATAGTGTCACTCGATATAGTATTATCATGGACAGTAAACAAATTTAAATAAAAAAATACTAATACTAAGCTGACACGTAGCAGTAAAAAAAACCGGCCAAGTGCGAGTCGGACTCGCGCACGAAGGGTTCCGTACCATTTACTATAAACGGCAAAAACATCACGTTTGTTGTATAGGGGTCCCCTTAAATATTTTTGTATTCTGTTTTTTAGTATTTGTTGTTATAGCGGCAACAGAAATAAATGATCTGTGAAAATTTCAACTCTCCAGCTATCACGGTTCATGAGATACGGCCTGGTGACAGATGGACAGACAGACAGACAGATAGACAGACGGACAGCGGAGCCTTAGTAATAGGGTCCCGTTTTACCCTTTGGGTACGGAACCCTAAAAATACTAAAACTAAGCTGACACCTAGCGGTAAAAACGAACATAGACTCTATTTTGTTACAAAGTGGGTTCACATTACTTAAAGTTGATTAAATAAATAAAATTAATAAAATATGACCAACGCAATCTAGCCGTGTACAAATCCCGACCGATTTCAATTGTTCATAAATTGTATTTTTTTTTTGTTTTTAGCAATTCCATGCAAGGTTTAATTGAAGATATATAACACTTGAAAAAAATCATTGACCTCAGGTGGGACATGCGATGGGACGTGGGTTCGAGTCCCACCTGAGGTCGATGATTTTTTTCAAGTGTTATTTATCTTCAATGTTCATAAATTATCAAACCTTTGATATGGGGGAATGGATGTTTTAATTTGATCGGATAATACGACCGACCGAACGATGCGCTTTCGTATTAGGCCTCCTGTGTCGAAGTGATCGTTGTTATCAACGATAAGTCATATATAATACACAACAAAACAAAGGCTATGTTCGTCATTATCGCTTAGGTGGTTTTGAAGCGACTTCACAGTGTGTTTCTTACAAAATCGACAGGCAGTATCTTAATTTTATTTTTATATTGTTACACAGGTTTAATGAAAGATAAATAACACTTGAAAAAAATCATCGACCTCAGGTGGGACTCGAACCCACGTCCCATATCGCATGCCGGGCGAGTGCTTTACCAACTAAGCTACCGAGGACGTCACGTGACAAGATGAAATTCCTCAAGTGTTACACAGGTGTTAAATATTATTACCATGTTAGGCACAAAGTGAGTAGACAGAGAGGTTAACAATAAATAAATGTATATTTTCATGACCGTATGTTTAAGTGGTTTGCGCCCCGAAATACAAAGCCAGGAGACGTATTTTTGAAGCATTCGAAATGAATCTTGAGTTCGAACATGAAAACGATTCGTGTGCGAATTTTATATCTATTGCTCCCAATTTTACGCATTTTTGAATCACTTATTATTTATTTATTATTATTCTTTTACAAAAATTTACTTAATGAATTGCCTCGCAAACCACTTCCGTGGTTGACTGCGGGTGCGAATCTCGCTTTAAATTATTTTTACAATGACACAAACAAAGCAAAGCTTGTAATATGGCGACTACATAAAGGAGAGATATAATTAAATACGTTTATAAATAAAAATGCTCATACTTAACATAAATAATAATTACTTTAAATTAGGTATGTGTTGCTATTATAGCAAAATGCTTGTAACTATTTTCGTTTCACGCAGAAAATATTAAAATCGGAATGCGTAAACTTATTAATTTTAATACCCGGCAATGAATCGCATAGGACAGAACGAAAAAAGTTTTTATTCTGTAAACCTTATGTTTACTTGTCACTGTCATACTTCCGAACTTTCTACTAGTAGAATAAAAATACGAGTGGGTCGGACCACTCGTTGCAGAATTCACGAAATTAATTTTAAAATATAGGGATTTTAGTCATTCGCATGCGAATCATGCCATTTCGTATTCAAATTGATATTCGCATGATTCAAAAATATGTCTCCAAAACGTTGCGGATTCGAATCCCACAAGGGGTAAATATTTATGTTAAGTGTGAGCATTTTTATTTATAAATGTATTTAATTATATTTCCCCTTTATGTAGTCGCCATATTACAAGCTTTGCTTTGTTTGGGGCTAGATAATTTGTGTCATTATGAAAAGAATTTATTATAATCTTAATATATAAAACAAAGTCGGGTTCGTTACAACACTTATAACTCGAGAAAGGCTGGACCGATTTTCATGGTTTATAATTTGTCGCATTTGTCTCCGCTCCAAATAGCAGATTAATAATAAAAACATTGGTAAAGCTGACAAAAAAAAACTGTTAGGCGGTACGATGTTCGTCGGGTCAGCTAGTATTGTTATATTTTAGACAGTTTAAATTGTTATCATTTTAAATAAAAATATAGAAAATTGACAGTATCAGGCGTTACTTTGCGGATATCCATAACTTAATAATTATGAAAATGTAATTATTTTGCTTACACCTACCGCTTAGTTACGCCGGCATAGGAACCCCAATTACACCACCTGTAACCCACAATCTGAGGACAATAACAGGCACATGCAAAGAGCACCGCCCTCCCTCCCTCAAATCGCATGCGAAACAGACGAATGCAAAAGTTAGTACCCAACACCGACATAAAAACCTCGACGAGCGTTTCGCCACTTCACGTGGCATCATCAGAATGCGATCAACTTTTGAAATTACGTCAGTTAAACATTGTACTTAAGTTGTTTCATTGCTACGAATGTCGTAGCACTGGTAGAGTCCGTAGCCCGTCGTAGCACAATGAAATCTATAGGGTTCCATAGCAATATGGCAAAATACGGAACCCTTATGGATTCGTCATGTCTGTCTGTCTGGCTATCCGTCGTATGTCACAGCCACTTTTTACCGAAACTATAAGAACTATACTGTTGAAACTTGGTAAGTAGATGTATTCTGTGAACCGCATTAAGATTTTTACACAAAAATAGAAAAAAAAAACAATAAATTTTGGGGGTTCCCCATACTTAGAACTGAAACACAAAAATTTTTCTTCATCAAACCCATACGTGTGGGTATCTATGGATAAGTCTTTAACCTATCAAGCTTCAATTGCTCACTCGTGGCCGCGGAACAATATTTTTTTTATTGTCTCTTTACCTTGGCCTGACAGGTTAAAAATGATAATGAGGTTTCTAATATATTTTCTTTCTAAACTGAACAGATTGCGCGAGAGACACTTCCAAAGTGCTAAAATGTGTGTGTGTGTGTGTGCGTCCTGTATCTTCGAAAATAAGAGAATGAAAAAACTAAAAAAAAATATGATATACATTACCATGCAAACTTCCACCGAAAAATGTTTTGAACGAGATCTCTCGAGTCCGAAAGTAGTTTTTTTTAATACGTCATAAATCGTAAACCGCAATTAGATAATGGTACGGAACCCTTCGTGCGCGAGTCCGACTCGCGATTGGCCGGTTTTTATAGCTGATTTAATATAGGCGACACATCGCACTAAAGCCATCAGGAAATCCTGTTACACGTGGAATGTGGAGTGCTTGTTTATTTGCGTTGCCTTGGCTGATGTATGGGGGAAGAGGGTGGGTAGATTTTTATTCGTATTGATTTTTCAGTATCCTCTTTATTTCAACAAGGATTATTTTCTTTGACTATCTTTGTAAGGTTCCGTACCCAAAGGGTAAAACGGGACCCTATTACTAAGACTCCGCTGTCCGTCTGTCACTAGACTGTATCTAATGAACCGTGATAGTTAGACAGTTGAAATTTTCACAGATGATGTATCTGTTGCCGCTATAACAACAAATACTAAAAACAGAATAAAATAAATATTTTAGGGTGCTCCCATACAACAAACGTGATTTTTTTTGCCGTTTTTATAGATACGGAACCGTTCGTGCTCGAGTCCGACTCGCACTTGGCCGGTTTTTTATTTATCACTCACTGATCTATAGTCACAGCTAGTTTGAGTTGTCCATATTTTTTCAATGGATTTATACTAGTGATTGGTAATTTAATATGTAAGGTTTATACGTCCGAGGGAACGATACATTTTCATAGTAGCCATTCAGCAGCATGCACAACACGATAAAATTTGTCGTAGCATTTTATCGACTTTTAACGTAAATACTAAATATGTCGTTTTGTCTTCGACAATAACAAAGAAAAAACCAAAATATCATATCACAATAATATAAAATAACGTCAAAATAAGTGGCTACAAACAGCAGGAGACCCTAAAAATATTAAGAAAAAGGATTCGAGACGTCTGTGATCCGTTACGTTAAGGAATACGACAAAATTATCGTCGAAGACAAAACAACAATGGGCAGAAATGTATGGGCTTTGACCCCACCTTGTAACATCATAAGAGTAGCATGGATTTAAAGGGGATCTTATACACAATATGACTGCAAAAGAATCAATGGCGAAATGTATGGGGTTACCAAGTAATTGTGATTTCTATTGGATACTGTTTCTCCTGAATTTAAAACTAAAGTATGGAAAAATTATATTAAAAAATGATAAAGGTGTACATTTTATGTTTGTTTACTGTGAAAATACGTGTTTTCATACAAATATGGAGGATATGGAGAAAACAATATGACAAAAAAAACATTTTTTTTTACATTAGGTACAAAAATATGAAGGAAATTGGACATTGCAAATGAAACAATGAAATGGGAAATAGTTTATAGAATGGTTACGGGAAACAAAACGGAAACGAAAATAATGGAATGAAATAATATATTATTTTCGAATATCATGTATGAAAGTAGGCATACTTTGACATCACCTAGTATTCTTCTACCATCTTTTAGAAGTATCTACCTCACCGAAGAAAAAAATGTAGCATTTTTATAGGCCTTTCATATTACAAAGGTCGCAAGATGCTACAAGCTGGAGCCAAAATGCCCATTGTTCTTTGTCGTGTCTATCGATAAATTAACCGATGCGCGCATGCTAGCCCTGCAGATAAAGGAACTGACGTCCGAATACGGAAACTCTGACCTATATAGACCAAAGATTCCCTTTCAGCTGTGAAACCGTTACGCAAAGCTTTATAGCTAGTCTAAATGTGATCCAACGTGATGAATGGAGCTACTTGGCATGCGCGGCAGTTATTCGTGCGCGGGCGCATACGAACTTGAAACTACGCTTTCGTTTCTGTGCAGCCTATGTCCGATGTACAACTGAAACAATAATGTACTCCACAATAATGCTATAGGCCAGTTTTTAGGGTTCCCTACAAAAAAAAACCGGCCAAGTGCGAGTCGGACTCGCGCAAGAAGGGTTCCGTACCATTACCTATAAAAACGACAGAAAAAGTCACGTTTATTGTATGGGTCGCGCAAGATGGGTTCCGTGCCATCTATAAAAACGGCAAAAAAAGTCACGTTTGCTGTATGGGAGCCCTCTTAATTATTTATTGTATTCGGTTATAGCGATAACAATAAATACTGAAAAACCGAATAACAGCAATACATCATCTGTGAAAATTTCAACTCTCTAACTATCACGGTTCATGAGATACAGCCTGGTGACAGACAGAACAGACAGACGGACAGCGGAGCCTTAATAATAGGGTCCCGTTATACCCTTGGGGTACGGAACCCTAAAAACGAGAAAGCGCTTCGAAAAAAAGTAGGTGGTGCCCTCGCGCTTCGCTTTGCTAGTCTTCAATGAAATGAAGACAGCGTGAAAACAATTTTAGACCTTTAAATGAAACTACTTTTACGGATTATTTCGCGATTTATTAACATTTTATTTAACCTGACGTTTCGAACACTTTACAGCGTTCGTGGTCACAGGTAGACTAAGGTGTTATTTTAACCTGACGTTTCGAACACTTTACAGCGTTCGTGGTCACAGGTAGACTAAGGTGTTATTCGTCTTTACAATATTTTGAAAAAACTATAAACTACCGTCACTCAGTTAATATTAATTTGTGTTCCTATCTACGCAAAAAGAGCTAACTGTATCTAGAGGTCTTGCAGTGCGGGGCCTAGCATGGGATTTCGTTAAAACAGGATCCCATGCTGGTGGTATTTTCCAACCATCTTCTCTGTTGAAATTCGGGTGTCTTCTAATTTCAATTGCCTCCCGTAACATGCGAGGAACAGAGAAGATGGTTGGAAAATACCACCAGCATGGGATCCTGTTTTAACGAAATCCCATGCTAGGCCCCGCACTGCAAGACCTCTAGATACAGTTAGCTCTTTTTGCGTAGATAGGAACACAAATTAATATTAACTGAGTGACGGTAGTTTATAGTTTTTTCAAAATATTGTAAAGACGAATAACACCTTAGTCTACCTGTGACCACGAACGCTGTAAAGTGTTCGAAACGTCAGGTTAAATAAAATGTTAATAAATCGCGAAATAATCCGTAAAAGTAGTTTCATTTAAATGTATCGTGTTCGCGTAAATAAAAGACAACAGTATAATTTTAGACCTACCTATGTTTAAAATAAAACATTCCTGTATAAAAATAAATACCGATTACGTAGATATTATGATGTCATACACACAAATACGAACGCTTTTTCATGTAAGATACCTTCAAAATGGGCCTATAATGTTATGACATTGAGGTATAATGTACTAGCGTACTAGAGAACACATCTCGAACTAAATGTTTCAGCCAAGCATTGTAGTATTGAACAATCAAGAAGCAGTTTTGACAACTTCAATTTTTGACAGTGACTGAAGCTTTGTATTCCACTGGACTACAATGCTTGGCTGAAACATTTAGTTCGAGATGTGTTCTCTAGTACGCTAGTACGTTATACCTCAATGTGTTTTGACGTTGAGAAAATTGTGTTTTCTAGTACTTATGTTGTGATAGACGGCTCTAATCTGCTTAAATAATATTACGAGAAAAATTCCCAGACACAGACTTATTAAAGTAATAGAAGTCTGCCTACACGGCATTAGAGGCTTTCATATCATCAAATTACGCCTTTCAGTATCAAAAGCCGATTCTACTTCAATAGAAAAATTAAAAACCTACTTGGCAAAATAGATTCAAACCTCAGATCAAAGAAAGGACATTAATATTTTTTCAACACAGTTGCTCGTAAATTGACTCTAATAACACCGTTTTTAGTTTTATAATTCATCATATTACGCACTTGTGCTGTAATAAGATGAACTTTTTTTTTAAATTTCAGCAAAAGTTTATGTTCAAAAACATTAATAATTTTACGAATATTAAATTATTTTAGGGTTAAGATGACAAATTTCATTTTATCAAATTGTTTATTTATAATCACAAATTAACTTAACTATCATTTTTAGAAACAATAATTTATAGTTTATTTTATTTTTTATATTGCTGCTGCTCCGGCTGAACAGCCGGTTCTTCCTGTGCCTTTATTGAACCTGCGCGCGCATCGAAATTGCGGCGCGCGAAAAAAACAAAACTTACGTGTCATTTTCCATAAATATTTGGTAAAGTTGTTGCTGTGTGGTTAATTACTATCAAAAATGTCAGCCGAGTAGCAGCAATTTAAAAAAAAAAAACTATAAATTATTGTTTCTAAAAATGATAGTTAAGTTATTTTGTGTTTATTAATATACAATTTAATAAAATGAAATATTTATTTGTCATCTTAACCCTTAAATAATTTAATATTCGTAAAATATTCAATGTTCTTAGACACAAACTTTTGCTGGATTTTTAAAAAAAAAGTTTACATTACCGCACTAGTGCGATAATCTTTTTACAGCACAAGTGCGTAATATGATGAGTTATGATACTAAAAACGGTGTTATAAGAGTGAATTTACGAGCAACTGTGTTGAAATAGTACATTATGATTCAAACTCAAACCCATCTATTGAGTTTAAGAAATAGGTAAAGTATACCGTATTTCACACAAATTAATAAAAATAATCCGATTACACTTATTATCCTACTTATCCCACTTATTAAGTTTGTTAGTATGTCAAAGTCAAAGTCAAAGTCATTTATTTCTGCAAATTGGCCATCAATGGCACTTTTACATGTCCCAATTTTTCTTTATCCTACCACCGCTTCGGGACTACATATCGGCTGGTGATGTTAAGAAGCGGCGCAACAAAAGTCACCTTTGTCAGCCTGGTTTTTATTACAGGAAATACAATTACAAGATAGTGTAAGTGCGAGCTAGGCAGGTTATTAAGTCCATGCACTCTTGTCGTTTAAGTAATCTTCAACTTTGTAATATTCTTTTTATTTAAGGATTTTTATGTGGTTATTGAACTCATAAACAGGCAAGTCAACAAGAGTTTGTGGTACTTTATTAAAGATTTTTATACATTTCCCCAAAGATGAATTACTTACTTTCTTCAATCTGAAGCTCGGAACGGCAAGTTTATTTTTATTTCTAGTATTATAATGATGTGAATCACATTTTAGGCTAAACGAACTAATGTTTTTTCTAACATACATAATATTATTAAAAATATATTGTGACGCTACTGTTAATATTTTAATATCTTTAAAGACCTCCCTCAGAGAGTTGCGAGGCCCAAGACAATATATTGCACGTACAGCTCTTTTCTGCAACACAAAGAATGATTCGATGTCAGCAGCTGAGCCCCATAGCAATAATGAAAACACATATGGATTTTTGTTACTCTTTCACGCTAAAACTACTGAACAGATTTGAATGAAATTCTGCACACATATAGACTATGATCTGGATTAACATATAGAATACTTTTTATTCTGGACAAATATTGTGGGATATACTAAAGACCACGGGAGCAAAGTGGCGGATAATAGCTAGTCATATAATAAATCTAGTTCCATCCTAAGCATAGCTTTTGCAATGGCGATTGGATCATCATCATCATCATATCAGCCTGTTGCAGTCCACTGCTGGACATAGGCCTCCCCAAGGAGCGCCACAGCGCACGATCTCCCGCCCTTTGCATCCAGTCGCTGCCGGCTGCCTTCTTCAGGTCATCGGTCCATCTAGCCGGGGGGCGTCCTACACTACGTTTGCCTAAGCGTGGTCTCCATTCGAGAACCTTCCTGCTCCACCTCTCGTCGGTTCTGCGACAGACATGGCCAGCCCACTGCCACTTCAGCTTGCTACATTTTTGGACAATATCAGTCACCTTAGTCTTATGTCGTATGACCTCGAGGCGATTGGATAACACGCACAAAATTCTGACTCTGAGCGGAGAGCAAACGAGGCGAGACGTGACATAGCGAGGCCAAGCGAGTGTAGCATGTACTATCGCGGGCTCCGACGCCTGACCAGTCTTAAAGCTAAAATTGCTTGCAAGCACCTCATTGCCACTCACTTCAAGCCACACTCTACGTTCATTTATGTTTCGGGTTCAATCAAGACAATAGGTTTTTAGACATAAGCGAGCAAGCTTCTATGTATCTAATTGGTTGTAGTAAAACGTAGTAAAATGCATAACCAATCAGGGCGGGTTGCGGCGTGTCCGGCGCGATGCGCTTACACAGGAATATTTCTACAAAGCGGTAAGGCGTCGGAGCCCGCGATAGTACACTCTAGCACTCGTTAAGCCTCGCGATCCCTCCCCGAGAGTGCACAGCCGCCATCACGAACATGACAACAATATGTGGTTTTGACATATGCTTCAACGGTCCCTATAATAAAGTGATAGATATCTGAGTTAATTGGATTCAACCACAATGCAACGTCGGAACTATGTTAATTGCTTGGTTAATTATCACCGTCCAATCGCCAAATCAGAACTGGAATCATATGACATAATTGTCAAACAAGACATCTGAAGGCAAACTAACGACCGTCTGCTGTAATGCTGGACTACAAAGGTTACTGGTTCGAATACCGAAGTGTGTGATTTTCAAGAATATGAGATTATGTTCATTTTGTACTCTTTCTCATATATTACTCTGACACAGCCCGACGGAGTAGAACTGACGGCCGATGGGGCAGAAAAGAATTGAGGAAACGTACCGACAAGCGCAGCGTGGGACGTCCACCCACAAGGTGGACAGACGACCTGGTTAAGGTTGCAGGAAGCCGCTGGATGCAGGCCGCTTCCAACCGGCCGATTTGGAAGTCACTGGGGGAGGCGTTCAGCAGTGGACGTCCTGTGGCTCTCATTATTTGTCGACCGTCTGGTGTAGTGGTTTGCGCTCCGGACTGCAATGCCTGGCGGTTGCGGGTTCGAATCCCGCGAGGGGCAAATGTTAGTGTGATGAGCACGAGCATTTGCACCTAAGTCATGGATGTTTATAAAAGTATTTAAGTATGTTTATCCGTTATCTAGTCCGCCATAGCACACGCTTTGCTTAGTTTGGGGCTAGATAATTGGTGTGATTGTGGAAACAATTCATTATTATTATTATTATTTATTATTTCTCAATACAGATTACCAGCGTTTACACGAAGGTAAAAAAACCTTGATTAAATTAATACATTGTGCGGGCTACAGTAAGAAAACATTTTCCTCTTGCAATAGGCTATAACAAAAAGAATAAAGCCCTTTGCCTACAGCACACTGAGCTTGCATCGCGCAAAACAATGTTAAAATCCCCCCACACGTCTCCCTACAATAAACGTTGACAGGTATTAGTGTTGCCACAATATCGATACTTTGGCTATCGATAGTTGACTCCGAAAACTGTTCAGAATATCGATTGTAATGCCACGTGTCAACACTATTGAAGTATGTTTTAAGAAATACAATTGATGTTCGATAATTTTGATTCAATGATCTCGATTTAATTGCAAAATCTACCAGTTAAAATCAATTAATAAACTTTGGATACTACCTATTGCAAGTCCTGTCAAACAATGAGGACTTTATACCTAGAATTACAAAAACTCAGCTTGTTAAGGAAAAAACTCATAAATTACATGAATAAAACAGCATATTATTACAAAGAAACAGATTTGTAATTTAAAATATTGTATGTTAACACAAAAATATTTAGAAAGTTTCAACATATTTTTCTTGCAATTACGATACTGGTTATTCGGCAGTAGATAGTAAATGGCCTTTTTTTCATTATTGGTAAATTGTACAATACCATAGATTACCATTATAATATTTAAAACTTAATATTGTATCCATTGACTTATCGTATCTTATTGTATTTTCATTTTTATTTTTGTACATTTGACGAAGCTTTAGACTGCTAATATTTTATTTTATTGACTCTGAATTGTAAATGACGTATCTAAGTGTAATTTTATTACCTAAAGATAAAATAAATGAAAATGAATATGAATATAGAGATATCGATAGAGAGTAGACTATCGAATGACAACACTAAAGCGGACGGTACGATGAGCTTTGTCCCCCTGATCCGATGAAATATACTAGACTAGCTATGCCCGCAACTTGATTGCGTGGACTACATCATATTTGGTATGATATGTAACAAAAAAGGTTCAAATAATGAACAATAGCATATCGTTAGAATAGTTTGTTACGGGATTGCTACCATGTACCTTATTTTTGAGTTCCTGATATTTCGGCACTGTTGCAAGCGCCATGATCACGGAGTAACTGAAGATCTTGCGAGTAAGTTGTTAAGGGCAAACATATCGGTCTACCCTCTTTCGCTGTCTTTTATTGCACGCGTCGGTACCATTGTCTACAAACTCACTATTTTCTCGCACCTGTTCTCGACACACAACACTAACAGTATCTGACCGCGAAACAGCAGTTTGTTGTTTCATTGTGATCATGGCGCTTGCAACAGTGCCGAAATATCGGGAACTCAAAAATAAGGTACATGGTAGCAATCCCGTAACAAACTATTCTAATGTTAGTGACCATGAAAGTTTAAAACAAATAGCATATCGTTGTCCAATGTATCTATTTGAAAAATTAAAGCCTAGAATTAATGTGTCACGCTTGCGACTAAGAAACATATCTTTTAAGTTTCCTAAATATTCCCTTGCTAGCACTAAGGGTTGCTTTAAGTATGCCGCTACCAAGATATGGAACGATCTGCCGCCTCCGGTCTCAAGTGTTTTGTATTTTTCAGTCGCAACTTTTGGAAAACGACGTCTATATGTATTATTAACGAAGCAGACTCTGATAACGGTCTACTTTGCTTATTGAATGAATGAATGAATGAATGAAATTTATTTCAGACCGTGGTCCATATACAAGTTAGTAACAAATTTTAAAACTTAGCCTATGTTAGTACTATTACGAGTAAGACATAAAAAACAACAATATTATAAAAAGTATGAGAGAGGACCGACAGCAGGAGCAGCCTACACAGCTCTGGTAGCATGTAACCTAATCCAGCGCTCCAGCATCGGCGAGTCCCACCTCTCAGCTATTGTCACTCAATTATTAGTTATGCGATAACAGTTTGGGGAAATGCTTCGCAAATAGGACGAGTCTTGATTTGTCAAAAAAGATCGATAAGAATTATTTATGGATTAGAAAGATAGACATCAGCAAAAGCCTATTTTAAAAAGGCTAAAATAATGACAGTGGTATCGCTCTTTATATAAGTCGCTTTTAGAAGTCCACAAGCATAAAAATGAGCTGCCTATGAAAATGCATGTACATAATTATAACACGAGGAATAGAAAAATGTTGTGTATCCCAAGAACGAGACTGGTGAAAGCCCATAAACAAGGTATCTCTTTGAAAATTATAATTTATAACAAATTACCTATAGAAATTACAAGACTTCCCTTTAATGCGTTTGAACAAGTGATCAAGGCTTTTTTCCTTACTCATGCTTTCTATAATATAAACGAATATATGATATGTTCATTTTCTGACTTGCACATATAATTTAAATTGCCATTGACGTTATTTTTATTTGTTTTGCTTTTTATATAATTTTGAGGTTTTCCTAATAAATTCTATGAAAATGTTATAATTTCAATAAAATTGTAAACTTTGACGTACCAATGTTATGTGATGTAATGACATGGTTAATAAATGAATTGAATTGAATTGCAGGCAGAGAGTATAGGTCTTCCCAACAGTGCTAGCGGGAAAGGAAGGAAAAAGAACAGTAGTATGATTTTAAAAATAGTGGTTCATTATAATATATATTATTGTATACTTACTTGCATAAATGTTTGGGGTGATAGGTGCTTCACTTATTTTCTTAAAATGAATTATTGTTACCATAATTACTATGTAAGTTTTATGTACTTGTATTAACTGCGAAAGGCTACGGCAGAATACCAGCGATGCAAGGATTTTATTTTTCTTGCTTCATTAGCTGAGTTGTAGACCCATTTGTCTCGTATGTTATTATTTTTTATTTTAGAGACGAATAAAGAGTTTTTATTATTATTCTTATTATATTATACTAGCAGCCCGTCCCGGCTTCGCACGGGGTAGACAATTATCGCTAATAGTTTCGGCAGCGCATTCGACGAAAGACATTTTAAGACTCATTTTTCTACACTTTCGGTTACATTGTTCAAATTTTACCAAGGATCCCTAATTTTTTTCAAAATGAAATGTAGCCTATGTCAAATTGGAAGAATGTAGCATTCTATTGGTGAAAGAATTTCTTAAATCGGCCCTGTACTTTTTGAGCCTATTCATTACAAACATACAAACATACAAAACTAGGTACAAATCTTTCCTCTTTATAATATTAGTATAGATATCGCACAAGAACAGTTATCCGGGATAAAAAGTTTCCTGTATGTTAATTCAGATCATATTCTATATGTGTGCAAAATTTCATACAAAGCCGTTTAGTAGCTTTTGCGTGAAATAATAATATATATACAATTGAACAACATCACATACATTGCTCTGATCCTAAGGTAAGTAGCTAAAGCACTTGTGTTATAGTAATCAGAAACAACGACGGTACCACATCACGCAGACCCGAGACAATATAGAAAATTTCATTTTCTACAGTGACCCGACCGGGGTTCGAAACCGGAACCTCAGAGATGGCGGCGCCATTTAAAGTCCGGCGTGCTCGCCTCTCGGCCATGGAGGTCGTTACAGAGTAACAAACATCCATAGACACAAACTTTCGCATTAATAATATTAGTAAGGATTCACACTAGGACTATAGAAAAACAATTGTTTATTTGTTAGACAGAATTAAGACCTCTGACTAGGCTGTACGACTTTAGGATGAGGTTGTCCTTATTATTATTATAGGGGCAAAAATTGAAGACGAATCCGCACTTTCGCAGGGGAAGTTCATAATTGTAATAATGTTCCGCCTCATCGCGTCTGCCTCTAATGAACTAAGCTTCGGAGCTTAAAGCTCTGCGCAATTAGTGATTTCAGCGGAAAAGCGAAGCCGTTTAAACGTTTGAGATAGTGTTGCCGAAAACTGTAGACAGCTTTACTTATGTTAGCTTCTTTATTATATTTAATACTTTTTTTATAATTAATTAAAAAAAGAAAGTGCTAGGTGCGAATGAAATCATTAAACCTCTTCATTACCGACACCGACTGCAAAGGTAATACACCTATAAGTATCTCTTTTTATTTGAAACAGCAAAGAAGTTATTTCAAGTATTCCGTTTCTATGTAAATTACCACTTTCAACGGAAAAAAGGGTATACTACTGTAAATGATTATACTATAAATGAAAAAGATGTTTAGAAATAAATACTGCCCTGCTCGCACAGGTACATTTATCGGGTGCGCCTTTTTCACATAACTTTTTAAGTCCTAATATCGGTAGTCCGAAAATATGTTTTATACCATTTTACATAATAATGATCACTCTTCATATTTTTTTTATATAATGATCGAAACTCATAATCACCACAATTCATAATATCACTAGTAATAAAACTGGTTCGTACTAATATTTGTTTACATATATTTCTTAATCATAGGTGTTATTTGTTCAAGTGATGACCGAGTGCAGCAACCTGTTATGTTACTTGTAAATGACGGTAGCAAAACAAAAATATGTCCAAAGTTGTTATATATAAAATCGTGATTCTTTATATGTAGGTATTTAGCTCGGAAACTTACTGTAATATTTTAATTGAATTTTGTTAAGCTTATTTTGTTGTACAGCTGCGCTGCGCCAAAGAATGTGTTTACTTATATCGTGTAAATCTAATTTAAAGTGAACTAATATATTAGTTCTTATGGGAACTAAATTCTTTAATCCAAGTCCCGGCATGGAACTTCTTAAATATATGTATTCCACTATATTTGAAGAGGAATTTGCTAATAATCTAAAAGTATACATAATGATAAAAGGTATTTAGTCTAGTTTCCTTCATAACTAGTATAATTATCTAGCAAAAAGAAGTAACCGAACACAAATGAACTCGCCAGTGTTCGCCTCGTAAACAAGTACATCCGAATGAAGGTGGGTAGGCGGGCGGCCTCGCTTCAAGGGCGGCCTTGGTCCGCCCAAGGCTTGGCCCTTGGACTTTGCAACAGAGCGCTATCTCGGTATGTCACATAGAAAATGTTGCAGGATTTTTTATAATTTATATATTATTATTTTAGAAGTGGTCAGTGAGCGAAGTCTTGACGGTCAAACTGTAAACGTATCTCTATATTTTTCAGTCTATTTACGGATTTTATATTTATAACACTTTCTCGGCAGTGCGGTGTAATATTGTGAGAAAATCTTAACAAATACGTAAATATTTATTTCAAACTATTCGGTATGTAGTGATTTTAAGTATCTTTTTTATGAAAGTATAATTATATCAATTCAGAAAACAAATAATATTTTTTAAATAGTAATTACTTTTTTTTTTTAAATATTTATGAATTATACTTTTTTTTTATTAGAAATATATAAATATTATAAATTATTGATTTGATGACGTTTTTTGTAAGCCTGTCCAACGTTCATTCATTCATTCACATTTGACATTTGCATTCTTTCAAATCTATGTCATTTTTCACGCACAGACTTTGGCGGGACATACACACACACGCAAACTCTGTGACGTTATATGTAACTTGTAAGCTTCTCCGTGATTAGAGTTCGTATCAATGGCAAATTATTTTTTGTATTTTTATAAAAATAAACGTCGTCTTGTAATTTTAAGTCATGTAATAGCAAAATACAGACGACAAGCGATAAATTTCTAAATGGTTTTGTAATCAGCATAGGTTATATTTTTCTTTACATTACGAATTTCTGCTACACATACACACATTTACAGGACATAATATTCCCAATCTGAAAATACAAGATATTATGATTTTGTTTGGTCCGCCCCATTTAAAAAGCTTTCTGCATGACCTATAGCTTGACTGGCAGAGAATGCTTCTAGCATTAAGTCTACCTATTGTACATTTCTTTTTAAGTTTGTGCAATAAAGTTTGAATAGTTCGTCTCTATCTTTGGGTATTTTATCTTTATTTTTTATTTATCTTTATCTTTGGTTCTTCTTTATCTTTAAATTATGGGTAGACCACGAGAGTCCTGTGTCGTAACATAATAGTTTAGACAGGAATACGACAGTTGTATACGAAATTCGTATGACCTGCATGGGCTATGGGCATGGGCTAGCATGCGCAACACGATAAAATGTTGTCGTGGCATTTTATCGACTTTTGACGAAATATGTCGTTTTGTCTTTGACGATAACAAAGAAAAAAACAAAATGTCATGGCAATGCCGTGTTATAACGTAAAAATAAGTGGCTACGAAGAACGGGAGACCCTGAAAATATTAAGAAAAAGGATTCGAGACGTCTGTGATCCGTTAGGTTAGGGAAAACGACAAAATTATCTTCAAAGACAAAATTTGTCTTGTCTATCGATAAAATAACCGATGCGCGCATGCTAGCCCTGCTGGACTCTCTCTCTCTGTCTAGTCTCGAGAAAAGGATGGTACGGCCGTGCCGCTTCCTGCTCGACTTGGCAGGGGCACTGCCGTGCCCCCAGATAGTCCAATACAGCAGATCGTTGAGATGGGATAATTTCAAGTTAAGAAACGTGTAACCTAACGTTAAGCGCTTAAAACTAAATACTATGCAAATGCAGGCACATTTAGTTTACAATGAGTGTAAAAATGTCTGGTTTCATTGTTTTACGGGTTAAAAAAAAGGTATATAGTTTAAAATAGCATTTGCTTCAAATAAATAAATATTGGACAACATCACATACATTACTCGGATCCTAGGGTAAGTAACTAAAGCACTTGTGTTATAGAAATCCGAAACAACGACGGTACCACAACACCCAGACCCGAGCCAATATAGAAAGTTCGTTTTCTACATTGACCCGACCGGGGATCGAACTCGGAACCTCAGAGATGGCGGCACCTTTTAAAGTCCGGCATGCTCGCCTCTCGGCTAGGAGGTCGTAAAATGTTACTAGACAAGCCAGTCTTGGCAAATCCCATAAAGGGTCATGTTCAAGCTTAGGGTAAATTAAGTAAGAAACAGAATGATTATTTTAAAGTAGGTTTTTTTAATTGCATTGTTAAACTGTATGGTCTTAAAATCCATTTAAACCACCTCCGTAGCCGAGAGGCGATCACGCCGGACTGTAAATGGCGTCGCCATCACTGAGGTTCCGGGTTCGATCCCCGGTCGGGTCAATGTAGAAAAAGAACTTTTCTATATTGTCTCGGGTCTCGGTGTTGTGGTACCGTCGTTGTTTCTGATTTCTATAACACAAGTGCTTTAGCTACTTACCTTAGAATCAGAGCAATGTATGTGATGTTGTCCAATATTTAATTTAATATTTTGGTGTAGTATTGTTCAATCCTTATCATCGAAATTGACTTATAATACCTAGAATTCCTTTCAAAATGCTCAAAACACAGCGTTTTACAGGCGAGTTATTTGGTATTTTAACTCGCACTATTTTCAACCACATTGCCTAGAATATTCCCACTAATCTAACAATAGGTGCCTCAACAGATGTACAATTAATTAGGAATCCTTACTAAAACCAAAACTAATACTGAAGACAAATTGTCTAAAAATAGTTAATCAAAAGGTCGTCGACCCTGTCTCAAATTAACTAGTACAGTCAACATCAAATTAGTATTATCATTATTTTAATTAGCTGCTTGTTCTCAGCGCTAGTCCACAATAATAATATCCTGAAGCAGTAGCTAATAAGATAAAAATACTAAAAATAATTGTGACGTGTAAAATAGCTTTGATTAAGGCATAATTGCAAAGATAAATTAGTTTTATAGTTTTTTTTACACATGTCAGAATACGTAAGCACTATGGAGCGTCGTTAAATAATTCTTTAAAAATATGGGGTATATAATTTTTTTTTTTTAGTGATATACGGAAAAATTAATCTTGAAGGTAGTCATTTTTGTTCGAATCGCGGGTTAGCTTTCGTCCCTCCCCTTTTTTCCCACCAACTAAACAAACCATTGTTATTAGGTATTTGATTGTATTTTTATTTTATTTAATAATAAAGAAATATTTATTTATTATTGGATATAAAAAGTATGAACACTAGTCAAATAAGTAGTTTTTAGTTCGAGTAGAACAAAAGTTATACAAGTAAACGAGTGTAATGTTGACTAATAATGTTTATTGTTTTTTTTTTTTTTTTTTTATTTGAGATGGGCTTACTCTTGACCCCAATCTTGCTCTAGAGCATAGATGGGATCTACGATAGAGCGAGCCTATTTGATAGATAGAGCTCTAATTGTATGTAGGTACCTAACAAATTAATTAATTTTAAAAAACTATTTTAATTCACAGAAATAGCTTTTTGAAACGAGGTGTAATATGAGCAGCATTTTATTGGGCAATCTCATTCAAAACTTACAAATTAGTTTTCTCTTTGTATTTTCTTTAAGACTGTACGGCTGTTTGATGAGACGAAAAGTTTATGACTATTTGAGCATTAGGACTTTCAAATGGGGATATCCGACTTTGGTTAAAGCTTTGAATTGAAGATTTATATTTCCACTTTTAGGTCAAATGTGTGTTTAATTTAAAATGGGATCCTAAGAAGTCATATGAATTCTTTGATACAGAAAACCAGCGTTGTGAACGCAAGACACAAACGGCCTTACTACAAAAAGATAGACTAGGTTTTTTAATAATATATTTAAATAATTTAAAATGTTTAAGATTTTTAATACTTGAAAAAAATCGTCCAACTCAGGTGGGATCCGAACCCACGTCCATCGCATACCGGGCGAGTGCTTTAACCACTAAGCTACCGAGACGTTAGTCAACTCGACAAAATCTTTCAAGTGGTTCTCGCTGTCAAAGCCAGCGTATTTTCTAATCAATGTTGCGGTATATACTACTACCGTCAACACCCGATAGAAATATTTTTACAAATATTTAACTATTGGTAAAGATCAGAAAAGCTTAAACAATTTATTTTTTTTGTTTTTAGCAATTACCATGCTAGGTTTATCTAAGATTTTTAATACTTGAAAAAAAAATCGCCCGGTATGCGATGGACGTGGGTTCGGATCCCACCTGAGGCGGACGATTTTTTTTCATGTATTAAAAATCATAGATAAACCTAGCATGGTAATTGCTAAAAACAAAAAAATTCAAAATGTCTGTTAATAAATGTCCTCGAATGTCTGATGTGTCAACATTTCAAATTGGTTGACTAATCTTTAGACAAGTGTTCAACACTAGTCTAGTTTAAATTAAAGTTGTGTCATCCCGATTGTTGAATCGAATTTTTTTGGTGTTATTGGACATCAAACCCAAAAACATTGATAAAATAATGCTGGTTAATTAAATTTACCAAGAGGCTTTAGTAAAGTCTTGTTAAACGTATTTTTTGTATACCTATATAATGTAGCTGTTTAGCATGTATTTTTTGCCCACGAGGTTGGCAGACGGCCTAGTAAAGGTTGCAGGACGATGCTGGATGCAGGCCGCGCGCAACCGGCCGATCTGGAAGTCACTGGGGGAGGTCTATGTTCAGCAGTGAACGTCCTGTGGCTGAGATGATGATTATTTTTTATCCGGGATATTGTCATATAAACAAATCAATTCTTTCAACAATTAGTCTAATTATATATTGTTTTAAACTTTCATGGTCACTAACATTAGAATAGTTTGTTACGGGATTGCTACCATGTACCTTATTTTTGAGTTCCCGATATTTCGGCACTGTTGCAAGCGCCATGATCACGGAGTAACTGATAATTAGTCTAATTAGCTAGACCCAAACTAAGCAAAGCTTGACTTATGGATACTAGATCCCACTAGTACTATAAATACTAGTTTGTGACTCAATCACACGCATACAGCGAAACGGATTTGAAACAGATATAGAAAATGGTTTATTTGACGGAATATAGAACGAAAATTTTTAAAATACATAACAAGCAATTATTATAGAGCATGTGTCAAAAACGGGGGCTCAGCATTTGTCGCGAGTACAGCCAGGGACTTAGAATGACGCTAATTTGGATGAAATTTTGGACACATACAGCCGTGATAGAATCAGGCGTTACTTTGCGGAAATTCATAACTAAATAATTATGAAAATGTAATTATTTTGCTTACAACTTCTGCTTAGTTACGCCGGCATAGGAACCCCAATTACACCACCTGTAACCCACAATCTGAGGACAATCACAGGCACATGCAAAGAGCACCGCCCTCCCTCCCTCAAATCGCATGCGAAACAGACGAATGCAAAAGTTAGTACCCAACACCGACATAAAAACCTCGACGCGCGTTTCGCCACTTCACGTGGCATCATCAGGGGAGATGTTGTCGCCTCGGCTGCGCTTCGACGACGGCTTTTAGTCGTTTTCGATCGACATTTTCATAATTATTTACATACAGCCGTGACATACAGGTTGACTTTTTTATCACCATCCAAACCTTCTGAAAAAACTCCCGTGATACAAACAAACAGTCAAACAACTCTTTCTATTGGACCAACTCTCTTAACTCGATGGGACGTGGGTTCGAGTCCCACCTGAGGTCGATGATTTTTTTCAAGTGTTATTTATCTTCAATTAAACCTTGCATGGAATTGCTAAAAACAAAAATTTACAATGTTTAAGCATTTCTGATCTTAACCAATAGTCAAATATTTGTAAAAATATTTCTATAGGGTGTTGACGGTAGTATACTACTCAGCTATACATATAGCTACAACATTGATCAGAATACGCTGGCTTTGACAGCGAGAAAAAACACTTGAGGAATTTCATCTTGTCACGTGACGTCCTCGGTAGCTTAGTTGGTAAAGCACTCGCCCGGCTTGCGATGGGACGTGGGTTCGAGTCCCACCTGAGGTCGATGATTTTTTTTCAAGTGTTATTTATCTTCAATCCAACTGTCTTAAGTTTTATAAACATTCAATATGAAATGATTTAATATAATCAGCACCTAGCCACAAAAAAACAGCAGGTATTTGTAATTTGAGTTTAATGATAAATTATTAAAGTTATACTTAAAAGACACGCAACACGCAGACGAATCTCAAAAGGTGTCATACTACACGTACTTTAACTTAAGAACGCCAATTATAATTAGGTATTGTTTAAGTATTCTTTTTTAATGTGCTCGTAGCTAAGTGTCAAAGTTAAGCAACCAATGCCGCGGTTGTGACTGGATGGGTGACCATTCCGAACATATTTAGTGACATTTATCATGAGAATCTCCGTGCTTCAGAAGGCACGTTAAAAGTTGGTTCCGGCTGATATCGCTTGATATTAATCGAGAGTCCTAGTTAGAGGCCTTATGGCGGCTTGATTACATCTGACAGTAAGGTTTAGTCACTGGCCTTACAACACCCCTCCACCAATCCGCACTGGGCCCACGTGGTGGAGTATGGCCCAAAACCACCTCATAGTTGAGGTAAGGCCTGTGCCCTGCAGTGGGACGTATAAAGGCATACTTTACTTTTATTCTTTTTGAAGACTGAAAAACGAACCCAGAAATTCATTTTTCTTTTTGGTCAAACAATGCAAGGAGCCTTTGTGTCATAATTTACAAAGTAAGTACTCCATCACGCCTAGTCTTTGACTACTTTATAATTTTGTCTTAATAAACCAAAAATTATAATATTATTGCTAAAAATAACACATTAAAGTATCAAAACAAATCAATGTAATCCTTACCTCAAAACTGGCAACAATGGGATAAGAACAACAGCACCTACCAAAAAAAGCACTTTCCAAAAACTTTTTGTATACATCGTAAAGCATTTTATAACTTTAAAATCGATTAATAATCGATGCTTTTAATCATAGAGAAGAAAACGCGATTTAAAAAAAACAAAAGTCAAGCAACGCTTTATCTTTTTTTTCTATTCCAAAATTGAAGTGTCCGTACCGACTGGCAGTTAACAAGGTAACTAAAAAAAATAAGAAAAAGTAAATTGTGGCCACTTCGCGCGGCGCTTTTCCTCGACTGAAACAGAATGACTTTTCTCAGTTAAATTTACTAGAATTGAGAACAATAATTCGTGGTTAAGCAACATTTCGCTGTGCAATGTTTGTATAAGTACTTAAAATAGAATATCATGTAACGTGTATTAAAGGTATATCAATAGGTTGCATTTCTAATGTACGTAGGTACGTATCTATGCACTGGTGGGTGGTTCGAATGGGCTAGTTTCCTAAAAAAATCTAATTAGCCCGTCAGTTGGATTAACAGAAAATATTGGACACGTATTTTTTCTTTTCTCAATCAAACAAAAAATGATCAAGATACAGCCCGTTAAAGTTCCGCGTAACGTCACACCTTGCGACACTTTTTAGCAAGGCGTGACGTCACGTGCTCACTTTGATGCGCTTTATCTTGCTCATTTTTTGTTTGATTAACAAAAGAAAAAATATGGGTCCAATATTTTTTGATATTCTAACTGACGGACTGAATAGAATAATCTTTTTTGACCCAGAAAACTAGCCTATTGAAGGTTGTACGGGACTGCATAAAGATTAGGGGGGGGGGGGATATACAAGGTGTGCCGTAAATACAGGATAACATTATAACCACTTATTTTATACAACATAGTGAACAACTTTTGTTTTATCACTTTTGCAAATTTGCATGAAAATTAATTGACTTCCCATACAAAATTACCAAACAGCCGATTGAATTTGTATAGAAAGCCAGAAAAAAAATGTTAATTAAAAAAGTTACAGAACGAAAATTGTTCACTATGATGTATAGGATTATATGGTTACAAGCTTATCCTTTACTTACGGGACACCCTGTATAAGTGTATTATTTACAAGTTGTGGTAGAGACATTTTGCGAGTTGGTAACGCTTTCACAATTATTAACATTGTTGCTTCGATGAAACAGATGACAAAATAAAGCCTTATCCCCCCTCTCCCCTCCATACTTGAGGACTTTAAGTATAAGTATGTTCATCTCGGTACCTCAAGGATTGATTGTTTTTTTTGGTAATATCCAATACTTATTACTGTTGGACGACTATTAAGGTATAATGTACTAGCGTACTAGAGAACACATCTCGAACTACATGTTTCAGCCAAGCATTGTAGTATTGAACAATCAAGAAGCAGTTTTGACAACTTCAATTATTGATACTGACTGAAGCTTTGTAGTCCGGACTACAATGCTTGGCTGAAACATTTAGTTCGAGATGTGTTCTCTAGTACACTAGTACATATACCTCAATGGTTACTACCATAGTTCGAAATTGTTGATTGGGAAAATGGTGATAATTGTAATGACTTAATTGACCTTTACAGAGACCATTTTCTTTTATTTCTATTTTAAACTCGGCTACTTTGGTTGGTTAAAAATGAATGCATTTTAAGCCGTTTGACGTCACAATCCAATGACGTCATTCCAAAGTTACTAGGGCCAGAGGGCCTAACACGAAAGTGTATCTTTCGTTCGGTTGTATAAACTTAACAAATTAAAATGGTCAGTCTCATGTGGCAATCCTTAATTCAAATATGACCAACTCAATCTTGCCGTGTAAAAGAACGACCGTTTTCAATTGTTCATAAATTGTCAAACCTTTGATACGGGGGAATGAATGTTTTAATTTGATCGGATAATACGACCGAACGAACGATGCGCTTTCGTATTAGGCCTCCTGTTTGTTTCAAACATCATTCTGTCTATCAACTTTAATGGTAATGACGGGTGACCTAGTAGTGCGCGCTCCGGACTGCAAAAACAAAGGTTTCAGGTTCGAATTCAAGTGGAAAATGTTTTATTATATTATGTGTCCGTTATCTAGTCGCAATAATACAAGCATTGCTTAGTTTGTTTGGGGCTAGATCATAAGAGTGATTTGTGAAGAATAAAATTTTATCCATATTACTTTGATGAAATTTTATTATTCCACAAATCACTTTAGAGTTATTTTTGAAACGAAATTTTAATAAAATTTACTTAATGAACGTATGAAATTTTTTTGAGCAAGTTTCATCAGGCTTCATCATAGAATAAATCAATGTTGCATGTGCAGAAGGGGCGATCGCAATATTTTACTTTTAATGAAATGTACCTAATGACTCAGAAGCAATAACTATCACAAGGGAACACAAAAACCAGGCAAGTGCGAGTTGGATTCGCGCACGAAGGGTTCCGTACCATTTTCTTTAAAAACGGCAAAAAAAATTACGTTTGTTGTATGGGAGCCCCCTTAATTTTTAGCCCCCTTTTTAAGTATTTGTTGTTATAGCGGCAAAAGAAATACATTATCTGTGATAATTTCAACTCTCTAACTATCACGGTTCATGAGATACAGCCTGGTGACAGGCGGACAGACAGACAGACGGACAGCGGAGCCTTAGTAATAGGGTCCTGTTTTACTTTTTGGGTACGGAACCCTAAAAAGAGATTATCCTTTGAGATTTGAAGTAAGATGTAAATCTATAGTGACCATAACATTAAAGCGAGATTCAAATAATTAATATACAAACGCCACATTAATAATACCGGCCAAGTTCGTTTTGGGCTACGCGCTACTAGAGAAATTCATTCTAACACTTGATAAAATGTAGTATTATATAAACGCAATTAGCGAAAAAAGTTACCACTCAATGAAATAATGGACTTTGTAAAATAAAAAAAACCGGCCAAGTGCGATTTGGACTCGCGCACGAAGGGTTCCGTACCATTATCTATAAAAACAGCAAAAAAAATCACGAGTTTTGTATGGGAGCCCCCTTAAATGTTTATTTTATTTCGTTTTTTAGATTTTGTTGTTATAGCGGCAACAGAAATACATCATCTGTGCAAATTTCAATTGTCTAACCATCACGGCTCATGAGATACAGCCTGGTGACAGAAGGACAGCGGAGCCTTGGTAAAAGGGTCGTTAAAAACCCTAAAAATAATATGACCATTTCTAAAAAAAACGAAAGTTATTCTGAGCAGCCAGCTCAGAATAATTTTCTACCTACGCACCGGAGAGCATCTATAATCACTTTTGCAGCCAATCAGCCAGCATCCTACATCCAGGAACTCCCGGGCACTCAGCTCAATTCTAGGTACCGTAACCTAGGTGATAGCTGGAGCCTCCCTCGTCCCGCAACGTATTGATTTTATATTATATATCTGTCCCCTTTTGATGCACGGTGCATCGCCATATTGAATCCCGGACAAGTTTCGTAGCACTCGTAGCGGTCGTAGCGGTCGTAGCATGATTTAGCCGTTTTGATTGCATTCAAATTGAGTTTCGCTTTGTTGTTTGTGGTGTAGCTCAGGCGGATAGAAATATTTATTTTTATTTATTTTGGCACAAAAAGTCATTATAAGAAATATTTTTATAAATACTATAATATGTCTGTAAATGGACAAAGCAGAGCCGAAAAAGAAATACATCGGTTATATTAATAATTAATACTACTTGTTGTCAATACTGGTAGTACTTAATATACAGGGTGTACAAAAGAATGGGACACTCCTTAAAATCACGTGTTCAGCTGGTCATATACAACAACTTTTCCTAAGGAAGCAACATCGAAATCGAGATTTTATTTTCAGATGCTCCATACATTATCATCGAGGTATGCGAGTAAGTTTGTATGAAGAAGCTGAAAAAAAATTCGCGAATTCGATGTTGTTCCCATAGGAAAAGTTGTTGTATATGACCAGCTAATCACGTGGTTTTAAGGAGTGTCCCATTCTCTTGTACACCCTGTATATAAATAAAAAAAGAAAAATTAAAATTAGATGATTTTATGCGTTCTTGTTAGTTTTCTGTCTAATTTGTAGGTATATATGGGGAAGGGTTTTATCTGTTGAAGAAGTTTACTCGTACAAAACATTTGGGGCTTTTTAATCACAAATTAAATTACTATTGTCACAATAATATAAAGGATCGAATCATTGTATTTATGACTGTTTTGGAAAATCTTAAAAAGTCAACAATTATAGTTAATCCATTGTTTAGCTGATGACCAAAACTTCCTTTTGTTTGACAACTATTTTATTGCATTACGGTTTGTTAATCTATCACCGATAGATAGATACATATTTTTAATTCATCACCAGCCTATATCAGTCCACTGCTGGACACAGGCCTCTCCAAAAGGAGGATTTTGCCATAATCGCCACGCGTGGCAGGCGGGTTGGCGATCGCAGTTTGGCCAATGGTGGAGAGGAGACGCTGCTGCCCGTCTTCTTGTGGCGGTTCTCCTGTAGTCGCCTCTTACGACACCCATAGGAAGAGAAGGGGATATTTTTAATTATGATTTATAAAAAATAGACAGTATAATAGTGTCGATGTCGTAAGAAAGATTTGTTTTTCATACCCAAATGTATAAATAACATCTTACGGTCAGAACATGTTTGTAAAGGCACTTTTTGGCACGTTTATTATTTTTTATTAAAAATATTATTATTTTGTGTCAATCTATGTTATTTTCTTTTTTATGTTTGTGTCAATTTTGAGTGCCAAATAAATAATATTCTATTCGATTCTATTCTAAAGCGTGCTTGGAAATTTTACAACAATAGTGATAAGTTTTTCGATATACATAGATATATTCTGTTGCACAACAGGCTCGATTAAAATAGCTTTCAGTCTACTGCATTATTAAGGAACTTATAGTCAAATAAATGCCCACATCATCATTTTTATTTGGTCCTAGCCAATCTGTATTCAAACCAATTAATCATTTATGTTGTTTCTTGTTAATTTCCTACTTTAACCTACTTTAACTTAAAATATGTATGCTCAAATTGTATATCAATAAGTGTAAACAAGGCTCTTTTAATAAAGTTATACTTGTAAAACTAAAGAAAACTATAGGTCTGTTAATGATAATGTAATTAAGGATACTGAAAATGTATGACCGTTTGTTTTTTTCAATAAATAAATAAAAAACAAAAAATTATGACTGGCTAAAGAAAATGAAATTCTATTTAGTCCGTCGGTTAGATTATCAAAAAATAATGGACCTTTATTATTTTTTTGTCAATCAATAAAAAATTAGAAAGATAAAGCACATCAAAGTTCGGAAGAGTCGACTTACTTGTATTTAAACATGCAATTCCGTAGAAAATGGGAAAACAATTTAATTTATCAGACGGAGACCCAATAAAAACCGTCTACCAAGTTTAAGAAGCCTTAATAAGTACTTACTTAACTTCAAGCTTAAAAACAATATTGCCTGTTGCTCACGTTGTCGGCCAGAAATAGTTCAACAAGTGTCACAAGAAAATTGTACGAACATTTAATGTTGAAAATAAACTTGTCATTTTCCCTGTTAAGACATGCTGACGAAATGTACATTGTTTTTTTCTGGAGGCACGTTACAATATTGCGCAAAACGGACTTAGGCTAGTGTTGGCCGTGTCAGTAAAATTATCGATATGACAAATTATTACTGAATCGTTTTAACACATGAGTCTTACGAAACCTAGACACAACGTCTTAGGCTACCACATGGGTGATGACATAAAATCTATATTTCATTACTGTAATGGCATGTTTATAAGAGCTGAATGGAAAATATTTAAAATTAATTGTGTCCAAGAAGGACCCTTACAAAAACACGTAATAATTCAAAACAGTGAATTACAACTGAACGATGTTTGGAAAATTCATTAATTCAGTCAATCACAAGGATTATTCCGAACAATTTATCTTGAAACCATATATGAAGAGTTAGAGACAAAATTAGACAGATCGCAGGAGACGGGCAAATTACCTAATTCAAGCAATTTGGACAACATATTTGTTATATGTGGTGGCGATGACTGGTAACCCAATGCCATTCAAGGTGTTAAATAAAATAAACAAGCTGGCACTCTACTAAGGTTACAACAAAAAAAATGATTTTTGGACACTTCTGTAGCCGATAGGCGAGGCACCCTGGACAGGGAGTCACCTTCTCTAAAGTCCTGGGTTCGATTTACGAAAGGGTCGATGTAGAAAATTGACATTTCTATGTTATCTTGAGTTGAGTTTTGTGGAAACGTTGTCGTTTCTGATTTGTATTACACAAGTGCTTTAGCTACTTTGTTACCGTATGATCAAAGCAATGTATTTAATGTTGAGTAATATTTATTATTTTATTATTCTCGACTATCGATAGTTCTCGCAGTAAAGGGACATCACTATCCAGCAGTTGTGCGATGTTTGTTTAACTCATTACGAGTTGTTTTTGAGATTTGGCGCTTATTTTACGCTGATTTTTTTTTTTATAATCCTTTTTTTAAGGAGCTTTATTCACACTGGTGAATATGCCAGCACCAACTGGCCTCTGCACAACTAAACTTCAAAAATCAACTTAACTTAAAATAAGGATGTTAAAACAGAGCATTTTATCACTAAAAACGTTGCGCATTTTTTGATTTAATGGCAATGTCTTTTTTCAGATTATACCAAAATGATACTAGTTGTATAGGTTGTTTTGCTTTTGGTCTTCAGTTACTAGTAAAAAACCACCCAAGTGCGAGTCGGACTCGCGCACGAAGGGTTCCGTACCAATATCTATGAAAACAGCAAAAAAATATGTTCTTGTATGGGAGCCCCCTTAAATATTTATTGTATTCTGCTTTTTTCATAGTTATAATATTTGTAGTTATAGCGGCAACAGAAATACATCATCTGTAAAAATTTCAACTCTCTAACTATCATGGTTCATGAGATACAGCCTGGTGACAGACGGACAGCGGAGAGTACTAGGGTGCCGTTTTACCCTTTGGGTACGGAACCCTAAAAATCTATGATTATATGTAGATATGATTGACTATGATTATCCCGATAGGCGTAGTGACGCGATGGTGTATCTTGAAAGCAAAGGGTCCTATGTTCGATGCCCGGTTCTATGCCTGGTTCAAATCATACAAATTCTTTGTCTGTCTTGGACTTCTGATTTCTCTGGGTGTGTTGTAATAAGAACGTATTTTTTTACGTTTTTTCATTATTCTTCGGTCGATCATTACTCATATGAGGATTTTATAATTAACAATTTAATTTAAACTGACACTATACACACGGGTATTTATGCAACACATAACTCTTTTAATTCTGTTTCCGACGTATAACAAGAAATAATTGTTGCATTCAATACCCGGTTGTATAGTGTAAGTTTTTTTTTTTTATTTGAGATGGGCATACTCTTGACCCCAATCTTGCTCTAGAGCATAGATGGGATCTACGATGGAGCGAGCTTGCCCAGAAGATGCCTATTCACTCTGGACTTAAAGAGAGTCAGGTTATATGCACTCGGAAATACAGACGCAGGCGGGGAATTCCAATCTTTAGCTGTGCGCATTATAAAAGATGATGAGAAGCGCTTAATGCGGATTATGGGTATATCAACTAAGAACGGATGGTAGCCGGCCGTGCGTCTGGATGTCCGATGGAAGAAAGGTGACGGTGGTATGAGCTCATGCAGCTCATGAGCACATTCTAGTTTGAGAAAAAATGCAACAAAAAAAGTATAAACTTACATCTTAATGTTGCGATATGTGATTTGCAGTTCTAGGTTGCACAGAGATAGTGCGTGCTTATTTTTTATGAATGAGACAAGATTATCCACGCGTACCATCTTTTAACAGCGGATAGTAATTATAAAAAATAAAAATAAAACGTGTTTGTGTTTTACAAAAATGTGTTAGATCGATTTGATTACTGATTCTGAGTGGTCCCTGAAAATTTATAATATTTTGTAACCCTGTATGCAGCAATTAGTTACTTACACCGGGTTCCTGTATTGTACTATGCATAAGTGTACATCAGCAACTGATCGTATTGGTGTCAAAAGTAACGAGCCGTTATAGTCGTTCCTATAAAATTTGACGAAGCGTCATTTATAGGAACGCTTCTGAATATGTAAACTTGACAATTCCTATCCGTTAGCAAAACCAACCGTTTCTCGGACATAGGAACCGAGCTTAAGCCTTGTTAGCTTATCTAACCGTTATTTTAGGTAAATATCTGTATCGATTCAGTCCACATAAAAGGTGAAATCCAGGTCAAAGCTTAAATTTTAATGTTCCAGTGTTATATTTTTGTTACAGATCAGTTTCGGAAGAATACATTAATTCCGATGTGTGTCCCTGACCCACATGTTATTTGGAATCTGACCTATATTTTAATTGATTTGCCTACGCTATTTTAGATCTAATTCCCATTTACGTCATATGGTAAAATTCAGGAACTCTGTTCAGAGGCTAGATAAAGAAATGGCTTTTAATAGAACACAAGAAAAGTTATGCTCGTTGTTAGATGAGTGAGATACTAGATGTATTAAACTTGCAGTTTTTAGGGTTTTTTACCCAAAGGGTAAAACGGGACCCTATTATTAAGGCTCAGCTGTCCGTCTGTCACCAGGCTGTATCTCATGAACCGTGATAGTTAGAGAGTTGAAATTTTCACAGATATCATATTTTTCAACTCCTTTTCTCTCAACTTCAATCAATTATATATTTCTGTTGCCGCTATAACAAGAAATAGAATACAATTATTATTTAACAGGGCTCATACAAAAAACGTTATTTTGAAGATAAATAACACTTGTCAACACCCTATAGAAATATTTTTACAAATATTTGACTATTGGTTAAGATCAGAAATGCTTAAACATTGTACATTTTTGTTTTTAGCAATTCCATGCTAGGTTTAATTGAAGATAAATAACACTTGAAAAAAATCATCGACCTCAGGTGGGACTCGAACCCACGTCCCATCGCATACCGGGCGAGTGCTTTGACCACTAAGCTACCGAGGACGTCACGTGACAAGATATTAGATATTGACGGTAGTATACTACTCAGCTATACATATAGCTACAACATTGATCAGAATACGCTGGCTTTGACAGCGAGAAAAAACACTTGAGGAATTTCATCTTGTCACGTGACGTCCTCGGTAGCTTAGTGGTCAAAGCACTCGCCCGGTATGCGATGGGACGTGGGTTCGAGTCCCACCTGAGGTCGATGATTTTTTTCAAGTGTTATTTATCTTCAATTAAACCTTGCATGGAATTGCTAAAAACAAAAATGTACAAAACGTTATTTTCTTGACGATTTTATAGATAATGGTGCAAACCCTTGGTGAGCTTGCCCACGAACGACGAATGTCAGATTTTATTTCGCAAAATTTTTGCCTGTTCAGTGTCAAGACGTAATACGTTTTGCTACCACAGAACTCGGAGCCCTAGGTTTTAAGTACACATTGAGTGTCGCTGATTAAATGCACTAAATAAAGACTATTCTTTGACAAGCAGCCTTAACTATCCCTCCACCATAAGGCGCGCTTCTTTAAACCAATTTCAACTTAAACACAGTTGCCTCATTGTAAGCTTTTTCCCGTGTTTTGAGGAAAAACGTTAATTCAGGAAGATAGTTTAGGGAAATAAGAATGTCATTAATACGAGTTAAGAAGACATCGTTTCTTAGACCGATTCCAAATCACCCTTAAAAGGCTGGCACTATTTTACACATTATGTATAGGGAAAATCTTTTTTTGAATTATAAGTATTTTTTTAAATAATACAACGGGGAGAATCCCGAACCTCCATCTGGCAACCTTGGCTTTTTATAGCAGAAAATAGGTCGGGAAAACTAGCAACAGATGGGTGTAATGAAATTAACGACGCTTAAAGCAAAACAGGTCAGGTCAGAAGCTGCGGATGGCGTTATGCAATTAGGCACAGTTCTCTTTCTACCAGCACTTATGATGATCAGGATGAGGGAGTGTTTATGTGGAGGTGGATGCATTATTTTGTGAAGAGGTAAGGTATAATTCCCGGTGTTGTATTTTATTTGTTAATGCTGCTACTAAGTTAGTCGTCAAAATTGAGGGTCCCTTACCCAAAGGGTAAAACGGGACCCTATTACTGAGACTCCGCTGACCGTCTGTCTGTCTGTCCTTCTGTCACTAGGCTGTATCTCATGAACCGTGATAGTTAGACAGTTAAAATTTTCACACATGATGAATTTCTGTTGCCATTATAGCAACAAATACTAAAAAACATAATACAATTAATATTTAAGGGGCTCCCATACAACAAACGTGATTTTTTTGCTCGTTTTTATTAATAATATTACATCATTAGTAGATTATAATAAACATACCAATATTAAAAAATAAGCACAAATAAAAACATACTCAAATAATAAATTAAATTAATTATTTTTTTATTCCTTTAATTTTTTTTTATTCTATGTAATATGTGATCATGCCCTAACTGTATTCTGTTTGTGTGCCTTTTATAAATAAATAAATTCGTTACGTCCTGTGTATAACTAAAATAGTACCGCGGAATAGTAGGTCTAGTGTGGGATTTCCCATTCATAAGTCTCGTGACGTTGCTGTTTGGCGGTATTGAGGGAAAGTGGGCATAAATTAAAACCTTGCATTAATTGCTAAAAACAAAAATTTACAATGTTTAAGCATTTCTGATCATAACCAATAGTCAAATATTTGTAAAAATATTTCTATAGGGTGTTGGCGGTAGTATACTACTCAGCTATACATATAGCTACAACATTGATCAGAATACGCTGGCTTTGACAGCGAGAAAGAACACTTGAGGAATTTCATCTTGTCACGTGACGTCCTCGGTAGCTTAGTTGGTAAAGCACTCGCCCGGCTTGCGTTGGGACGTGGGTTCGAGTCCCATCTGAGGTCGATGATTTTTCAAGTGTTATTTATCTTCAATTAAAACCTTGCATTGAATTGCTAAAAACAAAAAATTACAATAAATAGGGTGTTTAATTTTACGTATCTATAAATTAATTTTATGATCTTTTAAAATAAAAACATTTATTTTTTGTTAGGAATATTTTTTGTCATATGTACTGACGTTATACTATTACGGGTTAACGGGAACGCCGTTCGTTAATTAACATACCAACTGTATAATGTAACCCAGACAAACTACTATTTGCTTCAAACAGTATCGATTTTACATTTATAGAAAAACAATTCTTTAAAACGTTTTCACCCGTACACATAGGTTTCGATAAAAAATGCAAACAGTTTGACCCGTCACATTCAGGGACGCAAATATAATTACGGTGCAACATCGTTAAAAACTACAAACTAGCATTACAATGACATATCGATGAACCTATCATATCGATAATCCCAATAAATAAACACTAAGTGCACGGTAATATTATCTAATAATAGACGACCTCCGTGGCCGAGAGGCGAGCACTTTGAATGGCGCCGCCATCTCTGAGGTTCCGGGTTCGATCCCCGGTCAGGTCAATGTAGAAAACGAACTTTTCATTAATGTCTCGGGTCTGGGTGTTGTGGTACCGTCGTTGTTTCTGATTCCTATAACACAAGTGCTTTAGCAACTTACCTTAGGATCAGAGCAATGGATGTGATGTTGTCCAATATATTACCTTGGTATGGAGTGTAAGCACATTCGTAGTTAAAGACGACAGATGTGGCCAGCACCACAGTTAAAAGTAGAGAGTAAAAGTACAAACAAAAAAAAAATGGTTTTATGGTTTTGTGAAACAGTGGAATGTCTGGTTTTGCTAATTTTGTATGTTCTGTTTTGTTTTTTTTTATTTTTCTGATAATCTGCATAAGTGTGTAAAAGTATAGTTAAGATACGTGCGTGCTAAGCGTGTTTATTAATACCAGTATTACCAATATGCTTTGTTTTTGTAATCACTTATTAAGTAAGAACATGTTACTGAAGAGCGGTGCCTCCTGACACAGGCTTCTACAAGCTTAAAAGGAGGCCACTATTTTGTAAACAAATACCGTTTTACAGAAATAAAGAAATTATTATTATTTATTATTAAAGACAAGTGCAAGTTATAAATTGAGTAACAGTAATTACGATTTTGTTAGTAAAGTAATTGAAAGAAGTAAGAACTATCACAAGTTAGAATTCTTACTTAGCCCAGTAATAGACGATTTCTTTTACTTGAGCATTATGAGAACATGCTGAAATAAATATATAAATTGGACAACATCACACACCTACATTGCTCTGATCCTAAGTTAAGTAGCTAAAGCACTTGTGTTGTAGAAATCAGAAACAACGACGGTACCACAACACCCAGACCTGTGACATTAATGAAAAGTTCGTTTTCTACATTGACCCGACCGGGGATCGAACCCGGAACCTCAGAGATGGCGGCGCCATATACATATTATAGTCCGGCGTGCTCGCCTCTCTGCTACGGAGGGCTTCAGTGCAGAACAAGTAACGTAAACCACTTGACAAAATTCACTAAGTTGTTGCAACGCAACAAGTAATTCTTCTTTGTGTCATAATGTCCGCTCCTTAACAAAATTCGTTATCGCCTGTTAGTGTTTGGAACGTCATAAAACACGTGACATTTTGTCAGTCCCATTTTCTGTAAAAACGAGCAAAAAAATCACGTTTGTTGTATGGGAGCATTCTTAAATATTTATTTTATTCTTTTTTTTTAGTATTTTTGTTGTTGTTATAGCGGCAACAGAAATACATCATCTGTGAAAATTTCAACTGTCTCACTATCACGGTTCATGAAATATAGCCTGGTGACAGACGGACAGATAGACCGACAGACGGACAGCGGAGTCTTAGTAATAGGGTCCCGTTTTACCCTTTGGGTACGGAACCCTAAAAAATGATTACGGTTCAATTTAACTAAAAATAAAAGAAACCAAAATTATTTTCAGGTTCTAATTACGATAATTTTATACGTTTTATGTAAAAGTTAAAGATTACAAGAATACTGTTTTAAATAGTAATGTTACTTGGATCAGATCGACACTGGATTGAGGCTATTATTACCCGACTGCCAAACGAGGGTTATGTTTTTTAAATACGGGAATTAGGCTTCTGATCCCATTATTATGAGGGCACAAGTTCAAAACCAATTTCTGACGAGACTATAATTAAACAATATAAACTGTTCAGTCTTTAGTCCAGCATAATCATAAGAATTTCATCCAAAATAGTGATCTAAAATTACCAAAATACGGTCCAGATTCACACTTGGCCGGGTTTTGCGCGTGCCCCAGGCCCCAGTTCAACATGACATTGAGCTACTGATCGCAGTATCGATACCCATCATCGATCGATTCTGCTTATCGTTTAAAAATAAGGCATTATTGCACCAGAGCAAACAGCTCATTGGCGCCCGCGCACTTTACGCAAGATGGCCGCTCGCCAACGCGGAGCGCAACAGACTAGCGAGTCTGATTGTCCGATTCGATAATAAGTTTTATTTATTTTAATTAACTATCAAAAATGTCACTTAGCCTGACGAATTTGCAAGATAAAGTAGCAGGAGACTAGGCACATAGCACATAGAACTGATGACCGATGGGGCAGTAAGGTTCTTGATTGAAGTCACGCGGCAAGCGCAGCGTAGGACGTCCACCCACAAGGTTACAGGACGACTAGGTAAAGGTTAAGGAAGCCTGACTACTTCCAACCGGTCAATCTGGAAGTCATTGGGGGAGGCATATATTCATATGGCTAAAATTATGACGAAATTATGGCGATTCTCGGCGCTAGCCCAAATATGTCCCGAAGCAGTGGTAGGGAAAAAAATATTGGGACGTGTAAAAGCCTAGCTTAGTTTAAGCCTATTTGCAAAAATAAATTGCTTTTATTGGTTTATTGGTTTTTATAGACAATGACTATCGACAAACTACAATACTAAATACTGTATATGTCATAAACGTCAAAAAATATATAAGCCAACTGTTGGCGCCAAAGTTTGTTTTGCCCACTAAGTGGCGCGCTTGTTACCATAGCAACCCATAATTGTTACCAGTTACCATAGTTGTTACTTACTCAAATCTGGCCTATTCTTTTGGTGACAATAAATTGCAGCACCACACTCTCTAGACATGTTTAAAATCAAAGTATGGTCTTTAGAAAAGTTCTTGCATTGCCCGTTTCACCTCCATTGAGGTATATTGTACTAGCGTACTAGAGAACACATCTCGAACTAAATGTTTCAGCCAAGCATTGTAGTCCAGTGGACTACAAAGCTTCAGTCAGTGTCAATAATTGAAGTTGTCAAAACTGCTTCTTTATTGTTCAATACTACAATGCTTGGTTGTCTTATATAATTATCCCTTTGACTGTGTTTTTTTTTAAAGATGTTTATTAGTTTATATAGAATCCATTATTGGTTGTAGGTTAGGTATATATGTGAATTGTAACTTTTTTAAGAGCTGTGGATTTTGAATAAAGAAAAAATAAAATAAAAAAATGAAACATTTAGCGCGAGATGTGTTCTCTAGTACGCTAGTACATACCTCAATGTTCACCTCCAAAGAGAAATGCATCGGCATCGATTACCAATGACCTTTTTGTTCACTTGGCTATTGTAAGCAGTGTCACACAACACAATGTGGCTGGTATTAAAAACTATGCTTGTTACAGGGTTGTATTTCTGATAAAAAATAACCTTATTACCCGACTGCCAAACGAGGGTTATGTTTTTCGAGCGTATGTATGTCTATTTCTTTAGCACGCCCTACAGCCTAAACCGTTTAACGGATTTTAACGTATAATATATCAATAGATTCGTCTCAATTGTAAGAGTGACAAGGGGTATGTTATTTCCCGAAATTCCCGTGGGAACAGAACTTACGCGGGAAAAACGGATCTGCAATACTGATAAACCGGTTTTGAAACTTTCTTATATTAACTAAGGGTCACATATTTTCAGTGCTTTATTTCCCAAAATTCCTACGGGAACAGGCAAAAAAATCAACTGAAAAAATAGGAAGAAAATGCTGCTTAATGGATTTCAACATATGACATGTCATTAGATTCGTCTCAGTTGTGTGAGTGACATAGGCTATGTTATTACCAGGAATTCCCATTGCCACCCGATTTCAGGACTTTTTACCCGAGTTAGAAACTTTTTTTTTTTTCAATGAACAGTTCGAAATAGGGCTTATAAAGCCCAAGCCATTCAAGCCAGGGTTCATTGAAAAGTAGGATCTAAACACAATAGGATCATTTTAAAAATGATTTTTCTTCTTTGCGTGTCGAACTCAAGCTATATGTGAGGACCAAAACTAACAAGACAATAATAATAAACAGAACAAGATAATATTGATAATATTAACTAACATAGTAACCTAAAAATTAAAAAAAAATTAAATCTTGTTTATGTGTAAAAAAAAAAACATCAGCATTTATCGTAACAGCCAGGAGTATTTTAAAGTTACGTTTTTGTTTTTTTTGTGAAATAATTTTTATTATCATGATTCTAAAATCGCCTTCTGATAACCCTAGGATCTCGCATTGTGGCGAAACATGATACAACGTCGTCTGCGCAGAAAGAGCTCTACCAACTCCTGAATAGGATTAACTTACACGAATGTAGAGTCAGACGAAAAGCTATTTCAACTGTAATGTGGGATAATAGACTAGTTGACACCACCAATCAATTGACATACTTTTTATGAGCTGTCAAAACAGATATCTTCCTTATAATTTGTATGGCGATATCGGATTATGACGTCACTATCCGATAAACTCAACTGCCTTACTTTTTTACGATTTTAATGCAATCAAAAATCAGTTTGTCTCTTAAATGAAATTGTACTGAGTTATTAGGCCTAAAATAAAGTGTCTGTTTTAATAAATGATGCCTTAGAATTATTTATTAATGAGGTCAACATCCCTATACCAGACAAAGTGTAATGGACTTAATAACCTGCCTAGCTCGCACTTACACTATCTTGTAATTGTATTTCCTTTATTAAAACCAGGCTCACAAAGGACTGAGTTTGTTGCGCCGTTTCTTCTCATCACCAGCCGATATGTAGTCCCGAAGCGGTGGTAAGAAAAAAAAATTGGGACATGTAAAAGTGCCATTGATGGCCAATTTGCAAAAACAAATGACTATGACTTTGACTTTGAATGCTTAAAAAAAACATTAAGACTGCCGAAGCTAAAATGACGCTTAGAAGATATGGTATTTGCACCGGACGTATGTAAATAATGCTATTACGGCGAAACCGTTACTTCATTGAACTATACATATACAGGGTTGCATTGCAAAGGGGTGCCAAATTTTCAGAGACAACTCAGAATCATTAACTAAACCGATCTACGATATAAACGATCTAAAAAACAAACTTATTTTTTTTATTACTATCCGCTGTTCAAAAATGGTACGCGTGGATAATCTTGTCTCATTCATAAAAAATACGCACGCGCTATCTCTGTGCAACCTAGAACTGCAAAGTTTACCTTAACTTAGCCTTTTCGATGTAAGATACATTTCTAACAGGAGGAGCGTCCGCGCATACCAGAGGTTCAAATTGACAACAAATACCATAAGCCGTGCACCTCTAGATCTTATTTTTAAAATTTGGCACCCCTTTGTAATGTAACCCTGTATGAATAAAAGTAGAATGATATTTATTTGGTTTGACAAAATTCCGATAATTATTCATCAGTGACTTATAAGTACTATACATATACAGGGTGTCCCTGGAAGTATAGGTTAAATCGAACAAGCGCACAGCGGGCGTGATTCCGAAACCTTTGGCTCTATAAATGTGGTTTCCATTTTCAACAGGAAAAAAGTTGTGTTTGTTTTTTTTAATATCGCAAATTAGAGCTCAAACGAACAAACTATTAAAGAGAACAGTTTATTTTTTTTTGTTTAGTAAGTTAAAAGAAGGTTCACCATTCCATTGGAAGTTATTTTAATCAACTAGCAAACATATGTGACAAAAATCAAAATGTTTTATTTTTACAACTTTCATCAAAAATAAAACCTACATTTACAGAATTAAAAATTTCGGCAATCACCTACGCTATGCGCTTGTTTGATATGATCCATACTTCCAGACACACTCTGTATAATGTGCGCGAGAGTTGGCTACTGTCAACTCATACTCATTTTAAGTGAAAATTCACTACGAGATAAATGATGGTGCTCCTCTCTATGAGCACGAGGTGTTAGGTACTTAAAATCGGGAAATCAGTTCCTTGCTATTACCCCATAAACCCTAATTTAAGTTGATCTATCTCTTTCTCTCCATGAGGACAGAAAAAAGAGCGGATTTATTAAGAGAATTCGCATCTGTCAAAACAGCCGCCATGTCAACTTTAAGCTGGGTTGCAGCGCCGTGTTTTCGTGTTTGCAAACACGATAACATTGCTTGCTAACCGAATAGGGGCGTGGCCTAAGAGTTTTGTTAGTAAAAACAATGGTAAAAACACGAATGGAAAACATACCCCGCGTTCGTCTGCGGGGAGGGGAAGTGACACAAGTTGACGTAAAGTTTGAAGTTTGTGTGTGACAATTCAGATTTTTAAAATAAAACTAAAATATTAATAGGCGCTGTGGACTGGCTGTCTTGCTAACAAGTTTTGCAAACATTAGAATAGTTTGTTACGGGATTGCTACCATGTACCTTATTTTTGAGTTCCCGATATTATCATTCATATATCGGCCAAACAAAACGTACCATAGCGTGCCGAATGAAGGAACACATAAAAGCGGTCAAAAACAACGACAAACAGAAATCGGCAATCGCGGAACATTTGTTGGAGTCAGGTCTAAATCACTGGATTGAGTTTCACAACCCTCAGATCATTGCGACAGAACGCCACTACATACCAAGAATGGTCAGGGAAGCGATTGAAATTACAAAGTACAAAAATTTCAATCGCGAGGATGGGTTTAAATTGTCAAGTGTCTGGAATCCAGTGATTCGTATGTGCAAAAACCGGAAAAAACAACAAACTGCTGTTTCGCGGTCAGATACTGTTAGTGTTGTGTGTCGAGAACAGGTGCGAGAAAATAGTGAGTTTGAAGACAATGGTACCGACGCGTGCAATAAAAGACAGCGAAAGAGGGTAGACCGATATGTTTGCCCTTAACAACTTACCCGCAAGATCTTCAGTTACTCCGTGATCATGGCGCTTGCAACAGTGCCGAAATATCGGGAACTCAAAAATAAGGTACATGGTAGCAATCCCGTAACAAACTATTCTAATGTTAGTGACCATGAAAGTTTAAAACAATATTTTGCAAACATGTTTAGATATCATGAAGTTAGAAAATTGACGCTGCGGACCTGGCCTTAGACGAAAGATGACAAGATGACGATTGACATCACGATTAATGTAACGTGTGCGTTTAAAATTCAAATAAGTATTTTTGTTTGAAACGCTTTTGTTTGCTGTTACCCCATTTTAACAACGATGTTCCAGAATAATAATAATATCAATGGCTATAGAAATCTGAAAGAAAGATGTGAAATACTACAATCTTTTAAATTAGATTCGAATAAGTATGTAAATCCGCCCCCTTGTTCCCTAAAAATTTGCAACCAGCAATAATCGCGCAGTCATCGCCAAATTGATGGTTAATGTCAAAACCTATGGGCGGCACTGACAGTAGATTGCTTTGTTTTTGTTTATTGCCGTCAATTTTCGACTTTAAAGCCAGAATTGGACAATTTTCGCTATGGCATTGCTTTTGCAAGATACGGAATCAAGGTACAGATTCACTTTACATGCTATTAAAATTCAGCATAGAAGAACTGCCAATTAAAGCCAACAAATGCATAAAAATCAAGGTTTTGCATAATGTCTCATAATTAAATATATTGCATAAGTACAAGTAAGTAAGTACTTCCCAATTTCAGACTGCATAAAGTGGGTAATTCGTTTATGGGAAAATGTATTCGCTTTTTTAATAAATTACCAGCGTCTATTGTAGAACTGCCCCTGTTAAAATATAAATCGCATATTAAAACAACTATAATAAAAAAAGGATATTATACTGTAAATGATTATATAAATGATAAAAATATTTGGAAATAAATACTGCCCTGCTCGCACAGGTACGTTCATCTTGTAATGTAAACGATATACTATTCAAAAAGAGGCTGACAATAGTGACCGAGTTTCTTGCGCTACTTGTTCTCGGCGCTAGCCCAAAATTGTTCCGAAGTAGTGGTAGGAAAAAAAATATTGGGACGTGTAAAAGCGCTTAGTTTAAGCCTATTTACAGAAATAAATTGGTTTTATTGCTTTTACATCTCTATGAATGCATTTGTCCAGATGTCTTGTAGCAATCCGTACTAAGAGAGTTATCGCTCGTGACTCTTGGGCCGTGGTTTTAAATTCCTAAGTGGGAAAGGATCTTAAGTTTTGAAAATTATCAAACTTTTTTTTAATTATATTAAAGGATAAATAAGTATAGGTATACATAAGTTATGCATGTATAAGTTTCGATATCTATCGCAGTGTTTATCTGTCGTCTGTCTTGTATGACTATACATATAGGCAATTTTTCAACTAATAATAGATTTTATTACGATTTTCACTTATACTCGTAACATGGTGAAAAAAATGGTAAAATTGGTTGTTCATACAACAACTTATAGTATGGGTTCAACTTTATTTATACGATATTTATATGGTTTCGGGTTTGAATCCCGCAAGGGGCGTAAGTGTGATGAGCACGACCATTTGTACTGAGTCGTGGATGTTTATAAACGTATCTAAGTATGTTTATCCGTTATCCTAGCCGCCATAGTACAAGCTTAGCTTAGATTGAGGCTACTAATTGGTTTGTGAAAAACAATTTATTTATTAATTACTACTAAGCTCCGTGCAAACTAATATATGATGATGCATAGAGCACATCCAAATTTTTTTTTCACCAATTGCTCCCGTAGCTGTTCTTTAGTTTGTTTGAATAAAAAGTAAAGTCAATTGATTAAAAAGTTATTAATTAAGGATTTAGAAAAACTAGAAAACCATAGTAAAATCCAGGATCCTTTGTGCCTAGAAATTCATCATAATTATTACAATTTAAATAAAATACTAGACGATATATATAACGAATGTAGTTCATTGTTAAAATAGTTTCCTAGAACGCATATTTTTTGCGTAAACAATACCTATTTGCCGACCGAAGAAATGTAATGTTTGTGTTTTATGTCTTTCTTGCTCGCATTTCTAAACAAGATAATATTTAGAAAACATGAGTAAACTAAAGCGCCATTGGTTAAGAATAACTTAACGATTTAAGTCTTAACAAGTCTGATTAAGGTATGTCATTCAGTAATTGTTAATAATTAAATCAAAAAATTATTACTCGTAAGTACAATTTTGATCAAATATTTTTTTAATTGACTATACCAATAAATTAAAGATATGCATGAGAACGATTTAAGTAGCTGTCGCAAGATTCCCCTTGAGATGAAATAAGAAAAATCATCAAAAATATCCACATACCTTTAGTGACCTATTTTATGAAAACTATTCAAGGCCACTACGAGGCCGGATTTAAAAAAAAACATGACTTATTGCCGTGTTTATTTTCGCTGCGGACTGTGATTAATCATATATATAATATATTATGAATGGACTTGACTCGCTTGCTTTTGACTTGGCAAACGTAGACATTGCAGACGTAACCGAAAACTTTGTACAGTTAATTACAAAATGATGGTGATACATTTAGCACATCGATACCACTGACAGGCATGCTGACATCTGACAACATCGGCTTTACCGAACCTCCTCTATCGGTACTCAATAAACAATACAACACTATTATGTAACTAAACTACACCACACTTCACTTCACTGACACTACGTACGGACAGGGGTTGAGTCGTAGGACCCAGGGTACCCCGTGGAACTCCTGGGCGAAGACGATGACCAGGTTAAGGTACCTGCTGTAGATGGAAGAACCGGACCTAAGAGGCCTCGAGGCGTCGCCTTTACAGCAGTTACTGCCCATGGCGGGAGCACATATCGGGGTGAGTTCGCAAGCAGCGATGGCTGGCCGCGCACTGCGCGAGCGCTTGGTGTATTTTCGTTAGCTACGCTAGCGCCGTGTGTTTATGTGGCGGGGTTTCGCAATGTACATGTGTTCGATTTGCGAATTGTAAAAATTGTGGACACTCTTTTGTTTTGGGTTTAGCCATAGACTTAGGATTCGCTACGCTGGTTTAGCCTAAGCCTAAGTGCCGCAATCAGAGACGTCAATTTACAAAAGTGTGTATTAATTTTTTCAAGTATTAAAAATCTTGGTTTTTCTTAAGTTAACATTAAAGTGACGTCCCTTAGTGCAGCAGTTATTATAAGCAAGTAATTGTTATCACATTTGAAGCAACCGCCTGACCAGCTGAAACCATTGAACAAGGAAACCAGACCGTTTGAATTACTAAGTTAATTATGCGATGTTATTAGAATCTGCAGGTTATCTTATAATAAGTATTTTCTCTCACTGCTAGCAAGTGGTAGGGCTCTTTCAAATAATACATTTTGGGTGGGAGTAGTGTATTTTCAGGGCAGCCTACGAAAAGTGTGATAATAACTTAGGAAAAAAATTGACCATTACCAACAGTTAGTGTGTGAGCAAACGCAAGCCTTACGACCTGCCCAAAACGTTATAAATGAAAGAACCATAAATCCATACTTAAATTCCGAAAAGTCCTGAGGCACTAGTGTCACAAAGCGAACTCACGATGATAAACTAATATCATTAACAAACTATACCTAGGTATATTTTTTATAAGTTACCCTGATTTATGGAATTTTGAAACTCACATACAAAAACTTTCTTCAGTGGACCAATACTAAAACCGCGAAAACAAAATTCGTTTGAGCTACCCATTACACTTTTCTGAGACATGTTTTTTTTTATCTCGTAGGAGCTACTCTTTTCTCAAGCTTTCTTTTTTAGTCTAGAGCAAACGATACTCCCCAAGTTATTTCCACAGTTTTCTATTTAATTAATTTTGAAATTTAATTATTTTAAATTAATTTAAAAGTGAAACAAAACCTCCCTTTCCAACCAACAAAACTTTCTGGAAAAAAATTGGAACCATTTTCATTATGCTTGGAAGATCTACAAGTAAAACTTTGGAGCTAATAGTACACCAACAATTCAACAGATGTCGCTACCCACGAAGTACCATAGATCATCAATAGATGTCGCTAAAAGCTCTCCAATAGAGGGCGTTGATCGCTTAGTTAGTACCTAGTCAGAAAATTCCTGTTAATAAGTATTTATTTTTGGTAAAGTAAAATGCAAACTTATCTGGCATCAAAGACTGGGAAAAACATTTGGGACAAAACATGAAAACACATTTCGTTTGAAGCATTGTAAATGCGTGTGTATTTAGATAATATATATTATAAATGACCTGGATTGCTCGTAACGGAGTTCCAGATTATAGTTTCTAAATTTGCAATGTTGAGCTTTGACGACAATGGGTACGGTACTAAGTAATAATTAGATCCTCCCGAGTAAACTGTAGTTAATTAAAGATAAATAACACTTGAAAAAAATCATCGACCTCAGGTGGGACTCGAACCCACGTCCCATCGCAAACCGGGCGAGTTCTTTACATTAAAATACAATTTACATGATATTTATCTAACTAAAAGGAATAAGCAGATGAGATTACGGGCATCTCGAAGTAATACAAGCAAATCTTCTTCTTCCTCCTCATCTTCGGAAGATAAAGAGGGATTCGCATTCCACCACCTAATAAACGTAGGAAAAGGCGGCAGGCAGAGGACCCACGCATTGTATCCTTGGTGAGTCAGGTCAATTGCATTACGGATTACCATTCTAAATTGCCAAAGTACTTTGGTTCCAACGGAAATACAGGTACCACTAATACCAACCCACAACCTTCATACTCAGCCCCATTTTAAACTAATCCGTGCACTTCAAATTTAAATATAAGCCTTTTGCAAACTGAACATGATGACATGAACTACCAAATGAGAGTGATGTTAATCTTCTTTATATTTTTAACCACTAATTTACCCAAGTACAAGAAATTTCTCACGAACGCGATCTTATTTAAACTTTATTTCTACGCACGAATTTTCACAGGAGCACAATTTTACTACAGACGCTGTGACTTGATCGGTTATTTTTAAAGAAGCTCAAATAATACACAATACTAGTGAAGAGCACATGTCACATCAGTCACAAATTTCCATTAGCGAGCGGCCAAAATTATGATTACAGCTGAAACAAGCCGTGTGTCTCATAGTCATTGCATGTCCAAGCCGCTTCCTGGTTCTGTATTTATACATCGACATGTGAAAAACAAACAACGCTTGCCGGCGCGTGCGCATCGCTTCCCTATTCCTACCGTAAGCCGCTGCGTTACGGTCGAGTTTCGATCGTTGAATATTATTCGAAATTGAAAAAGTGTGACGGAATTGTTGGAAACAGCTGGAGGAACGGAAATAGCACGTACCATTCGTAGTGGATGGGCGGTGTCCCCGTCGGCAGAGAAAGGATGAGGGTTGCTGCGCTGCCGGGGGCCGCCCTAAGGGTTGCGAGGGCGGCTGGGCGGAACACTGGCGGCTCCATGGCTCGATGCTGCCGGGCCGCGCGCGGCTTGCCGTGTGCGCAGACACCGGCGCGCCGATGCTATTTCTATAAATAATACGGAAAAATCTAACGCGCGCGGCGAATTTCGAGCAACGCGAATTTCTGGATGGATTTTGCAAACAGCTGATTTTGCGTGGCCTTCGCGTGGCGCTTTGGTAATGAGGCCCTTGTGATAAGAAAGGGCGGTAGTTTTGTATTCTTGCCAGTTCTTGGGATACGTGAAATCCATAAGAATGCTATTTCAGATATTTAATATTGACGGTATCAGGTGAGCTAAACCACCCTTGTAAAAGATTACTATTGGCCTATTTTTATTAGTGTTTGCTATGCAAGATTTGCAGTTAGCAGCAACCGGGACTAGGTCATTAATCCACCGGGTCGCGGTCACCTCGAGAACCTTCTTCTTTTTTAAACCTGCAAGCGATGTGGCCTGACGCAAAAATATAAGCGCAGGTTTCACTAACAAGGAAGCCAGTCACAACAACTTGCAAACCCAAGCTTTGAAACCCCTTCGATAAGTAAACAGGCAAAACTATTTTATCGCCGTTTTTCCGAAGATAGTGAGATGGATAGATTTAAAATACTATCTATTACATACCAAACAAATTGCACATATTATTTTATGAAAGACCTATAATTTAGGCGGTATGAAAGACCTAAGCGGTATTATCGCTATCTCTATGGAACAACCTTCAGGTAGAGGACAAACATGACAAAAGTGGAAGGTGGCGAAGAGTTCTTATTCTTGAAGGTAGCCGAAATATATTTAGGGCATCGAACAGATTCCCATATCGTTCAGCAAAATAAACCATCGTTCTCCGATACATGTTAATTGCTTTTCTTCTTTTTCTGCTTTTTATGGCCAATTCTCGTTTCCACGTTTACTTAGTGATGTTTTATTAACATTTTAGTATGCAAGGACTAATCCTAGCAACCACCGCCCTTAAACAGTACAGTCACAGATTAAATATTATACATAATAAATGACATTTGTAGTACTCTATATGCTCTATGATACAGGGTTACTTTTAAGAGTTGCCAGACCTAATAAGGACATAATGTTCATTAGTATGCAAGGACTAATCCTAGCAACCATCGCCCTAAAACAGTACAGTCACAGATTAAATATTATACATAATAAATGACATTTATAGTACTCTATATGCTCTATGATACAGGGTTACTTTAAAGAGTTGCCAGACCTAAAAAGGTCATAATGTTCATAAACCAAAATTATATTGAATAAAACTACTGCAGTATCATCGAGTTAAATCGTTAGTTTGTATGGAGAAACAAAAAACCCCGATTGCTATGATACTCATCATGTCACTCGTGTTTTTTTTGTTTCTCTTTTTCGTTCTCTCTCTCTCTCTCGTTTTCCCAAAAAAAAGTTATTTTCTTGGCAGCTAACTAAAATATTAGGGTAGTTTTTATCAGAATAAGATAAACCAACCAATAATAAATCACTAAAATCCAGTGAAATATCTTTATTTATTTCCACATACGCTAAATGTAGTATATCCAAACTACTTACTTGCTAGCCAGGGCCGAGATCATACACATGGGAAACAATTCGAGATACACCATTAAAACACAGTAAACTAAACATAATAGCCCTGGTTAAAAAACTGAGTCGCAGCCATACATCAATAACGCATTTTCTTTGGTAAATACTGACAGCAACAACACCGAATCATAAATTCAGTACCAATTTTTAGTTAGGATTGCCACCACTCCTAGATTGTTTTGGGAAACCCCTATTGGAAGCAAAATGATGTGTAGCTGCAATTCAGTCTCAACTAAAAGACTTACTTAAGTATACTAAAAGACAGCACACGAGACTGTCGCGAATAAAACCGTCCCCGATTCGAATAAATGGAAATATAATAAATAATTCGTGTATCAAAAACCGTAAATTAATTCTTTTTAAAGCCGTAAGTACTGATGGATTATTAAAAAATATGGTAAGTAAACCATCTCGCAATCTTGAACTGGTTAGAAAGGGCACATATTATAGACCGTCGCGTTTTTTTTTAAACTTCTTTCTTATATAAGACTAGACGAGCATCAGCTCAGTGTAGTTCATTTTCTGTGTTCCGGTTAGCATTTTTATAAGACAATCAGGTATACAGGGTTTAGTCAAGTGTCACCATACATTGGAAGGTAGGCTTCCATTAAGAAAGAATTGCCAAAAATGTTTCTGCTCAAAGTGTAAACATTCAAAACCTGCCAATCAAATATATTATCAGTTTCGTCAGAATATTCTTTTAAAATAGTACTTATGCGTATATATTCGTAATAAGAACAATTAAAATAATATTTTAGCGAATCGGGGACGGGTGTCGTTTTCAAGATTTTTTTTTTCAATTTTCCTAAATATAATTATATCTTAGCCCATTTTTCAAAAATCCACAATAGGTCTGGGAATTATTCCTAACGTAAATGGTAACTTAGTAGTAGTTTAAAAAATAATTCTAACTTAACACGCAAAATTGCGAAAACGCACCTAAAGAATATTTACATTATGACTTATTATAAATAAATAGAAAATGACAGAATAAAATAAAGACACCTATTGTGATTTCATTAAATTGAAATTGTAAACATTAAAATTACACCGATACATAAAGCTCTGCAAGTCATGAAATTGGATAATTACGACTCTGTCAAGGAAAACATACTAAAGTAGCTTTATACCTAGAGCATAAAGTCTAAATACCAGAAAAACCGTGCTCGAGCATTGTAGAGATAATCAACCGTAATACATAATAGTCATCAACTATTAAAAAGAGACAGCTTATAGTATGAAGTGTTGTCTGAATAAAGATGCTGGTTTAAATTTGAACATCACAAGAGGCAAATTTTTAGGTAGCCAGCAACGCCAGGTAAGTTATTCGAATATTTAATTAATTCGAGATTTATAACAGGATCTAATGTAATGTAGCTGCTTCTACTTAAAATGGATACAACGTGTGGTGTTTTTTCATGCGATATTTGTTACCACTATTCCAGCTTCTTGAGGCTTTTCTATGAGACGAGGATTACCCAGTGATAGCGCTGGATTATTGTAGGCCGCCATTATAACTCGAACTATCATTAGCGAATGTGCCTGTGCGATAGTAAGGTGTTATTGGCAGGTCTGCAGTAAATAACAGCAGAAACCCAAGACGCTGCCCTGCGGCATCCTCTAAGTTATATTGCACAACGCCGAACAAGCATTCCCCAAATCTGACTTCGAAACTTCGGACAGGTAGGACCTGAGTATCTCTTATGAAATGGTACGTTTTGACTCAACTTGCATAAAAGCCAGACCTTATCGAAGGCCTGGCTTATATCAAGGAATGCATTACAGATATATTGCTTTATTTCTCTGGGATTCATTCTTTTCAGTTATGTATGTGTTCTCAAAAGCCTGAGGCAGGATTAACAGAGGGCTAATCGATTTATATGACGTGGTTACTTTTATAGGCTTAATGAGTTTGAGTATTATCATAATTTGGGCAATTTCCATTGACCTATGGCTCCTACCCATTTTAAGAATTGAATTAAAAATGAAAGATATAAATATGATAGCTTTCCTTTTGTAAAGAAGGTAAATGACGGAATAAATTTACTTTTTAAATAACTTATCTACCCACTATCTCACCTTTGTTTATAAGCAGTCTCTTTTCAAAGTTAATTATAGTGACATTCTGTTGCACCAATTTTAAAAGTCTCTTTTTATTCTTAGATTTTGAAAATACATCTATTACTAAAATAAGATTTGCCAAACTTGTAGCAATATTTTCAATTGTTTCACACATACCGAAACTTTATATAGACGCTATATTATTTTTATTTTTTTTAGTTTAATGAATTGGGCAACCGAATTGCCAGCATTATGTACTATTTTAACGGTTTAGTTACCGTACAATAGTACCGTACAGTAGTAAATAGTACATAAGTACATTCGTAGAAATAGTAAAGTCGCATCAAAAATACATACTAAGATTAGGTGCAGTCTATAGATCTTCAAACTATAAGCGAAGAATACAAAAAACTGCTGTAACTGAAATAAGAACCAACATTAAACTGGTGGCTTATTGAATAGCCAACTGAAAATATTATAAGCCGGACAGTAAATATATGACCCTTCGCCAATCGTCGCACTCCGCCGTCAATTGTCGAATTTAACTTAACTTTACTGTTTGACAGATAGGCGTCAAATGTTTGTCAAAAACTTCTTTCATAACGTCACAAATTAAAAAACAGCCTGATCACGATATTGAAACACGCGGTAAGTAAAGGAGATAACGCCAAATGTCACTCTCGACGATACAATTTGTACGTTGCCAAAGTTATTATTGGTTCCTAATATTTACGTTTGCTATAGTATCTTAAAATTTTTTTTTTATTTTTTTAGTCATGTAGATTTATATAATTTTGTTAATTTAACAAATTCTTAACCTTGCAGCTCTTATCTTATTTTATTTTGTTTAAAAAGTTATCCTCACACATATGAGACTTATAGTGGGTACGGTTCTTGATTTGCAGTGTAGCTTTTTACCTTTGTCAACGGGTTTTTTGAATTTTTGAATTTTTATTTTAATCTGATCGCTTTCATTTCCTCTTTGCTGAGCTCGACTTGTTCGAGCGAGTACAATTTGTAATGTTCTATTGTGCTCGTCTGCTTTCCAACTTAATACTTGTAAATAGTCTAAGGAAAACCTAGTATTAGCTTTACTATCTGATTGTACAATAACTATGTATGTGTAATATTCACGCTGTTGGTTTTCTCGAATAAATAAAATAAAATAAAATAAGTATCAAAAATCAAAGATGAACCTTATGTAGCTTTGTAGTGCTATGGATATACAGGGTTAATAAAGAGTGTGTGAGTGTCCTCTTCTTTTGTTGTACTAAAATGTGATTGGTTCATATTATTATCTATGCTCGTTTAGAAATAGCTTTCACTGTCCTATTGGCAGGTCATATATTTCTCGTCGGGCTAATAAACCTTGTTTAGACTTTCTCAATTTACAGAAACATCGCTTAATTCCTTTAGACTTTAGATTAAATATAAGGTCCTAGTTGATGCGAAAGTAATTCTACAGTTCATTTACAAAATTAAATATGAGACAGACATCGAAATATAAAAAAGTTGAATGTTTCTATTCAACAGCTTGTTTTTGCTATAAATTTAGCATGAAATAAAAGGAAAATATTTTTAAAAGATTTCAATATTTGTCTCATAATAACAGTTGCTGTATTAGAGCCGTAGAAAAACCCATAAAGGAAGTTAACTTTAAAAAAATAGGACTTTATACAAGAATAATTGCGCAGTTCAAGTAACATAGTACATTAAATTTTGCCGTGAGAAACCTAAGCCCACACACACAACCAGCTACAGACGTCATGACATGACATGACACCTTTGACGCCTAGCTGCCTGCTACACAAATGGAACCCCGCCCATTTACCATAGACCAGTGTTTCCCAACCTGTGGTCCCCGGACCCCTAGGGGTACGCGGACCTATCTCAGGGGGTCCGCTAACAGAGAAAAAGGAATAGTAGAAGAGCTTGTTAGTGCGGCTGAACGGTTTAATGGGTCCGCGGATTGTAGGTATTTGGCGTTAGGGGTCCGCCCTTGAAAAAGGTTGAGAAACACTGCCATAGACTATAGTAAAATATAACCAGACTATTGTTGTGGTTATGTTTGTTTTTTTTAGTTCAGGCATCGGTATATAGTTTTCTTTTGAATATTTTTGTTAAATAATGATTAAAATGCGTAGTTATTTTTTTTAACTTTTTTGCACATATTTAAATTTCACTTACTAAAACGCCATGATGTGGGACTTTTTTGTTAAAACACTATGCATAATTAAAGTCGAAATTTATTCTGCTGGGCGGGGCAAATGCTTTGAATTAAGTCACTCTCCACGTGTAAGTACTCAAGTAGAAAGAGATAGATATACATTTTGAAACACTACCCAGCTTTTAGGCACTGGTTTACAATAAACATTACACTTTTAAAGCTATCTCAATATAGAAACACTCTTCAATCCAACGCCTAATTTTAAAGCGAATAGAGAAATATAGATAGAAAATATTATTTCTAAACATATATCTAATGCACGCAAAAAATATATATTTATTACAAAAATATTAATTTCCATCGCTTTGCAAGCGACACGCCTATAATCTCCAATCCAATATTTTTTTTAACACACAAATGTTTATTCAAACAATTAATTAATAAACTTGTATTGACGATAATATTTGTTTAGTTACCACAACTTTTGAAACTTACATCGATCCCAAATTTAAATACATTTAGAAAAGTGTAAAACATTAATAAAAGTCATTAAAAAATGAACAATTAAATATTATATTTAAAACAAATAAAATTGAGATTATATCTTGAGACAAAATAAACAAAATAAAATCACAACCTAGGCATAAACAAATGATCAGATCATAAAAAAATCTCGATCTATTAAAAAAAAAAACAATAAGTTTTAGTCCAGCTAAAACTAAATTATTACAATAAGTTTACACAATTGTAAAGATTGTCTTTTTAAGTCGGTACACAACTTAAATATAATATTAATCGAATTAAAAACATACTTGCACACGAAAGTACGCGCCATCTTGATTTATCATAATACTAGTGACATCTGTTGTCAAAATTGAGCAACATTTTCACCTGATGACCAAATAAATCGGTTTACGGTTACACGGTGAGATCTAGTATTTGCCTTTATGTATTTTTTACATCGCCAGATAATGGAGAATGTTAACTATAAGTTTGAATATAAGCTCTCCATATTCTCTGTCAAAAATAAAAAATACAAGTAAAAGAATTATTTCGATTCGTCAATTAGTTTTCGATTTATAGAAGTAAACGTGTGACGGTGTGACGTCATCTCACAACACTCTCTCAGTGCGCTCGCGCTCACGGCACGGTGTGTCTGGCGACGTGCTACTAAGCGGAGCGTTGTAATTTGACGTCACATGCGGTCACGTGTCTGTTTGCGGGACTCGATATTTATCGTAAGTTTAAATGCCTGTAAAATCAAAACTAATAGGTATTTTTGACTACAACAAAAACTAGTGTATTTGTATACATACAAGCGTTACTGTAACAAACTTTAAACCGATTTGGCATACCTATTAACATTCTCCATTGAGACTAGGTCTTCTATCTTCCTAGATAACCTCTAGGTTTAGGTCACATACCAAAGTACAAGTTGCATTTAGATAGAGCTCAACTTCGTTTGTGTGAATGTTAAAAACACATTTGAGATGTCAAATCATTTATCTCGAAGGATTTATCGCTAAATTTAACGCTAATCAAGATTACAATGTGATGTAATAAGGAACCAAGGCAAGATGGGAAAATAAATTCATTGTAATTAAAATATTCGAAATTAAAATATGTTACAGCCCATTCAATTTAAAAAAAATACGAAAAAAACAAATGAATTGTCCTAAAATTGTTTTTTTTTTCATTAATCGCAGATATACTTCTTGTAGTCTAGATTCGCATCATGAAATTCTTATATTTAAGTCTAGGGAAAGGATCTGTGCTTTGGAATGTAAAGTTTTAGTTCTCAACAATACTGGGTGATCTGAGCAATTTATCGTATTTAATTTCTACACGTAGATAATATCAGAAACATCTAGGATTTGCAGTCTTTACGATTCCGTTGTAGCGTTAACTCATAATTGTTCTATCTATTTCATTTCGTTTAAGTACCATGACGTAAAAATATACAGGGTGTTTGGTAAAGGGTAAATCAAATCGAAACTAGCCTATATTAACATATGCGTATAAATAGTCAGAAATTTGAAATTATCATTATAATTCTTTTAAATGTTCATACAAAATAAAAAAAATATAATCTAAATTGTATGAAAATATTTTTTTCAAAAATGTCGATATCAAATTTCTGACTTCACCATAGTATTTATTTGCATATGTAAACATAGGCTAGTCTAGTCTTGATATACCATTTACTTAACACCCTGTATATTCCAATACAGTATTATAATAAATAATATATACAAAAAGACTGCAAATGATCATATGAAAGTATGCAAGTAGTAGCGTAGAACGGAGAACGACAGAAAGAATGTCATTTAAATTCGACAACACCGATACACTTATTGTTTTTTTTTGTTTTTTTATTATTTTTTTTCAAAGATAAATTGTTCCTCTTATTTGGGTCCTCAACACCGATTTATTTACAAGAAAGTGGGATTAAAGCATTCACAACGATCCTTCCCTTGCTCCTACGCTAATAATATACGATTAGTTCAACTAAACACCGACACGCAACAAATCTCATTCATTTAGCAAAATCATCGAATATAATGTGGTGTGAATCATTTTATTTTAAAATGGGAGAAGAACGCGATCACTCCTAAATGGCGACTCGACAATATTGGCTCGAATTTCTAAGAATAAGAAATTAGGCTGCGCCGAACATGACCTCGCGAACATCTGTGATAGCTAACACCAACGATAGCTAACACCCGCGATAGTTAACACCCGCGATAGCTAGCACCTGCGACAGCTAACACCCGCGACAGCTAACACCTGCGATAGTTAACACCCGCGACTGCTAACACCCGCGACAGCTAACACCCGCGACAGCTAACACCTGCGATAGTTAACACCCGCGACAGCTAACACCCGCGACTGCTAACACCCGCGACAGCTAACACCTGCGATAGTTAACACCCGCGACAGCTAACACCCGCGACTGCTAACACCCGCGACAGCTAACACCTGCGATAGTTAACACCCGCGACAGCTAACACCCGCGACAGCTAACACCCGCGACTGCTAACACCCGCGACAGCTAACACCTGCGATAGTTAACACCCGCGACAGCTAACACCCGCGACAGCTAACACCCGCGACTGCTAACACCCGCGACAGCTAACACCTGCGATAGTTAACACCCGCGACAGCTAACACCCGCGACTGCTAACACCCGCGACAGCTAACACCTGCGATAGTTAACACCCGCGACAGCTAACACCCGCGACAGCTAACACCCGCGACTGCTAACACCCGCGACAGCTAACACCTGCGATAGTTAACACCCGCGACAGCTAACACCCGCGACAGCTAACACCCGCGACTGCTAACACCCGCGACAGCTAACACCCGCGACTGCTAACACCCGCGACAGCTAACACCCGCGACAGCTAACACCCGCGACAGCTAACACCCGCGACAGCTAACACCCGCGACAGCTAACACCCGCGACAGCTAACACCCGCGACAGCTAACACCCGCGACAGCTAATATCCGTGACAGCTAATACCCGCGATAGATAACACCTGCGATAGTTAACACCCGCGACAGCTAATACCCGCGATAGTTAACACCCGCGATAGCTAACACCTGCGACAGCTATCACCCGCGATAGCTAACACCTGCGATAGCTAATACCTGCGATAGATAACACCTGCGATAGCTAACATCCACAATAGCTATCATACACGTTCACGAGATTTCACTAGTCTAGAGCGGGCATAATTGATGGAATTTTGCCTTTAGAACTCGTCGACCTGTCATTTTAAAGCACAGACCTATACAAAATTAGTTGTCACATGCCGATTCCCTGATCCGGTGTTTCAACTCAGATGTTTTGTCGGGTTCGAGTCGAACTTAAGCCAGTATGTCTTCGATGGGTTGCCGAGTAACATCATGTGTACGAAACGATACTAGTTAATTGTGGAATCTTTAACTGTAAAAATGCAGTTGGGTTATAGAATGGAGGTATTTCCAAGAGGGAAATTACGTTATATGAGGTACTAAAAATTGACACACTTGGTTTTAACACAGTAAAGAGGAGTAGCGATGTCTACTCTATAGATCTGTTTATAGCGGTTTAAAAATCAAGACCGTGGACGGTATTTTTTTTCCATAAGAAAATCTCAGGACACTTAATAATAAAGTAATCGTGTACTCAGGTCGAAAACGTTAAACTGTACAAAATAAAGATACAAATTCAAACGTCATCGAATCGCGCTCACTCCCATACTCCCTGTAATCGATTAATATAAAGAATTTATACTTGAGCCACGTTCGGAATGTAGTTGTCGAGATTCATGAATTTCTCGACGATGTCAACGTTGCCGTTCTTCTCGACAATCGTGTCTTTGATCGTGGCCAAGTTATTATTGTCGAAGCTGTCTTCGCTGCAGTCACAGGATAGGGGTTCGTCTGCCTCTTTAAGGGCAACGGTAATGGGTTCATTAGGTTTCTTCTCGACGAAGTTGACGACGACTTGGGCGGGATTGACGTCTTTCTTTTTCTTGCGACGTTGGGAGCCGTCGTTGGCTGGTGGACCGAACGCTGCTTTCAAACCGTCTGATGATGACGACACTTGACGTTGGTAGTATTTGAAATTCTTCCGAAAGCCGCATCGGCAACCCTTGTCGAGAGCTTTTTCGCGTCTGGAACAAAGATGGCCGGTTAGACAATGGTGTCACAAAGATTCCTTTAACCTCTCATCTGTGGAGCACCTGTGAAGCATTTTTCGGGTTCCATACCCAAAGAGTAAAACGGGACCCTATTACTGAGGCTCCGCTGTCCATCTGTCTGTCTGTCTATCTGTCTGTCCGTCTGTCACCAGGCTGTATCTCATGAACCGTGGTAGCTAGACAGTTGGATTTTTTACAGATGATGTATTTCTGTTGCCGCTATAACAACAAATACTAAAAACCAGAATAAAATAAATATTTAAGGGGGATCCCATCCTATACAACATCGTGATTTATTTGCTCGTTTTTATAGATAATGGTCCTTCGTGCGCGAGTCCGACTCGCACTTGGCCGGATTTTAGAACATATAACGCATCTGTGGAACTGGTTCCCGGCATACCCCGAGACAAAGCGAAATAGCGGATCCCGGTATGCCCACACATGCGGGGTTCTAACTTTTTTAACACGTTCTCTGCCAACGCGGTCAGTGCTGACCGACCGTTAACTTTCCCTTTAGGCCTAGAAAAAATTACAGTTCTGTCTAAAATTAGAAAAAATCTTTTTTTGCTCATATGCTTTTTTCTAATGTTCAAATGTATGTTGTTTTTAACAAAAGTCAATTTGAGCCATTATTTATGGAAATAATTAACGTCGGGCAGCCTTGACCGACGCGGCCTATAGAGAGGAAAAATCGACTTTCCGTTACAGGGGGCCGCGCGGGTCGCGGTGTCGGGCAGTGTGTGTTGGTATTGTTGCTACCTACTAAAATGGCAAAGAAAGAATTTTTGTAAAGTTTTGTTTTTCATTGGGTCCAATTTTTTGAAATTAGATTCATGTTTTTTAGTTCCTTCAAAAATTTTGATTTCGATTTAAAAAAAAACCTTTTTTCTATGGTAATTATTGTTTTTTTTTCTAAGTTCTTATTTTTTTCAAGAACCATTTTTATGTGGAGCATCTAGAGGGCCACGCGGGTCAATGAATATGGGATTTGGTTTGATAGCACTGCCCAACGGCCTGTAAGAACGAAACGAAAACCCTCGTAAAACGCGGTCATCACTGACTGACGCGGCCCGAACGGAAAGTCTAAATGTCAACCATCACTGACTGACGCGGCCTGAATGGGACAATGCAATTTTTTTCTTGGCATAGAACGTGTGAATGGATTTTTTCTAATTCTCATTAGGATTTTGCTCAGTTACGATTAAAATAGTTCTCTTTTTCATAATTATTTCTATTGCTATAGTTTTTTCAGCGATATAAGTATTTACATGCAAGTAAAACACTACGTTTAATATAGGGTTGGGGTGGGGTTTCTCGTTACGGGGTGGACCGTTTTGCCAGTATGCCCACAGATCCGATCAGATAAATATGGCATTTAATTTATACCGGGAGCCGATACCTACAGTTGAGAGGTTAACGGGTCTAGTCGAAAATATGAAATTAAAAACGAAATGCATCTAAAATCCGTGATTTGATCAGAAATATTTTTAACTTTAATTTTATACGTTTGTTTATCAAATAGTTAAAGTTTTTTTATTCAGCAACTAATGGTGCGGTTTTTAGGAGTGTCCTAATTGTACAGACAAGGTCGTTAACCTACCACAAAACGTCAAACTTTCTCACTTGATAATATACTCTATATGTCTGACTTAAAGTTGCAAATCAGTTGGATGACCTTTACTTTTTGGGTAGGTTGAACTCCCATAGACTACATCATGTAGTAACAACTTTTCAATTTATTGAACTTAAGTGCATATTACACACACTACGCAGTATTAAGACAGTCTTACTAAGTCTAAGACTGTCTTATAGCCTAATTAGACAAGCTCGCTATTACAACACCCTGAATACCGCAAGCTAACTCATTTGCAAGGCGTACGTTGCCGGTGACAGTTGTCGCGGTGTCATGTCCTTGTTCAACGCGAAGTGATTGGTTTCAACAATCTTTTTTGCCATAAATATGTTATGCCACGGTACACATCAATAACATTCTTTCTTTTGTGTAACAAGTACAACAAGCCATTGTACACGCCACAGCAAACAAACACTATAGGCCTTACTACAAAAAGATAGACTAGTGTTAAACGTTTGTCTAAAGATAAGTCAACCAATCTGAAATGTTGGTAATAATATGTCTCGAATGTGTAATGTGTCAACATTTCAAATTGGTTGACTAATTTTAGACAAGTGTTTAACCCTAGTTTATCTTTTTTGTAGTAGCCATATGACTACTCTAAGCGTGATAAGTCTTATTACACTACGCGATATTCAGCAAACAAGCACGGCCGAACCCGCTCGGTCTAATTAGACAGACTAACTAGCTTACTGTTATTACACTAATGCTAAATCTTAGTAAGACTGTCTTAACACTGTGTAATGTAAGGCTGACATCAGACGGACTGCAGCACAGCAACTGCACGCAGTCAATATATTCAACTGCATGCAGTTTTACGTTCGACTTCGTTCAGTTGTGATATCAACTTCACACGGTCCGCTGCAGTCGTGTGAAGTCGATATTAAGGCCTTAACACCACCCAAGTGCCTAAAATCTCGAATATGAAAATCAAATTTTCAGAATACCTGTTATTTGAATCAAAAATTTTAAAATACGATATGCTAGAAGAGGATTTAATAAACATCTTGAACTGAATAATTTTGATTTTCCGTTAAGTCCCTTGGATTAAAACATGCACAAAAAAGTGTCTATTTTTTCATAAATTGCTAATGTTCTCTTAAACGGCACAAGCTATGTACTGTTTTCACGTAAAACAAGATTTTGGAAATATGCATGTTTTGAATTGAGAGTTTTATTTGAAATTTTTCGTTAAAGGCATTAATTTAATAAAAAACATGTTTTCCCGATTTTTAGAGGTCATCCGCACGCGCGAAAATGTATGGGCACGACTCGTCAAGGTCATTCAAGCGTGTTAAGGCCTTAACTGCATACAGTCGTGACTTCAACTTCACGCGGTCAGCTACAGTCACGCAGTGTCGACGCATGCTGTCCATCGCTAACCGCATACAGTTAATGTGTATTTAGTCAAGGAGCAGGACGCACGTATGTCGCGTTTAACGTCTGAAGGAGTTTAAATAAAAATGGATGGAATGAATGGAGCAGCAACATACATTCTAAAGTAGTTGTAAAATCTGCCTTTATCTTTGGAATACAGTATGAAAAAAATCTCCTTTTGTAACGCAAAATAATAGCAATAGATTAATCCGCGCTGCACGTTGCAGTTTTTGAATTGGATTACACCGCTGCCGACGGCGGCGCCGTAATAATAAGAGACGTAACGTCTGTGCTTCCATAGCTACGTACACTTTTAAACAGCTTGTCGATTCTGTAAACAAAACCGCGCTCACTTCGTCGCTGCACTCGCTCATCAACGATAAATAATATGAACCTTCTTACTAACAAGATAGAGGCTATGTTCATTTGTACGGCTAAATCAAGCTTTAGAGCGAGTCCGTTGCATTTTTCTTAGAGAATCGACCGGCTGAGCTCCTTGGCTAGATGCTTGGCATTAACTGCGTAAAGTCAGATCCGACTGCAGATAACTGCATGTTGTTGAATATATCGACTGCGCACATTTGCTGATGCGACTTAACGCGGTTGCTGTGGTGCAGTCCGTCTGATGTCAGCCTTATAAGCACGTTAGAGAGTACAAGCACAGCTGTTTACAAACTGCGATGAAGCAACGTAAGGTCAGTCTGATTTGTATGCATTCGATCGAGAAACCGACTTATAAACTCGTAAACACGGCGCGAGTTGTTTTCGTACAAATAAACAAGTAATATTTCAAAGTTGTAAGAATATTCTGTTACTTTATTATATGAAAGACGAGAAACGCAGAAGTTCTCCGTCTGATAATATTTATTTATACCTAAAGATTAGCACGCGACATCTAGAATCGGTGAAGTCGATTAAAAGTTAAATGTAACCTAAATAACACAAAAAAAAAATTAAAAAAAAAAAAAATTTTAGATTGAAAAATAGAACGTTCGAGTACAAAAGGTAGTCTTAATAGATTCGACTCGATCTATAATTGTGGTATAATCGGATTGACAGATTATTTTCGTTGTCCGCTTCACGTTAAATGCTCCAGATACAAAATTATATAAAGCGTTTTTTTTTCGGTTTTTGGTACAAATTTATCTTTGGCCAGTTTTTTTTAAAAATCAGATTGATTTTATGGAGGGTTTTTTCTAGAAGATGTCACCCTCATAGTGCTTACATTTTACATTTTAGTCTAATAACAATATTCCGTCGCTTGATTGAAATTTGTACAAGGGTAATAATCAACATCAGCAACATCAGAAGACGGATCAGATAAAACATTATTTCAAATACCTATCGGATACGTATAGTTAATCAGATTGTAAAATTGTAAAAATCTCTCAGCCTCGCTCCTGACGCACTCCATCATGGCATGATACGCATCCTCTATGATGTTACATTCGCTACACCTCGGTGACTGTGTTTTCTTTATAAGAAATCCGAAGCTATTCAAGGGTATGTGACCGGAGCGAAGTCTGAGAGCTGTGACTATGTCGTATCTGCTCATATTGGTTCCGTCAAACCAAGGACATCTACACAGAACAGGTTGTATTGTTCTGTGCCAGATGTATTGCCAGATGCCAGATGATTTCGCTGATCAGAGATACGCTGGCTTTGACAGCAAAAACACTTGAGGAATTTTATGTTGTCACGTGACGTCCTCGGTAGCTTAGTTGGTAAAGCACTCGCCCGGCTTGCGATGGGACGTGGGTTCGAGTCCCACCTGAGGTCGATGATTTTTTTCAAGTGTTATTTATCTTCAATATATTAATTTAAAATTATTTTCCAAGCTTTTATTGTACTGTCGTGACATTTGGACGTCTATGTTCCATTCACATACGAAAAGCGATGCGATGCGCACAGAAATCAGAGCATTCAGACGTAAAATTAAATTGATATTTTATTTTTTTATGAAAAGTAGTAAAATGGGTTAAATCATCAAGAGTCGTTGAACAAAAATAAATGTTGTTTTTTACGATGAGTCATGTAGGCCTTTGTTCAAAAAGCTCGGTTTACTGCCACTCGCGTCGCTTTACATACAGGAGGTTTCTGTATTTGTCCACAAATATCCAGAACTCTTTAAAAGGTCTGGAAATCTGAGACTTAGATGCCCCCAACGACTCACAATCCCAGATATACCACGGTCTAGTAAATACGGGAAGAGTAGCTTGTGTATGTGTGTTCGTATTTATAATAAGCTACCCAATGAATTAAAAATGCTCGCTATTGATCCATTTAAAAGAAGGCTCTATAGATGGCTTAAATGAGCAAAGTTTTTATGAGCTGAAAGATTTTTTCTCCCTTAAATATAATGACCTAATTTACTGACATAGTTCATATTATTGACATAGTACCTAATTCATAATAAAATAGACATTTATTCTGTAACTTACTTAATGTTTGCATGCTACTTTTAAGTAGCAAAACATGAGAACATTAACATAATTGTAATAACCTTTTACCGTGTTTTTTAGCAAATAAACGATTTCTATTCTATTCTATTCTATTCTATGATCTTAGCTATATAGTCTTACGAGGTTGTTGAGTTGATTTTTTGCAATAACCCTGTATACACGAATTGCTCGTAAGGTATTACGTAGACATAGATACTGTATCTACGAACGGGCTTCTTCGCACCGTTTTACAGATGTATGTCAGTAATTAAAAAGTGAAGAAAAAGACGGTGCCCGGGCAAAAGAAAATCGCCAGAGTCCCCCACCAGAGGCTTAAAAGAATCCGACGCAACACGGTGCAGTAATATCTGTCTAACGGGGTACATAGGTAACTAAGAAGACCCCTGAACATAGGGATGAAACGATACGAGTAAACAAGTTCTCACTCGATACTTTTGTTTCGATACCAAGCACTTTTTGTATGGATAGATACTTTGAAACCAAGTATCAAGTAGATATCGGTCAAAAGTACTCGTATTGGTCAATGTTACTTGTTTCGGTTTATAATACGAGATAATACGATAAAAAAAATATCGATACTATTATGTGCCGATACTTTTCAATCGATACTGAGTCGATTATGTCTCGATTTCGATACTTTTCAATCGATACTGAGTCGATTATATCTCGATTTCGATACTTTTTAATCGATACTTTACGACCGAAGCCATGTTGAGTAAAAGTATCGATACCTCGGTTGTATTGTTTCATCCTTACCTGAACGTATCGCACCGCGCCGCTTTCGCTTTAGTGGTTGTGGCCTTAAAGGTATATTCTTAGAGTATCATAAGGATTCGTGTCGGCTGGATATCTGAGCTATTTTTATCCACCCGGCCCTCGTATAAATATGGAGCCCGAATTCTGTTTGCATCGTGATGCGCGGGCGCTTGTCTCGACGCAGTTGTTATATTCAATTGGGCATGTATTAAACATTACGATAACATTGTTTTGAAAGATGATTCTTGTCGACATTTTTGTATTTATTGGATTTTATTTCCGTTTTTTATTAGGCTAAACTCAACTCGCTTTCTTTATATGCTTATTGCATAAAAACTTATTCTTATTTTTGTAAATTAGTGACTGAACTTTGCGAATCAAAGTCTAGTGCGCATTTGAAGATTTATTTTTACAAATCGAACGATTAATTCACTGCCAGTTCTCCCTAGTTTTCTTTTAATTATGAGTCGATAAAACATAGTACCAATAATAACATCACTACTGGGCTACTACAATATAAGGTCCGATTTTATTAGTGTTCATCCTGTTAACCTGCGCCTATATAGGTGAAAAGCAATCGTAAAAACCAATTTTCAAATGTGTACCATAAAAAATAAAAAAGTTAAAAATCAACAACCTTGACTTCATATTGCATAAACTCGTCCTATCTTTGCTACGTTTAACTATCTGATTATCCGTCTTATTCTTTCCCCTTGTACAGAGCGAGAAAGAGTTGAAGATAGGACGAGTTTATGCAATATGAAGTCGATGTTGTTATTTTGTAATTTATTTTTAACTTTTTTAGTTTTTATGATAGACATTTGAAAGTTGGTTTTTACGATTGCTTTTCACCCATATAATCACAGGTTAACAGGATGAACACTAATAAAATCGGACCTTATATAACTACAGTAATTGGTTCCCTAACATAACAAAACTTTAGAGTGTACAAAAGTCAAAATTACCACCACAAACTCGGAATACTCGATTTTAAAGTCACGACATAACTGCTATAGAATTATAAACCGATAAGAATATGGATTCCAACGATGAGTATGCCTAAAGATGGGCACTGACCAGGGTAACGAGCCGTAATGTAGCATGTTATAAATGTTGTTTCTGATTTCTATAACACAAGTGCTTTAGGTACTTACCTTAGGATCAGGGAGCCTAGCGCGAAAGTGTATCTTTCGTTCGGTCGTATAAACGTAACAAATTAAAATGTTCAGTCTCATGTGTCATCCTTTGATAAATTACGACCAACTCAATCTAGCCGTGTAAAAAACTCGACTGTTTTCAATTGTTCATTATTGTCAAACCTTTGATACGGGGGAATGGATGTTTTAATTTGATCGGTTAATACGACCGACCGAACGATACACTTTCGCGTTAGGCCCCCTGAGCAATGTATGTGATGTTGTCCAATATTTATTTATTTAATAAAAAGGGAACAATTGTGCAGTTAGTACGGAGGACAGGTCGTTGCGTATTGACGGGTATTTCACGGTGTGTATATCTCCATAAAATATTTCTCTCTCTCTCTCTCTCTCTCTCTCTCTCTCTCTCTCTCTCCATTTACAGCTCGTTACAACCTCCGTAGCCGAGAGGCGAGCACGCCGGACTATATGGCGTCGCCATCTCTGAGGTTCCGCGTTCGATCCCCGGTCGGGACAATGTAGGAAACGAACTTTTCTATATTGTCTCGGGCCTGGGTGTTGTTGTACCGTCGTTGTTTCTGATTTCTATAACACAAGTGCTTTAGCTTCTTACCTTAGGATCAGAGCAATGTATGTGATGTTGTCTAAAATATTCACTCTGCGTCACCGCACACACTTGCATGTACCACTCGTTGGCGACAGCTGCTGGCACGCTGGAACTGTTAATTCCAGGTGTATACACTGCTGGTTTCAGGTGTATATTCTGCTGGTTCTAGGTGTATATACTGACTCTGCGGCATCGCACACACTTCATTGTACCGCTCGTTGGCGACAGCTGCTGGCACGCTCGAACTGCTGGTTCCAGGTGTATACACCGATGGATCCAGGTGTATATACTGCTGGTTCCAGGTGTATATACTCACTCTGCGGCCCCGCCCACACTTGCATGTACCGCTCGTTAACGACAGCTGCTGGCACGCTCGGCCTGCTGGTTCCAGGTATATACACTGCTGGTTTCAGGTGTATACACTGCTGGTTCTAGATGTATGTACTGCTGGCTCCAAGTGTATATACTGCTGGTCTCAGGTGTATATACTTACTCTGCGAGTGCCTTTTCGCGCTGTTCCAGCTGGAGCCGCACCGCGCACACTTCCATGTAGAGCTCGTTGGCGCGAGACAACTGCTGCTCGTACACCTGGCGCACGTCTCGTGCCTGTTTTAGCTCTTCCCGACGCTGGACCGTCTCCTGAGGCTGAGGCTGTTCCGTCCTGAAGAATAGTGGCTTTTGAGATGCTTGAAGAAAATTTCTAAAATCCCAAACTTGCAAAAAGATTTCCGATGTGTTTTTTCATACAAAACAAAATGGTAATAGTCTTCGCAAAGAAATAATACACTTTAACATTCAATGTGTAATTCACCCTCCTATTAGATAGGCGGGTGATATCACGAGAACTCTCTCTATCAGCTGGACTCGACACAGCATACTACGCGCTCTATGGATGAAGCAAACATTCTGCAGTAGGATCAAAGTAGCTGAAATGCAGTGGCGTGCATTGGTTTTATTTGGAGGTAGGAAGTAGGTACTTATCAATATATTTTATTGATGAAAATCAGTGGTTTTAATCAATAACACTCATATGTAAGTACCTACTGCCTACCTCATTTCATTTATCAGGTAGGCACTGCCTAATTGCCTATATGCACTGCACGCCCCTGCTGAAATGATAATGATATTTGCTTGTTTACCTAGCATAGAACTTCTCCATGCCTTGCTGGACTTCCTTCCTCCAAATGGCTTGGGTCGCGCTGAAGAAATCCGTTCGCATAGAACTTAAATCCCCACCAGCGATTTCGAGGTGAGCTGCTATTATCTTGAATGGTGGCCTACGGAAAATTTTCCATGTAGTATTACCAAGGCAACCAATTGTCAATTGGACATTGATCATTCAACTATTTTCAAACATCATCCGGCTCGAAGGACCATTTTCAGTTTGAAATATCGGACCATATTCATTGTGAAAATATTATTATTTAAGCCATGAAATATCCGGAAAAAGTATTTAGAAAAATAGAAAATGTTGACCTAAGATATTAAAACTGCTGATTATGATATATTTGGTCAGGTTTCGAATAAAACTTAAAGAAAATTTCACTTGACGATTTTTCATATCGTTAACCACCTACCTGTTCCTAGGTACTCTGTTCCAGCATTGATTTAGCAGCAATTGGAGACTGCCGGGACATGTGCTAGGTATTGGCAGCGATATGGTGTCAGTGCCAACGCCCCACATTATAGCGTGGGTCTCCAAGTTTTTATACGGGACCTCTTGGGTCAGCAGTTCCCATAACACCACACCGTACGACCAAACGTCAACCCGCTCTGAGCAGGGCTCATGGCGAATCACTTCGGGAGCCATCCAGGCAACTGTGCCTGTGAAACTCATGATGGTGCTCACATCATTCCATTCACGAGACGTTCCGAAGTCAGACACTTTAACCACCAAATTGTCTGCAATGAGAATGCTGCAAAAAAGTTGATACTTTAATCTTATGGTCTTTGTTTTTGGAGTAAAAACTATGGTACTTTTGATAACACAAGGGTATATTGTATATCGGTTAATAAAATTGCGGCAGATGATATGATCACGTTCTAAGATATTCAGTTATAATAAAGACCAAATTATGATAGAAAATCACTATTGTGTAGAACAGATAACCGATGAACCCAGAGGTACTTATTCTTGAGTGGAGACCACGATTTTCGCAAGAGCAGCGTAGGGTACCTTCCGACAAGGTTCAGAGCGATGAAATATGGAAAGCTGCTGCCAGTAGTGTACCATTGTATAATCAGCCTTTGCGCCTAGCCTTTGTAGAGGGCGCGAAAGCATTCGACTCTGTCGAGACCTGGGTTCCTGGTCGAGTACCACAAATCAACCAAGTCACTTAAATCTATCGAAAAATAACACAAATTAACATTGACTTTTCGATCGAAGTAAGTGACGCGATTATTTTGTGGCATTCGCACTAGGCCCTCTGGGCTGCTATTGTAGGCCTTAGGCAGTTTTCTGATTTGTCGGCACAGCAGCGGCGCGACATCAGCATGCTCGATATACGCGGTACAGAAAGTATGGAATCTGTGCCGCGCCGCTCCCGCGCATCCGAGCCAATCAGGAACGCTCCATTGAAATATAGGCGCTCAGTAAGCTTTCTGTACCGCGTATACCGAGCAAGCTGATGTCGCGCAGCTGCTGCGCCGACAAATCAGAAAACGGCCTTACAGCAATGTCTGATTGGCGATATGACGAGGTCCTTAAACCTTTAACCAGTGGTGGCCAAATAGCTGCCATCATATTTTGAACCCCTTGAGTTAGGATTGAAAACCAATGAAAATTAAAAATGTTTTTACCGGTCAAAGGGAAGCCTGTACAAAATGGCATCGATGACACTTGAACAGGCACAAAATCACCAGACAAGATCCACCCAGTTGCTGAGAGGCGTGAGACAACGAGATATTATATCACCAAAACTGTTCCCGAAGGCACCGGTTTCCGTCAAGTGAAGCGCAATTTATGACGGCCACAATCCGTCACATGCTTTGACGCACCAAATAAAAATTGAGCAACTCTGGAATCCGAGGGAGGGCACCAGAAACAGAGTTTGTCCAATGAGAAGGTGGGGGGGGGAGAAGAAATAAGAATGATAATTGGGCCATTCTGGTAAAGAGTAGCAGCTGACTGAGAGCAATGGGGGAGGCCTATGGATACACTTCGACAAGACACACCAAGACAAGACACATACCTATGTCTGGGATGGGGGATGTCACAATATAATTCTATACTGTAAAAATAATTCTGACTCGAAAATTTAGGAATTTTATTATATCCGTTTTTCCTTTTTATCCAACTTACTTTGGACTTTTTAAGTCCCGATGTATGATCCTGTGGCTGTGTAAGTATGTCATTCCGTGTGCTATTTCTTTTGCCCACTTAAGGATCTGCTTAGGGGCAAAGCAAGCCCCACTGTGCAGAAACTCAAACAGTGGGCCATATTGACAATACTCCATAATGACACCATACGAAGGTGGCTCCGTGCAAACGCCTCGAAAACGAACTAAAATTAAAATATAGTTGTGTAAATCTTATAATAATAAATAAATAGCAAGTATGTAATAGTAAACAAATTTTCATAAGTGATTTTTGTATATTAATACATCCATTTTTTATTTGAAGAATTAAGACTGCACTTTTTCCAGCAAAATGCTTGGTTTCTTGAGGAAAGCAAGTATAGGCTATTTTTATATCGGGTGTAAAAAAAGGTTTCACCAAGCCGAATACCACATATTCTACGTATTATTACGATCATTTTTTTCTTTTACACTATACCTGGGAAATGACGGGTTACAGAGTTATTGACAGTCAAAGTTAAAATTTTTTTTCATAGATTTTACTTAATTGACTTCTGTTTGATAATACTAAACTTTTTTACATTGAAACATGATAAAAAATTTCAGTGCTTCTTTCATAAAAGGCCTTTAAAGGGCACAGCCGGCAATGAATCGTGCGCAGTGCTCTCGCGCCACCCGCTCGCGCCGACCGCTTACACACACGGGCATAGTCTGTGGCATGCGCGCTATACATTGCGGGTTAGAAACAAGTTATTTTTTTTTATACCCAAAAATGAAAGTCATTTCCCAGCAATTATTTTTTTTGCATTCTACTTGGTTTTATGTATAGAATTCGTGGTTTAAGGCTTCATAAGGCTTTTTTTACACCCTGTATAGTTCCCTAATGAATATCCCATTACCAATATTCTCATGGTTCAATTTCCGCAGATGTTTTATGTTTGTTTCGCTTTTGTCTCTCAATTTTTTAACAGCCACCATCTCCCCACGTAAGTTTCCACCGAAGACGACTCCTTGAGCACCGGAGCCAAGGTATACCATGTCTGTGATCGCTTCAAACGGAACTTCCCAGTCATCATCTGTTGGCAAAGTTAAAAGATACAGTCAATGTATAACGACACAAAAATATTTTATAAAACTGTACCATAACATACTTATACTTCTTAGATTTTTAATACTTGAAAAAAATCGTCTGCCTCAGGTGGGTCCGAACCCACGTCCATCGCATACCGGGCGAGTGCTTTGACCACTAAACTACCGAGACGTTAGTCAAATCGACGAAATCTTTCAAGTGGTTCTCGCTGTCAAAGCCAGCGTATTTTCTAATCAATGTTGCGGTATATACTACTACCGTCAAAGTCATACTTCATAGTCATAGTCATTTAAACTTATACTTCTTGTATGTTATGGTACAGGAAACCATTTATAGAGGTTATAATAATATATCCTTCATAACTTGGGGCTTGTTTAGGATTCAAACAAATATTGTTGCAGGGGTGCGGTCACAAGCATTCTAATTAAAAAAACAATAGTATTTTTTTTTTAAAAAAGTATGCCTATATACGTCCCACTGCAGGGCACAGGCCTCACCTCAACTATGAGGTGGTTTGGGCAATACTCCACCACGCGGGCCCGGTGCGGAGCGGTGGAGGGGTGTTGTAAGGCCAGTGACTAAACCTTACTGGCAGATGTTATCAAGCCGCCTTAAGGCCTTCCGAAGCACGGAGATGCTCGTGATAAATGTCACTAAATATGGTCAGAATGATCACCCATCCACTCACGACCGCGGCGTTGGTTGCTTAACTTTAGTAATCGATACCAAAGCACTGGCGCCACTGAGCTACGAGCACCTCAGTAGTAATATTTTATTTCTGTTATATTTTTTTTTTGGTGTACTACATTGTGCTCGTCTAAAAAAAAAAAAAGGTAGAACCCGCAATTTCGCACTTGCAATAAATGTTAGTAGTGACATGTCGCATCGCTCTGACACAATACAAAATTATTATTATTATTTATTTATCAGGCACGCAGTTGAGACAACTGGTGGTTGCCTGTATCGTGCTGGTCCCCACTGGTTAATCTTTTTTGCAGTTAGACAGATGCTTGTCAAGTCTATTTTTAAACTGATTTATACTTTTAGCTGAGACTACGAATTCTGGGAGTTTATGCCACGCTCTGACTACTCGCTTGCTTAGGAATTACTTTTTGAGATGTCAGTAGTAGGAGAGCTTAAGGTGATGGCCTCTTAGATGGTCCCGTTTCCATTGAAAAAATTTAAGAATGGTTTCAGAATTCCAAAGGAATTGAACTAGTTACAATACTTTAAACCCTTTTAAAGTGTCATTGAATTATAATTTGTTAGAATATAATAATATTTATTTGGCACGAACAAAAATGAACATACATATTACAAACAGAAAAAAATATATAAGGTGTGACAAAAAGGACCCCCGCTCAGTATTAGTTGGCAACTGAAGGCTGCCATGACACTGATATTCTGCGGGGCCTATAACAATAAGGCAAAATAGAGAAACAACAAAAACATCAACAACAATTAATAAACAATACTAATAATAAAAACATCAAACATAATCAAAATACATTCAAATAGTAACATTAATCTAATAATTATAATAATCAATTCTGGCCAGCAATAAGTGCCCTATAAAGGCCTTATTAGTCCTACAACGCCACCTAGAACAGATTAATGACTGGCTTACTAAGTGGACAATAAATGTTAATGCCCTTAAATCTGTCCATGTTACATTAACTCTAAGAAGAGGAAATTGCCCACCAGTCTCACTCCGGAATAACCAGCTTCCCCAAAGCGACAATGCGAAGTATCTGGGCATGTGCTTAGACCGTCGGCTCACATGGAGGAAACATATTCAAACCAACAGGGATGAAATAAACTACAGATACAAAGGACTCTACTGGATGCTTGGACGAAACACCAAACTGTCTCTTGACAACAAGCTCCTTATCTACAAATCCATATTAAAACTCATATGGACCTATGCAGTTCAACTGTGGGGCTCAGCATGTAACTCTAACATAAGTATAATGCAAAGGTGTTAAAACTACATCCTCAAACAGATATCCAACGCACCCTGGTTCCTAAGGATCTCGGAATTGCATGAGGTTCCGAAAATAAATACAGTGAAGGAGGAAATCGAAGCCAGTAGCCGGAAATATAAAGCAAGACTTGCAAACCACCCTAACAAACTCGCTGTGCAACTGACCATTCCAGAAGCAATGCATCAAGTTAAAAGGAGGCATATCATCATCATTCCTAATAATGAATATTCCTGATAATATAATCATAAAACAAAAAAAAAATTAATAACATGGAGACATTATTCTGCTGTGTAATGTTAAGTTTTTGAGTTCAGAGTTGTAAGTGTAAGCGTAATAGATCCCTAGCGCCAGCAAAATAATAAATCAGAAAAACCAAAAAGACTGAAATTTGAATCACGGCTAGCTGTACTTAATTAAAGTATCGTCACCATACTGAATCTTGTTAAATTTCAGAATTGGTGGGACATATCTTTGGGTTGATTCCTCAAATCTAATCTCTTTTATTACAGTATTGCTTGTCGCATATTGTACACTTTATTTAATACAAATAAACTCGCATTAGCACACTGGCATAATAATATTTATTAAATAATAAATAAATAAATATTGGACAACATCACATACATTGCTCTAATCCTAAGGTAAGTAGCTAAAGCACTTTTGTTATAGAAATCAGAAACAACGACGGTACCACAACACCCAGACCCGAGCCAATATAGAATAGTTCGTTTTCTACATTTACCCGACCGGGGATCGAACCCGGAACCTCGGAGATGGCTGCGCCATTTAAAGTCTAGCGTGCTCGCCTCTCAGCTACGGAGGTCGTCAAATATTTATTCTAAACAGCAGAAATAAAAAAGAGAAAATTTCTACCAAAAAAATTTTTATTACTAAATAAAGTATCTATGAAATGTACATATATATAAACCCAGACAGCTAAAACATTGCTATGTGCTTACATAAACATTGTTCTAGCAATATATGCTACTAGATAACATTGTCAATATTACACTTTTATGTAATCATTACAAAGTTGTATTTGAACTGGCTTAGCTTCGAGCATAATAAGAACATCTCTAACACATATAAGCTTTAAAACCTAGTCAAAATCTTTTAAGAGATAGCACCACTCTCAGGCTGGATCAAAGAAGATAAATTCAACCACTATTCGCCTCCAAAATGCACTGTTTGACCCGCAAAAATTTGAAGAAAACATCAAAACCAATAAATAACTTACATTCTAAAGTATAATAGGTAAGTAGTAGCAACCCCCTTAAATCAATCAACCTTTGAATAGCTGCGTAGCGAGATGGCCTTGAATAATGCAATAGGATTCCAAGATCTGGCCTTACAAAATATAATAAAAATTAATCTCACCTTTGGTAGTTTTTAAATCCGTGCGCCCAAATAATGACAGGACCGACGAAAAACACTCTGCCACTCCACCCATCCACAACAAATCTTTTTTATCCGTTTCTGTAAAGACATCGTCGCAAAGATTTGCACTCTGCGGGGTGTCTTTTGGTGCCTGATCAGCCATACCATCTTCTTCTTTAACAGTAGCCTCCATTATTATTTATTTTGCTACCATCGTCTCATAACACTTTAATTCAAAAACACTGCAAATGCACACTAAACTGCAGGTAACATTGCAAAACAGTTTTTGACTGCACTTCACGCTCGCCAGAGAATGAATGAATTTTCTCCTCCCGACCCCGTACCGAGCTTGACTCACGCGATGCAACCAAGCTGCGCCACAAACTTTTTTATTTCATGGAGTGGAAATCCTTAAAACTGCATTTTCTTATTGGAAAAAACCCATGCAACTTTTTATTGTAACTCAATTTTTTGGTTGTTTTTACGCTTGTCGTATTGATTTTGACAGCAGACCATACAAGCAAAAGGTAAAACAAACAAAAAAATGGTTACAAATAAAAAACTAACATTAAGCACAGAGATGCTTTGTTTCTGAACGAAATCTGTTTCAGTTTACGTAGAAATAAATGAATGGGATAGACAAATATAGTCGAAGTTAGAATGTTTTGTAAATATCATGCAAAAATGAAATAAAAAGGTATCTTTTGTTCGTTTTATCACCAAAAGTTAATAAAATCAAATTTGTTATTGTTATTACATTATAAAGATAAAAATTGATTGCACAAATTTTGCGCATACTGGAATAAATGAAAACTAAGACAGATTCCATTGATAATAAAAAAACTTAGAGCATCAAGCCTCTGAGTAGTGAAACCTATGGAGATGGCAAACCTACTGGAAAAAAACCATAAAGTTAATATACAGGAATAGAGGAACAAACAGCTAAGCGAGCGAGATGCTACTAGCAGCAACACTGTATGATAAAAAGAGATGCGTGATGCGTCATAGCAGAACCGTTTTTTGGCAACTGTTTGACAGCTGGCGGCACTTATAGGCACGCTGAGAATTCGGGCTCTGTAAATTTTCCTGTTTTTACTTCACATCGTGAATATTATTGAGAAATAGTGCTTCATAAATATGGTGACTTGTTCAGTTATTGATTGTGGTACCACACAACGACTTAACCCCGCAAAATATTCATTTCTCAGGTAAATTAATCCAAGTCGACGCCTCATAACTTTGGATTTATTTTTGCTTAAGCGCTTAAAATTTTAAGTGTTTAGTATGATAGTTCTCTTCTAAAACCATTTATTTATGTAAGAAGCAAAGATTGGATACTCTTAATGAAGAATTAACGAATATCTTGTGTAAAGAAATAATTTTCGTTTTACACTAGGGCTGCATCAAGTTATCGATGTTTCGTTTCCACTGTCTAGGTAATACGCGGTAGACGAAAATTAATTTTATGTTTTATATTACTGTTGTTAAAAGTACCTTTATGAAGTTTAGTTATGAATTATCTGGAAATGTAATCCCACATAAGAGCCTATACATAGGTATAAGTTTTTAAATGCAGGAATATTAGGCACTTTTTTTCTAATTACATGGCTATTAAGAGCTGTTATAATATTAAAAGTAGGTACTTTCATTGATTATTCATGTATCTTTCAGATTTTCTACTTATTCACCTAGAATATATTTGTATTTTGAGGATAAATTTTTCAAGACACAAAACGAGGAGTGAAACAATTTTTGATGAATACTGCAATTCCAACTAAGTTTGTTCCGGTAAGCTTAAATAAAATCAGTACTATTCTTCTGCTGATAATTAGCACCATGTACCTACAGTTTTTCAAAAGCAATTAAGTAGGTATATTTATAAGTTGGGTGTGCCTTTTACTATCATAACTTTTTAATTTGTATTATTGGAAGTCCGAAAATATTTCTCATACCATTTTACATCGTGATGATCACTCTGGGTAAAAATACGTAATATAAATACATAAAATACTTATGATCGAAACTTAAAATTCATAATATTACTAATAATACACCTGGTTTATATTAATATTTGTTTTCATATATTTTAGAAATTTGAAAGAGACAAATTTTCAACTAATATTTTAATTTAGCGCTCGCCTGCCGCTGTCGTGGCATGCTAGCTACGCTCACCGCTAGCTACTCTTTTTTTTTTTTTTTCACAGGTCAACATAAAGCTTAGACGCATCAAGTATTATTATATTATTGTATCAAGTATCGTATAGAGGTTTTTAATCTATCCTTCTGAAGATGTATTAAATGTTTGCTTCATCATCATCATCATCATCATCATTACAGTCACAGGACGTCCACTGCTAAATGGGCCTCCCCCAGTGACTTCCAGATCGGCCGGTTGGAAGCGGCCTGCATCCAGCGCATAAAGTGTGAAAAATATTTTAGAGAAAAATAAAAACACATTTTGATTTTGATAAAAAGAAATTTGATAAGAACGTTCTAAATATGATTAGTCGTACTGATTTTGAAAATTATTTTGGTGTTTGATTTCCCATTGTTTTGAGCAAGATCCACTTATTAGTCACAGATATCTCATTATAAAATGTATAATAGAAACATATCTACCGTTAAGATTGAGGTACGAAACACAATTGAAAAATGTATCAAAGCGTACTTTAAGAAATTATTTAAACAAAATTCTATTTTCCGAGGGCAGTGAGAAATGATATAAGTAGGTACCTTTAAAGCATTGATAAAAAATGATTTAAATATCTTCTGTGTTTTCCTTAAATATTATTACTTCACTTGTTCACCCTGGGTCGTATTTTCAGCCATTCTAAATCCCTTCCCATCCTTTTTTAGTTTTAATAATTCTATGACTAACTAATAAGTATGATCGATATCGATATTAATGTGTAATTGTATACATCACTGACACGCATACATAAACAATTTTACACACACAAATGTTTTCCAATTTCGGTTTCGTTTGACAGCTCGCGTTTGTTCCTCTATTCCGTAGATATTTACCTTTATGAAAAAAACGTGCATACCTAAATTTACTTGGCAACAAAAATGGCGCCTGTCCGTAGTGCTGCCCTACGATAAATCGATATATTTATAGATGAAGTTATTTTTACAGTGTATCTGGGTTTCGACAGGCAATAAATTTAAGAGCTTTTAATTTATCCTATTTTCTTACTCACCCCCTCTTGAAACGGCAGGGATAATTTTTTTGTTTTGGTAAAGTTTGCAAAAAAGTTTATATTTCTATGGAGGTGGAGTTTCTAAACGATATAGAAAAACATTAATTTGAATGATATCGCCAAGTATCAATACAAAAAATATTTATCTGACATAGTCAAAACAAAAAGTTGTAAGAAATTTCGATAAATAAATATCTAAAACCAATTTAATAAATTCCTTACATGACGACCAAGCTTGTATGTATATGGCGTCGCCATCTCTGAGGTTCCCCTTTCGGTTCAATGTAGGAAACGAACTTTTCTTTATTGCCTCGGGTCTGGGTGTTGTGGCACCGTCGTTGTTTCTGATTTCTATAACACAAGTGCTTTAGCTACTTACCATAGGATCAGAGCAATTTAGGTGATGTTGTCCAAAATAACGTAATACTTTTTGAGATTATTTACAAAATGATGTCAAAATTACTATTTTGGTAGCACCCAAGGTTGGTTCCAATCAACCAACGTCATATTCAATCAAATTTCTTACAGCAGCTTCTGAAGTATGGCACCCAAAGTAGTAATTGTGGTATCGTTTATTTTATGGAGTATCTCAAAATTATGAAAACAAAAGGTAATTAACTAAAACAGCAAGGATTAGCATGATATTCCTGTTTTTGAACAGCACACATTATAATATAAATCACAAAGGGTATTCTGGCCAGGCAATATATAAAACAAAACCAGTTCCGATACAAAGAAATGTCTCTCAAAAATATATATGTACATTGGCAATAAAATAGTTAACAGTTTAAATCGAGACCTTGTTTTTGCTTGCTCTTGTAAGACAGACAAAAGGATTCAATCAGTCTCATTTATTTACAACATAAATCACAACTATAACACGCTATAAAAAGGGCTATGTTCGGTGTTTCTTCGCGGATTAGCAGGCTAAGGTGGCAGGAGCGGGACACATAGTACGTAGAACTGACAGCCGATGGGGCAGAAAGGTTCTGGAATGGTTACAGTAAAAGAAAAATGTGGCTGGAGCCACATTTTTCTTTTACTGTAATCTTTAGGCAACCTAAAACGAAAAAAAAAACAGCTTAATATAATTACACTACAATTCACACTTGAAAATATCGATATGAAAAATGATTCGAAGGGCAGCTCGACAAACAAACAGTTTTTTAGTTCTCTATCAGAACTCACAAAGTACACTTAGTTTAAGCTACATTTGGCATGAATTCTAAGTAAACAATTCATAGGAAAGCTTAAAGTTATTGCACTTCTTGTATTGTTTGGTATTTTTGCAAAAGAAATAGTACGTACCGGTGTTATGTTTGTTTGGACGATTTTCGCTTTTTTTGATGCCACAACCCACTACACTGCAATAAGGCATGTTGCTTTCTTTAACTTAATGATAGCATAATTCACATGAAAGTCCCAAATTAAAAGAATCCTAACACAAGACACTGCGAATATGATTCGCGTTGACAGCTTATGTACCTGTTATAGTGGGACACTAAAATGGCGAAACGGCCGCAATCATGCATTGCTATGACACGTCACGTTTTAATGTTGCCAAAACAATTCGACTAAAAATATTGTTGTCTCTTTTTACATGGGGAAATTATAGGTCAGTTAAAACAAGATGGCTACATGTTTATAAGTACGGACAACAGCACGTCGACCTACCACAAAATTACAAATTTTCTCATTTGAAAATGAACTCTATATGTCAGGCTTAAAGTTGAAAATCTACTGGAGAATTTTTGACTTTTGGGGTAGGTCGACGTGCTGTTGACTGTACATACAATGTCGATTTAGATCATATTTGTTTAACCGATTGTTCATATAGGACTACAGCTTCTCTATATATTACTCTATGCTGTCCACTGATCAAATAAACTCTACTGTCTACTTACTTGACAGAATCTTGACAGTTTAACATCAATCACCCAAATCCCGAATCGGGCCAGTAGATCTCAGTTCTTCAATATTTTTTTACTAATCATCATCGCATCACGATTTTTTGACTGTACAGGGCTGTAAACATCTATGGTTAACGTTTTTACTTTACCCCGAACACCGACCGAAATTTACGAACGCTGTTAATGACAACAGCAATATGAACAAAAAGGTTTCTCCATCAGAACTGTACGAAATGTACAAAAAGTGGGTGATCAACAATCCAAATGTTGTGACTGATGTTGAGACGGTAGCAACGTGGTCCTCCTACTTCGTTGCCGGTAAGATAAACAAATCCCCTATCGTATCTGAGTTTGTGTATTCTCTGTCTAAACTTCTATCGCTGTTCAACGATAGACTAATTAGAGAGGCCTACGGGAGCGAAGTCCAGTATTATGGGTTGCGAGAACAGATAAAGCTATGGCTGACTATAATACACTACTGTGAAGTGTTTGTGGAGTTGGTTGTCAAACACAAATGTGGCTCCCGAGGAAAGTGGACTGTGGCAACTTTTCTACAGTTGTTTAAATGTTCCTCGGCGCTGATACTTCTGTACAGATATAAGGAGGTGCCTATAGCGCACCCTCCCATCCCTATGCTGCAGAGAAAAAAGTTTACAGAAGGTAAGGAGACAGATGAAAACTCGAACGCTTTCTTCACGCTGCGGCGGTCAGGGCGCGTGGTGCGTCGAGTGGAGGGCGCGCCACCAGTGTCTTTTCGAGACTGGCAGCCCATTAAAATGAAAGATGAAAATACTACCTCCAGCGTCAATGTTAAAGATCTTATGTATGCAGAGACATTACATCTATTGAAACCACTAATACACCTAGCTGCCATGAGGGTATTTGGAACAAAAGCATGGAAACAATGGCTTGTAGCCTTAAGCATAGATATGGCTAGCATGAAACTATACAACCGTCACATAACCAACATGTCGTATGAACAGAGACTAGAGATAAGCCGCAGGAAGTTAGGACTTGTATTATACTTGCTAAGGAGTCCGATGTACAATGGCTACTCAAAGAATGTTATAGAGGGTACACTTGACTCTATGTCTAAGAAAATTCCACTCGCTTCCTTTATTTGTGGTCCGATTATACAATACTTAAGTCATTGGCAAGAAATTTACTTCTATATGTGGGCTTCTTAAACATGTAACACCTAAACACATTGATTTGATAGCATTGTTTTACTTTAAGCAGAGTACTCACCTAGCCGTGTAGCATATAACATCCAGTGGCGTGCGGTGCATATAGGCAATTAGGCAGTGCCTACCTGATAAATGAAATGAGGTAGGCAGTAGGTGCTTACAAATATGTGTGACTGATGAAAACCACAGATTCTCATCAATAAAACACATTAGGAAGTAAGTAAATTAGGCAGTAGGTACTTACTAATGTGTTATTGATGAAAACCAGTGGATTTCATCAATAACACACACTTGTAAGTACCTACTGCCTACCTCGAAAGAAAACCAATGCCCGCAACTGATAACATCTGGGGCGTGCGGTGCATATAGGCAGTTAGGCAGTGCCTACCTAATAAATTAAACGTGGTAGGTATTAGGTACTAACAAATGTGTGTAATTGATCAAAAACAACTGATTTTATCAATAAAACACATTAGTAGGTATCTACTGCCTACCTCGTAATAAAATTAATGCCCGCCACTGTATTAACATATCTGATACTGTATCAGGTAGTATGTAGGCAGCACATAGTGCATTAAGCTTGCAGTGACCAGCTGGGATACAGTATATATACAGATATATTACATGCTATGACTAGATGAGTACCCTGCTCTATACTTTATATTTATTGTAATGGCAAAGAACCTGATCAAAAATGTGCTATGATGACTTGATCAACATCAATCTGGTAAAAATGATAAGATGTGGGCAAACAATTTTCTTCTTCAACTATTATTGCAATATTAAAAGCTGACTAAATTGTACATTCTCTGTTAACATTAAAATGTAACTTCTTTGTTTACTGTGCAATAAAGAGTATGCTAGCTGACTCTAATACAATAAAGCAGAAATAAGAACCTAAATAAGAATTTTAAGTCTAATGTAATATACTTTTTATTTTTTTACAACATCAATTATTGTTTAAATTTTTTAAACCTATACTTTATAATATTACCTACTTAAGAAACAAGTTTAACAAATGAATTGATTCGGATGGCAGTACCTGCTCATTTCAATCACTGCCTTTTGTTTTTTAAAGATTGTGTTGTGTTCCAAGTTTTAATTATTTATTATTACAGCTTTACTTCCACATAACCATTATAACAATTCATATCTGTTTAAATTCTGGCTGTTCCAGTTATGTGGCCTCCCCTTAAGGGTAAAAGCCTCCTCCGTTTTTTTCCATCTTTCCCTGTCTTTGGGCTCAGACCAAGTTTTAATAGCAAGATACAAATATATTACTACATTTACAACTAGCAGCACCATGTTATGCATTGGGCATAAGATGTGCAGAATACAAAGTCGATTACGTGAGTAGCTAGTAGCGCGACGAGACTGCGCCGGCAGCGATTGGTTGTTAGCTCCACGCACACGCATATATGTTACGAGGATCATCTCGTATTATGCACAATGCGAACCTCTTTGCCCAGTTCTCAAAATCGTTGCCAGATACTGTATTATCAGATATATTCAATTGCCTGGTAAAAATTGATTTAAAACCATGTAAATATTTTAACTAATAATTTATTGTAAATTTTTGTTTTTAGCAATTCCATGCAAGGTTTAATTGAAGATAAATAACACTTGAGAAAAATCATCAGATTTTTCTCAAGTGTTATTTATCTTCATAATTTATTCCTAATTTTTTTTTCTCTCTATTTACCTAATAATTCATACCTACTGTTGTGTTAACACACAAAGTAACATTTATATGAATCTTTAAACATTATTATTGTAAGGATTGTACCTGTGTAATTTTTACTACATATAGTGTATTGATGCTTAAATAGAAGCCCCCGTTTTGTAATTAATTTTATGATTTTATAATTCATGTTTAAAGTTTATCAACTAAATGTGTACTGAAATAAATTAGGCCAAATAAAAATACCATGAAACATTCCAATAAGTTATACAAAGTTTATAAAGAAAAATAGTTCAAGTTCTAAATTACTCAGTAAAGTATGCCTATATGTCCCACTGCAGGGCACAGGCCTCACCTCAACTATGAGGTGGTTTGGGCCATACTCCACCACGCGGGCTCAGTGCGGATAGGTGGAGGGGTGTTGTAAGGCCAGTGACTAAACCTTACTATCAGATGTAATCAAGCCGCCTTAAGGCCTCTGACTAGGCTTCACGACCAATATCAAGCGATATTGGCCGGGACCAACTTTTAACGTGCCTTCCGAAGCACGGAGATGCTCGTGATAAATGTCACTAAATATGGTTGGAATGGTCACCCATCCACTCACGACCGCGGCGTTGGTTGCTTAACTTTAGTAATCGATACCAAAGCGCTGCCGCCACTGAGCTACGAGCACCTCTCAAATTACTCAGTAACATACTTTGATTTAAATTTTCTCTAGGTAAATGGTAATTCTACTAATACTATTGTGAAGTAAGAATTTTAATATCATCATTTATGAAAAGAACCGGCCAAGTGCGAGGCGGTCTCGCGCACGAAGGGTTCCGTACCATTATCTATAAAAACGGCAAAAAAAACACATTTGTTGTATGGGAGCCCCCTTAAATATTCATTGTATTCTGTTTTTTTAGTATTTGTTGTTATAGCGGCAACAGAAATACATCATCTGTGAAAATTTCAACTCTTACTATCATGGTTCATGAGATACAGCTCATACAGCCTGGAGACAGACAGACAGACAGACGGACAGCAGAGCCTTAGTAATAGGGTCCCGTTTTACAGTAAGGCTGTAAGAGTTTTAACCTAATGGGGTTTTATTGTGTTTTTAATTTGTAAACGGTGATGGATTAGTTAATTGTGCAGGTCTTCCTCTAATTCCAGAAATATAACAAAAGTACATATTCTACTGAAACATAAAATGTTTTTTGTCTCATCATAAAATATGACATATGAGTAGCTCAAATACTACTACTACTACTACTTTAAATTAAACTAACATATCCTAAAACTAAAGGACAAATTCTGTACATTGGAGATACTACTACATAATAAAGGTAGTTGTTTTTTTTATCTCTATAATTATTATTATTATTTTTAAGGCAAGTAAAAAAATGTTAATTAAAGGACAGTGAGAAAAATCAGCCATCATATTATCTCTAAAAAATATGTCTAGTTATATGTCTTCCTGTCAAACCAAAGTTAAGTGATTCCAAGATTTTATCAATTCGGCAGAAATTCATTATATTTGACGATCCGTTTGATGCAGTGGCGCGCGGTGATTGGGTTCGATTACCTGTCGGGTCATTAAAGAACACGAACTTTTCTGAAGGCTTGAATTGCTGCGTAAAGGAGAATGCCATAAAATGGGCCAAAAATCCAGAGTCGATTAAAATCATGTGGAAATAGGGCTAATTCAACAACCTGTGGTAGACTCAGGTTATTTAGTCCATGCACTAGTCGCTATAAGTGAGCATTCAATTCAATCACAATTACAGAGATGATGTACTTTTTTTTTATAACACACCAATTATCTAGCCCCAAACTAAGCAAAGCTTGTACTATGGCGACTAGATAACGGATAAACATACTTAAATACGTTTATAAACATCCATGACTTAGGTGCAAATGCTCGTGCTCATCACACTAACATTTGCCCCTCGCGGGATTCGAACCCGCAACCGCCAGGAATTGTAGTCCGGAGCGCGAACCACTACACCAGACGGTCGTCTGGTCCGTCAATTGGTATTGAACCCAGTAAATTCTGAACTGACGATTAAGAATACAACGTCCTAATTTCAAATTTGTTTCCTAATTTGTTAGTTAACAAACTCGGGCGGTGTATTTTTGTAGCAATCGAATTCCGGTTCGCATACGAAATCACAGTAATCCCTAGGAAGCACGATTTTCGGAATTACGAGGTATGCGAATTGAAATGCGCTTGCTTCAAAAATACGTCTCCAGGGGGCTCATGGGGCTATCATCTAAACTGTAAACAGATTTTCTACTGTGTCTAGTTTTGTGGCAGTATTTCTATGTTGGTCCATTGAGGTATAATGTACTAGTAACTAGCGTACTAGAGAACACATCTCGAATTAAATGTTTCAGCCAAGCATTGTAGTCCAGTGGACTACAAAGCTATAGTCAGTGTCAATAATTGAAGTTGTCAAAACTGCTTCTATAATGTTCACCATTAAAACTTTGTAGTCCACCGGGCTACAATGCTTGCCTGAAACATTTAGTTCGAGATGTGTTCTCTAGTACGCTAGTACATTATACCTCAATGTGTTGGTCCGAATTTTTGTATTTCATCAGCAGAATCAACACTTGAAGGAAATTAACTAATAAATAAGATGTGTACCTACTTGTTAAGATGGCTGTTGTTTTTATTGCAGTAATTATTACTGTTATAAGTATAAATGTGTCTATATTTGTGTAATATAAGGACGGTGGACAGAAATAAATACTTCTCTTTCATAAACTAGTTTTATTTATTTCATTCAATATACATGTTTAAACAATGATCACACGTCATTAAAATGTCCTAAAGACAGGCAATTTTTAGAGAACCAAATATATATCTACTAATCTATAGTCATTTTTTAACCATATAATAATACTATTACATTTGCAAATATATAAATCTCGCTGTAATACAAAGAAGTGTTAGGCAAAATTATTATAAATAACAATTTTAACACAGTAATAATAAAATTAATCTAAATAGACATGATAAATACGTTTTGTACATAAAAAGATATTTCTATACTAAAACTTAGTTAAACCATATTGGATCAAAGTAAAATTGGCTAAAAATATATTCAAAACCTATCTATTTTGTATTATAACCTAGTTTTTTTAAACGACTTCCTCGAGCGTCTTTTATTCCAATAAAGCTCTTAATGACACATATATTTTTGACATAATCTTTCCAGAGAAGTACGGAAGTAGGTGCAGCCTGCTGAGTCGCATCAGAAGGCCTATTAGTAAAATGTATCGTTCGTTCGGAAATATAAACTTAACAAATTAAAATAATCATCTCCTTGTATCAAAACTTGAAGAAAATATGACCAACTCAAACTAGCCGTGTAAAAAACCCGACCGTTTTCAATTGTTCATAAATTGTGAAAGGTTTGATACAAAAGAATGGTTATTTTAATTGAATAAGTAAATAGGTTTCGTAGTTAGGCCTCCAGGGCTGGGCGCAACGCAAAAACCTTCTTATGTCTCTTACTTCAACTGTCTTATTCAGAGTGCATTTACTAATCCAGACTAAGGTTACACCACAGATTTTTGTACGTTAAAACAGTGGTCTAACCTTAGTCCCGGAATAGCAAATGCACTCTGAATAAGACAGTTAATGTAAGAGAATTTTTGCAAGTGTTCTGTGTACCTAAATATGGGCACCAGCCTATAAGATATACGTCTATTGGATCGTAATCGGAGCGTTTGCAACGAAAGGACGGAAAAATAATATCTAAGGATGGATATCAAAAGCTGTAATAAAAAGCACGCTAGAGCAACGCACACATAGACATCGCTCACGGACACAAAATCATGTCTGTGTGCGTTGCTCGAGCTCGACCTGTATGAGGTCTCACTTCTGATAAGTAGCTAATTATTAAGCTGTGGTAAGAATTTGTTGCCATGTATAACCTTGGCCAAATGTGTGCAGTGTCCTTTAAAATTTGAGTGCACGACTACGAAAGTACTAATACGGAATACAAATGTCATATCGAAACGCTCATTGCATTTGGTAAATGCTGATGCTCCGTGCGCTTCGATTTCGATTTAATGGACGCATACCTTTATAATTAAACTGCTAAGCCTGGGTTGCACCATCTTACTTTAACTTTAACAAACGTCAAAAGTCTGTTAAACTCCATACAGAAACATCGGTTATAGTTACAGTTATGGTTAAATTTATGGTGGTGCAACTCAGTCTTAGTGAGTTAAAATTATGTATTACACACATATAATCAAAATTGCAGTAACATTTGAATTTTAAACACTGATTCTCAATAAACATTTATAGGTTGCGAACCTTGTCATAAATAACATTGTCACTTATCTGGAAAGCTTTCGTATAAGTGTTACATAGAAAACAATGTATAATAATATGCTTCACCTATTTATTGTACAGTCAACAGCACGTCGACCTACCCCAAAAGTCAAAAATTCTCCAATAGATTTTCAACTTTAAGCCTGACATATAGAGTTCATTTTCAAATGAGAAAATTTGACATTTTGTGGTAGGTCGACGTGCTGTTGTCCGTACCATGCAAGGAACTTAGTTGATAATTAGTTCCTATTCAACTTAATAAACATAAAGTCCCATTTTACTAGTTCACTACGGCTCAAATACATTAATGATTAAAAGGGAACATCGAATACTTGAAACAAAAAAATACTTTACTATACAGGGTGTTAGGTAAGTCGTCAAGCCTAAACTGCCGAAATATGCATGTAAATAGTACGATGAAGTCAGAAATTTGACATCATAATTCTAATTTTTTTATACAATTTTTTTTTCGACTGCGAGTTGAATGATTTTTATTTTCAATTTTATTTTTAATTTCTGACTTCACTAGGTATAGTAATTATATGCATATGCTAACAAAGTCTATTTTCGGCTTCATATACAATTTACTTAACACCCTGTATAAAATAGCCGATCAGATATCACGGGTTGCAATAAAAAAATCGATTTTCAATTTAGATTTCGGTGTTTGTCTCAGAGTTAAAGTTGTTTTATTTGAGCAATATCACTTTCTTATAGAAGTTAACGAATAAAATAGGACTTTACGTAAATAAATATATAATTAATAAAGATACCTATGACAATAAATGCTTAATCAAGCATCACTGCTCTCGCGGAGCGTAAATATATTTTATTTCCTAAAAGTAATTCTTTCATAACCCGGAATCAATTTCAACGTTAGGCCAATAAATCGTCTTTTCGAATAGAATACACAAAAGGAATACAACACCACATCAATTTACATTACTAATTAAGAGCTGTCAAATTTGGAGGCTATAGCAAGTGACATCACTGTTTGCCAAACCAACTACTGTTTAAAACCCCGGTCACCTAGCCGTGTAGCATGTATCGCATCCAGGGGCGTGCATTTCTTATAGGCTGTTAGGCAGTGCCTACCTGGTAAACGAAATAAGGTAGGCAGTAGGTACTTACAAATGTGTGTCGTTGATGAAAACCACAGATTTTTATCAATAAAACACTTTAGAAGTATCTACTGCCTACCTCGTAATAAAACTAATGCCCGCCACTGATCGTATCTGATATTGTATCGAGTGAGTACGTAGGCACGAGCCTGCTGCCTACATACTCACTTGATATAGTATCAGATACGTTACATGCTACAAGGCTAGGTGATTGCCCTGCTTATTATTTTAAAAGCTATTAAATATTTATTACAAGCAATTAGCTGGGTTTACCTTATGACGATATTACATAGTCGACAATAGGGATTGGCAGTACCTATTTCAAATATAAGTTGTATAATGGTGGCTTTTTATGGCAATTATTGTTTGATTTTGAAAAGGATTGATCTATTACACCGTTAGTGATTATATAAATGATAAAAATGTGTGGATTTAAAACTGCTTAGCTCACAACAAATCTTGTAAAATATTTATTAATTTTTAAAAGAGGCTGACAATAGTGACCGAGTTTCTTGCGCTGCTTCTTCTCGGCACTAGCCCACAATAGTCCCGAAGCAGTGGTAGGGAAAAAAAATGGGACATGTAAAAGTGCCTTTTATGGCCAATTTAAAGAAATAATAATTATCAGAAATTAGACGTTGTATGTCGGAAAAGCGTAAGGTGGCTTACACCACCAAAATTCCAGGACAGGGTGAATTATGTGCACACCGTAGAAGTATGATGCGTTTGGATTCAAAAATTTTTACGAGTTTTGAATTTTTCTCGAACATACATACAGGGTGTAAAAAAAGGCTTAACGAAGCCTTAAACCTCGAATTCTATACATGAAATAAAGTAGAATGCAAAAAAAATAATTGCTGGCAAATGACTTTTATTTTTGGGTATCAAAAAAAAACTTATTTCTAACCCGCAAAGTATAGCGCGCACGCCACAGACTATATCATGTTTCTTTGTAAAAAAGTTTAGTATTATCAAACAGAAGTCAATTTTGTAAAAATCTTTGAATAAAAAAATAACTTTGACTGTCAATAACTCGGTAACCCGTCATTTCAGGTATAGTGTAAAAGAAAAAAAATATCGTAATAATACGTAGAATATGTGGTATTCGGCTTCGTTAAGCCTTTTTTTACACCCGATATTAACAAAACTTTATATTGATCGAAAATCAAAGATTATCTCTGCCGGACTGTGTGCTTTACGAATATCCTGATAATGCAATATGGCGGATATTTTCGTTATACATACTTAAGTCTTTAACATAAGATTATAATGCCCTAAATAATACATCGATTTGGCTAGCCTTACAGATCTTTCTTGGGGCTTGTGAGATTAAATTCAAATAATTCGTAGACCTTTAAAAAGCTGAGCAATCTTAGATATGGCCAGTAGTAAATATACTCATAAAATTCCAGGATTATATTCCTTCTAATATAAATATATAATATACATATTGTAAACTTGCGTAAGCAAAATATAAAACATATTTAATCGAAAATATACTTAACAATCAATAGGGTTTATACCAACACATTTCTCATAAAAAATAATTCTTCGTTTACAATTTACAATAATAATGAAATTCATGTTTTAACACGAGCGCGCTATAAAAAATGGACAGATTCACAGACATAAGTAAAAACTGCGAAAAGTTAATTATGCACTACCTTATCATAATATATAGTTAAATTAAATTGTATTAATATTAAGTCTGAATATTATTTTGGAACTTTCAATTAATGTTGGATAATATTTTGCGTAAAATGAAACGTAGCCCGGTCAAAGTCTTCAATAGTACGTTAAATGTAGGGTCCTATGTTGTTATGTCCGTTTTTCTTTGCTTGACCAACATTGTTAAATTCATGGCAAGACTTATAACAAAATTAAAAGTGTATGAAAACAACAAACTCGTTAGAATGTGTTAATTGATAACCTACTACAAATGAGTAGACTAGTTTAGAGACATTGTTTTAAGAGTTCATGGTTACCCCGCAGATTCTGATTCGTTTTTCTATGGCAGATTTTGTTACCTGATGTTTAAATAAAACGTTTTTATTCAAAATTTTCAGTGTCGCCATGTCAATAACTCATTTTGCATAAAAAACACAGATTTCCGCCTACTCGACTCGACTCGAACTAGTCGACTCAAATAGTAAGTAAAATATATTTTCATAAAAAAGAATGTCAAGATTTACACATTAAAATCAAGCAGGAAATTAACACATAATAAAGGACTTTTTAAAAGAAGTGAAATCAAAAGGCCTATAAGGTAAAAATACCATAAAAAGTACCGCGAATATTATTATTATACGTATACATTTGAATTTTATAATAATAGTAAAAAAAAAATAAACAAATCACAGTTAATATTTACCAAAAAAGAGCTCTTTTAAATGAGGTACATATATACTTGCTAGTGCTCATTTTCATGTTTTTGTATATACAGTAGAATTTCGATTATCGATTATCCGAATATCCGACTATCCGGACTCATACTTCACGGCTCTTAATTACTGACTTAAAAATAATTTGACGGTGCAACGAGACTTACGACTTACGGAAAAAATAACATTATCAAATCATATTTTTTATATCGTATTGTCCAGCTTGTAAAAAAAAATATTTATATCTCTTGACGTTCCGGGTTCGATCCCCGGTCGGGTCAATGTAGAAAAAAACTTTTCTATATTGTCTCGGGTCCAGGTGATGTGGTACCGTCGTTGTTCCTGATTCCTATAACACAAGTGCTTTAGCTACTTACCTTAGGACCAGAGCAATGTATGTGATGTTGTTCAATATTTATGATTATTTAATTTAGCTTTGAAATCGATTATCCGGATTTTTGAATATACGGAATACCCCTGGTTTTAATTGATTGGAATAATATAGATTCTACTGAATATGTATAATTTTTGAATATTATTTTCGGTTCCATTTTCCACTAAGGCCAATTTTATTCACTGTCATCAATATTAAAGGTACTTCTCATTCAGGGCTTCATCATCATCATCATCATCATCATTATCATCATCATCATTTCAGCCACAGGACGTCCACTGCTGAACATAAGCCTGTTCACGCTCAATAACTTATCCTATTCAAAACGATAACATTTCATCCAACACAGTACGATATGTTATTAACATCTTATCCAACACAGTTAGGTACATGAAAATGTAGGTGTAGATTTATCCAGTCTCAGTTTTATAGGAAGTCAATGTGTTTATAAATACGAACAACATTTCTATAGGATTTCAGAAAAAAAAAACAACCATAAAAAGTGACCTGGATAATAATTCGGTATTCAAAGTGATTTTAAGGTTTTCATTTGTATATTTTTTATGCAAGTAGGTATAATTAAAGATAAATAACACTTGAAAAAAATCATCGACCTCAGGTGGGACTCGAACCCACGTCCCGTCGCATGCCGGGCGAGGTCTTTACCAACTAAGCTACCGAGGACGTCACGTGACACGATGAAATTCCTCAAGTGTTTTTTCTCGCTCTGTCAAAGCCATAAATAAAAGTAGGTATAAATTAATTAACAGTATTTTTTTTAAAGTATAAAATTTTTTGACTTGATTTAAACTCAATGAACGGGAATTAACGCGATCATAATTTAGGTACAAAATGTTACCTCTTTCGCCTTTAAAATAGGCAACGCGAAAGTTTAAAAGTCATTTTTGACTTGATGTCGTACATTGCATTGACGTTTGATGTCATTCAAATCTGTGACATTTTGGGAGACACACACACGCAAACTCTGTGACGTCAGATGTAAGCTTCTCCGTGGTCAGAGGTCGTAAGAATGGCAAATTGATGTTTGTATTTTTGTAAAAATAAACGTCATCTTGTAGTTTTAAGTGATGTAAATAGCAAAATACAGATTATAAGCGTAAAATCTCTTAATAATTTTGGAATTACTAAGTTATATTTTTCTTTACATAACGAATTATTTTTTTTACGATTTCGATGTTGCTCCCCACAGATTCCTCTTTCTGAGATTGGCTAAGCCTACACCGTTTATAGCCAGTCAAGTTCGTACGCGAGAGTAAATATAAACTAGATTATGCATAGCCCGCCATGTTAGTAAATAAATATAAAACAAGCAGTACTTGTCGTAAATACCTAACAATTGACGAATTGCATTGAAATCTTATCCACCAGCATAAACTGGTAGCTGTTGTTCGCAAACAGATGTAATGACTCGACCAGTCCCTAGCATGACCAACAAAACACGATATGATATGATATGATATGATATAGCGATTTATTGACAAACGTCAAAATATGAAGTTTTATCGATACAACGAACAGGACCGTGACGTCGACGGCACCGAAATGCTTGCTGTTTCGATAATAGTTGAATATGGCGGCTATGTATATCATATTTTAACAGTTGGGTGGGTGTCGATAAATCGGTATATCATATCATATCGTGTCTTGTTGATCATGCTGGGAGGGCAGGCGGCAAAGTCGCTTAACCGCACGTTATAGATGCAAATGATATATAGGTTGTTAGCTTTTATAACCTCCCGTACCGTATACCTGAAAATCTAATCCGCTAACAAAGCATTAATATTAAATACCAAAGTTAAATCAACTTCATTGATATTAAATAATTTCAATTTCTATTACCGATAAATAAAAAAAATATTCAAAATGATGATATCAAATTTCTAGGTGCATCATAGTATTTACAGGGTACAAAAAGGGTCACACAGCCATACAGGGTGTATTCAAATATTCAAAGTTATTGCTTAACATTGAATGCGTAAAAAGTAATACCATATAAACTTTAATTCTGATTATTCTGACGAATATCTGACACAACAATTCGATATAAACCGGATAAGCTAAGACTAAGCTTTTTACACGGCTAGATTGAGTTGGTCATATTTTATCAAAGGATTGACACATGATACTGGCCATTTTAATTTGTTAGGTTTATACGATCGAAAGAAATATACACTTTCGCGCTAGGCCCCCAGAATCGGCCCTTAAGGTATTGCGGTAACAAGTGATAACGTCATTTAATGCATCTATTCCGTGCGGTTTTAAAGGAATATCAGTAGTTAAAGTATCAAAATCCGTAAAGTTGAATAGCGTCAATGTAAAGATTTCATGGATTTTGATAGGGTCTTCTAATTTCATGATCTGGAACAAAACAAATCTACATTTGGGTTTATTTAAAACTAGGGTAAACTTACACCTCACATCACTAGCCTTTATCAATCCACTGCTGGACACAGGCCTCTTCAAAACGAGGATTTTGCCATAATCGCCACGCTTGGCAGGCGGGTTGGCGATCGCAGTTTGGCCAATGGTGGAGAGGAGACGCTGCTGCCCGTCTTCTTGTGGCGGTTCTCCTGTAGTCACCTCTTACGACACCCATAGGAAGAGAAGGGGTGGTGCTTTTTAACGTGCCGGCACCACACGACACTACCTTACACCTAAATGTAACAAAAACAATTTGTTACATTTACCAGCCCACAATACCGGAACAGCGGAGCGTGCAGCGGGGCGTTCAAGCGCTGTATAGCAGCTTGTTAAGATATCACTAAACTCCTTATATTTTGCAATCGATAGAGAACTCTACGTGTTGTAATTAAGGTCGAAAATCAGTCAAAGAAATAAGCGATTTAGTGACAAGTTGGTGAGCTGGAAGCTTAAGAGCAAATCAATTGTCAGTGTTTTAACCACACCGTCGATTTGAGAGAATTAAAAGCGAGGTACAAGCGAACGCAGGCTTGCATATCGCATCGGGCATACATAGACATAAGCATGATAGCCAATCACGATATCGTAATAGGTACTGCGCAACTTCCGCCCAGCGCTCAACTGCCGGTGTTTGTACCTGTCTAATTGTTGAGCCAGTCCCAGGAGTCGTCATCCGGCTTCTTCTTGATGGTGATACTCTTGATGTCAGGCGGCGGACTGGACACGCCCACCTGGGAAAGGTCGCGAGCGTCCAAGTTGTTCCTGGTCGTCACAGACTCCTTCCACGGCTGGGTTTGCTCGTTCCTTGAAGAAGATATTTGAGTGAATTGGAATACCGTTTAAGCTTATAGAATTATACTGAAGTAAGAAGTATTTTACTGTTTACGAAAAAATCTAAAAACGATAATATGATATGCTTGTCACTGAACTGAATTTTAGCTCATAAAAATGCAAAATATATTTACAAAAATTACTAGCGCGAAATATACATATATCATCAGATACCACGGATCTGCCACGAATTGATTCTTTGATGATCGCAGTTGACAGTTAAGTGTTGCCTATGTAGTGACGTCACGAACCAAAGTATCATGGCGGCTAGCGTTAACGCGCAGGAATTAATGTTAAATTAAAATGCTTTTTTAAGGTACTTAACTGTTTTATAAAACAAAAATTCTGGTCGCCTATAAATACCAAAGGATCAAAATAAGACACATTTTAAAAAATAGTGTAAATACCCTACTAAGTTTAGTGGCTGAAATGATGATTAAAAAAAAATTAATAGACAAAATCATATACATTACATTGCTAATATGATCCTAAGGTAAGTAAGTAGCTAATGCACTTATGTTATAGAAATTAGAAACAACGACGGTATCACAAAAGCTAGACTAGGGACAATATTCGTATAAGATTAAAATTAGCACTAAACTTTATACTTATACTCCCAATCCATTCAGAATAAGATGTTTTTTTTTTTCGTTCTCGTAGGAACAGGCTAAGGTCAGGGACCATGCTGCTTAGTCTTTAGTTATTTAGATTAGTTGATTTAATTTCATAGTAAATCAGGATAAGATGATCGCTCAGACACATGACAGTTCACACTTATAGTGATGCGCCCCAACGAAATCTAATCGATTCTTTTCGGAATTCGAGAAAGTTTATAAAGAATTCTAGATGCAATGTTTTAAAGAATTTTGCAATAATATTCAATTAAAATAAAAAAATGTTTTTCATAAAATATTAAATTATTAATTCGTAAGTAGTATGGGCCGGAACGTGTGGAGTGTCAGAGCGATCATCTTATCTTGAATGGAGTATAGTTTCATATTTGTTTCAACCAATGTTGTTTGTTTTCCTTAAAACATTAAGTAGATGAGTTCTGTTCTCACCATTGCGAATACGGCTCCGATGTTGAGCTCTTCATGGCGCCATAGCTCTGCGACTGGTACTGAGTGCTCGAGTTGCTAGCGCGGCGCATCTCTGTGGCGCCCCCTAGCGAGCTCCACCCGCCACGGTTGTTCACCTGAAAACAATTGAATAGTAAATTAATAAATTGTTTCCACGATCACATCAATAATCTAGTCACAAACTAAGCAAAGTTTGTACTATGGCGACTAGATAACGGATAAACATACTTAAGAGGCCACTCCCAGAAATCGTCTCATTTCCGTACATTTTGTTCTCTGATTGTAAAGGCTCTAAATATAATTAATATAAAATTGCACCCGCGGGTCTAAAACGGCCGCATTGGATGTTTCATTTTTAATCTGATTTATTTATTGAAATGTAGCGAAATTGATTTGCAAACCCTAAAACGGCCACATTAATAAATGAATCATATGCAATTCATTTCATTAAATGGATCATATTTGATGACGATGTTGCTACGTTAAAAAATATAGTGACGCGTCCAATCTTAATTTACGGTTTTTGTGAAAATGAATATTTTTAACAACACAAAGGAACAAAATGTTTCAATATACTCAAGTTTTTTGTGTTCTACAAATAACAATACAAAATAATAATAAAAACAACATTAAAACGGTGGTTCACCAATTTGACATTTAATATGAATTACTCATTTCATAATAAGTGGACCATATTACGAATTTCCATACAAAACTGTCAAATTAGATGAAGTGCAAATATGAAATGTTCGAGGCTCATTTTATGATTCATCAAATAACTTGTCATTTTAAGATTTGCTAAATGAAATATATTATGAACGAAATATGAAACATCCAATGCGGCCGTTTTAGACCCGCTGATTTTAAAAAAACAGTTCTTATTCTTGCCTGTAGGTAGGTTGAAGGGATTTTTCATTTTATTCCAACATCATAGGTAAATCACCAATTTTCTTTTCACTTATTTTCGAAAAAATATGTTTAAGTTACATTTGATCATAGTTTAACAAAAAAGTACAAGTTACCCTGAACATTCGATTTTACTATTTAATTGGAAATATGGTCTATTTGCTAGATGGCTTGAACACTTTTTTTGCTTTTTTCATAGTAAAGCAGAAAAAAGAACTTCGAAATAGCGTAATTTTTGAGAAATTTCTATTTAAACATTCATTATTTTCTGCTATATCGAGCAACAATTATAAATTTGAAAAAGCACACAATTATCTATAGGTTTCCTTTTAAAATAATGTCATTTTTATTTTATAAGAATTTCGTTAGAAAAGCAATAATATCTGAACACTCATGACGTCAAGTGTATCAGCAGATGTGTGAGTGCAGTTGGACTGAAATCAAAGACTCACTAAAAACTTCCAGCGTCATCTATATAAATTATTAAAAGAGTTCCTATTAAAATAGTATTTATAGTAAAGTTGGAAGCACTTCCTACTGTAATTTCTTCTGGACCGCTCAGATATTTACGAGTAAGACCACTCCATCTGCATCTACCACTTGACGTTAGATGTTGTTCAGATGTTATTAGTTAGTTGTGTGTATAAGAAGTAGAAGTTAATGACCAGCATCTGCTCAGATATTAATGAAATAATTTATGTTCAGATATGAATGGTAACTTGTAGTGTATGGACCTTATTGACATTTTAACTGGTCAGAAGTATTTGGCCACCTTGTCTGCTACAATATTCAGATATATTGTGGCAGACAAGATGACCACTGTACATGTATCGGTGCAAATGAACACATTTTAACTCTCCATGGCTAGCAACGACTCTATAACTGATTAGGTATGTTTAAAAAAAAAATTTTTCGCTTTTTAGTTCATTTTTGAAGTCGGTTCTTAGTTTTTATAAACTTTTTTTCTATACAGGGTGCTGATTTCAATCCTCGCAATATTTAGGGCTTAGAGCATTCAACCAACAGGAGACGACAAGCTCGCTTATTTCTATGCGAAAAAGTCTGTCATTTCTTGCGGGGGGCAGGGAGTAACGCACACATAGTAAATTAACACTAACGCATTTTGGATGACATTGTTACGCTCGCACACAACAAAAAATATCTTACACTAGCTTAAACTACACGCACACAAATATATTCCCACACAAGGGCAACTTATCCATGCACGAGAGTGACGTCAGTTTTAAATAAACGAAGATAGTGCTTAACACTATCGATAAATTTTATCGATGAGTTCTGCCAGTATTATGATAAGGTTTTATTCAATTCAGACTCTTTATTATGTGTAAGATAGAAAAATTCCTTTTGGCTGTCATTAAGATATACAGGGTTATTTATTAATATACGTCAGTATGGTTGAGTCTAAGGCCCGGGCTATACCCAGACGGATGCCGGTCCGGGTAAGTACGGTTTCAATCCATCGCTTAAGCAATAAGGTCGTTTTTGAACGAATTCTAGCGGATTCTAACAGATTCCGGCTGGTTAAAGTCCAAGCCTAAAACTGCAAGAAATACCTGTATAATTTGGTTTTCAGGTGAATTGTCATAAATTATGATGAAAAATACTGGGCTATAACCCGCAAAAATCATAAATATAACTGAAGGTAAAGTTAGAAGGTTTTTTGTAAAGGAAAAAGGTGTTAACTATTTTAGCTATATTCTCAAACATTTTCTTTTTGCATAAGAAAAAGTTAACAAATATTAGTGCTATCATGAAATAAGAAAAACATAATACCTATTTTTTTGCTTGCTTAGACATGTTGTAAATGAATTCAAATATTATTGGTCTGGGTCTTTCTGTGGTGGTGACTCGAGATGGTTGGCTCGGAAACTTTATAATATAAAGTTATGTTTCTTTGGAATGGATTCATTTTTATGACATAATTAGTTATTGAAAAGTTGGTAAATAATAATGAATAAAAATTATTATCCGAAACATTATCACATCCGCGAGAATCCGTTCAAAACACGACCCTATTGCTAAAGCCATGGAATGAAACCATACTTACCAGGACCGGTTTTCGAATGGGTATAGTCCGAGCAATAAAATACGCTTAAATAATAAATATTCTGTTAACTTTTAGCAACAAGACTTTTTTATACTCGTTCACCAAAAATACACGAAACACACGTTTCTCTAGAGTTTAAGGCTCGATCTATACGCTGCCGGAATCCGTTAGTATCCGCAAGAATCCGTTCAAAAAACGACCTTATTGCTTAAGCGATGGATTGAATCTGCGTTAACCTGGTCCGGTTTCTGGCTGGGTATAGACCGAGCCTAAGATAAATGATAAGATATTTTAGGTGCCTCAAAGACTTTGTCGTAACCTTTTGTAATGTTATATTTTCGCAAAAATAATGAAAATTAATATTTACTGACATCTTAATATGGACACATTATAATAATGCCTATTGTAATATAAATAAGATCCGTAATCTTACAGTAAAGCAACCAAATTAAACAAAATTTATAACACCATACTGTTTTTTATTGTATGTGTAAATAAATAACAACAAAAATGCTTGTAACGTAAGTTGTTACATTATTTTTGTGTTTTATAAATTCATATAAACATAAAAATCGAATCCACCCGTTTATTGTCCCAACAGGTGGGTTCATTGTGAATGTTCCCGAATATATTCCCATTTTGGAAATACATCCAGGTGGAATCCCAAATCTAGGTGACCTAAAGGTCAAGTGGTTAAATCGATATCGATATTTTGTTTTTGTGCTATCCCATCACCAACTTTGATGCAGGGTGGCCAGCGTATATCAATAAAAATTTCATATTTTCAGAATACGTTCGCAAATATATTATATAATTGAAGTAGATTAATGCAAATATTTATAGTATTGATACTTTTAAAAGTAAGTATTAATAATGTTGTCTTTTATTTACGCGAACACGATACATTTAAATGAAACTACTTTTACGGATTATTAGACTGGTAGTCTACCAGTCTACCTGTGACCACGAACGCTGTAAAGTGTTCGAAACGTCAGGTTAAATAAAATGTTAACAAATCGCGAAATATTCCGTAAAAGTAGTTTAATTCAGTAAGTATTAAGTCCAAAAAATGCGCAAAACTTAAACAAGAATCATAATTTGTTAACTGTGATATATCATTAATTCAATGAGCATCTGTTGTAATTAATATTATTAACAATATCAAACGTGAAATACCAGTGTTTTTTCAAAGTTGGGCACTTCAGTATAAAAAATTACGCTTAATAGGATTTTTTACCTTTTACTGGTATCACTTTTTGATTGACAAATTTTATAAGGTTTTGCAATTTTAAGGCATTATTTGCTAATATTGAGATTCAATAATACTTATACATGAAAATTTACGTTGTCCTTTAGCACATAAAATATTTCTGATATTTTTTAACACGAGCACACGGCGTAATTTGGCATTTTTAGCTGCTGTCCTTCCACGATCACCGTCATTTGCCAATGATGGCGGAACGCGCTGCAAATAGTTTTATATAACCTCTGTGACCGACGGTCATAGACTTGTGGCAGAGGGGAATGCCTGTCAATGGCGTCTCCTGTTGGTTGAATGCTCTAAGATTTAGGGAGATGATTAAGTATCTTATTCTGATCACGAATCAGTCAAAAAAATGACTTCGAAAAAAAGTTAATTTATTTTTAAATATCATCGATTTTCATAATCGACCACTTTCGATACAAAATAGTCCCCCAACGCAAACGACTGCTATCCGACGTGATAAGCGAGCGATCCGCGTAGCTCGATGGGTGCCGCAAACTTTTTGCAGTATTGCGAGATTTGCGAGCCACAGTACAGTTGATGTCATACGGAAAATATTCGCTATAAATTCCATTTTTTTTGGCGGATAATTCGTTTATATGTCATAATAGGTCACCTCAATAAATATTGCGAGGATTGAAATCAGCACCCTGTATATTGCTCTTTATTGAACGTTTTTTGTTACATATCATATCATACCAAACATCCTGTAGTCCACGCAACCGAAGTTAGAACACTTAGTAGAACAGCTAGTTAAATTATAAAGCAGTCTACTTTCAGTTTACAAAAAAACTACGACGTACAATCTGTATTACCGTCTTCTGTGAAGAAGTAAGCGGTTATTCATTACACTCTAACGGGATTTCATGCAACTGCATACTTAAAACGATTTGTTTTTTGTCCCGACGTTCGGGCACGATTACACGAGCCGTGGTCCACCCGCGACCATGTTTATCATTACCTATGTTTAAAAATGCAACACATCACCAGCCTATATAGTCCACTGCTGGACACAGGCCTCTCCAAAAGGAGGCTTTTGCCATAATCGCCACGCTTGGCAGGCGGGTTGGCGATCGCAGTTTAGCCAATAGTGGAGAGGAGACGCTGCTGCCCATCTTCTTGTGGCGGTTCTCCTGTAGTCGCCTCTTACGACACCCATAGGAAGAGAAGGGGTGGTGCTATTCTTTTAACGTGCCGGCACCACACGGCACAAAAATGCAACAAGATAGTTTAAATTTTAAAAAAGTTAAACTAAGCGATTATTCAAGTCAATAGGACAAAGCCGACTTTGCATCGTCCCGTACTTAGTCTAGGAGTAAAAACAACTTGCATCTTGCTGCGGATGACCAAAACCAATTTTGTTTGTGTAAATAGACATTTTTTTCCCCTACAACTGCTTCGGGACCATTTTGGGCTAGCGCCGAGAAGTAGCGAAAGAAACTCGGTCACTATTGTCAGCCTCTTTTTAAATAGTGTTTAGTTTACATTACAAAATAAATATATCTTTATAAATAGTGTTTAGTTTCGTTCGTTCGTCGTTTCAGCCACAGGACGTCCACTGCTGAACATAGGCCTCCCCCAGTGACTTCTGTCATCGGGGGGTTTTTCCCATACTCGCCACGCTAGGCGGGTTGGCGAGCGCGGTTTTATATTATTTAGCACGCAGGCGCTGCTCCCCGTCTCGTGCTACAGGATTTAGTCGCCTCTTACCACACGCCTCCTGTTGGCGGTGGGGAAGTGTATTCTTTACGGCCGTCCCCACACGGCACATTAAAAGATAAATATACCTGTGCAAGCAGGGCAGTATTTATTTCCAATTATTTTAATCATTCATAAAATGTCTTTTTAAATAGTGTTTAGTTTACAATAAAAGATTAATATACCTGTGCGAGCAGGGCAGTATTTATTTCTAATCATTTTGATCATTCATATAATCATTTACAGTTTATTATCCTTTTTTCATTAAAGTTGTTTAAATATGCGATTTAAATTTTAACATGGACAGTTTACAATAGACGCTGGTCATTTCAAAAACCTATTGGGAGCCGAGTCCAGTTTTCTAAAAACCTAAATAGTTTGCAGTTTAGGCAGTTTTAGCCAGAGCTTTTATTATTTCAAAATTCAAAAGGGAGTTTTCAACCTAAACGTTTTGTTGGCCGCTGGCTGTGAGCGGGCGATAAGAGGCTTATTATTACCAAATTCTAACTATTATATGGTTACTTTGTGATTAGTGGTCATTTAAAAACGGTCAAGTACGAGTCGGACTCGCGCACGATGGGTTCCGTACCATTATCTATAAAAATGGTAAAGAAAACACTTTTGTTGTATGGGAGCCCCCTTAAAAATGTATTTTGTTGTTTTTTAGTAATTGTTGTTATAGCAGCACAAAAATTGAAATTGTTTAAGCTTTTCTGATCTTTACCAATAGTTAAATATTTGTAAAAATATTTCTATCGGGTGTTGACGGTAGTAGTATATACCGCAACATTGATTAGAAAATACGCTGGCTTTGACAGCGAGAACCACTTGAAAGATTTCGCCGAGTTGACTAACGTCTCGGTAGCTTAGTGGTCAAAGCACTCGCCTGGTATGCGATGGACGTGGGTTCGGATCCCACCTGAGGCGGACGAATTTTTTCAAGTATTAAAAATCTTAGATAAACCTAGCATGGTAGGTAATTGCTAAAAACAAAAATTTTAAAAATAGATCACTGTGAAAATAAAAAAACACGTTTGTTGTATGGTACCCCCCTTTAATATTTTTTGTGTTATTTTTTAATATTTTTTGTTATAACAGCAGAAAAACACATCATCTGTAAAAAAATCAACTGTCTAACTATCACGGTTTATGAGATACTGGTGACAGACGGACGGAAAGCGGCGTTTTAGTAAAAGCACAGAGTTAGTATTATACTACGTAAAAAGGTCCCGTTTTACCCTTTGGGTACGGAATCCTAACAAAATATTTCAAAATAAGGGGTCTCTATGTCCTTCAAAATAAATAGAATTATTAATACGTAATATCATTCAATCATCATTACCTTTAGGGACAAAACAATAAGTGAATGGATTCTTTTTTGGCAATATATAATAATATTCTATATTGTTATTATAATAATAATAAATATTGGACAACATTCACATACATTGCTCTGACCCTAAGGTAAGTAGCTAAAGCACTCGTGTTATAGAAATCAGAAACAACGACGGTACCACAACACCCAGACCCGAGACAATATAGAAAAGTTCGTTTTCTACATTGACCCGACCGGGGATCGAACCCGGAACCTCAGCGATGGCGGCGCCATACATAGTCCGGAGTGCCTGCCCCTCGGCTACAGAGGTCGAGAGGAGGTACGGAGGTGTTTATCAGAAAACCACACACACTGAGCGGCCACTTGGCCAAGTAACAAAAAGATTTTATCAAATCACTAATAATCTAGCACAAAATAAACAAACCTAGTATTACGGCGACTCCAGGTATCCACCAAAAGAACAGGCCAGCCTGTCGATTCTGTAAACAAAACCGCGCTCAATTCGTCGCTGCAGTCGCTCATCAACGATAAATAATATGAACCTTCTCACTAACAAAATAGAGGCTATGTTCGTTTGTACGGCTAAGTCGAGTTTTAGAGCGAATCCGTTGCGTTTTTCTTAGAGAATCGACCTGCAGATTTGAGTGAGTAACAACTATGGTAAAAATTATGGGTTGCTATGGTAACAAGCGCGCCACTGAGCTGGCGAAACAAACTTTGGCGCCAACATTTGGCGAATACATTTTTGGACGTTTATGACACTCGAACAGGGAATTTAGACATGTATATAATCAGAGGTCTATCCATGACTTAGGTACAAAATACAAATGCTAGTGGAGATATCTGCCCCTTGCGGGGTACGAACCTATTGTACCGGTTGGCTTTGTAATCCGTAGCGTTTCCAAGCCTACCCTTTGTTCTCACCAGATCCGCATGTAACCCTGTAGCGTAGCTTACAGAGGCAAAACAAATATAATCAAATAGATATCGGGTCAATGTAGAAAACGAACTTTTCTATATTGCCTCGGGTCTGGGTGTTGTGATACCGTCGTTGTCTCTGATTTCTATAACACAAGTGCTTTCGCTACTTACCTTAGGATCAGAGCAATGATGTTGTCCAATGTTAAAAAAAACCGGCCAAGTGCGAGTCGGACTCGCGCACGAAGGGTTCCGTACCATTTTCTATAAAAACGGCAAAAAAATCACGTTTGCTGTATTCCGAGCCCCCTTAAATATTTATACATACAGACGGACGGACAGCGGAGCCTTAGTAATAGGGTCTGTGAACCGGTCTGTCTCATGAACCGTGATAGCTTGAGACTTGAAATTTTCACAGATAATGTATTTCTGTTGCTGCTATAATAACAAATACTCAAAAACAAAATAAAATAAATAATTAATGGGGGCTCCCATAAAACAAACGTATTTTTTTTGCCGTTTTTATAGATAATGCTACGGAACCCTTCGTGCGCGAGTCTGACTCGCACTTGGCCGGTTTTTCCTACCAGCACTCATCTTTTGTTCACTTTGCGAGAAATTAGTAGTTACTCAAATAGATAGACAAAGATATAAAATCTTTCAAAAAGATTTCTTTCAACCCTGTTAATAATTAATGAGTTATTTATTCAGTTCATCATCATCATCATCATCACCAGCCTATATTAGTCCACTGCTGGACACAGGCCTCTCCAAAAGGAGGATTTTGCCATAATCGCCACGCTTGGCAGGCGGGTTGGCGATCGCAGTTTGGCCAATGGTGGAGAGGAGACGCTGCTGCCCGTCTTCTTGTGGCGGTTCTCCTGTAGTCGCTTCTTACGACACCCATAGGAAGAGAAGGGGTGGTGCTATTCTTTTAACGTGCCGGCACCACACGAATTTACTTAGTTCGAACACTCAGAATGGAATACATATCTCACTCAGTTGGGGCTTAAATAGTTTTTTCTGTAGGTTTGTTTGTAATAGTTTCAAATTACAAGCTGTTTAGCTGTTCGTTTAACAACTTTGCTGCAATAAACAGTGAGATCTCTTTGCACTACTTTGCAGATATTCTTTTATATAAAGTTTTGATGTTTACAGAAAGAAGTACAAGTCAATACTTTACAAAACGATTTCGATAAACTAAGGTTTGTTGCAAGGTAGTGACAAATTTTAAACGACGACCTCGAGAGGCGAGCACGCCGGACTTCGCTCGGGTCTGGGTGATGTGGCACCGTCGTTGTTTCTGATTTCTATAACACAAGTGCTTTAGCTACTTACCTTAGGATCAGAGCAATGTATGTGATGTTGTCCAATATTTAAAAAAATAAATTAAAAAAAAAGCTATGGTCTACTAAACAATATAGAAAATTGTTTTAGAAAAATACTCGTTTTAATTTGAACTCGATACCTCTATGCGTTCTCGATTTGAAGGGTCTTGACAGACAGACGAACGGACGGACAACAAAGTAATCCTATAAGGATTCCATTTTTTACTACGAGATACGGAATCCTAAAAATGAAAAAAAAAAACACTACGTCATCTAAGTTACTAATTCTGAACGTCTACGTCTTCATCTGTCCCTCTTTAGCCCTTGTACAGTGAGATGAGTGAGAGAGACAGACGGTTTTGCTAATTAAATCAGAAGCCTTAACATAATGCGTCGTAAAAACTTTATTAACGCCATTAGCGGACTAGCGTGCGTGCATCGCAACTTGCACAAAATATTTTCAGGGCTGTCGTACCTATTATATCATTTTCAGAAATATCATATCATTTTTAAGACACTCAAAATCGGACGGTAAACAGATTTTGCTGCAAGCTAGAAATATGAAACAAAATATTTTATTTTATTTGAAAACAATATTTTTTAGATTGATATTGTATTGTATACATAACTCAAGCCTCTCCTGTCAGGTTTGTCATTTGTTTTAGGCTGTTTCCAAGGCTGAGTTATATAGCTATCATCATCATCATCATCATCATTTTAGCTTGCGCCACAGCGCACGATCTCCCGCCCTTTGCATCCAGTCGCTGCCAGCTGCTATCACTATCACATAGGTATCACTTTAGCTATATTATTCGTCTTATTGTCAAGCCACAGCCCAAAGCCAAGCCAAGCTTACTGACGACTAAACTACTAATCCATAGGCATCTCTGTTCCTAAGGGATGAAACTTTCGCTGCTGCGGGTGAAATCGCTTATTTTGGTCCCCACTGTCGCTGTGCAAAGCGGCTTGCTTTCTTCACAAAGTGCAGCTTTCAGACGAAATTTCTCCATAAGAAATAGTACTGATAATGTAGTTTTAGCAGGTTACCCAAATCGCCATGTAGATGTATAGTTCTAATAATAATGGGGGATTGGTAGTCACCGGCGTTTAAATTGATATCAATGGAACAGTCTGGGGGAGATCTTTGTGGATCAGTGGGATTCTATAGGTACATAAAAAAGTTAAAAAACCGGTCAAGTGCGAGTCGGACTCGGACACGAAGGGTTCCGTACCGTTATCTTTAAAAACGGCAATAAATTTAGTTTGTTGTATGGGAGCTGTCTAAAATATTTATTGTATTCTGTTTTTTAGTATTTGTTGTTCAGCGGTAACAGAAATACATCATCTGGGAAAATTTCAACTGTTTAACTATACCAGTTCATGAGATACAGCCTGGTGACAGACGGACGAAGAGCGGAGTCTTAGTAATAAGTTTTACTATTTGAGTACGGAACCCTAAAAAGAGTCCAAAAAGTGATGTAATGCATAACAATGCAGAGCGCCAACCCTAAAGGCGCGTCCCTCATAATTTCATATTCCGCGATTTTCGAGTAGCTATTGTCAGAGCTTATATTCTTGTTCCGAAATTACCGGGCAATTATATTCTTTTAAACTTTCATGGTCACTAACATTAGAATAGTTTGTTACGGGATTGCTACCATGTACCTTATTTTTGAGTTCCCGATATTTCGGCACTGTTGCAAGCGCCATGATCACGGAGTAACTGAAGATCTTGCGGGTAAGTTGTTAAGGGCAAACATATCGGTCTACCCTCTTTCGCAGTCTTTTATTGCACGCGTCGGTACCATTGTCTACAAACTCACTATTTTCATGGCGCTTGCAACAGTGCCGAAATATCGGGAACTCAAAAATAAGGTACATGGTAGCAATCCCGTAACAAACTATTCTAATAATAATACCGGGCAATTGTTCTTTTTTTGTATAAACTTCTTAATCGTGTCTCTGCAACACCTGACTCGACACTGGCCGAATGTGTGTGCTCGCTTTCACACACTATTGGAGGTCATTAAAAAAAAATGTGCTTTATGAAATTAGTTACCAAAATGCCAAATACGCTTACGGTGATGAGAGCTTTTATACGTGGCGAAATTGCAAGCTTTATGAGTATTAAGGCCTTAACAGGCTTGAATGACATTGACGCGTCGCGCCCATACAAATTCGCGCGTGCGGATGACCTTTAAGAATTGGGTAAACATGTTTTTTATGAAATTAATGCCTTTAACGAGAATTTTTAAATAAAACTCTCAATTTAAGACATGTATATTTCCAAAATCTTGTTTTGTGTTAAAACAGTAATGAAATAGCTTGTGCCGTTTAAGAGAACATTTGCAATTTATGAAAAAATAGACACTTTTTTGTACATGTTTTAATCCAAGGGACTTAACGATAAATCAAAATTATTCAATTCAAGATGTTCATTGAATCCTCTTCTAGCATATCGTATTTGAAATTTTTAGATTCAAGTAGCAGGTATTCTGACAATTTGATTTTCATATTCGAGATTTTAGACACTTGTGTGTTGTTAAAGGGAAGCCTTTTATTTAGTGGGAGTTTAGCTTATTCGTGCTCTTGCTTATTATTTATTCAGGATATAAGGCCTCTTCCGGGTATTTAAATATACGTACCAAAATTATAGCATTGCCCTACCAACCGCTTCGGTCACATTTCTCAGCCTTTTTTACAAGAGAGTTTAAATTTATGTATTAAATGCGAGCTTAAATAGATTGATTATTTTGTATGTTTAAATAATCTTATTTTAAAACGAATCTTAACATGACGGCTTTATTACTCGACTGCGAAAATATAGTCTAATTTTTAACCATGACTAAAGAGAAGAAAAACCTTTTATGATAATGTCTATTATAATTTTCAAGACGTGTCCAATCGGTCATGGAGAAATTAATCGTCAGTAGAAATCCTTACTAATATAATAATCGCAAAAGTTTGTATGTTTGTTACTCTTTCATGCAAAAACTAGTGATCGGATTTGGATGAAATTTTGCACTCATATAGGATATGATCTGGATTAACATATAGGATAGTTTTTAACCGGGTTCAATGTTACTATGGGATATTTTTTTATATCGGGTGTAAAAAAAGGCTTGACGAAGCCGAATACCACATATTCTACGTATTATTACGATCATTTTTTTCTTTTACACTATACCTGGGAAATGACGGGTTACCGAGTTATTAACAGTCAAAGTTACAATTTTCTTTTCAAAGATTTTTACATAATTGACTTCTGTTTGTTAATACTAAACTTTTTTACAAAGAAACATGATCCGCTTACACACACGGGCATAGTCTGTGGCGTGCGCTTATACATTGCGGGTTAGATATAAGTTATTTTTTTTTGATACCCAAAAATAGAAGTAATTTCCCAGCAATTATTTTTTTTGCATTCTACTTGGTTTTATGTATAGAATTCGTGGTTTAAGGCTTCGTTAAGCCTTTTTTTACACCCTGTATATTGTTCTTTATTTGAACGTTTTTTGTTACATATGATACCAAACATCCTGTAGTCCACGCAAACAAAATTGCGAGCACAGCTGGTAATGTTAATATACCAATACAGGGTGTATAGGGCACCATGTAGGTAAATTAAAGTCAAGGTAAAATGAGAAGTCTAGATAATAGATAAAAATATTTTACTGAATAAATTTAGACATGTATGAAATTATCACATCGGGAACCATTCCGCAAAACGACCGAAACTCATGGGTACAACGTTAGCCGGGCCGTTATTTTTATTAATTGTTTGTTATTGTATGGTACGCCGAAAGACTAAAACGGCCCGTGGTACAGCGGGCAAGCCACGTGCGCCATAACCAAAATTTAAGATAAATGTGGATAGTCTCATGAAAATACAAGTACGGTACGGTACGGTTTTTTTTATTGATTCATGATCAGAATCGTTTACTGAGCTATCTCCTTAATTTACCTACGCGCTGCCACTTACATCCTGTATATAAGGTCCGATTTTATTAGTGTTCATCCTGTTAACCTGTGACTATATAGGTGAAAAGCAATCGTAAAAACCAATTTTCAAATGTGTACCATAAAAACTAAAAAAGTTAAAAATCAACAACATTGACTTCATATTGCATAAACTCGTCCTATCTTTGCTACGTTTAACCATCTGGTTATCCGTCTTATTCCTTCCCCTTGTACAGAGCGAGAAAGAGTTGAAGATAGGTAGTTTATGCAATATGAAGTCGATGTTGTTATTTTGTAATTTATTTTTAACTTTTTTAGTTTTTGTGATAGACATTTGAAAGTTGGTTTTTACGATTGCTTTTCACCTATATAGTCACAGGTTAACAGGATGAACACTAATAAAATCGGACCTTATATAGATTATTTCACATTAGCACAGTTTAAATCAAGTCTAAACTTTTAACTAATAAGGAGGAAAATGTACAGCTAAATAGACTCGAAGTTATTTAGCGCACGAGAAAGTCATGCCTGGCGTTTCTATGCTCGATAAAAAGGATTTATAAAATAATTTCGTGGACAGCACTTTGTTACCATTCAGTATTTATTTGGCACCATAAAAAAAGGAACCATAGAAACATATTTAATTTTACTAGACTAAAATACATGTATACATGTTGACGACCTTCGTAGCCGAGAGGCGAGCGCGCCGGACTGTATATGGCGCCGCCATCTCTGAGGTTCCGGGTTCGATCCCCGATCGGGTCAATGTGGAAAACGAACTTTTCTATATTGTCTCGGGTCTGGGTGCTGCCGTCGTTGTTTCTGATTTCTATAACACAAGTGCTTTAGCTACTTACCTTAGGATCAGAGCAATGTATGTGATGTTGTCCAATATTTATTTATGTATCCTAAAGGCGGAGACTGACATTGAATATTCGACTTACTGCGACGTAGGTTTTATTAAAAAAAAGAGACTGACATTGAATATTCGCTCGATGTGAGCACGTTACAAGTCGAATATTCGGCATGTCAGTACAGCGAGCCGAGCAGCACGATATATGAAATAAATACAACAAATATTCATGCGAATCTTCACATCGAGCGAATATTCAATGTCAGTCTCTTTTTTTAAATTAAAACCTACGTTGCAGTGAGTCGACTATCATTATTAACCGATTAATGAAGAGTTTGATAGATTCACTCGTAAAATTAAACTAGATAATAAAGCAAATCTAAAATATTAGGTTATAAATATTAGGTTGGGGAAAAAGTCTTTTCGAATTATAGTATGCATGAACTTGTAATAAAATCTCTTTGGCTGTACTATTTGTATCTGGCTGGTTTTGGTATCATTAAAAGTTTAAATTTCAAAGAAGATAATTCCCAATTCAAATTAGGAAAATGTGTGTTTTTCATACTGTCAAGATGAGTGAATCTAATGAAAAAATTCGATACATTTTAAAATTTTACTACAAAAAAGGTAAAAATGCAAGGCAATCCGCGAAAAATATTTACGATGTTTATGGACCTAGTGCAGTGTCTGTGAGAGTAGCACAAATTTGGTTCAAGCGTTTTCAATCCGGAAATTTTGATGTCAAAGATGGACGTCGCTCTGGTCGCCCAACTACGGATAAAATTGATGCCATTTTTGAAAAAGTAGAGCAAGATCGGCATTTCAGTAGTTACGACGTAGCTGAAGAACTGGGAATTGACCACAAAACAGTTTTTGCGCATTTGAAAAAAAACTGGGTACACAAAAAGCTCGATATTTGGGTACCCCACGAGCTCACTGAACCTAATGAACCGCGTACTCATTTGTGATTCTTTATTACGACGTAATGAAACCGAACCATTTTTGAAGAAGCTGATAACTGGTGATGAAAAGTGGATCACGTACGAAGAGAACGTGCGAAAAAGGTCGTGGTCAAAGGCCGGTCAGGCTTCACAGACTGTGGTGAAACCCGGGTTAACTCGCAACAAGGTGATGCTGTGTGTGTGGTGGGATTGGAACGTCATTATTCATTATGAGCTGTTACCACCAGGCAGGACTATCGATTCTGAACTCTACTGCTGATGAGATTAAAGCAAGAAGTTGAAAGAAAACGGCCGGAATTAATCAACAAAAGGGGTGTGGGTTTTTATCATGATAACGCTAGACCTCACACATCTTTAGCCACTCAGCAAAAGTTAAGAGAGTTTGGCTGGGAGGTGTTAATGCATCCGTCGTATAGTCCTGACCTTTCACCTTCAGATTTCCACCTGTTTCGCTCTCTTCAGAATTCTCTAGGCAGTGTCAGGTTAACATCACGAGAGGACTGCCAAAACCACTTGTCGCGGTATTATGATCAGAAGCCCCAAAATTTCTATAGCAATGGGACAATGTCCCTACCTACAAGATGGCAAAAAGTTATCGAACAAAATGGCACCTACATACTTTAGTTAAATGTAAATAAACTATATTAAAAAATGTTTTGAATTTTCTAAAAAAACGCGAAGAAACTTTTCCCCCAACCTATTATAACCTTTTTGGTGGTTCTCTAAACAGGCACCTATTTTACATAGGAGTAACAGACAGCCCCATATGCAGAGGATGGATGGAGGCAGAAGAAACGCCGCAGCACGTGCGGAAGCGTGGCAGAACAACGGGCACGGATTCTCCAATCGCCAGGATCACTCTCGGTAGCCTTTAAGAGCCTGAAAAGTCTGCTGACCTTCTGGGAAGACTTGGACTGGTTGGAGTAAGGGAAGGATGCAGCACGCACAATGGCCCAATCAAGAGGCTTGCAGAAACCTCCCCGAGTCCCAGCTAAACTAACTAACTAACCTTTTCGGTGACAGTAGACGCCATCTCAGATACCTTCTGTGTCGCTATCTCTCCGTAACGGACAGCGTTCTCTGTAGCCGACTTAGCAACTTTGGTCACTGACGAAGCGAACATTGACCAACCCTGAAAGAAATATAAATAAATAAATATTGGACAACATCACATACATTGCTCTGATCCTAAGGTAAGTAGCGAAAACACTTGTGTTATAGAAATCAGAAACAACGACGGTACCACAACACCCAGACCCGAGTCAATATAGAAAAGTTCGTTTTCTGAGCCGACCGGGGATCGAACCCGGAACCTCAGAGATAGCACTGCCATTTAAAGTCCGGCGTGCTCGCCTCTCAGCTACGGAGGTCGTCGTCAGAAATAGTACAAAGTTAGAATGAAATGCTTTATTCGGCGGTATACAGGGCTCTCCTCCGGGCACTTATTCTTCTTATCACCAGCCGACATGTAGTCCCAAAGCGGTGGTAGGGCTAAGTTATATTTTGGGACGTGTATAAGTGCCCGGAGGAGGGTCTATATAAGGTGTAAGTGAATTAGTGTCAGATATTTTTAGGAGAAACTTAGACTTTCACATGGATCACATATAAGATAAATTTTAAATTATAGAACAAACTTTAAAAAAATCGAAAAAATTAAAATTTTTAAAATAAAGAATCTACATCATCCTGTACATGTACCCAAACACCACAAGTAGACTACTCACACAACGCTAGCCGATTCATAACCTCTCCAGAATTACATTAATGCATTCAAATAATCATATTACACTGTTCATCATAATATCATATTACTTGGTGCGTGAATTAAAGTTTGTTCTATAATTTTAAATTTATCTTATATGTGATCCATGTGATAGTCTAAGTTACTCCTAAAAATATCTGACACTAATTCATTTACACCTTATATACAGAATAAATAATTTCATTTCATTTAAAAAATAATTTCATTTATTTCTTATACGCGTCTCAAAATATAACTTAGCCCTACCACCTCTTCGGAACTACATATCGGATGGTGATGAAAAGAAACGGCGCAACAAACTCAGTCACTTTTGTCAGCATGTTTTACAGGAAATACCATTTTACATGACAATTATTAAGTGCGCGCTAGGCAGGTTATAAAGTCCATACTCTCTTGTCGTTTAAATAATCTTCTAATTTGTAATATCCTTTTTTCAAATGGACTTTTTAAGTGGTTTTTGAACTCATGAAAAGGTAGTTCAACAAGAGTGTGGTATTTTATTGAAATTTTTATACCTTTCCCCATAAATACTTAAAGAAAGTGCATGATTTCTACAGCGATCTTTCGTTGGCCTAAAATAAGGTGTCAGATTTAATAAATGATGACTTAGAATTATTTATGATAGGTGTCCGCAACCCAATTGTTCAGATATAATCTTAACTTTTAAGTAAAATAATTATGCTACAGGAGACACACCAATCGTCGTGATCTCGGAGGGATAAGCGTTTTTTTTTAAATTCTGATCCTAAGGTAAGTAGCTAAAGCACTTGTGTTATAGAAACAACGACGGTACCACAACACCCAGACCCGAGCTAATATAGAAAAGTTCGTTTTCTACATTGACCCGACCGGGGATCGAACCCGGAACCTCAGAGATGGCGGCGCCATTTAAAGTCCGGCGTGCTCGCCTCTCGGCTACGGAGGTCGTCGTGACATTTTAGTTTATGATACGATTTAATGTAATAAACAATACATTTTGCCAGTCCCTGCACACTGACACTTTTGTTAGTTAATTTTTTTTATGAGGGAATAAACTAATTAGTTAAGGAAACTAATTTGAATTCTTTTCTTAACAGTATTTCCATTTAAATGTTGGACAACATCACATACATTGCTCTGATCCTAAGGTAAGTTGCTAAAGCACTTGTGTTGTAGAGATCAGAAACAACGACGGTACCACAACACACACACACACACCCCACAATTTGACATTTGCTATCATTCAATCTGTGTCATTTTTCATGTACAGACACGGGGCACACACACACGCAAACTCTGTGACATTAGAAGGAAACTTCTCCGTGATTCGTCGTATAAATGACAAAAATATTTTTTTGCATTTTTGTAAAAAAAAACGGAGCGTAGCGAGTCTTACTTGTTCTGTGAAATAAACGTAATCTTGTAATTTCAAGTTGACGCAAAAAGCAAAATACAGTTTTTAAGCGTAAAATCTCTTAATGATTTTGGAATTAGTAAAGGTTATTGTTTTTCTTGACATACCGAATTAATAAACCAATTGAGTCGTATTAAATGATACTGCACAATATTATCTCAATATTTTGCTATTCCAAGGATCGCCAATTAATTATATTGGAGGTCTAACATTCTTTCGGGACAAGGTCTGTCTAGAGGACTTACTAATTAGTATGAAACAAATTATTAAGGTTGACAAGGAGACGTAAAGGTACGCGTCCACTGGATTTTAATCGAAGCGTACAAACCAGTGTTCTGTTCAGGAGTTCAGTGTACGCACTGTGCTAGTGCGTACACTGAACTCCGGCCTTTTTGCGTCGGTGCGGCTCACAAAATTTACTAGAAAAAATAAAATAGCCAAACAATTTGGGTGACTGGAAAAAAAAATGAAATGTTGATCAACATTTTCAATTGGTCGACTAATCTTTAGACAGTGTTTTAACCTAGTCTATCTTTTTGTAGTAAGACCATATTGATTGATTAAAGATTGGAATTCCCTGCCTGCGTCTGTATTTCCGAGTGCATATAACCTGACTCTCTTTAAGTCCAGAGTGAATAGGCATCTTCTGGGCAAGCTCGCTCCATCGTAGATCCCATCTATGCTTTAGCTAGAGCAAGATTGGGGTCAAGAGCAAGCCCATCTCAAATTAAAAAATAATAATAATAATAATTAAATCACTCTTTTGTATTTCTTATTTATTGTACCAAAATGCTTTTAGGGACAACACATAAAATATATTGTTTTAAACTGTCATGGTCACTAACATTAGAATACTTTGTTACGAGATTGCTACCATGTACCTTATTTTTGAGTTCCCGATATTTCGGCACTGTTGCAAGCGCCATGATATTGCACGGTACCGCGTGCAATAAAAGACAGCGAAAGAGGGTAGACCGATATGTTTGCCCTTAACGACTTACCTGCAAGATCTTCAGTTACTCCGTGATCATGGCGCTTGCAACAGTGCCGAAATATCGGGAACTCAAAAATAAGGTACATGGTAGCAATCCCGTAACAAACTATTCTAACACATAAAATGACAAAATATTTATCTATCTATTTATTTACAGTCAACCGCACATCAAGTAACCGCAAACTGTCAAATTCTCTCCATGAATAATAAACTATATTGCTTGAACATTAAGATGAAAATCGATTGAAGAAATTTTACAGTTTTCGATACCATGACGCGTGACGTGCTGTTTGTACGTTCGGACCGTGTGGGAATAATTACAAAACGCCGATATTTTTTATATATATATATTTACCGGATTTCGCAACCTATTTTATTGAAGTCGAGCACCGGTGAAGCAGAGATATTTTTGGGACGTGTCTAAGTGCCTACAAGGTCTATACAGGGTGATATTGAAAAGTAGGGCCAAATTTTAAAAATAAGATCCAGAGGTGCACTGCATAAGGTCCTTGTTGGCAATTTGAACGTCCAGCTTGCGCTGGCGCTCCTGCTGTTAGAAATGTACCTTACACCGAAAAGGCTAAGGTTTGTTTTCGCGCGCCATTGTGACTATTATTGCATTGAACTTTGCAGTTCCAGGTTGCACAGAGATAGTGCGTGCTTATTTTTTATGAATGAGACAAGATTATCCACGCGTACCATCTTTTAACCGCTGTTAAAAGATGGTACGCGTGGATAGTAATAATAAAAATATAAAAGTTTGTTTTTGTTCTTGTCCCACCTTGACTTTGGTTCTCGAGTGGACACCACGCATTGGCAAACGTAGTGTAGGACGCCCCCCAGTCCGATGGACTGACGACCTAAGGGAGATGGCTGGCAGTGGCTGGATGAAAAAAACGGGAGATCGTGCTCTTTGGCGCTTTTTCGGGGAGTCTTACGTCCAGCAGTGGACAGCAATAGGCTGTATAGCTAGATTGCTGGTTGGTGGTAAAATAGAAGGATCGAAAGAAATGGCACACGGAAGTTATCAAGGGCAGTACCGTATCCAAATGTTCATAGAATTAAATCAAACAGGCCAAGTGCGAGTCGGACTCACGCGCGGATGGTTCCGTACCATTATTAAAAACGGCAAAACTGTTTGTATACTAATTTATGTCTGTTGTATGGAAGCCCCCTATAATATTTATTTTATTCTGTTTTTAGTAGGTATTTTTAGTTATAGCGGCAACAGAAATACATCATCTGAGAAAATTTCAACTCTCTAACTATCATGGTTCATGAGATACAGCCTGGTGACAGACGAACGGAAAGCGGAGTCTTAGTAATAGGGTCCCTTTTTACGCTTTGGGTACGGAACCCTAAAGATCAATCGATTCCTACGTAGTGGAGTTATAGCTTTAACGCCTACACAGAGACAAAGCCTGAGAAACACCGGATATCCTGTATTACTCCCGGTCCATAGGTTAAAGGTCACCTTTGATTAGCGAGAAAATGGCAAAAGGTTTGTCTGGGATTTGTATTATTAGGTAATTAATATTAAAGATAAATAAAACTTGAAAAAAATCATCGACCTCAGGTGGGACTCGAACCCACGTCCCATCGCATGCCGGGCGAGTGCTTTACCAACTACGCTACCGAGGACGTCACGTGACAAGATGAAATTCCTCAAGTGTTTTTTCTCGCTGTCAAAGCCAGCCAGCAGTTAATTAATATTAATTAACGTGTCTTACACGTCGAGTCATATTTATGATAATTATGATTGGGTTCGTGAAACTAAACAATATGGGGCTGAAATATAACAAATATTGATGCGAATATTTAATGTCAGTCGCCGCCTTTAAAATAAATAAACCTTCAAAGCAAAACAAACTATACAGCTTATGTGTTACGGTTCGATTTCGATAAAATGATATATACCACTGTTTGGTTAACATTTCAGGAGTCAATCAACGTCGGAGCAAATAAAATAAATGGAAAAATGTAATCAGTAGCGCGCAATTACGGGCTTGTGGGATAAATCCATATCGTATAAAATATGATGTCAGTTTTCATTCAGTAGATTCATAAAAAATCTTTTGACAAGCCTGAAGAAGCAATGCAGTATATTTTATATATAAGTTTTTAAAAAAACTTTGAAATACTTTCGTAGTATAAAGGCTTGCTGATAAGATGATCTGCCGTGATGAAGTGTCGTGTGGTGCGGGCACGTTAAAATAATAGCACCACCCCTTCTCTCCCTATGGGTGTCGTAAGAGGCGACTACAGGAGAACCGCCACAAGAAGACGGGCAGCAGCGTCTCCACTCCACCATTGGCCAAACTGCGATCGCCAACCCGCCTGCCAAGCGTGGCGATTATGGCAAAATCCTCCTTTTGGGGAGGCCTGTGTCCAGCAGTGGACTGATATAGGCTGGTGATGATTATGATAAGATGATCGTCTCGTTAGATGCGATCCCCACTCTTTGCCCGAGCGCTCAAGAGCCATACGGGGATTGTAACATTCGCTCCATTATCTTCATGTCAACCCTGATTATAATTAAATAAATAAATAAATTGTTTCCACAATTACGCCAATTATCTAGCCCAAAACTAAACATTGTGCTATGGCGACTAGTTAACGGATAAACATACTTAAATACGTTTATAAACATCCATGACTTAGGTCAAAATTCTCGTACTCATCACACTTACATTTGCTGACCCTCGCGGGATTCGAACCCGCTACTTCCTGGCTTAGTACTACACCAGACGTTCGTCATTACATTGTTTGTAATATTTTTTTCTAAAATTAAGTACTAAAAACTTTTTGAAGTATCGCAGTACTTATTACCTGATAAGGTTGAACACCGTCAATCAATGCGTTAAACTTTGACGAAGAGTAACTTCCAAACGACAAACCCCTAGTTACTTAAATTGAAGACGACCGTCCGGTGTAGTGGTTAGCGCTCCGGACTACAATGTCTGGCGGTTGCGGGTTCGAATCCCGCGAGGGGCAAATGTAAGTGTGATGAGCACGAGCATTTGCACCAAGTCATGGATGTTTATAAACGTATTTAAGTATGTTTATCCGTTATCTAGTCGCCATAGTACAAGCTTTGCTTAGTTTGGGGCTAGATAATTGGTTTGATTGTGGAAACAATTTATTATTTATTTACTATTTTTAGAACAAAGGCGAAAGATTCTGATTTTTAAGGGTAACCGATTATAAAATAAATATAAGGGCTAATTAGTATTAACTTCGTCGTCACTATGTTGATGCTAGTAATAAAAACGTTTAATCCAATAGCACAAGAACTAATATACTATAAGATAATGTACTAGTTCTTGCAATAGGTATAATGTACTGTATAATATTTATTTAATTTCAATTTTAAAGCTATATACTTAAATAATGTTTACGTTGTTGAAGATCCGAGACATGTTTTAATCTTAGTAATATTTCATTTTACATTTTACTGTATAATTTATCTGATTATATTATGTATTTTTAGAATTTCTTTCTACTCGAGCTTTGAAACTCGGTTTTACTGAGCACCCGCCTTGAGACCTTCAAGGATAGGAATGTTCAGTCTCCTCCTCTTCCCAATGCTGATTTGATCCCCCCCGATTGACAAATACTGTATCCCCAAGAACTTTACTAATAATTGTTACTGTGCGTATAGCTGCCTGTTTTTGTATAGTGTGAACATTAATGTGGGAGTCTAATTTATCGCAATATCTATGTAGGCTTTTCGCTATAACCCCTGTAGCTCCGACTACAAAAGGTATAACTTCAGTAGGTGTTTTCCAAAGTCTGGTGAGCTCTACTTTTAACGCGTGATATTTACTTAATTTCTCTATTTCTTTTGCTCCTATATTGTAGTCAGAGGGTACTTATAATAAAGACCGGTTTTTTTGTATTTGTTGTTATAGCGGCAACAGAAATACATCATCTGTAAAATTTTCAACTTACTACCTATCACGGTTCGTGAGATACAGCCTGGTGACAGACGGACAGCGGAGCCTGAGTAATAGGGTCCCGTTTTACCCTTTGGGTATGGAACCCTAAAAATTATAATTATAACTCAAAACAGCATACAAGACAGATGCGTTCTTACTGACGCCAACTCCATTGTTAAGTTTTTTACAAAATGGCCGCATCGATTCTGCCGATTCGTTGATTAAGCGTCGATAACGCGTTCCATTGTTATTCTCTACCTGTCTTATTCAGAGTGAATTTGCTAGTCCGGGACTAAGGTAAACCCACTGTTCTTTACCGCAATCAGTGGCGGGCATTAGTTTCATTTTGAGGTAGGCGCTAAAACATTCCAAGTTACCTTTAAACGCGATGTTTAAATTAATACCGTAATTCGTAATGTGCGTTTTAATAAATTAGTTTTTTTTTGTTAGATCAAAATTTAACCTCCTATCTCGTCCTCGAAAAATGCTACCTAAACCCAATGTACTAACTATCGTACAGTGGGTGGGTATAGAACAGTGGGTTTAGCGAATTCACTCTGAATAAGACAGCACGTGTCGTTTCACGCATCGAGTATTTCAAGGGAATTTAGTTCCTTGATTTTTAAAATTCGTATAAGTCATATTATTAGATTGAATTATCCACTTACTTAGGTAAATTTTTTTGCAATGATCTACAGTTAAAATATAAAATTATTTTTTGTTAAAAAAATTATTAATTCGTAAGTAGTATAGGTAAACCGGAACATTTTAACTGTCACCGAACTCATGTTAGAAAGAGTATAATTCTAATTAGATTATTGCAGATCGGTTTGTCCAAAGCAAAACACATTTATCAGTAGCCTTAAGTAGGTACCTTATTCCTTCTAAAGGTCGAAGTGTATAAGTTATTCACGAGTTATATGCCTGTCATGCAAATGTCAGCGGGAGTATTATTTCCCTTTGACTTGCAGTTTGTTTATCAGAATACGTCTGAATTATACCAGGAATGCGTTTTATTATTTATCGAACGTTATGTTTTGAGCTGAGGGATCAGATTATTAAAACGAGACAAAATATTTATTGATCTTTTTCTTTCTATCGCCTGCCAGTCTTTTTAGGGTTCCGTACCCAAAAGGGTAAAACGGGACCCTATTACTGAGGCTCCGCTGTCCGTCTGTATGTCTGTCTGTTCGTCTGTCACCAGGCTGTAACTCATGAACCGTAATAGTTAGAGAGTTGAAATTTTCACAGATATTGTATTTCTGTTGCCGCTATAACAAAAAATACTAAAACACAGAATACAATAAATACTTAAGGGGGCTCCCATACAACAAACGTGATTGTTTGCTCGTTTTTATAGATAACGGTACGGAACCCTTCGTGCGCGAGTCCGACTCACACTTGCCCGGTTTTTTTATTGTCGCGCCTTAAGGCCTTAACACGCTTGAATGACCTTGACGCGTCCCGCCCATACAATTTCGCGCCTGCTGATGACCTCTAAAAATCGGAAAAACATGTGAAATTAATGCCTTTAACGAGAATTTTCAAATAAAACTCACAATTCAAAACATGTATATTTCCAAAATCTTGTTTTGTGTGAAAACAGTAATGAAATAGCTTGTGCCGTTTAAGAGAACATTTGCAATTTATGAAAAAATAGACACTTTTTTGTGCATGTTTTAATCCAACGGACTTAACGGAAAATCAAAATTATTCAATTCAAAATGTTTATTAAATCCTCTTCTAGCATATCGATTAATTTTTTTTAGATTCAAGTAACAGGTATTCTGACAATTTAATTTTCATATTCAAGATTTTAGGCACTTGGGTGGTGTTAAGGCCTTAACAGGAAACCTTCATCCAGTGTTCAATGTATAAATTAGTAGCGGTGGGGTGGGTAATCAATTAAGTAGATTACCTGAAACCGCTGCAGCGAACAATTGTGCGGTTTGAGTACATTAGCTGGTTTGGTAGTGACGGTGCATAAGCACTCTGCCATACTTTGATTAGCCAGGCAGAGTAAAAGTATTTTATGACTGATTTTTTCTATGTCAGATAACGATCGACGCCATCAAAAAGAGAATAAAATTAATAAATTAAAAAAATTTAAAAACCCGACTGCGTAAAAAGTGAACTTAATAGATGAAAACAAGATTTAAAGAATCAATTTGCAGTCTGAGGCATCAAATCCATGTTACTTGATCCGACTTTTTCTACACGGATTTTAATTACTTAATTAGGTACTAGCGCAGTGCATACTAAGTCATCATTATGCTGTTAATAGATTTGATGCCTCCGACTGCAAATTGATTCTTTAAATCTTGTTTTCATCTTTTAAGTTCACTTTTTACGCAGTCGGTTTTTTGATTTTTTAAATTAATTAATTAATTTTATTTTTGACTTTATAGTTTGTAGTGTTCTTCCTACTTATCAATGAACTATAAATCCTTATTTGTAACTCTTCATTGAAAAAAAAGGTTTTAACTCGAGTAAGTATAGTATCTGATATCGGTTTTTCCCGTTTAATTCATGTACCAATAGGAATTCCGGGTAATAATATAGCCTATGTCACTCTCACAAATGAGACGAATCTAATGACGTATCAAATGTTGAAATCCATTAAACGGTTTTTCCTTCCTATTTTTTCAATGCATTTGTTTGCCTGTTCCCGTAGGATTTTTTGATAATAAAGTATTGAATACTATTAGCACTGAAAATATGTGACCCTTAGTTAATTAAAGATAGTTTCAAAATCGGTTTATCAGTATTGCAGATCGGTTTTTCCCGCGTAAGTTCTATTCCCGCGGGAATTTCGGGAAATAACATACCCCTTGTCACTCCCACAATTGAGACAAATCTATTGATATATTATACTTGTATATCCGTTAAACGGTTTAGGCTGTAGGGCGTGCCAAAGAAATAAACATATTTACATACATACATACGCTCGAAAAACATAACCCTCGTTTGGCAGTCGGGTAAAAAGAAAAAGCTTTTCTATGAAATGAATAAGTTTGAGGTATTGACAGTTTTCCTTCAAAGAATGTGTCAACACGTCAATATTATTCGTCGGATAAAAGTTATCGTGTCTGAAAAATCAGTCCTTATACGGTAACAGATGTATTATTCAGTATCTTATAGGCACTTAAAAACGTCCCAATGATATAACGTACCAACGTACCCTACAACCAATACCAGTCAATAAATTGATTATGTTTATAGTTTTCTGATTCTGTATGATAAATAGTTAAACATAACTTTTTTTTTTGTTTTAGATGGAAGACCAGACATCCTTCAAGTAGGAATTAATGATCGTTCAAAAAAATATAATGTTGTGTAATGTGTTGGCTCATTTAAGCTGAGCGAGCGGAGCGAGCGATGCTGCGCCAGCGGCCTGCAAAAAACTTAACCCATCTTTTAACATTTTTTATTTATTTAAAAAAGGATGAATTATTTTGGGTTAGGTTCCTGCGCCCTTTTTGCTACACTCGGACATCCATCTGTTATATTTCCTCTATTAATTAATTAAGTAAAAGTCTTTAATTCTGAAGTTTACTTTTACCACTAAGTATAATTTTTAGTTTTTGTTGGTTTGACTAAATTAGTTTTGACCTCTTAGGCCAGGGAGACAAGAAACAATAGAAGTTCTTTTACGCGGTTCAATGCGTCCGGCTTTAGGTTTCAAGATTACAACCAATAGCCATTTTTTACTTATTTATACAGGGTGTAACAAAAAGGCGAAATAAAATTTAAAGGACGTGTAGAGTAGTAAATGTGTAGTTCCTATCCAAAACCACAAACTTGTGCGAGTATAAATTACTGAGTAAATTGATGCCAAAGTTTTAACAAAAACTTATCGGTGACAACCTTAGCGCATCAGCTGATCGTGCGGCGGGCGAGGGTTGCGGGCGGGGGTTCGCTAACGAATGACCGCAGATTCAGGGTTGTCAACACTTTCGGTAAAAAAACAATTTATTTACTTAGTATGGTAAAAAAAAGTTGTTTATTTTTAACTAAATTTTTACTACTTAATGTTTACAATACATACATACATACCCTTAAATATTATTTCGCCTTTTGGTTACACCCTGTATAATTGTAATTATTATACTTTATTCATTTATTTTTGGCATTCTAATACGTAATATCCATAATATTAATACGATACCTATCTGAACGTACCACTTATCCTTGTTTATTTGATAGGTACTTCACGACGTTATTCGAGCAATTCTACCCACTTTTAGCGAACTTAGCTCGACGATCATAGCTAAATTATTTATTTTATTTTTTCCTACGAATCCTACGATACGATATAAATTTAGAACGGCAAATCGATATGAAGAGACTCACAGGGACCGCCTATCGCAAAAAAATAATTCTTCTAAACTTGCTCTAAAAATGTTCTGTTCATAAGTTTAAAAACCACATTTAAAAATTCTTATGAAAAACGGTGATTACATGTTAGAAGATTAACGACAAGAGTCCAAGGACTTTATAACCTGCCCAGCGGGACGTGTTTAAATCCCCGGAAGAGGGCATATACAGGCTGTAACAGAATTAATGTAATTCCTCTTATGGGCTGATTCTGGTACTCAAATACAACAACTTTTACTATGGGAAAAACATCGAAATCGCATAAAAAAAATTCACCTCCCCATACAAAATCGCCGATCGGATGACATCAGTTTGTATGGAAAAATCAATATTTTTTTTTTAAGATTTCGATGTTGGTACCATAGTAAAAGTTGTTGTATTTGAGCACCAGAATCAGCCCATAAGAGGAAGTACATTAATTCTGTAACACACTGTATGATGACGAAAACCACTGATTTTTATCAATAAAACACATTATTAGTATCTACTGCCTACCTCGAAATAAAAGCAATGCTCGCCACTGCTGTATACTGAATAAATGAATTTGATTTTGAAGAATTTCTATTTAATTGTTATCAGTGTCCTGACAATTATTATACTATTTTTGGAAGAGAACATCTGCTGGGACAGCAAGTCGTCGATATACTTATACTTACTAAATAACCTTTCGGTAAAGTCGGTTATTCTATTACACCTGTCGTGATAAATATTGTTTATAAAGAATACCTACACTTCTTGTAGTTTTTAATAAAGAGTAGGCTTCATCTGCAGTTAGAGGTTTTATTTTATTTTTTTGTCCAAAATCCAATACATTGCTCTGATTCTAATTAGTAGCTAAAGCACTTGTGTGATAGAAATTAGAAACAACGACGGTACCACAACACCCAGACCCAAGAAAAGTTCGTTTTTTACATTGACCCGACCGGGATCGAACCCGGAACCTCAGAGATGGCGACGCCATATTAGTCCGGCGTGCCCGCCTCTCGGCTACAGAGGTCGTAGGAGTTATATTTTTGGGACGTGTACAAATAAAAATGTAAATGACTTATTTTATTCCACAAATTCGCAGTCAGTATTTCAGACAAAGTATAGCATTTTTATTGCGGCATTTTAAATTTTTGGTCGATAATTTGATATAGAAAAATATTTATTTGACACACACATGCATACGCAGAATACAAAAGAAATACATAAGTTTAAAAAAAAATGTGTCAAAATCGCCCCCGCTCAGCATTTGTCTTGACAGCCAGGGACATATCACGACGCTGATTTTCAGCAGGGACCCTGACGTTTGGGGTATAAAAGCACGGCACTAGAGACAGGAATGAATTATATTGACGACCTCCGTAGCCGAGAGGCGTGCACGCCGGACTTTAAATGGCGCCGCCATCTCTGAGATTCCGGGTTCGATCCCCAGTCGGGTCAATGTAGAAAACAAACTTGTCTCTATTGGCTCGATTCCGGGTGTTGTGGTACCGTCGTTGTTTCTGATTTCTATAACACAAGTGCTTTAGCAACTTACCTTAGGATCAGAGCAATGTATGTGATGTTGTCCAATATTTATTTATTATTTATATTCTTCGGAAAAAAACATATGCTGGGACTGCATATGTAATAAAGAGTGAGCTTCACCTGTAGTTAGAATTAGAGGTAACCATGTAAAACCGATCAATTGGTATCATGACCCACTTTGAGCCTATTATTTATAGACGTTTCAATCAATGATAGCAACACCGCCGCGATTGTGTTATTAGAAACCTAAAAATACATTGGTTTGAGCGGAACCTTTTAATAAGTTACTCCTTTCAACATCAGCTACAGCAAAAGTAAGGTAAAATCAGCCTAACGGTTTTGAAAATAAAACAAAAGCAGGGAGATAGCCATAAAATTTGAAAAAAAAAGTCAAATGAATTATTATGGTGCCCCAGCATTAACTAATGCTGGGGCACCATAAGCGAGCTATAGCGAATAATCGTGTCGAAGCGATGTGTGGCCGGTACCCTTATTCCCTAAACAAGCAATCAGAAATAATCGCGCAGTCATCGCCCGATTGATGCTTAGTGTCAAAATACACGGTGTTACTTTGCATCCTTGCCATATTTACAGAGGTCACTATATCACTGACAATGATAACAAATCAGTAAAAAAGGAAAGACCTAATTTTGTTTTTAATCTTGAGTATTTTATTTTATCGACAATATATTAAACACAACACTAATTATCGTAACGCATGCACATCACTGTTCTTATTCATCGGCACAAAAGACTTTGTAGTATTACTTGATTAGTGATCGCGTACCGTTCGAGACAAAATCGGTTTATTCCTATGTGTACTGCAAAACCAAATTTACTAAAAACTTACTGTGCTTTATTTATGGGAGTCTCTAGTTTATCTAAACAATAGGTATTGTTCCCTACTTTTATCTCTGTGAATATGGCAAGGATGCAAAGTAACACCGTGTATATGGGTAGCACTGACAGTAGATTGCTTTTTGTTTTTTGCTGTCAATTTGCGATTTTAAAGCCGGAATCGGTCACTTTTCACTATCGCTTTGCTTTTGCAAGATACAGAATCATGGTGCGCGCTAACGCGACACAAATCCTCGTCCGCTAATGTAGCCCCAGCATAAAAAGGTGTTCTTTGAAAATGCAAATAGACACTTTAGTTGTATTTATTTGTACAGCTGTAAGTACAACGTAAGTAATTGTAGACGCATCATTAAGTTAACTACAAGTGACTAAAAAAAAAGAAATGGAAATAAACCCCACAAAAGCATAACAGAAACATCTTTAGAATAAATTCGTAGATCCCATCTATGCTGTAGAGCAAGATTGGGGTCAAGAGTAAGCCCATCTCAAATAAAAAAATAAATTTAAAAAAAATGTTTTTTTTTACCTACAAGGAAGCCTAATTCCACACCGAAAACTGTGTGCCTTTTGCAGATTCGATAATATATTACAAACTAGCTGCTGCCCGCGACTTCGCTCGCGTGATCTTTAGTTTATTCAAAGTATTTAAAAGGATCATTAATCAGAGATAAAAGGTATCCTATATGTTAATCCTGATCATATTATCACAAATTACGTATAGCGGCGGTGCGCTAAAATATTATACAGGGTGGAAAAAATGGCTTAACGAAGCCTTAAACCACGAATTCTATACATAAAACCAAGTAGAATCCCAAAAAAATAATTGCTGGGAAATGACTTTTATTTTTGGGTATCAAAAAAAAATACTTATTTCTAACCAGCAATGTATAGCGCGCACGTCACAGATTATGCCTGTGTAAGTGTGTAAGCGGATCATGTTTCTTTGTAAAAAAGTTTAGTATTATCAAACAGGAGTCAATTTTGTAATAAATCTTTGAAAAAAAATTGTAACTTTGACTGTCAATAACTCGGTAACCAGTCATTTCCCAGGTATAGTGTAAAAGAAAAAAACGATCGTAATAATACGTAGAATATGTGGTGTTCGGCTTCGTTAAGCCTTTTTTTACACCCGATATATAAGGTGTAAGTGAATTAGTGTCAGATATTTTTAGGAGTAACTTAGACTATCACATGGATCACATATAAGATAAATTTAAAATTATAGAACAAACTTTAATTCACGCACCAAGTAATATGATATTATGATGAACAGTGTAATATGATTATTTGAATGCATAAATGTAATTCTGGAGAGGTTATGAATCGGCTAGCGTTGTGTGAGTAGTCTACTTGTGGTGTTTGGGTTCATGTACAGGATGATGTAGATTCTTTATTTTCAAACTTTTTATTTTTTCGATTTTTTTAAGTTTGTTCTATAATTTTAAATTTATCTTATATGTGATCCATGTGATAGTCTAAGTTACTCCTAAAAATATCTGACACTAATTCACTTACACCTTATATGTATGCAAAATTTCATCAAAATCCGTTCAGTAGTTTTTGCGTGTAAAAGTAACAAACATACATCCATACTTACAAAGTTTCGCATTTATAATATTATTAGGATAAAACTTTATTAAATACACACACCGGCATATTTAGCGGAACATAAAAAAAGGTTTGATATCAGTATCATATAAGGTTGCTGGCTGGTTTATACGTCATTTAATTTAAAAAGCAATAATTTCAAATTAAGAAAACAACTGAACATCACATTTTATGCAATTGTTTTAATTTTATTCAAATACACCTTATCTGGAGCGAACTTCGAGTATTTCTTCCTTCTGAGTTTGATTTAAAATTTCATTGAAATACTGCTTTTTGTTAGTTGTTTTTTAATAACGCATCTTTTTGGAGTTGAGGACTGAATTATGCCTGACTTAGCCCCAACGGAGATTGCCAGGGCACTCGAAATGCGAAGAAATGGTCAAACCTACAGAGTGATATCCAGAGATCTTCGTCGACCAGTTTCAACGATCCATCGCAGTATCCAATGGTTCAGGAAGACCGGTACTTATGTGAGAAGAGCAGGACAAAGCAGAAAAAGACGCACTTCGAGTAGGGATGACCGTTTCATTCGGCTTCGTGTACGTAGGAACCCCCGTTTGACGGCCGTCCAAGCCCGACATGAGTTAGAAGCAGTGCGGGGTGTAACCGTAAGTGAGCGTACGGTACGAAGAAGGTTTGAAGAAGCTGGTTTGGGTTCATTTGTGCCCGCAAAGGCTCCAAGGCTCGAAGTAAATCATCGTAGAAACAGGTTCACTTTTGCTCAGGAACATCGAATTTGGAACGCGAACCAATGGAGTAAGGTATTGTTTAGTGATGAGTGCAGAATTCTCTTAAATCAAATTGACGGCAGGCAAAGAATATACAGACGCAAAGGAGAACGAATTCAGACAAATTTTGAAACTACAGTTGCATACGGTGGTGGATCAATAATGGTTTGGGCGGGCATTTGTTTGGGAGCTCGCACAGACTTGGTAGTGATTGACAGAGGGAGTCTGACTGCAGACCGCTATATCAGAGAAGTTTTAGAAGAAAATGTCGTACCGTTTTCCCCATATATCGGTGACGATTTTGTTTTTATGCAGGATAATGCTCGGCCGCATACCGCTCGGGTAACTCAAGCATATCTTAATGATATGAATATCACTGTTATGGAGTGGCCGGCGAGATCACCGGATATGAACCCAATAGAGCACGTTTGGGACTTGCTGAAAAGAAAAGTTAAGTCCAGAATTCCAGCTCCTGCCAACGTGGGTGAACTGCGAATCGCCGTAGTTGAGGAATGGCGGAGACTATCCCAGGAGACCATCGATAACATCATTGTCAGTATGCCTAGACGGGTAGAAACTTTAATAAGAGCACGTGGAGGAAATACGCGATATTAATCAACATTTTTCTAATTTAATAAATTGTTATTTTAATATCAATTTTCACTTTTCCCGGTTACATAAAAAGTTCAAAAATGTACCATTTTACACAAAAAGCCTTAACTCGCAAAATGTGTTCTTTATGTGATCTCATTTTAATTAAAACAAATAAAACTTTAAATAACAAAAGAAGTGTAGTGAGTAGATTTTAAAATAAAACCATTTTTTTTTTAATTATGGACTTTTTTTTGTGTTCCGCTAAATATGCCGGTGTGTGTATTTCTGGGATAACCTTACTAGATCTCCAGTGCCCGAAGGTTCGATCCTATTTGTTTAATCTAGCTGAAGCATTAAAATAATCAGATCAATTTAGAGAAAGTCGTTACATTCGCGGTTAATCCACTTAGTCTCTCGGTTCTGTGCAATTATATATACAGGGTGAAACATTTTTAACGACCTACGAAGCCGAGACGGGAGAATGTAGAAAAAGTTTTTTTTTAATTTTCTTGAAACTGGGTGTTTATGTTCTGTCGCTTTTGCTACTAACCATACGATCGGAGCAATGTTTGCTATGTTGTCAAATATTTAAAAAAATTTTTACTCCAATGCCAGATTGTGCCAGAAAATTAATACAAAAAAACATAAGACAATCGTTCGTGTTACTACTGTTGATACAAGTGTTTTACTGAATCAACGGATTCAATGAATGGATCTAGACGATATTTAGCACAGAGATAGATTCCTCGTATAGCCTGAACATCACTAAGGTTAATCTACTACATGTTCGGAAAAAAAAATCGTTTCATGTGTATTTGGACTTGTTTTTCACAGAACAAGGGATCGACTCGACTCTGATTCGACGATTGATTTTTTGCATTGTGATAGTTCAGAGGGGGGGAAGAAGAGCAGCGGCAAAATCATCTGCCTTAATACAATTTTAGTATGGCATGCACATTTAAAAAAAAACGATACCAGGTAATGTCTTTTTGCCAGCTTTCAAACCAATCTCAGTCTTTTTACAATCGAACCAGGGACCGTTAAGTCTTTAAAGCAAATCACCATCCCATTCGGGTCGTTGGTATAAGCAAACATGGTGTCGTATTGCAACACATACGTGTTCTGCGTATATTAAATAAAATAAATAAATATTGGACAACATCACATACATTGGTCTGAGGTAAGTAGCTAAAGCACTTGTGTCATAGAAATATTGACAGAGACAACGACGGTACCACAACACCCAGACCCGAGACAAAATAGAAAAAATACTTTTCTACATTGACCCGACCGGGGATCGGACCCGGAACCTCAGAGATGGCGACGGCGTATAGTCCGGCGTACTCGCCTCTCGGCTACGGAGGTCGTCAAATTGCAGATATTGCAGATGTAAACAGGCGAAGATGAGCACTTAATCTTCGTAACCAACTATTTAATACTCGTAGTCACGCCGCAAGTACATTGATCAGCCACCCTGTATATTGTAGGTGGCAGGGAGGTGAGCTGCGCTGTCCATTTGTCGCCCAATGCACCCCAATAGTGATGCTACTCGATAGGCGACTATCGATAGATCAGTAAAAAATATATAAACAGGATGTTGACCACCATTAATGTTACTACCTTATTTCAGGCCTAGGTGGTTAGGCCATAATCATTGACTACTTAAGTAAAAAAGATTGTTTTTATTGCCCCGTAATTAATTGTGTATTAATTATTATTAATCTTTTGATTTTTAAAAATTGCTTTGGTATATTTACCAAAGCAATTTTTAAAAATCAAAAGATTTTACTAATCAAATATAAAGATAAGTTTGCGTTCTCCCCTGATCAGTTTGTTTGTTGTAATGTTTTGACACTTGCAAGGGTATTAGAGCACATAAGGTACGCATGTACTACCCGGTGACCTAGAATCATAAAATTTAAAAGGTAAACGGATAAATCCGTTTCCGACATCACTAAAAAAACTACATATATTCGTGATGAACGATCTAAGTACTTAAAATACCTTAAAGTCAGTATGGCACGGAATTACAATTCGCTCATTATTTTTAAATGATTCTGTTCTTAGTTACGCGAAAATAAAACTACAACAAAAATGCTGATTGTGTTGTCAACATTATCGATAAATTAGAACATCGACTCGTAACACCCCTCTATCACGATTTTAATTAAGTGTAACATCAAAGGATTTGCTGTAATCGTTTTGTGTAAACAAATAAATCAGTGTTTCATTTAATAAATTTATGATTTGCTGCAATTTAAATAAAAAGTGTGTTAAGTTTTACGTGAAACCGACTTAGTTCACAACGGCAAACGGCAACGGCAAGATGCCGGCAAATATATTCCAAATATTTTAATGCATCATACTTTTCCGAAATTACCGGTCTGCTACTGGTTATTTGCTCTATCAAATTAGAGAACCGGCCACCTTATTCCCTAAAAATTAGCAATAATCGCGCAGTCATCGCCCAGTTGATGGTTAGTGTCAAAATCTATGGGCAGCACTGACAGTAGATTGCTTTGTTTTTGTTTTTTTTTTGCTGTCAATTTGCGATTTTAAAGCCAGAGTTGCTCAATTTACGCTATCGCATTTTGCAAGCACGGAATCAGGAGACGTATTTTTGAATCATGCGGATTCCAAGTATAAAATAAATAAAATAAATTGACAAGTAAACATATGGTTCACAGATTAAAAACCTTTTTTTTCGATCCGTTCTATGCGATTCCATGCCGGTTTTTAAAATTAATAAGTTATTGCATTCCGGTTTTTAATATTTTCTGCGTGAAATGAAAATAGTTATACGAATTTCACTTTAATAGCAACACTTAAATCGAGTGATTCAAAAATGCGTAAAATTTTATTTTTATTTTTGTGTGAAAATCTTAATGCGGTTCACAGAATACATCTACTCACCAAGTTTCAACAGTATAGTTCTTATAGTTTCGGATAAAAGTGGCTGTGACGTACGGACGGACAGACAGACAGACATGACGAATCCATAAGGGTTCCGTTTTTTGCCATCTGACTACGGAACTCTAGAAATGTCGCATGCTCGCTTAATCTTTATATTTTTTGTTGATTACCAAAAGCAAAAAAAGAGTTTATTATTTTTTGATAATCCAACTGACTGATTAAATAGAATTCCATTTCACCTAGTCGTCATCCCCATTTGAATTCGAATATCATCAGTAAATTACGCTCGATGTTTCGTTTACAAAACGTACAAAAACACTCGTATCGGCAATATCTGTTTTAATAAACAAGTAATCCGCAAATACTGGCCTTTCATGCAGACTGAAATATAAATACGAAGGACCAAAATTGTTTTTTCACAACCAAACCTCTCTGCTTTGTTGATGAACAAAGAGTTTAAAACCGGACGGAAATCGCGATAGTATTGTGTACGAGACGTGAGGAGGATCAGGAATACTACAGTCAAAAGCACGTCGACCTACCCCAAAAGTCAAAAATTCTCCAATAGATTTTCAACTGTAAGCCTGACATATAGAGTTCATTTTTAAATAAGAAACTTTGACATTTTGTGGTAGGTCGACGTGCTTTTGTCCGTACAAGTATAATCAAACGCGAGTAATTTCCTTCCCTGCCTGCGTCTGTATTTCCGAGTGCATATAACCTGACTCTCTTTAAGTCCAGAGTGAATAGGCATCTTCTGGGCAAGCTCGCTCTATCGTAGATCCCATCTATGCTCTAGAGCAAGATTGGGGTCAGGAGTAAGCCCATCTCAAAAAAAAAAAAAAAAAAAAAAAAAAAAAAAAAAAAAAAAAAAAAAAAAAAAAAAAAAAAAATTGTTGTTTGTTCTATTTGGAGTCGGTGCCAGCCATCGAGAGTTAAAATGTGTTCATTCGCACCGACTCCAAAAAGAACTGATTAGGTATGTTTTAGTCAATATTATTTTTCGCTTTTTACTTTCATTTTGAAGTCGGTTTTTAGTTTTTTATTAAACTTATTTTATTTCACAATTTTAAGTGGTAAGTCCTCTATTTTTCCTCTCCTAACTTCGCCAAAAATGACTTTACAGCAAAGTGTCCTAGACAAATGTTGTTTTTCTGTGGACCACCTACCCAATGGTATAATAAAAATAGGGTGCTATTAATGATCAATTTTTCGACGAAATTTATTACAAGTCCCAGACGCCTTTAAAATAAGCTTTTAACTATTTTCGTTTCACACAGAAAATATTTAAAACCGGAATGCAAAAACTTATTGATTTTAAAAACCGGCAATGAATCGCATGGAACGGAATGAAAAAAAAGTTTTTATCTGTGAACCAATGTTTACTTGTCAAAGTCATACTTCTAAACTTTCTACTAGTAGAATCGAAATACGAGTGGGTCGGACCACTCGTTGCAGAATTACAGAATGATATTTCAAAAATAGCGATTTTAGTCATTCGCATGCAAATCTTGCCATTTCGTATTCGAATTGGAAATCACATGATTCAAAAATACGTCTCCTGTGCGTGAAAAGTGTGTGATTTGAATGACAGCAAATGTCGAATGTGAATGTGTAAGTGAAGATACGTCTAGTATTTTTTCTACATGTGGCATACATTTTTTGTATAGGCTTACAAAATACAAAGTCATCAAGAAAATACCCTTAAAATCACTTTACCTGACGTAATAGGAATTATAGGTAGTTGATATAATACGTTGATATAATATATTGTGTCGTGTGGTGCCGGCACGGTAAACGAATAGCACCACCCCTTCTCTTCCTATGGGTGTCGTAAGAGGCGACTACAGGAGAACCGCCACAAGAAGACGGGCAGCAGCGTCTCCTTTCCACCATTGGCCAAACTGCGATCGCCAACCCGCCTGCCACGCGTGGCGATTATGGCTAAATCCTCCTTTTGGAGAGGCCTGTGTCTAGCAGTGGACTGATATTGGCTGGTAATGATGTGATGACGATGATGATATAATACAAAAAGTTTTCAGCGTAGGTACTTAATGGGAACATGTGAATGCTCCTTTGTATTTATATTTTCGTAACAAATGCTTTTATATGAAAATCTTATAAAAATACACGAAATAAAAGCTTTGTTTTTTAATCTATACAAATTCTATTCAAAAGTAAATTCTTGTGTTACTTAACTCGTTGCGACTTTTGAAATTTATGCTTTGTCAAAACAAAAGGTTTCACCGAAAAAACCTGGTTTAATTATGACTATATACGAGTAAAACACATTTCAAGGATAGTGTTATTTGTTCCAGAAATTTTGAAATTATTTTTCTAGATTCAAGTATGTCCTTTGTTTAACCACTTTTAAGGGTTCAAGTTATTCTCGTATCCTAAAATATCTGATTTCGTTTGTTTTCGACGACGTAATGCGTAGTGGGCGTCGTATTTAGTCTCGAAAACAAGTTACTAGGTTCGAAACAACAGAAAAGAGAGGTAACATTTTGTACCTAAATTATGATCGCGTTAATTCCCGTATCATTGAATTACTAGGTTAATTTCGATTGTACATTGCTCCGATCCCGAGGTAAGAATCTAAAGCACTTGTGTTATCAGAATCAGAAACAACGACGGTACCACAACACCTAGAACCGAGACGATATAGAAAAGTTCCTTTTTCTAAATTGAATAACCGAGAATTGAACCTAGGACCTCAGAAATGGCGACGCCAAGCCGGCGTGCTCCCTCTATTAGTATACTATTTCTACAACGTGTCCCAAAATTCAACGATAAGCTGGCGCCGTAGGGTGGACGTGATCATGACTATTTCAGGAAAAATAAGACCAAAAACCAGAGATTTTTTTTAAATTACAAAATAAATTATGAAATTCTTCGAAAATCGACATCCTTTATTGTTTTTTGGGTAAAAACTGTAAGTATTCTGGTAGTTTTAGGAGTTGTGGTGGGCAGCAGTACTACTTAGGTTGCCGATACAAAAAATACTCAACCAAACATTTTTGATAAAATGTGGCCTTGGTAGCTTAAAATATCAAACTCTATGACGTTTTATTAAAGCTTCTCCGTGATCATAATTTATTTTGTAATTTAAAAAAAATGAGCTGGATTTTTTGTCTTAATTTTCCTGAAGTAGTCATGATCATGTCTACCCTACGGCGCCGGCTTATTGTTGAATTTTGGGATACGTTGTATATACATACTTATATAGCCGCCACATAGATTAGACAACAACAACAACAACAACAACAAGAAGAAATACTTGCGAAACGACAGATAAGCTAACATACTCGGTAGCTAATTGAAAAAGCACTCGCTCGGTATGCGATTAGTCGTGGGTTTGGATTTCACCTGAAGCGGTCGATTTTTTTAAAGTATTATTTATCTTGAATATACCTTGCATGTTATTGCTAAAAATAAAACCGGCCAATTGCGAGTTGGACTCGCGCACGAAGGGTTCCGTACCATTATCTATAAAAACGGCAAAAAAAAACACGTTTGTTGTATGGGAGCCCCCTTAAATGTATTCTGTTTTTTAGTATTTGTTGTTATAGCGGCAGCAGAAATACATCATCTGCGAAAATTTCAACTGTCTAACTATAACGGTTCATGAAATACAGCCTGGTGACAGACGGACAGACAGACAAGACAGACTCTGCTTTTTTTTCTCGCTTTTTTTTTCTCGCTTAGCTGCGTATATTGAAAGTATACAACAACAGTACGCACAGATCGGGACTGATCGTGTATAGTTTCAATTAGAAATGAGCATAACTATTTGTAAAGTTGTACTTAAATACTTACTTATGTTCCTTTTATAACAATAATATTTTTTTCTGTCACAAATGACTTTAATAGTTTAACAGTTTCCTTTAAATTGCGATAAAGTAAGAACTACATGATTTGTTAATAACTAATTGTTGCATATTTTTTAACAGAATTACATTTATTTAGTAAATTTCTGAGCTTGTATATATTCTGTTGTATACAAAAAAGTTTCGGGAATTAATGATTTGTTTATGGTTCCAAATTCTAAATTATATTTTTTGTTGTTGTTGTTGTTAGATTGGCACAACTGTTTTCCATTTTGGCGCGGAGTTTGAGTTACATCTGATAATTAGATTAAATACAGTATTGTTTTAGTTATACCATATCTAGTGTGTATTGCGAATTTCATAATGGACAAAACATCGAACAAAGAGTTTTATTAAACTTTACATCGCCAATGGCATTTCGTGTTCGGAGTCTCTGAAAATGTTACAGAAGGCTTACGGTGAATCGACTTTATCAAAAACACGTGTTTATGAGTGGTACAAAGCGTTCAAAAGCGGTCGAGATGTGATGGAAGATTTGCCTCGCTCTGGTAGGCCATCAACGTTTGCTACTGAAGACAACATCGCAAAAGAGAAGGAAATTTTATTAATTAGAAAGTTTATTAATATTTGGATGAATAACTAACATTTTGTGTATTAATAATCTTTTCCAGTTCTTGACAGAGTAGTACTTTATTACTTGTTACGCGTTTACATCCTAAATGTATACAATGTCAGAACATATCGGTTCTAGCCTTGTATGATCTCGTAACTAATTTACTGAATATTTACTGAATCAGCGTTAGAAAGTATACGCGACAAGTACGCAGAAATCGTGTATATTTTCTGAAAATATTATTTGCTACTCATTCTGAAAACATACGGTGTAAGAACACTACGAATGCGTGCTGTCGTTATATACTTTCAATATAGGGTAAAACCGGGATTGACGCCCCAGTGGTATAGATGCCCCGATTGTAATAACTCTAGTTACAAAAATACATTCTTCTTCTTCCTCGGTCCCTCACTGATGAGGATCGCGACCACATATAGTGTTGCTCCCCAGACTGCGATCATAGGCCATGTGGACCGCATATTGCATATTTCGGCCCACGGTCTTGCTCACCGCGTCTGACCATCTCGTGGGTGCCCTACCCCGAGCACGTCTGCCCTCCATGACCATCTCGTGGGTGCCCTACCCCGAGCACGTCTGCCCTCCATGACCATCTCGTGGGTGCCCTACCCCGAGCACGTCTGCCCTCCATGACCATCTCGTGGGTGCCCTACCCCGAGCACGTCTGCCCTCAATGACCATCTCGTGGGTGCCCTACCCCGAGCACGTCTGCCCTCCATGACCATCTCGTGGGTGCCCTACCCCGAGCACGTCTGCCCTCCATGACCATCTCGTGGGTGCCCTACCCCAAGCACGTCTGCCCTCCATGACCATCTCGTGGGTGCCCTACCCCAAGCACGTCTGCCCTCCATGACCATCTCGTGGGTGCCCTACCCCAAGCACGTCTGCCCTCCATGACCATCTCGTGGGTGCCCTACCCCGAGCACGTCTGCCCTCCATGACCATCTCGTGGGTGCCCTACCCCGAGCACGTCTGCCCTCCATTTGGCCCAAGATGATTTGTTTCTCCAGACAATGCTTTGAAGACCGCATAATGTGTCCGAAGAAACTCAGGGTACGTTTTTTGCAAATAGTGGAGAGCCGCGTGGAGATGCGAAGTTCTTGCAATATGGACACATTAGTACGCATGGCGGTCAGGGTATGTACAAAAATACATAGCGTGTTATTTTATTTATCTATCGAGAGACTTTCTAACTACCACCAAATGGATCGTGTCTCATGTCTCTGTGCGACTGCATGGGACGGCTAGGTGCGATCAAAGTTTTTTCGGGATAGATGCCCTATTTCTCAGCGGGTCGTCTATCCTTAATGTTATTTATATGAACTTAGCAACTATCCCCTATATGGGATAGATGTCTCAAAATTTAGAGGTCCGCAATAATCGGTAATACTCTGGAAATGTAAAAGGTAATATTTTTTTCCTTTCATAAATCCATAGATAAAAGACCAAAGTACTTGCCAGTGTTACAATTAAAAAAATGAAATAATTGCACAGGGAGATATAAGATATATTCAAAAAGTGTAGCATCTATCCCGGTTTTACCTTACGCCGCTTAGCTAACCGTAATTCGTAGCAATGGAGATCTCGACATATCGTCTACTCGTTTTCGTAGTAAGCGACCCGTAACGTTTTAATTTGACCGCCTACGAAATAGACTACGACGTAGCTGCTACGAGTAATAGCAGGAATACGTAGATACCTACCGCTCGCAGATTCAATATATTTATTTTGCTACAACAATTATACAGCACACAATTTATACAGTGTGTTATTAAAATGGTATATTAATCTGTGACTAGCATATGTTAATGCATGTAAATTCTATGGTGAGGTCAGAAAATGAATATCATCATTTTAAAAACATATATTTTCATACAAAACGGTTATTAAAAGTTTTTTTTTATTATAAAAATGATGATTTCAAATTTCTGACTTCAACATACTATTTATATGAACATGTTAACATAGGCTAGTTTTTTCTTTATACAATACGATAAGGGCGTACTTCTAACGTGTGCACCGCAATTAGATAATGGTACGGAACCCTTCGTGCGCGAGTCCGACTCGCACTTGGTCGATTTTCTTTTATCGGTTTAGGTCTGTAGGTAGGATAAGAAGATGTTTGTTTCCTTATACTGCGATCAATGCCATGACAATCTGTGTATTTTTGACGTATTTAGAAAGTATAAGTGATTTTCTCGTTTGTATACAGGGTGTAAAAAAAGGCTTAACGAAGCCTTAAACCACGAATTCTATACATAAAACCAAGTAGAATGCAAAAAAAATAATTGCTGGGAAATGACTTTTATTTTTGGGTATCAAAAAACATAACTTATTTCTAACCCGCAATGTATAGCGCGCACGCCACAGACTATGCCGGTGCGTGTAAGCGGATCATGTTTCTTTGTAAAAAAGTTTAGTATTATCAAACAGAAGTCAATTTTGTAAAAATCTTTGAAAAAAAAATGGTAACTTTGACTGCCATTAACTCTGTAACCCGTCATTTCCCAGGTATAGTGTAATAGAAAAAAATGATCGTAATAATACGTAGAATATGTGGTATTCGGCTTCGTTAAGCCTTTTTTTACACCCGATATATGACGTCACAGAAAGCAAAAGGCTTTAGTAAACAAGAGACGGGCGCATTTCATCATGCACGCTTACAGTGCAGCCTTTCAAAAGCTCAATCCTCAAAGGCGGCAAAGCTTTATGAAATGAGTTCTAACTCTCGAGGCCAAACCGCCTACTTCCAGGCGCAAAGGCAAAAGGGAATATTTCTATCCGACATACAGGGTGTATAAGAGAATAAGACACGCCTTAAAACCACGTGAGTAGCTGGTCATATACAACAACTTTTTTAAAGGGAGCAACATCGAAATCGTCGTTTTTTTTTCAGATGCTCTATACATTATCATCGAGGTATGCAAGTAAGTTTTTATGGAGAAGCTAAAAAAATTTAACGATTTCGATGTTGCTCCCGTAGAAAAAGTTGTTGTATATGACCAGCTAATCACGTGGTTTTAAGGAGTGTCCTATTCTCTTGTACACCCTGTATATGGTAGGTACTTGTTGCATATGAATCATAATCGTGCCTAGTTGACACGTGTTGCCGCGGCAAGACGAAAAGCCTAGCTTTGTTGTTTTAAATTGTAAAATAGTTTTGACATTTGATTGATTAACTTTATTGATTAGAATTAATTTACTTATTATTGTATTGTATGCGGCGGGACACGGGTGTTCTAACCTTCGACGACCTCCGTGGCCGAGAGGCGAGCACGCCGGACTATAAATGGCGCCGCCATTTCTGAGGTTCCTGGTTCGATCCCCGGTCGGGTCAATGTAGAAAACGAAATTTTCTATATTGGCTCGGGTCTGGGTGTTGTGGTACCGTCGTTGTTTCTGATTTCTATAGCATAAGTGCTTTAGCTATTTTCCTTAGGATCAGAGCAATGTATGTGATGTTGTCCAATATTTATATTTATTTATTATAATATTGCCTCCTCAGGCACACTTATTATTCACAATAATAAATTTGATTTGATTTGTTTAAACATAAATACAAAAATCGTAATTTAGTCACAAAATGTTTTCGTAGATAAACTTTTGAATTACTAAAATACATTATGAGAGGCTGTCTTTTCTTCGCCGCAATAAGATCAAATTTCATTTAAGAACTATCATCACCAGCCTATATCAGTCCACTGCTGGACACAGGCCTCTCCAAAAGGAGGATTTAGCCATAATCGCCACGCTTGACAGGCGGGTTGGCGATCGCAGTTTGGCCAATGATGGAGAGGAGACGCTGCTGCCCGTCTTCTTGTGGGTCTTCAGGTATATAAATCAAATTACACAATAAGCACTCTGCAGCACTTTCCCCTTTCTTTGTAGTTGTCCTCTGCCTAAAGGTTGTCTGGAAGAGATCGCTTTTTAGCGATAAGACCGCCTCAATTGTACATCTTTCTGTAAATATCAACTGTAACTTCTTTGTTTGGTGTGCAATAAACAGTATCTATCTATCTATTTATCTTGTGGCGGTTCTCCTGTAGTCGCCTCTTACGACACCCATAGGAAGAGAAGGGGTGGTGCTATTCTTTTAACGTGCCGGCACCACACGACAATTTTTACGAACGTCAGATTTAATAACTATCATCATCATCATCATCTCAGCCACAGGACGTCCACTGCTGAACATAGGCCTCCCCCAGTGACTTCCAGATCGGCCGATTGGAAGCGGCCTGCATCCAGCGTCTAATAAATAACTATAATCACAATTAATTAATATTGCTCGACGTAAAATAAAAGACGAGACGCTAAATAGGATACGTAATTTGGATGCATAAATTAATTTAATTCAAGCACGAAAACTAATTTTCGAAAATAAATCCAATTACTTCTAATTTGACCTTTTTTCGTGGCATTGGCAAGCCAGATAGCTTAGATTTAGAAGGCCTACTTCGAAATTTTATCGTTCAGTACAGACTTCAGAATATACCCAACTGTGTTAAAACACGATCGTTTTCAAATCTTCTCGATTAAATTTAAAAAAAGTTTAAAAAACTAAGAACCGACTTCAAAAATAAAATAAAAAGAAAAATTTTTTTTTTCTAAACTACAACGTACCTAATCAGCCATTGGAGTCATTGCTCCATGGTGAGTTAAAATGTGTTAAATAATCGCACCGTATTATATTTATTATTTTTTTATCATCTCAGCCACAGGACGTCCACTGCTGAACATAGGCCTCCCCCATTATATTTTTTTATATACTGTGACAAAATAGAGGGTCTCTAAACTCTGTATTGTAATGTGCATTGCGCCTTACGAGCACCAGAGAACGTATAACGCACCAGTAAGTTACAATGATTGAAAAGCAATAATTAGGAAAATTATACGTTTTGCCACAAATTACGTATAGCGGCGGCGCGCTAGACAGATAGCCCACTCGGAACTAAGCGTCAAAATCGTTACGCACAGATTGACAATTGTGTTTACATGCAATCTCGGACGATCCGGGCCAGTACTACAGCGGACTGTCACTCACGACAGTTACTACGCATAGATCATTGCTACGTGCGAAAAATGAATATAGGTATGCGTTTTTATTCCTGCTGCAGTGTTTTTGGATGTTCAAAGTTGTTATTACACGATCTTCAAATTTCCAAATAATTTTAAAAGGTATATAAAAATAGGTCTAGGTTTTCTCTTGTTAGTAAATTAAGTAAGTAGTAAAGGGTAAAGATAAGTTTTGATAGCGATCCATCATTAATTTCATTAAACATTCAGCAGGAATGAGCTTTTAAATTTTCCTTAAATCGTTACTGATATAACACCAGTGTTTTAGGTAAGCGTTGAATAAACGATAATAAACATATTAAATTGGGGAATTTGGGGAGAGTAATTATTGCTCTGTCTTTCCATATAGGCATGGACGTATGATAAGGTGAATGAATAAACTAATCGTTGTATCGGTGTAATAAAGCACACTTATTTATTTCAAAAATCAGAATAGCAACCCTAGGCAGTCAGCCCAATTTAGGCAGTTGTTTTCGAAAACGGCGGGAGTGGACCTTCTCTATTTTTTCTATTTTGTGGTTTTGCGTTGAAGCACATAACTTTTTTCCTCCATGCATTAGGATCAAAATAAAAACATTCCGTGGAATGTTATTCCTAAACCTTCAAAATAAACCCCATTTCAATAATGGTCGCGAACTTTGAGGTAGGTACCGGGTCAAAAATACCCAGTTAACTTTATTTATTTAAAAAAATATAGAAATTAATTTTAGAGCTTAAAAAGTGCATTTCGCATTTACCTAGGTAACATATATCTTATCTTATATATATATAAAACAAAGTCGTGTTTGTTACAACATTTATAACTCGAGAAGGGCTGGACCGATTTTCATGGTTTATAATTTGTTGGATTTGTCTCCGCGCCAAATAGCAGAATAAAGAACATAACTTTGGAAAAGCAGACAAAAAAAAACAGTTAGGCGGTACGAAGTTCGCCGGGTCCGCTAGTAGTTAATATATTGTAAATTTTTGTTTGAGCAATTCCATGCAAGGTCTAATTGAAGATAAATAACACTTGAAAAAAAACATTGATCAGAGATACGCTGGCTGCGACAGCGAGAAAGAACACTTGAGAAATTTCATCGTGTCACGTGACGTCCTCGGTAGCACTCGCCCGGCATGCGATGGGACGTGGGTTCGTGTCCCACCTGAGTTCGATGATTTTTTTTTCAAGTGTTATTTATCTTCAGTTAATATATTGACAAAAATTTGACACAAGTAGATGATAACTTTATTTTTTTAGGTTAATATTTTCAAACTATCTGTTACCCGATTTTGAGTGAATGAATGAATGTCAAACATAGTAAATCACTTCATTATCAGAAAATATTCTTTACTAATTGCTTATTTAGTTAAAGGATTAACCTCGTGATCTTGGTGCTCCATACAAACTTTGAACCCTCGTTTCTCCCTTTAGGGTGTGAGTTTTGGGAAATCATTTCTTAGCGCACGCCTGCATTATAAAAGCTATATGTGTGCCAAATTTCAGCACAATCCGTTCAGTGGTTTGAGCTACGTTGATAGATCAGAAGACAAACGAAACACTTTTATAAATAAGCCTTCTACTGGCCACTACGAACCAGATAGCGGCCGTTAAGGCCTTAACACGCTTGAATGACCTTGACGCGTTACGCCCATACAATTTTGCGCGTTCGGGGTGACCTCTAAATATCGGAAAAACATGTTTTTTATGAATTTAATGCCAATAAAGAGAATTTTCAGATAAAACTCTCAATTCAAAACATGTATATTTCCCCAAACTTGTTTTGTGTCAAAGCAGCAACGAAATAGCTTGTGTCGATTCAACGAACATTTGCAATTTATGAAAAAATAGACCCTATTTTGTGTATGTTTTAATCCAAGCGACTTATCGAAAAAACAAAATTATTCAATTTAAGATGTTGATTAAATCATCTTCTAGCATATCGTATTTTAAGTTTTTAGATTCAAGTAACAGGTATTCTGACAATTTGGTTTTAATATTCGAGATTTTAGGCACTTGGATGGTGTTAAGGGCTTAAATGACGGCACCGCTATCTCAGGGACCCGACTGCCTTAAAACTAGACTTACCGAAGCGAGCGAAGCAAGTGTATTGTCGACCATCTCGTTGCCGCTGTGGGCCGGCGACATCGGCGTCGACTGAGAATGCTTCGGCGTGTTGCCGAAACCGGTGTAGCGGCCGCTACCGTACTCGCTGCTGTTGACAAAAAATACAAAGATTAAATTATTCTCACAGACACCGCAGCCATTATCTAGCCCCAAACTAGGCCTGTCTCACTCAATCAACTGTAACTTTATATGATTTTTCAATAGAGTATCTATTCTTTGTCTCTGTCTGCCGGTCGGTGCCAACCACCTATGTAAGTTCGGGGTTTACCGATTGTGCAATTATCTCGTGGTATTTATAATCTATGAGGTGCTCGTAGCTCAGTGGCGGCAGCGCTTTGGTATCGATTACTAAAGTTAAGCAACCAACGCCGCGGTCGTGAGGTCGTGATGGGTGACCATTCCGACCATATTTAGTGACATTTATCACGAGCATCTCCGTGCTTCGGAAGGCACGTTAAAAGTTGGCCCCGGCCAATATCGCTAGATATTGGTCGTGAAGCCTAGTCAGAGGCCTTAAGGCGGCTTGATAACATCTGCCAGTAGGGTTTAGTCACTGGCCTTACAACACCCCTCCACCGCACCGCACAGGGCCCGCGTGGTGGAGTGTGGCCCAAACCACCTCATAGTTGAGGTGAGGCCTGTGCCCTGCAGTGGGACGTATATAGGCATACTTTTTTTTTATACTTTATTTATAATCTAATTGCCGAGGCAGTGGTGGGAAACTATCCGAATGAAAAATCATATATATCATATCATCATATCAGCCACGCAGGACGTCCACTGCTGAACATAAGCCTCCCCCAGTGACCTGTCATCGGGGGGTTGTTGCCATACTCGCCACGCTTGGCAGGCGGGTTGGCGAGCGCGGTTTTTATATTATTTCGCACGCAGACGCTGCTCCCCGTCTCGTGCTACAGGATTTAGTCGCCTCCTACGACACGCCTCCCATTGGCGGTGGGGAATTGTATTCTTTCCGTCGCCGCACGGCCCCAATGAAAAATATGACGGTGCATTTTAAATCGAATCGAAAAAATCGATTAAAGCAAAGATAAGTACAAGTTAAAGTAGAAAAAGTGAGTTAAAAAGAGGCTAGCTGGCTCGGATTTTTACCCAAGATAAGGTACCTATATGCGTCTACGCCGTTAAAGATTGATTCAGTAGCAAACATCCTAACTAATATTTATAACATATATAGATAATTTATGGTTGTGACGGCATGCAACGAGAATTAATGTATCCTGTATACAGGATGGCCCAGACCAGACGGATATACATTTTTTTTTAGGAAATAGGTTCAGTTAGAGCCCCATCAGACCGTGTCAGGAAAAAAAATCGAGTTTGGCACAAGTCACTTTTCCAAATCAAATTAAAATTAAATGCAATCAAACTCAGCATAATATGTATTATATGTAATATATTATCCGTCTTTATTTTAAGAGAGTACAGTGAAGTTATGAGAACCTACAAGAAAAAAAAATGCCATTAGAAAAAATATATAAATAAAATCATAAGTCGTAATCGGATGGGCAGCGATTTTTATTCTAGCACGATCGGATAGGTCCCTAAGCCAACTTTCTAAAAAAAAAAAAATCCGTCTGGTCTTGTTGTATATTGAAGCTTTCATAGTATATCATAATCATTGCCCACATCAGTTCACAGCTGGGCTGCCTGGGCATAGTCCTCTACCAATCTAAGCCATGTAACCCCAATCTTTGTTTATTCGAAGAAATTTAAAATCATCCGTAAAATATTCATTCAATCATGAACAATAATCTACGATATATTAAACGAAGGGAAATTAAAGTCGCAACGTTAAATATTCACCAGTTTTTGAGCTAGTTATTTCATTGTATAAACTAAAAAAACATTTTGAGTAGTATTTTTATCAAAAGAAAATCATCATTATCAAAAACATCTCAGCCTTTTGCAGTCCACTGCTGGACGTAAGCTTCCCCTAAAGAGCGCCAAACAGCACGATCTCCTGCTTTTTTTATTCATCCACTGCCAGCCATCTTCCTAAGCTCGTCGGTCCATGGAGCTGGGGGGCGTCCTACACTACGTTTGCCTAGCCGTGGTCTCCACAAAACATTACCCGTTCAAAATCAATTAAAGATTTTACTTTCAGATTTTACTGAAGCTTCGATACTTTGGAAATCCAACATAGCGAAGCGAATGTATTGTATAGATTGAGCTTTTAATGGAACATGTATTACGTAAGAGCTTTGGGATTTGGCGCGAAATAAGTTTACAGTTGCGATATCGGCTTGACTTAATATATTTTAAAAAACATCCAGTTTAAACATTATTTATACGATATTTATGATGCCTTGATGATAATACTTATAATAATACTAATTAATGTACTGTTTTTTAAGTTTATTTTATGAGATATATATTTATTTAAACCTAATAATAAAAAAAAAGTTTTATTTCAGTAAATCTTTTACAAGTTAGTTGCCGGGGATTCCCAGAAAGTAATATGAAGATACTTTGATTGAACTGCTGAACGTCCTATGCTGCGCTACGCGAGGGGAAAATATTTGTGTGATGAGCACGAGCCTGTGTGTTAATACAAACGATTTGACGACCGTCCGGTGTAGTGGTTCGCGCTCCGGACTACAAACGCGAGGGGCAAATGTGTTTGTGATGATCGCGAGCCTGTGTGTTAATACAAACGATTTGACGACCGTCCGGTGTAGTGGTTCGCGCTCCGGACTACAAACGCGAGGGGCAAATGTGTTTGTGATGAGCGCGAGCCTGTGTGTTAATACAAACGATTTGACGACCGTCCGGTGTAGTGGTTCGCGCTCCGGACTACAAACGCGAGGGGCAAATGTGTTTGTGATAAGCGCGAGCCTGTGTGTTAATACAAACGATTTGACGACCGTCCGGTGTAGTGGTTCGCGCTCCGGACTACAAACGCGAGGGGCAAATGTGTTTGTGATGAGCGCGAGCCTGTGTGTTAATACAAACGATTTGACGACCGTCCGGTGTAGTGGTTCGCGCTCCGGACTACAAACGCGAGGGGCAAATGTTAGTGTGATGAGCACGAGCCTGTGTGTTAATTACAAACGATTTGACGACCGTCCGGTGTAGTGGTTCGCGCTCCGGACTACAAACGTGAGGGGCAAATGTTAGTGTGATGAGCACGAGCCTTTGTACCTAAGTCATGGACGTTTTTAAGTATGTTTATCCGTTATCTAGTCGCCATAGTACAAGCTCTGCTTATTTTGGGGCTAGCTAATTGATGTGATTGTGGAAACAATTGAAAAAAAAAAACAGAAAAAAGACTTACTGGTAGCTGATGTTATTGTCGGAGCCACTGGTGTGGAAGGTGTTGTCTCCTGAGGAGTAGAAGTCACGCGATTTGGTATACTCCGTTTGCCTCTCCGTTGTCTCCGGCTTGTAATCCGAAGGAGTCCAAGGTCTACCCTCTGCTAGGGCCGTGATCTGTTGGCGACAAGAATATGTCATAAGTTTAAGTTTTGCCTATATTCGTCCCACTACGAGTCACAGACCCCACCTCAACTTCGAGGTGGTTTGGGCCATACTCCACCACGCGGGCCCAGTGAGGATTGGTGGAGGGGTGTTGTAAGGCCAGTGACTAAACCTTACTGTCAGATGTAATCAAGCCGCTATAAGGCCTCTGACCAGGCTTGACGACTAATATCAAGCGATATCAGCCGGGACCAACTTCTAACGTGCCTTCCGAAGCACGGAGATGCTCGTGATAAATGTCAATTTCGCGCGGGCGCCTCGCGAGCTGCGCATTCGCCAGATCTGGACGCACCCTAACGATTGTCATCTCGATCGATAAAGGAGCTACTTAACTATCTATCCCTCTCTTCTTGGCAGAGGCAGGCATTAGTTTTATTTCGAGGTAGGCAGCAGGTACTTATGTGTTTTTTGATAAAAAATACTGTGGTTTCCATCAATGACACATATTAGTAAGTACCTACTGCCTACCTCATTTCATTTACCAGGTAGGCACTGCCTAATTGCCTAGACGCACTGCACGCCCCTGCTTTTTGGCTATTTATCCTTTCTTACTTCCCTTCCGTACCTTTCTTTTTCACTCTCAGCCCTCGAAACAACAACTCCCTCATGTCGTTTAGCACTACACTCTCCCACACTTAACAATCAACCTAATTGTTATTGGTGCTCGGAGGATTACATAGATCTCTTATTAGTACTGTATACAATGTCAATTTTTAGGTGCAGCGCAGACGGCACACTTTTTGTGTGATCGAATCTGCGGCGCACAAAAAGTCGGCGAGGCGCGCAAAAAGTCGGTCGCGGATTTTTCACAGACTTAACGTACACGACGCACATCTTCGATCATTCTTTCAGCAGAACTGTAGAGACGTAGATTGCAGACTAAAGTGTGCGCCGTCTGCGTTAGCGCGCGTTGAAGCAAACGTTCAATTGTTATCGCACACTTTTTGTGCGGAGCTGCGCGGCGCGGTCTGCCCGAATACCACGGATTTTTTGTGCGCCGGACTTTTTGCGCGTCGTGTGCGTTAATGCATACAATTACAAAGGTTCTATTATCACAGACTAAAAAGTGCGTCACAGATAGTCTGTCGTCTGCGCTGCACCTTAGGAAAATAATCTCACTCAAGCGCGACGACGACTCACAAGTGGTTATATTTATCTCCATCCACTAAACTAATAACAAACAGAAAAAATAAATAAAATCGCTGCTCAATGCGTACAGCTTCCATTTTGCTAAATGTTTTTCCACAGAAAATAACGCAGCATTGACGCATTAGCCTTTATAGTTAGATTCGGCCATCCACTACCATCACAGAAATCAAATTCAGTGAAATGTCAACACGTTTTGAATCAGGAGGCCTAGCACGGAAGTGTATCGATCGGTCGTATAAACCTAATAAATTAAAATAACCAGTCTCTTTTGTCAATCCTTTGACGAAATATGACCAACTCAAATTGGCCGTGTAAAAAACCCGACCGTTTCCAATTGTTCTTAAATTGATAACCCTTTGATAAAAGTGAATTACTTAAATTTGATCGGATAATACGCCCGACGACACGCTTTCGTGCTAGGTCTCTAGTATTTCACGAAACAAAACGGAAAATCTCGTCGTCAAATACTTCCCTGTGAAATCCGCTTTCGATCATATAAAGGTTTTGGGGCGCAACCACACTATGCTCCTCGCGCTGCCGCGAATGTTACCGCAAATATTTCCCTAATGCTGGGGCTTCACCTGCGTGGCCCCTAACGTTCAAATAACGGCATGATTAACGTTAACTAAATAAAAGGATAAGCTGCATAGCCAAGTGCGTGGCCACAATTATTTGACGTTTGATTCTAGCGTCTAGCGGCTTAGTTAGCGTGTGATCTGTGAGTGTGTCTTTAAAATAAAATAAAAACGCTTTCAAGAACTCAATACTTTTCTCATTTTGCAATGACTATGCACTTTGACATTTATTTCACAAAGTTTTTGAATGTGACCGTGTTTTAACATGTTTAGTGTAGTAGGTGTAGCCACAACAACGCGCTAGACGCCCCGCTAAATGCCTTTTTTTTTCAAATCATAATCATTTATTTGCATAAACACAGGTAACAAACAGTGTTTGGATTGAATATAGAAGGTGAATAGTACCTCTATGTCTGGCCATGAGAGGCGTGCAAATTTTCAGTATTTATACAGTAAAATAGTAAGCAAAAGAATGTTAAATATTAAAAGTAAGTATTCAATGTCATTAAGTATTTACGATCTCACACATTATTCAATTTTTTTTTAATTAAAAATACAATTATATTAAATGTCAAAGTTTACAATACTAAATGGTCAATTAAATATAATTTTACAATTTGTCAGTTAGGAACTCGGTCGAGGTGTAATAAGAAATACTTATTAGAAGAGATGATAGCTGCTTTCGAAACACGCGAATATTGGCGTCTTTAAGTGCTTTTGGCAGTTTATAATAAATTTTTGGAGCCATGCTGAAAAAACTCTTACTTTTTAGCGCTGTTTTAGAAATTGATGCTCTCAATATGTGACCATGACGCCTGCTTTTCTTTAATTGGCCACAAGATATCGTTGGAAATAAGTGTGGATTCCTCTTAACAAACATCGCAGTTTCATACATATAAAGAGACGGCACGGTCAATATTTTTAATGCTTTAAAATATGGTAGACAGCTGTCTCTTCTTGTCAATGATTTAATGGCTCTAACACACTTTTTTTGGGCTCTAAATACTTCGAGTTTATTTGTACAGTTACCCCAGAAAATTATTCCGTAACGCAAAATTTGATGCGTCGAAAGTTACCGCCGTCCGAGCTATCGCCTAACGTCTAGTGTTATTGTTGATGATGGCTCCTACATTGATAAGTAGGTAACGTAATTTATGTTTTATGTTAAACCTAATGTTTGTTAAACTAAACTTTAAAATATTAATAAATAAATGATACGCATATCCGAGCGCGAACACGCGGTTCGCGAATACTGTTTAATAAGCAATTTTGCCTCCGAGTAGATGCGCCGCCCGCGCTCCCCACGTGGGGCCTCATCGCGGCACGCGCACGGCCGCGGGCCAGTCGTCCGAGCAACGCCTAAAGGGTAACCTGCGCCGCTCGCTCCCGGATTTGCGCTTTCGTGATCGTTAAATCGTGGTTTTACTTACTGTATTTAAGTTTCCTTCTCACCATCGACCGCCATCAGCTACAGTTATTAAAGCAAATTAGCCCATTAACACCGGGCACACCTGCGTACTATATCAAATAGCGCACTAATTTATGTGATGTGTATAATATTGTGTGAATTATGGATACTGTTTTATTTGAAATTAGTGAAATTTAATTTAATTTATGACATTAGACGCAGGTGAAGCCCGAGCATAAGAGCCACACAGTTACTCGGGTTATTCATCGAGTTGGTCCGCATTCCAGTATTCGTCTTGGAATGGAGGACAAAATCATGGCAGTGTACAGACAACGGCAGGTCAACCTACCCAAAAAGTTAAAGGTCATCCAACTGATTTTCGACTTTAAGTCTAACACATAGAGATCAATATACATTGAGAAAATTTGACGTTTTATGGTAGGTTGACGAGCTGTTGTCTGTACATTATGCTTTATATACTTTGCTTGTTTTCTGGATTTCTGGATTTCCCAATTGCAGGCAGAGCAGATAATAATAATTCCTATTAATAACATAAATGCCTAAGTAATTCTGTCTTTCTGTTACGCTGTCAAGCCTAGTCTATCTGTTTTGCTGTCAAGTTTAGTCTATCTGTTACGCTGTCAAGCCTAGTCTATCTGTTACGCTGTCAAGCCTATAGAACCGATTTTAATAAAATTTGGTTCCGAGATAGACTAGAGCTGGGAACAGGAAATTGGCTCTTTTTATAGAGAAATAAAAAACTTGGAGGGGTTGAAACCGGGGATGAAAGTTTGCATGGAAATTAGTCTTTGTCGATAGAACCATGAAACTTAGTATTTTTTCTTATTGAATGCCTAAGATTTAATAAGAAAAAATATATGATTCATGCAGTGTTTTTGAAATTTCGATTTGTGTGGGGATGAAATAATAATATACTAACTTGAGTAATCACTAACTAATAACAGCTGCCGCAATTGAGCTACAAGCACCTCTTCTGAATTCTCAGTTTTTTTGACAGAATTTACCGTACTGTAAATAAATAATTACCGGCAAGTGCAGCATGGGCTGTCCACCCACAAGGTGGACAGACGACCTGGTAAAGGTTGCAGGAAGCCGCTGGATGCAGGTCACTTCCAGCCCGCCAATATAAAATATAAATACTAGACCACATCACATACATTGCTCTGATTCTAAGGTTAGTAGCTAAGCACTTGTGTTATAGAAATCAGAAACAATGGTACGACAACAAGAGAACGTTCTGTGGCTGAAATGATGAAATAAAATATTTTTTATTATTACCTTTTGACGGTACATCGCAGCCGCCTTAGTGTTATACTTCTGCGGAATGGTCATGCCGGGCTTAAAATCCGATTGGCTCTCGAAGAACTCGCGCGCTTTGAGATTGCCTCCAACCTGTACGATGAAAAACAAAAAAAATATACTGGTGCAATTTTTACTATCCTAAGGTGAGTAAAACGTGTCATAGAAATCAGATACAACGCAGGTAACACAACACAAATATAATATTCAGGGTTACATTGCAAGGTAGTGCCAATTTTTCAGGGACTCTACTAGGTCCCTAAACATCGTTTTTTTTTTGCGGGTTGCATTGGATTTTAACCTTTTTACAAGCTTTTATTTAGTTTCACCTGTCCCGTTGTCTGTAATCAAATCTTGCAAGTTTAATTTTATCCACTTCCCGGTTACCGATTGAGCTGAAATTTTGCATACAAGTGTAAACCGCGTGACAATGCAATATTATGATGAAATGGTTCTGATCTGATGATAAAGCTGGAAGGTGGCCATAGGAACTTCACAATGAAACAACACGACCTCATCGAGTTTGGGCTCGTTTGAATCGTCTTGACGAGTAGTTTGTCTTTCAATGGTAAGCAGGGTCTGATGATGGTGCTGGAAGGTGGTCATAGGAACTCTGTACTTAAACGACGAAACTCCATCGAGTTTCGGCTCGTTTGATTCAACTTGGCGAGTACTTTGTTTTGAGATAGTTACCAGGGTCTGATCTGATGATGGAGCTGGAAGGTGGCCAAAGGAACACTGTAATGAAACGACGAAACTCCATCGAGTTTCGGCTCGTTTGATTTGTCTTGATGAGTACTTTGTTTTAAGATGGTTACCAGGGTCTGATCTGATGATGGAGCTGGAAGGTGGCCATAGGAACTTCACAATGAAACAAAACAACCTCAACGAGTTTGGGCTCGTTTAAATCGTCTTGATGAGTAGTTTGTCTTTCAATGGTAACCAGGGTCTGATGATGGAGCTGGAAGGTGGTCATAGGAACTCTGTAATGCAACGACGAAACCCCATCGAGTTTTAGCTCGTTTGATTTGTCTTGACGAGTACTTTGTTTTAAGATGGTTACCAGGGTCTGATGTGATGATAGAGCTGGAAGGTAGTCATAGGAACTCAGTAATTAAACGAGATAACCCGGTCGAGTTTGGGATCGTTTGATTCGTATTCACGAGTACTTTGGTGCAACATGGTAACCAGGGTCTGATGATGGAGCCGAAAGGTGGCCATACAAGCTTTTATTTTTTAGTTTCACCTGTCCCGTTGTCTGTAATCAAATCTTGCAAGTTAAATTTGATCCACTTCCCGGTTACCGACTAAGCTGAAATTTTGCATATAGTTATGTGTAAACCGCGTGAAAATGCAATATTATGATGTCATGGTGCTGATCTGATAATGGAGCTGGAACGTGGCTATAGGAACTCCGCAATTAAACGACGCAACCTCATTGAGTTTGGGCTCGTTTAATTCGTCTTGACATGTACTTTGATACTATATGGTAACCAGGGTCTGATGATAGAGCTGGAACGTGGCCATAGGAACTCCGCAATTAAACGACGCAACCCCATCGAGTTTGGCTCGTTTGATTGGTCTTGATATGTACTTTGATAATATATGGTAACCAGGGTCTGATGATGGAGCTGGAACGTGGCCATAGGAACTCCGCAATTAAACGACGCCACCCCATCGAGTTTGGCTCGTTTGATTCGTCTTGACATGTACTTTGATAATATATGGTAAACAAGGTCTGATGACGGAGCTGAAATGTGGCCATAGGAACTCCGTAATTAAACGACACAACCCCATCGAGTTTGGGCTCGTTTAATTCGTCTTGACATGTACTTTGATACTATATAATACCCAGGGTCTGATGATAGAGCTAGAAGGTGGCCATAATAACTCCGTAATTAAACGACGCAACCCTATCGAGTTTGGGCTAATTTGATTCGTCTTGACGAGTATCTTGGTTGGCGTGAATATGCATCTCCAACAAAGGTTAACTGGCATTTTGTTCGGACCTGTGTCCTACCAGCGACCACTAACGAAACTAGTTGGAGTATGTTAAAGACCATGAATACTACCCAATGAGATAAGTCGCATTCCTCAAAAGCATGGGAAAGTTTTTTTTTAGCAAAACAAGAATCAATATATAAAAAACTAATTTTCGTATCCAAATATTCTTTTGAATGTATAAAATGCTTACAAAAATGTACAATATCTTCCTAAAAGGTTACACGAATGCTTAAGAGCTTTTCTATCTTGTTACAAAGCCTGGCGATCGCGGGTTCGAGTCCCGCAAGGGCAAATGTTAGTGTGATGAGCACGAGCGTTTGTACCTAAGTTAGGATGTTTAAAAACGTATTTAAGTATATTAATCTGTTATCTAGTCGCCATAGCACAAGCATTGCTTAGCTTTGATCTAGCTAATCGGTGTGATTGTGGAAACAATTTATTAATTTATTTCATTATTATTGGTATACCGTGGTAAAATAGGGGGCCTCTAAACTCTTTATTGTAATGTAGATTGCGCCTTACTAGTAACAGAGAACGTATCACAGTAATTTATAACGTACGTCACGAACGTATCACAGAGCTGTACGGGCAATTTACGGCCTTGGACCCCGAGAATCCTTAAAAGAACTGTTTAAAGAAATGAATATACTAACAGTAGCATCCCAATTTATTTATGAAAATATAATGTACATCCGCAAAAACCTGTCCTTATTCCTTAAGAAAAGTGACATTCATAATCGTAACACCCGGAATAAGAATAAACTTGCCGTTCCCAATTTCAGACTGCATAAAGTGGGTAATTCGTTTCTGGGAAAATGTATTCGCTTTTTTAATAAATTACCAGCGTCTATTGTAGAACTGCCCCTGTTAAAATTTAAATTGCATATTAAATCAACTTTAATGACAAAAGGATATTAAACTGTAAATGATTATATAAATGATAAAAATATTTGGAAATAAATACTGCCCTGCTCGCACAGGTACATTTATCTTGTAATGTAAACTATATACTATTTAAAAAGAGGCTGACAATAGTGACCGAGTTTCTTGCGCTACTTCTTCTCGGCGCTAGCCCAAAATTGTCCCGAAGTAGTGGTAGGGAAAAATAATAATATTGGGACGTGTAAAAGCGCTTAGTTTAAGCCTATTTACAGAAATAAATTGGTTTTATATAATTTATTATTGAAATCAATAATTAGGCAAAATATACGTTTTGCGTTGAAGCACATAACTTTTTTCTCCTATGCATTAGGATCAAAATAAAAACATTCCGCGAAATGTTAAGCCTAAACCTTCAAGAAAACCCCATTTCAATACTGGTCGTGAACTTTGAGGTACCGGGTCAAAAATGCCCAACATGACCTTTGGGAAAAAAATTCGTTCCGTTTGTTATGAATGTGAATTATGTCTGATTGATTAGATGGATGACCCAATGCCAAGATGAGCACGTCCCAAGGGCTGAATGTATGTATAAACATATACTAAAAAGTGACAAATAAAATTAAAGAAAAAAAAACATTTTTCAAAACAAGCTTTTATTATTTGTTAATGAAATTAACTAAAAAGTTATAAATAAATTTATCTGATGAGAAAAATACCATTATGTAGATGGCATTTTTTTTATAATAAAAGCGTGTTACATTTTGATTGCAGAAGAAAAAAAAGTACCTAATAAGCTAAATGTTCTTTAATGTTTCTACAAAATGTAACACGCTTTTATAATAAAAAAAAATGCCACCTACATAATGGTATTTTTCTCATCAGATAAATTTATTTATAACTTTTTAGTTAATTTCATTAACAAATAATAAAAGCTTGTTTTGAAAAATGATTTTTTTTCTTTAATTTTATTTGTACTAAAATTTTAAAATGTATCGAATTTCTCATCTTGACAGTACGCAAAACAAATGAAAAACACTCATTTTCCTAATTTGAATTTGGAATTATGTTCTTTGAAATTTAAACTTTTAATGATACCAAAACCAGCCAGATACAAATAGTACAGCCAAAGAGATTTTATTACAAGTTCATACATACTATAATGCGAAAATACTTTTTCCCTAACCTAATATTTTCAAACTTTTATGGTGCAGCCACGGACGTAAAAAAAATACGGACGTAACATTACATTCAAAAAATGTGAAGCATGCAAGGTACTACAATTTCGTTTGTTGTACATGATCTACACTCACACATACACACCAGGTACGACAACCCGCCGCCATTTCGCCCCGAGTGACGGCGCCAGTGACACGTAGTAAATGCGTTCGTTGCGTCAACGATTTAGTTTTCAAAAATGCCGTCTTGTGTTGTTAAATCATGTAAAAACTACATGAGTAAACGTAAAAAGTCACATGGAATCACCTTTCATACGTAAGTTATTACGATTCGTGATAAAAACAATTATTTATGTTTTAAACACTTTGCCGAGAATTCTAGAGGTAAAATGAAACAATGTTGTCACTTTATTTACGGGAAAATTACCCTAAAGGTGGGGAAATCTATATTTGTATGCAACAAACTATGTATGTGACTCTCTGAAATCAGATTTCGTCAGTTTTTGGGTACCGTTTCTCAAAAGTAAAATAAAAGATCCCCATACTTTTAATATAAAATATATCTTACGTATATCATCATATTTCTAAAATAGAAAATATTTCCTGTACATTAGACAACAAAAGACAAGTGTACAAAAAGTTGACATAACAAAGGATTTTAGCGCATCTTTATTAATAATAATAATATACGTACTTAATATCATTATTATACCATTATGATATTTGATGTAAACGTATTTTTTATTTTAACCCCCGACGCAAACATGACGGGGTGTTATAAGTTTGACGTGTTTGTGTGTGTGTGGCATCTTAGCTCCCGAAAAGGATGAACCGATTTTGATTTAGTTTTTTTCGTTTGAATGATTAATTAGTGGAGAGTGTTTTTTAGCTATGTTTGATGAAAATCGGTCCAAGATGTCCGCCGTAACAAAATGGCGGATAACATATTTTTGTTAAACTCCCTCAATATGGGTATCCAATGAAAGGCCTGACTAGTAGAATTTTTATCCTTCTTCAATTACGTATTAAGCGTCGTGGGGTTTTCAAAATTTTTCAATTTTACTTTTTGTTATTAAGGGGTAAATTTTATAGATAGTCATAGCCTTATCACTAATAATGTCATTTGTAAAAATATATTTCTTTATACGTAACACGTGTTTTATTTTCTATTACTTACAGTGATCATAAAAAATATGTTTGGTAGGTCAACATAGATCAACCTTTTATATTTCTGTTAAAAAATATATGTAAATTACATAAGTTAACTGAGATCGATTGGTACCACCAAACAGCAGGGAAATTGATGGTTTATATAGCAACCCTTAAATCACGCACACAGCCTAAACGAGCGGCCATTATTATGCTTCACTTATGGTTATACGAGGTTACGTCCGTATTTTTTTTACGTCCGTGGGTGCAGCATGCAAAAAAATACTATTTTATGGAAAAAGATTCATTTGAAAGACAAAGAAATTGCCTATATATAATATAGTTAGTTAGTTTAGCTGGGAGGTATCCGCACTTAGCCTCTTGATTGGGCCATTGTGCGTGCTGTGTCCTTCCCCTACTCCAACCAGTCCAAGTCATCCCAGAAAGTCAGCAGACCTTTCAGCCTCCTGAAGGCTTCCGAGAGTGATCCTGGTGATTGGAGAATCCGTGCTCGTTGTTCTGCCACACTCTCGCACTCCATGAGCACGTGCCGCGGCGTTTCCTCTGCCTCCATGCATCCTCTGCATGTGGGGCTGTCTATTACTCCTATGTGGAATAGGTGCCTGTTAGATAACAATGACCTAGTAGTACCTACAACCTTCCGAAGTTCGTTCCGCTTTAGTCTGATAAGGCTGCGGGCAAGCTTTTTTGATGCTACCGGAATTGCATCTTTTGGTTGCCTGCATCCTACACTGTTCATCCATTCGGTATGGTGTGCTTCTGTGGTTCTTTCACGCAGCCACGTTTTAATTTGGGCCTGAGGTATAGGCAGTAGTGGTTCCGGTCCATTGACCTTCGATCCTCTTTTGGCCAATTCGTCTGCAGTGTCATTTCCCAGTGAGTTGCTGTGTCCCTTGATCCATTGCAGAACTACTCTGTTCGTGTTCGCAATGGATTGGAGTGCATTGTGACACTCTAGTATGAGTGCGGAGGTTACGACATTGTTTTGTAGGGCTTGGAGTACGGATGCACTATCCGAGACAATTTTTATGCCAAGATCTCGGACGTCTCTGGCTGCAACCGCCTGTGCCGCTTTGGTTATACCAATGCATTCTGCCTGGAAGATGGAGTTTAACGTGTCTAGTGTGGTGATATGTTTATGTTTAAATCATTCGAGAAGACGCCGGCTCCGGTACCATGTGCCGTTTTTGAGCCGTCTGTATATATATGCTAACTTCATCGACGCCAGAGTTATCTTTTGGTTCTTCTGTGAGTTGGATATTGAATCTTCGATCGAAGATGTGTTGACACGGAGTTCTGTCCATGGGCGCCTCGAGGAGTGGTAATTCCTTTAGTACCTCCTGCAGAACTTTTGAGTGTGTTGTTTCTATGTTTTGTTTCCATAGTCCGTTTGCTCTTAGTCTCAAGGCGGCTGACTGTGCTTCCTCCTGTATGATGAGATCTAGCGGTCTCAAGTTTAGGAGGAACTCGAGCGCGGCTGATGGGGTGGTTCTCATGCATCCAGTAGTTGCTACGCTCGCTAGTCGCTGTAGACTCTGGAGTTTTGTTTTCACTGTGGTCAGGTGTGTTCTGGGCCAACATTCAACTGATCCATAAGTTATAGAAGGTCTAATAACTGATGTGTATAGCCAAAGTGTGATTTTTGGATTTAGACCCCAAATTTTACCAACTAGTCTTCTACATTGACAAAAGGCTATACAGGCCTTCTTTATTTTTGTATCGATATGACTCGACCAATTCAGGCGATCATATGCCTATCATATAAAACAAAGACCAATTCAAAAACTAATAACTAGTAGAGAAAAAAATTAAATTATAAGAAACTTGCTGAAAAATTTCCTAAATTTACCAGCCGTTTTAACCTTTTACAAAAACTAGCCCCATAAATGTAATTAATTTGTCGATAACATTTGATGAATTAAAAGTCCCTAAATTAGCCCCTTAAATAAGTCCCGGTCAAATCCCGAACACACTATATAAAAAAACTCACAAATATTGTTATGAAGGAATTAATATTATTGTGTTAAGGAATATAAGACATTGAATTTTGCTAAGGGTGGCTCGCAGCAGACTTAATCCTGGGCTTTTTTTTTAATTGATCCAAACTACAAATAAGGTCGACTTAATTAATAATAAGAAATAAATATTGGACAACATCACAAACATTGCTCTGATCCTAAGGTAAGTAGCTAAAGCACTTGTGTTATAGTAATCAGAGACAACGACGGTACCACAACACCCAGACCCGAGAATATAGAAAAGTTAGTTTTCTATATTGACCAGACCTCAAGAGATGGCGAAGCCATTCACATAGTCCGGCGTGCTCGCCTCTCGGCTATGAAGGTCGTCAAAATTATCTTTCTTTCTTTCTGCTATGCTTAAGAACTTACTGGAACTACCAATTTAATTTAACCAATTTACAGTGCATTGGTTTCTCAACACCAGCTATAATACAAGTCTCAACACTCAACAATCGCAGAGTCAGTTATTCAATCGCACTAGCTGCTATGCAAAACACAGAAAACAACAGTTTTACAACACAAACACTAGGAAAAGTACATCAAAAAAAGAAATTTGACAACATCGCATACATTGCTGTGATCCAAAGGTAAGTAGCTAAAGCACTGGTGTTATAGAAGACCACACAACAGACCACCACCAGAACCAGATCCGAGACAATATAAAAAAATACGTTTTCTACATAGACCCGACCGGGAATAAAACCCGGGACCACAGAAATTGCGACGCCATATAGTCCGTCGCCGTAGGAGGTCGTCAAAATATTACCAATGGCCATTGTAGACAGAATGCAGACAGTGAAAATTTCAAGATGAACTTAATCATAAGACGACCACCATAGCCGAGAGTAGAGAACGGTGGGCTCGGGTCTGGGTGTTGTGATACCATCGTTGTTTCTTATTTCTATAACACAAGTGCTTTAGCTACTTACCTTAGGATCACAGCAATGTATGTGATGTTTTCCAATCATGATAAAGTACAAAGAAAGCGAGGCATAGTAAATAAAATTTTTAACTTGTTGTGTTTGTGTGCTATATATTATGGTACTAAAGATTTAATTTAATTTGTTTTAATACTTGTTACTCAATTAACTTCCTAATTAATGAGGTAATTGAGAAATAATGAGTGATCTAGCCAGTCAAGTAAATTATTAACAGTCGTTATTTTCCAAACATTCTTTTGATATGTCTTATGATGTGGATTGTCTGCTTGTGATGTAAAAGTTTTTTTCTATTTAAACATGATTGACACAAAAACGAATATATCTTGACTAATCTAATATCAGAATCAAATAGGTACTACTTTTATCATTTTAATTTAAATAAACAGGTAAATAAGAGGAATAATACAAATAAACAAAAATAAATAGAGAGAGCGACATACAATTAACAATAAATTGGCACAAATTCAGATAAAATAAATTTGGCCAACTTATTAGTGTTTTTGAGAGATACACATGAGTTTAAAGTTTTAGTAAAATTTTCATTGTTTTCAACTAACACACTAAGAGGTGTTTAAGAAAAACTGGCGTAAAATCAGGGGCGTGCAGTGCATATAGGCAACTAGGCAGTGCCTACCTGATAATGAAATGAGGTAGGCAGTAGGTACTTACAAATGTGTAATATTGATGGAAAAAAAGTGATTTTCATCAACAAAACACATAGTAAGTAACTACTGCCTACCTCGAAATAAAACCAATGCCCGCCACTGTGTAAAATAGTCACACAATAATACCCAAGAGATGGAAAGAGAAAAAGAGCTAGACCGCAGAAAAGGTGGGATGATGACATCAGACAAGCTGCGGGAACTAGATGGGGTAGAGTGACTATAGAGAGGCCGATATGGAGAAGATTGGAGAAAGCCTTTGCCGCCTGGCAAACGGACATTCAGAAATGGAACAAATATCAAAGGTATATTGTCCTGTCTGAATAAAAGGCTAAAAATATTCATAGAGGTGTTTGGTATATAACATTGGTACATGATCAATAGCTTCATGTAAAGTATGCTAACTAAAATTAGGGGTTTTCTCTATTTAAATTCATGTACTCATCATCATCATCATCTCAGCCTATTGCAGTCCACTGCTGGACGTAGGCCTCCCCCAAAGAGCGCCAAAGAGCACGATCTCCCGCTTTTTTCATCCATCCACTGCCAGCCAAGGTCGTCGGTCCATCGAACTGGGGGTCGTCCTACACTACGTTTGCCTAGGCGTAATTCATGTACTAGTTTACCAATATTATGCCTCTAAAATTTTATGATAATATCGTTAGAGACAGTACAGTTCGGTTGTACAGATTTACATAAAGCCAAGTAAATGTACTTTAGAATAGTTTGTAACGGGATTGCTACCATGTACCTTATTTTTGAATTCCCGATATTTCGGCACTTTTGCAAGCGCCGAAACACACAGTGCCGAAATATCGGGAACTCAAAAATAAGGTACATGGTAGCAATCCCATAACAAACTATTCTAATGTTAGTGACCATGAATGTTTAAAACAATATAAATGTACTTTCTTTAATAACAGCGTGGACAAGCCGCTGTAAAAGTGCTCATCTGTAAACCTACAACTTTTGTGTTGGCGTAGTGTTGTAGTGGAGGTGTCAATACGTTTGAGATAGTCAAAATGTGATTTGAGATAACAAACAATTAATAATACATTAGAAAAGAAAATTTGACAAAAGTAGAAAAGGATGGGTACTAAAATAATAAAATTATGTAGATATATTACATTGTTTTATAGGGTTAGATTTCATTTAAAAAACAAAATATATGTAATTTTTGTTGAGATCACTATTTAATTAATTATTGATAATTGAGTTGCACAGTCATTAAATGCTGAATGAAACTAATTATCTCAATTGGACCTTCAAAACTTTAGTAAGAATTTTACTTAGTCAAGGTTGTGGTGGTTATTTTGCTGTAGATAGTAGTTGCTGCCAGCATTATATTATTGACTATTTTCTCGATAGTCAAATGGTACTGAGCTTATACTAAACCGTACTTACCATCATCTTCTCAAGTTCTATATCCTTCCACTTGTCCATAGTAACCGAACGAACGAATGAGAGGTGGACGCCGAGACTTCGGTGGACCCCCGAACACTCGAGGCATATCCAAATCCCGTACGTCACCGACACCCATTGCGGATTAAGAGTCCCACATTCGAAACATTTCTACAAAGAAATTTATTTCGTCAGAATATTCTCACACCATACGGACTAAAAAAACATCCCAAAACAACTTACGTGGTTCTCTTCGGTCGTACGAATCGAGTTAAGTTTTCTTCGGGTACGCGGTGATGCCATAATATTAAGTTGTGAAAGTTAAAAAACTCTCAATTGAGATAAATCTTTTGATTCAGAGATGAATTATTGAGAAAGATACAACAGTACAACACCACACAAAACACGTCTGCCTGGCACTCCGGATGTCGAATGAAATGTCACTGACTGACAGACACTCACTCACACACAGCACAGACTCAATGCGCTCAATGTGGCATGTGTGGGCATGTGGCTCAATGCAATGGTCACAGATTAATATGAATGTGTCATGAACCAGTCACCACAAGCACAGGCCCTATGAAGGATTTGCTATGGTAGGATTGCTTCGACGTGAAAACTTGAGTTTACACCACCACTGACAATTTCGAGAAGAGCTATTGCGCCTCAGTCCAACCACAGGCTATATTAACCGTTGCCAGCAGTTAATTTGATCAGTGGTTGCCAGCAATGACTAAAGTAGGTAGGTTGCCAGTGCTGCGGCCACTGCTAGTACTAATAAGTATCCTGTGCCACTGCATTGATACTAATAATGGTTTGTTTATCGGTATTCGGTACAGTACCAAATGAGTAATGACAATATTTTGTGATAATAATCATTTCGGCACCAGCTTTCGTTGCTTCTCAATCTCAATGCAAGGGACTACAAGAAGCAAATGTATGTCGTAGATTAAAGATATGAAACTACGGATAGAGATTTCGGTATGTTAGTAATGAGACAACCGATTGCGATTTGTATTGCTGCACTCACCTAACACATCAATCCGAAACTGTTTAAAACTATGAGTAAGACTCAATTACATATTGAGCACCTATGGATTTAAATGTATTAAGTGAGCTTACATTTTTAATATTAGACGGTAATTTGTTGTAAAGCTGTGCATCTGCATAAGTAACGTTTTTTTTACCATAATTTGTTCTGGCCCTGGGTAGAACTAGAAAACTGGCTCCACGCATGCTGCGTTTCGTCACTCGTTTGCCAAAGGATACGTTAGTATGGAGAGAGTTGTTCAATATTTTCCAAATAAGAATGCAAGTATTATAAATATCCAATTGTTTTATGTTCATTAATTTTGTTTTCCGATAAATTTTGAAAGTTGGTGTTAAAAAGTCGTAATTAAAAAGCGTTTTAATAATTTTATTTATGCAATATTTTTTCTATTATTTTTGATAGTATTGGAAGAACTGAGATTGGCCTGTAGTTTTCAGGGTCTGGTTTTAAACCTGACTTAAAGATAGGGTTAACTTTGGCAATCTTCCGACTATTTGGAAATTCTCCATGCTGTAATAGCTTATTAAAACATTTGGTTAGGCTGCTAGATATTGACCTCTTTATACATTTTAAAGACTTTGTATTGATCTCATCAAGGCCAGCACTGGAATAAGGGTCAAGCATGTCAATAATTTTGGTTACTTCATCAATGCTGCACGGTTCTAGTATGGACAGCCCCAGGATTGGTTGTGGCAAAGCGTTTGTGAAATTATTATGAAAAGTTTTTGGTATTTTGTTGGCTAATATAGTGGAAAAGAATGCATTAGATTCAGAGCAAATCTCTTCAGGGTTTTCTATTACTTTAGAATCTACTTCAAGTTTAGGAGGTGCACAGCTTTGTTGACATGTATATTATGCCCGCAGTAAATACATACGTTACGCTTTTATAAACGGGTCCCAAAAGGAGCGTGCCAAACTTAAATAAATTGTTGACTAAGAGATGACCATCTACAGATTGACTTACATTTCAGATTATTTTACAAAATATCAATATTAATTCGACAAAAATATATGGAAGAGCTGATTATTTTTTTGCAGTTAGTGAGTTGGTAAAATAGAAAGAGCTGTTCATTTGTATCACGGGACTCGGGAGTCTTCTCGTGCGTGTATGGTATATTGGCTTTTATAAACTTTATTTAAATGTAACATTTTTAAAAGCTGAAAAAAGTCGAAATGCAATTTAATACAGTAATCGTATGGAATATTATGGAATTCACTAAGTAAGAAATTACTTGAGCAACCGACCCTCAACATCCAAACAAATTGTAGAATTAACCCTGTTACACTAAGAACTTACTGGTCACATAAATCAGCTTTTTCATAAAAATTAACACACGAAAAAACACAAGAAAAACTCTGTAAAACTCACCTCACACACATTCAGCAGCAATCGTGAAATCATTAATCGAAGGCAGTGCTGGCATGGCATGGCACCCAAAAATTACGACATCGGGAGCCGGCAGTACCAATAAACAATTGTCAGTTTGACAGCACAGCTGTTTGCTGATTCTAATCGTAAACGTTTCGTCAAGGTTCTTATGTTAGGGTAATTATGATTTAAGGACAAATAAAAAAGTCTTATATCATAAGCTTTATTCATCTATACATAATGTTATGTACAGTTAAACAAACATCTATTTTTATTTGTTACCAAAAATAAACTTCCCTGATGATATACTAATTAAAGGTTAAAGGCTGCCAGCCTCATTACATATAATTTAAGCTTACTTGTGCTAATCAGACTTATTATTTTATGAACAATAAGGATCTTTAATAGTAATAAAATTTCTTTCAAATTATTATACAGGCATTTAACAATATTATGAATTATTTATAGATAGTTATTGACAACATTGATTAGTATGAATTATTGGAATTAAATAGCAATTAATATACCTCCTATTAACAAGATAGTTATTCTAATGCTATTATTTGAAAACTAATTTTACATAGAATATTCCGCGAGTGTGCGTCGAATACCGGTTTTCATGGACACTTCAGCTTTTTACCGTGACGTAAATATAACCTCAAGTTTTTTTTTCATTTTTCAAGGCTTTTTATTACTCCTGTTTGAGATTCGTAAAATATATTTCATTATCTATAATAAATGTTAGTAAAGTAACATGTTTCTTGCTTTAGGGACTTGTTTTTAGAAGCATTTCACTATGCAACGCCATTTTTATTGATTTGACACTCGTGGCGCTACTAGCGAATAATCACGAATTATGCAATATGACTGCGACATAAACCCTTATTCTTTCAGTAGTGTTAGGTGGTAGCCAGTAGTTTTGAATTAAAAGTAAAATGTGCCACATTCATCGACTACCGAGCGAGATAGCACTATACAACTGACAGAGAAGCACTAAATTCATGTCAAAGCAAAAATGCTGATTTCACGTGTTACCAAGTTGTGTCATTGTGACAGCAGCAGCAGTAGTATTTGTCCACGAAGGGAAAGGCGATGGTACAGAGCCATACAGCCTAGATTGAAATAATGATAAGCTGCAGGGTTTACCTTTTTTGCCATGTGGTCGTGCGAAATAAACCTTTTTTTGCATACAATACCGCGTTTACGTTTTCGTCAATAGATTGAAGAAAACTTTGAATACGTTCCTCTCTGTAAGTTTTGTTAGTCTGTGCACATGGTGACGTGACATAGTGGTTGTATGTTCTTTGTTGGTGCATTTCAGTAGCAAGACAGCCGCCGTACGGCACATCAAATCTAGCGTTCCATTGCAGCGTTTGCTTGCATGGTTACAGTAAATCATAATATCTCAACTGAATTCAGAGTGATTGTTGTTGTGTTCCTGCCCGTACGGGAATTCATTCCTAGTCTGAATTCGGAGGAAGCCGGTCGCTGCTTATTCGATCTTCAGGATTCGGATATTTCGAGCACTTAATCTGGACGCTTTTGCAATGATATAGACTCTAAATGAACGACGAGAAAATGACTAATAACACGGTAGAAGCCGAGTACATGGATATCGCCAACAAAAACGCTTGGCCGCTTGTCTATCAGGTAAGTCCGCGTGGATGTAACTTGGTTTATAACTAGTGCCACGCACTTGTTTAATCGTAATCAAAGGAGATCGCGGTTAGGGAAATAGTTCGTAAGTATTATAAAACTTTCTTCTCGGAATGTGCTATTGAACTCTGTGTCTAGGCTAAGGAAAAAGTGTTGTTTCTTTGATCTTTTGCTTTGTTTTGGTTTCTCAAAGCAACTTTTTAAGGTTGCATATTAGTGAGACACAGGTCGTAAACACGTAAGTACTAAGTGCCAATGAACCTAGTTTTTTAAAAAGTTTTCAAATTTTGTTGTTGTCAGTAAGTTTTTGCTGTTATTTTATTTCAGTAAGGTTTTGTTATTATTATTTGGGAATTTTGATAATAAACACTTGAGAAACTTTTTTACATTTTGGGCTTAGCGAGTTAATTTAAACAAATTGCAATGCGAAATTATGTTGTTAGTTTATTATTAATTGTACGAAGAGTTTTAGCCGCAAATTGCATATAAACAAAATATTTTTATTTTATTTAGTGAGGTTTTTATTGGGATCAATTAAATCAATGTTGACGGTGAAGCTAGCCTATAGATGGCGCTATGATGCATAATGCTATTTTAAAATTGCGATTGAATGCTGGTATCAGACTCAGGATGCTTCTGATGTGGGTCTTATGTAATTTAATTGACAGAATTAATAATTATTTCTTTGATACTTGAATAAGGGGGTGGTAGTTTAATAAGGATGACTTGAAAAATGTACGTATTCATTAGTGCGACTGAACTGGAGCTCAGTGACATCAATCGCACTTCTTGGTTGTGACTGCTGGATGTTTTATAAAATAACTAGCTTTTGCCTGCAACTTCGTCCATGTAGAATTCAATAAGCAACATACACACAGACACAAATAATTAATTAAATTATTATGTGTGCTAGTTAAGTCATACTGATTTCTGTATGTGTGAAAAAAATCCGAAAGCATCCACTCTGAAGTGTGGAGTGAAAAATATAAATGTAAAAACTTTTACATTTAATAAAAGATAAAATAGAGGTTTCATATTTTAATACAAACACCCATCACAAGTGATTGAATACTCCTCAAAACAAAATGTTGTGTTCTCGTGTCTCATACCCAACTGGTATTTCCAATAATTATCAATTTCCTACTATTATATGTGGAAATCATTGTTATGCATCAAGTTTAATTCAACAATCTACACGAGCAACCATTACAAGATTACAAGCATGTTTGACCTTTTCAACGATACCACACACGATGGGGTAGACGATGAAAAAAAAACTCATCTTCACATTACATGTATGCTACCCTGAAAAAAAAAATATTTTAAATATTTAATACATAATTTTATTCTACCATGATGGCGGCGAGATTGCTGTACATATAGACAGACAGGCACACGGACATGACAAAACTATAAGGGATTTCTTGTCAGGACTACGGATCCCTAAAAAGAAAAGTTAGCCTATATAAGGAAACTTAATGAAGTGGTTTGGGTTATTCTCCATAATTTTGAAATTGGTTGATGAATGTTGTACGGCCAGTGACTTAACCTTACTATCAGATGTACTCAAGTCACCTTAAAGCCTCTCTAACTAGGCTTCACTATTGTTGGCGCCTCCAAGCCCTGCAGCCAGTTCACGCATCTTCAGAGTTCTTCGTATAAGGTGGCAGGCACACTCCGTAGGTGCCTTCCGCCACACTCGGCCTCCTCGGTTCCTCCGTTATAGGCGCGATCAAATAAATTCGAGTAATTCAGTTGTTACCAGAAATATAAGGTTCGTTATTTTGATTTTTAACTTTTTTAGTTTTTATGATAGACATTTGAAAGTTGGTTTTTACGATTGCTTTTCACCTATATAGTCACAGGTTAACTGGATGTACACTAATAAAATCGGACCTTATATATCTAAGTGTTTACAGTCCGCATCTTATTTTAATATTTCATTAATCTTTGTAACAACTATTATCAATTGATATAAGCCAGGACCAACTTTCGACATTGTGACGAAGTTCGCTTAAAATTGGTTATCACCACCAAAGCACTGTTGCCATTGCGTTTTAAACACCTATTTGATTTCAGTTAATATACTTGTTTTGCTTAGCTGCTGAAATCCCATACTTATTCGTTTATCGACCCTAATTCATTAAAAAACCTTGATTGCATAATTTGCTTTGTAAAAGTATATTGATTTGCTTGCGTTGGCTGTCTATTAGCTTGTGTGCGCGGGCGCCGATTCATGACCAATGACTGTATCGGCATTATTGGCATATTATTTCAATAATATCCGATTGGCGTAATGGCGCGGATATTCTCCTTGAATAAATGTAAAGGGATCGGGTTTAGTTCCCGATTTGGGTCAATTACGAAATCGATTCTTTTTGTCTATACCATATTCTTTGAAATAAGTTATTTTGATTTTTATTGCCCTTATAAATTTTAATAGTATACATGTTAAGAATATTGAATTTCCACACATCAACAGAATCTAGGGATACCGTAATCCTAAATTATTTACGACTTTATAGTTTAAAATCTTTTTAGTTTTATTCATTTATTCTATTGTCAAAATTTGAAATGTTCTTTAAAAAAAACCGAAGATAAAACAAAATACGGCTGCAAAATTGTTAGTAATTCCTTCCGTCAAGAAAAAATAAAATTGTTTTATTGATATTAATTAATGAAAATGGATTAGATCTTTTTTTTTAATTTAACGTACCATGTGAGCTTTAAGAGACATGTCACGCCGTCATTTGAGTCGAGATGAAATGTTACGAGCCGTGGACATGTTGGAAAATGGTGCTATTCAACGCGTCGTTGCTGAGGCCCTACACACCAGCCAGAACGTGATATCAAGATTGTGGGCACATTATCGCACTACTGCGGATGTGGCTGAACGGCACACAGGCAGACATCGTGTTACTACGCAGAGACAGGATCGATTTCTCCAAATGACCGTCAGAAGACAACCCAATATCACAGCGATGCAACTAGTACAAAGGCTCCAGGAGGACCACCAGCTGCTGGTGAGCGACCAAACCGTGCGAAGGAGGTTGCATGAAGTTAATCTTCATGCTCGAAGACCACTACGTGTTCCAATATTGCGACGTGGCAATCGCGGTCGGCGGCTTTCGTGGGCTCCTCGGGAGCATTTACCATGGAGTGATCAACAATGGTCTTGGGTGCTGTTCCCCGATGAGTCCCGGTTTGGGTTTCATCCGGATTCACGAAGAACACGCGTTTGGAGAACTCCAGGGTGAGTTAGCCGTCTACGGCACCCTCAGGAGGTCCACTCTTACCAAGGTGGGACAATCACGGCGTGGGCAGGAATTCGTCTTGGCGGACGAACTAAGCTCGTTTGGATCCAAGGCAGCATGACTGCTCAAAAATATCACGAGGAGGTAGTAGAACCTGCTATTGTAACACACAGAATGCAAATGGGCCATCAATTTCTACTCATGCACGATAATGCTCCTTCCCATACGGCGCGGCTGGTGTCGGCCGCTCTCCGAGACCACGATATTCGAGTTTGGATTGGCCTCAGTCGCCCGACTTAAATTCTATCGAGCATACCTGGGACATGTTACAACGAAAACTTTGAGGGATTTCCTGCCAAATTTGACGACGGAACGGAACAACAACTTTACGAACACTTGCAAAGAACATGGGATCTCATACCGCAACCAGACATTGACAATTTAATTTTAAGTATGAACAATCGATGTCGATATGTAATTAATGTAAGAGGTGGCAACACTGCTTTTTAATAATCAGATTTCATAAGATTTTTATTAATTTTCTTAAAATTAATAGGTTTTAAGAAGAAATAAAGATATGTTTATACAAATTTTCTACGGCGTTTTTAAAACTTCACATTTTTTACCTAACACAAAAAATATACGAAATTATTTATATTTTTTTATTAAAGACCTTAAATTAGCTAACGATCTCCCATTTACTATATCAGAAAATTCTTCATAGATTTTTAGATATTTGATAAAATACAAAATATCCCTAGATTCTGTTATGTGTGTAGTATAAAATCACTAATAATTTCTGTACCTATACAGTAAAAACTGCACAGCTTAAACAATTTTTTTTCTTTTTTTTGCGCATACTTGTTAAAAAAGAACATGACATGAGTAATACATCAGTGACTGACTAGCTTAGAGCATCTGACTAGTAACTTAACTACTCGTGCATGTCAAAACTGCAAACACAAGTTTATCGCCATAACCAAATAGAAGAAGAAGGTGAAGGACTAGTATTAGTCAATACAAAATCTCTAATAAAATAATTCTTTCCAGAAAATCGGCAGGGAGTGCCAGACGTACCCGTACACTTGTATCGAAGCGAAGAAACCACAGAACAAACCACTGAACCGCTACCGGGATGTGAACCCGTACGACCACAGCCGGGTGATCCTGCAGCGGTGCGAGCGGGACTACATAAACGCCAACTTGGTCAAGGTAAGTGCGCTTGCGCATGGGCTCGGACGCGGGAAAGAAGTAAAATAGTACATTGCTATACGAGGGTGGAAAAACATCAGATTCCCATACGAGGTATTTAGACCGAGTAGGAATTGATGTCTCTTGGGCAGTCAACAATGTCATTTGCGTCGCCGAGTCCGAGTCGTCTATTTAAGAGGATTATACTTGCTAAATATAAACTAAAACGTAGTTTCGAAGGCTAATTGCATGAACTCAAATTCTTAAAAACTATAAAATAATTTTATTGTCAAAATTCTTATACCGGTGAAAACAAATATTAAAAATCATTAAAAAAATCATTTTTTTAACGCCTTGCCGATTTGTTTCGATAATACGTAGATTGAAAGGCAAACTTAATAGTTATATATAATCTGTGCAGAGTGTTTTAACTGAACCATTTTATCCAATCGAATCTGTTATAATTTACCAGCTTATTATCCCCGCCGAAGACCGGTTTTACCCCCTTAGTGGTAATTAACCCCTAGGTTACAGATGCCATGGCGCTAGAAAAATAAAATTGGCTAAAAAAACAACTAAAGCAATTTGGACTGCTTAAGGTATAATGGTAGTAAAAACAACATAATTATTAACTAACAGAAATTATTAAATGTAATAGGTAGCAAAAGATTAATAATTAAAAACCGGCCAAGTGCGAGTCGGACTCACGTGCGCACGAAGGGTTCCGTACAATTATTAATAAAAACGGCAAGAAAATCACGTTTGTTGTATGGGAGTTCCCTTAAATATTTATCTTAATGCTATAGCCGCCACAGAAATACATAATCTGTGAAAATTTTAACTCTCTTACTATCACGATTCATGAGATACAGCCTGGTGACAGACAGACAGACGGACGGACTGACGGACAGACGGGCAGACAGACAGACGTACAGCCTTAGTAATTAGTAATAGGGTCCCGTTTCACCCTTTGGGTACGGAACCCTAAAAAGTATCAAACTAATTGGTATTTAATGATTATGCATTGATAAAGTAATTTAAGCTTTAGAAATACCCATTTGTAAGTGACACCGACTGAACTACAATTAAATCAGGTCGCGCGTCGTTTTCAACGTCAATAAATTATAAAATAAATTCAGTCAGCATCTGATGTATTATAATGACCTTAATCGATGCAAAACTGTAAGGAACCTATAAACACTTCGAATCACTCAGCGTGCTATGGAAAGGTCTATGTTGGGGATCTCATTAAGGGATAAGGTCCGGAACGAGGTCATACGACATAAGACTAAGGTGACTGATATTGTCCAAATATGTAGCAAGCTGAAGTGGCAGTAGGCTGGCCATGTCTGTCGCAGAACCGACGAGAGGTGGAGCAGGAAGGTTCTCGAATAGAGACCACGCTTAGGCAAACGTAGTGTAGGACGCCCCCCGGCTAGATGGACTGATGACCTGAAGAAGGCAGCTGGCAGCGACTTAATGCAAAGGGCGGGATATCGTGCACTGTGGCGCTCCTTGGGGGAGGCCTATGTCCAGCAGTGGACTGCAACAGGCTGATATGATGATGATGATGACTTCGAATCAAGAAAAACTGATTAGAACATAGCACAATAGTAATATGACTTGGTCAGCAGTTCGACGAACGAAGATTGCAACGAAAGGTGAGTGAATATTTTTGACATATAGCAGAATTTCTACGTCTTCTACGCAACAAAAGATATATTATGTATACGAAATGACCGAAAAAATCATTCGCATGTTTGATGCCTTTGCAAGGTATCATATGTGTGACCTATGACCTTTTTGCTGTCATAATATTCTAGCTTTGTTTTAAATATTGAAAGAATTAAAAACACCTTTTTGTCAGGTATTTTATGCAGGTACTACTTCGAGAAACGTCACAGATTTTATATCGCTTTTCGCGGCCGATACTGGTCACTTACATACGGTAATATGTAAAGGTTGAACTAATTCACTCAATCACTCTTCCTTCGAAATGATGAATGAATGAATGAATGCGAATGGTTCTCGGAAATGAAGCTTTCTAAAATAGCTGATATAGTTCCTTCAGGCGCATAATGTACCTTTCACAAAATGTACCCCTTACGCAAAACGTACCATTATCACAATGCACCTTTCTCACGCGCCGTTCGGCAAACGTACCTTTTCTCTACAAACTCTTAGTGATATAAGGTAATTAAAATGCAAAAATAATATTTTTCTGGTCATATCACACAGCGCCATTTAGTGACAAATAGTAGATATCAAATTATAAGCCTAATCTTTATCCTATCCTAACTATAATAATAGTTTTAATCAGAATGAGTCTTGGCCATGTCTGTCCGTATGTACATCCACACACCTAGCCAAACTTCATATTATTATCATTGAACACTTATTCTGCCGTGGGGTATTTTACTGCATATTTTTTAATTGTGTGTGATCATTCCTTATCACTAAATTGCATCTATCTGCCCATGTTCCTTTTCTCACTTTCTGCATTATGTTTTTTTTAAGTTATTTATTTATTTCATTTTATTCGGAACACCAACAGAATTGATACAATCTATGAGTACAGAGTTATCATATAAACGTAGCCATTAACATGTATTCGCATATATAAATGTAGAATGTATACAGACCATAAAAGCTGACTATAGAAACAGTCAAAAACACAGAGAAAATAAAAAATATAAAAACAATTACGAATTTGCTGCACGTTTGGAGCGGAGGCCGAAAAGTTCAGAATTGTACAATTTGTTTATAGCCGGTGGTTTAGTTCGAAATAATTCTAGCTCGTCGTTGCCTTTTGACAGGTCGATGTTATAGGTTCCCAGTGGCGGGCATTGGTTTTATTTCGAGGTAGGCGGTTAATGTAAACTTACAATAATTATAATTTAATTAATTAAATTTGGTTAGAATTAGAGCGAATACAGCGCAGTTCAGTTTTTATCACAGTTACACAAACTGTGATAAAAACTGAACTGCGCTGTATTCGCTCTCTTTGACTCCTGCGGTCCTACCAATAAACACCTACCAAAAAATTCTCCTGGCGTCTTTCTTCTCAACAGCGGTAGATGCTTAGTAATCGTGTTTTATTGATGAAATCAGTGGTTTTCATTAATAACACACTATTTCTAAGTACCTACTGCCTACTTTATTTTATTTATCAGGTAGGCACTGCCTAATTGCCTATATGCACTGCACGCCCCTGGGTTCCGATGTTATCGTTACATACACCCTTTAAGTTTTATTTATTACCCATATCCATAACTATATTAAAATCTGATATCACATATTAAAAAAAAAACTATATTTTCCATTCTTTTGATAACTTGCAATCCGTTTTCGTACCTTATACTCAGTGTAAAAAAAAACCTTAAATAGGCCGATAACTGCAACAAGTTGCAAACTCAACAATAAAGGCAATTTAACCTCTATTGAGTGACAGGAATGACACGCAATACAACGCTGGCATGTCGCTCGTATATTGTATGCTCAAAGTGCATTCCGTCGATTAACTAGTATAAAAAAAAACATTTAAAAAGTTTCCCGGAAAAAAGCAGGTAATCGGGTGTTCTTTTTTCAATATAAATATCGCTGTGAAGGTCGCAAACGTTTGAGAGCCGTTATTTTAAATTGACTGCTGGGTACACTCGTAATATAAAACAATGATATTAATTCTTGTAAATACTAGTATCTTTTTTTATAAAACAAACGAATTCCATAATGACTAAGATAATAATAATAATAAATAATAATAATAAATATTGGACAACATCACATACATTGCTCTGATCCTAAGGTAAGTAGCTAAATCACCTGTGTTATAGAAATCAGAAACAACGACGGCACCACAACACCCAGACCCGAGCCAATATAGAAAAGATCGTTTACTACATTGACCCGAGCGGGGATCCAACCCGGAACCTCAGAGATGGCGGCGCCATTTAAAGTCCGGCGTGCTCGCCTCTTGGCTACGGAGGTCAACGATACCTTATTAGAACAACTACTCACCTAGCAGTGTAGTATGTAACGTATCTGATACTGTGTCTCGGCGGGTCACTGCGAGCTTAATCCCATGTCTGCCACGAAACTAAACACGATAGAAAATAAATTTTTTTGTGGGTCACCGGTGACCACATCGGCGCTCAAAGTGCGCTCAACGGGTCGCAGCAGGCTTGATACAGTATCAGATACGTTACGTATGCTTAACTGCCTATGAGTACCCTGCTTAACAGTAGCATTGAATTTAAGTCGTAATAATGTAAGCACAGTGTTTAATTGTCTCGCTTGATCAGTTTGATCTCATTTTCGATTTCTATATAATTAATATATCATTAAAGCAGTGGCGGGCATTGGTTTTATTTCGAGGTAGGCAGTAGGTACTTACAAATGTGTGTTATTGATGAAAACCACCGATTTTCATGAATAAAACACATTAGTTAGTACCTACTGCCTAATGTACTTACTTACTAATGTGTTTTATTGATGAAACTCAGTAATTTTCATCAATAACACACATTCGTAAGTACCCACTGCCTACCTCATTTCATTTATCAGGTAGGCACTGCCTATCTGCCTATATGCACCGAACGCCCCTGCATTAAAGATAAATAAAACTTGATAAAAATCATCGACCTCAGGTGGGACTCGAAACCACGTCCCACCGCATGCCGGGCGAGTGCTTTACCAACTAAGCTACCGAGGACGTCACGAGACACGACGAAATTTCTCAAGTGTTTCTTCTCGCTGTCGAAGCCATTAATATATCATTTTAACAATTTCGATGTTGGATCTATAATCAAAATTGTTGTGTTTGAGCAGTAGAATCACGCCTTGAGAAAGTCATTATCATTTGTGTTACTTGCTAGCTGTGTCCCCGCAACATTGTTTGCGTGGTCTACAGGATGTTTGGTATGAAACATAATAACGCAAACCGTTCAAGTAAAGAACAATAGATAGAAAAACCAGCCAAGTGCGAGTCGGGCTCGCGCACGAAGGGCTCCGTACCATTATCTATAAAAACGGCAAAAAAACACGTTTGTTGTATGGGAGCCCCCTTAAAAATTTATTGTACATTGTTTTAAATAATTACTCTGTAATAACTTCATAAGTTAATTAAGCCAATAATACGATTGTGAACTTGTTTGTGGTCCAAAGTTTAATAAATAAAAAATAAAAAAATGTACTGTTTTTAGTATTTGTTGTTATAGCGGCAACAGAAATACATCATCTGTGAAAATTTCAACTCTGTAACTATCACGGTTCATGACATACAGCCTGTGAAAGACGGACAGACAGATAGACAAACAGCGGAGCCTTAGTAATAGGGTTTTTTTTTACCCTTTGAATACGGAACCCGAAAAATTTTCCAACAGAAACATCAAACGGGGATAAAAAGTATCATATATGCTTATCCAAATCATATCCTATAAGTTTGCACATCTTAAGGCCTTAACACCACCCAAGTGACTAAAATCTCGAATATGAAAATCAAATTGTCAGATTGCCTGTTACTTGAATCTAAAAATTTAAAATACGATATGCTAGAAGAGGATTTAATAAACTTCTTGAATTGAATAATTTTGATTTTCCGTTCAGTCCCTTGGATTAAAACAGGCACAAAAAAGTGTCTATTTTTTCATAAATTGCAAATGTTCTCTTACACGGCACAAGCTATTTCAATACTGTTTTCACGCAAAACAAGATTTTAGAAATATGCATGGATTGAATTGAGAGTTTTATTTGAAATTTTGTCGTATAAGGCATTTATTTCATAAAAAACATGTTTTCCCGATTTTTAGAGGTCATCCGCACGCGCGAAAATGTATGGGCACGACGCGTCAAGGTCATTCAAGCGTGTTAAGGCCTTAATCCGTTGAGCCGTTAACGCGTGATTGAGTCACAAACATCCAAACATCCTAACAAACTTTCGCATTTATAATATTAGTGGGATTATCAATTTTTAGTTATAATAGTTTACTTACTATATTTGGAGTCTACTACAAGTTGTCGAAATGAATTTTTCCGTTTTACATAAGTTCGACAAAACATTTGTCAATTTTATTATTGATCGAACAAACGACTGCCCAAAATAGATTGTCGACGAAACAATTGACATTGTGTCAGTGGTCGAATGAACTAGAATCTGAGACAAAATTGATAGAATTCGTAAATATATTTTCACTTCTCATGCTTGTAAAGTTCATCTTTATGTCGGGTGTAGATAGGCTGCATAAAATAAATAAATAAATAAATAAATATTGGACAACATCACATACATTGCTCTGATCCTAAGGTAAGTAGCTAAATCACCTGTGTTATAGTAATCAGAAACAACGACGGTACCACAACACCCAGACCCGAGACAATATATAAAAGTTCGTTTTCCACATTGACCCGACCGGGGATCGAACCCGGAACCTCAGAGATGGCGACGGCATATACAGTCCGGCGTGCTCGCCTCTCGGCTACGGAGGTCGTCTTAAAATCGCTTTTTATGCTCTAGTGCAGTGTTTCTTAACCTTTTTCAAGGGCGGACCCCTTACGCCAAATAAGTACCTACAATCCGCGGACCTATTAAACCGTTCAGCCGCACTAATAAGCTCTTCTACTATTCCCTTTTCTCTGTTAGCAGACCCCCTGAGATAGGTCGGCGGACCCCTAAGGGTCCGGGGACCACAGGATGGGAAACAGTGCTCTAGTGCATAGAGTAAAATCTTCGTCTAAGTCTCAAGCTCGAAGACAAAGGTCGTTAGGTGAACACCCACACAAGCAATTGAGCTTCGTTAAACAAACATTTCATTACATTCTGTATCTCTATTTTATTATATATATAATCCATGTTATAATAATTAATTAATAAAACTAGGCAATAATAATGAGTTTTCTAAGAAATAAGTATTTCAATAGCACATGGACTACACCTATGATGTTAGGTGCCACTGCCACGTATAAAAAAAAAAAATATTGGCGAGAATTCCTTGTATTTTCTCTGTTGCAATTTGAAATAAATTTATGTTCTTTTTGCATTAATGATGTTTAATTTCCTCACAATCGAAGTAAAAAGCAAAGTGTATAGCTCTTAATTAAAACCATTTTACCCTCGACCTGACTTCCCACCCTCGCCTGCGGCTCAAGTCGTCTCGGATAAAATCTACTATTTATATTTTATTAAGGATCCCGTTATGTACCTTATTAAGGTACATAATGGAATACAAATAAATAAATACATTAAGGGTTGCCAGAAGTGTTTTTTTTTTATTTAGAGCACGTTACTACGCGAGCGAAGTCGCGGGCGGTTAATAAATAGTAAGTTTATAAATTCCTAACTTCATCCGCCTACAGACAATAACAACCGGCCAAGTGCGAGTCGGACTCGCGCATGAAGGGTCCCGTACCATTAATTAACTATTTATTTTATTCTGTTTTTTAGTATTTGTTGTTATAGCGGCAACAGAAATATAATACATCATCTGTGAAAATTTCAACTGTCTAATTATCACGGTTCATGAGATACAGCCTGGTGACAGACAGACAGACAGACGGACAGCGGAGCCTTACTAATAGGGTCCCGTTTTACCCTTTGGGTACGGAAACCTAAAAACAGACACCTCCAGCCTTCCAACTTCCAAGTCTTAATTAGTAGAAGGCGAAATACTAAATCTTAATAAAAAACAAAGTCATGTTTGTTCCAACACTTATAACACCAGACTGGCTGGACCGATTTTCATGGTTTATAATTTGTTGGATTTGTCTCCGCCCCGAATAGCAGAATAAATAATAAAAACATTGGAAAAGCGAACGAAAAAAAAATACTGTTAGACGGTACGAAGTTCGCCGGGTCAGCTTGTTGTAAATAAATAAAACAGTATTCATCCTTCCATTAAACTTTTTTATTATGAAATAATAAGTACGATTCCGAGTAACTAATTAAATTATTCTCGGAATCAGCACAATTGAATGAAGCTGAAGCGTATTACATACAATTTGACAAATTGTACATAACTACTATTAGTATACTATTTAAAATCATTACCCTTTCTTTTGGCTACGCCGTAGTCGGGTAAAAAAAAGAAATTACAGTCGCAAAATGCGTTGTAACTTGTACTTATCTAATTTAAAAAACTCAAGCATGAAGGGTTCCGTACCATTATCTATAAAAACGGCAAAAAATCACGTTTGTTTTATGGCAGCCCCCTTAAATATTTATTTTATTCTGTTCTTTAGTATTTGTTGTTAAAGCGGCAACACAAATACATCATCTGACAGACAGACAGCCAGACGGACAGCGGAATCCTAGTAATAGGATCCCGTTTTACCCTTTGGGTAAGGGACCCTAAAAATAAAATCTTATTGTAACACGAGTGACAGAGTAGTTACAAAAAGAACTTGTATTTTAAATTTTAAAACACCGCAAAGCTTTATATAAAGAAAATCCAAATTGTGAAATTTCTTCTAGAGGGCGGTTCTACTGCCTATGAACTTAAACTGTTTCTATAGAAATCTTGTCGTGTGATGCCGGCACGTTAAAAGAATAGCACCACCCCTTCTCTTCCTATGGGTGTCGTAAGAGGCGACTACAGGAGAACCGCCACAAGAAGACGGGCAGCAGCGTCTCCTCTCCACCATTGGCTAAACTGCGATCGCCAACCCGCCTGCCAAGCGTGGCGATTATGGCAAATCCTCCTTTAGGAGAGGCCTGTGTCCAGCAGTGGACTGATATAGGCTGGTGATGATGATGTGATAGAAATCTTTAAAAAGAAACACGCAGCGGTTCAATATGAATAAAGTTTAAAAAACTATGAACTATTTTACGCGGGCCATTATTACGAATCTAGTGACACCTCGTTTATCAAAATCGGTTTAGTAGTTTAGGCGCTACGTTGGAACATACATACATATACTGCCAAAATCATTACCCTTCATTTTGGCTTCGCCGTAGTCGGGTAAAAAACGATTTTTTTTGCCATTGCGTGATTTGTCCCATTGAAATGTTGGTACATTTGAGCAGTCGAACCTTATATAGGATCCGATTTTATTAGTGTACATCCTGCTAACCTGTGAAAAGCAATCGTAAAAACCAACTCTCAAATGTCTATAATAAAAACTAAAAAAGTTAAAAATAAAAATACAAAATAACAACATCGACTTCATATTGCATATACTCGTCCTATCTTCAACTCTTTCTCGCTCTGTACAAGGGGAAGAAATAAGACGGATAATCAGATGGTTAAACGTACCAAAGATAGGACGAGTTTATGCAATATGAAGTCAATGTTTGTGATAATGATGATTTTGATTTTTAACTTTTTTAGTTTTTATGGTACACATTTGAAAATTGGTTGTTACGATTGCTTTTCACCTATATAGTCACAGGTTAACAGGATGTACACTAATAAAATCGGACCTTATATAATCGATTAGCTGTGTTTGGTATGACACTTAACGCGAACCGTTAATTTAAATGAAGGACAATATACAGGGTTATTTTCGGACTCCCCGCCATATATTTTCACGTCAGAAGCAGCACATAAAAATAAAATAAAAAAACATTTGTTTTTGTAGATAACTTTTTTTTCGTATTTTTCCAAACACAAAAAGAAATTGTTGCCACTTGCCACTCGTTTGTTCGTATATAAATAAATATAATAAAAATTGGACAACATCCCATACATTGCTCTGATCCTAAGGTAAGTAGCTAAAGCACTTGTGTTATAGAAATCAGAAACAACGACGGTACCACAACACCCAGACCCGAGCCAATATAGAAAAGTTCATTTTCTACATTGACCCGACCGGGGATCGAACCCGGATCCTCAGAGAAGGCGGCGCCATTTATAGTCCGGCGCGCTCGCCTCTCGGCTACGGAGGTCGTCAAGAATATGCCAGGTAAATACGTAAGCCCTCTTCCGGACATTTATTCAAGTCGCAAAAAAATAGCTTTGCCCTACCGCTTTAGGACTAGATATTGGCTGGTGATGAGAAGAAACGGCGCATAAAACTCATATACCTTTGAAAGCCTGATTTTTACAGGTAATACATTTACAAGACATGTATTAAGTGCTCTTGTCGTCTTAGTAATCTTCAACTATGTAATATCTTTTTATTTTTCTAAAAAGTTTTCTGAACGTGGGTGTTAAACTTATGAACAGGCAATTCAACGAGAGTGTAGTGCTTTATTAATAAAAATTATAGAATTTTCCGAGAATAAAATACCAGCTTTGTGCAATCTGAAGCTCAGAATTGCAAGTTTATTTTTATTTTTAGTTTTATTATGATGCGAATCACCTTAAAAGCTAAACGAACTTAGATGTTTTTCTGACGTACAGTTTTCCTTTTAACTTTGTTATGTTATTACTACCTTCGTGATTTCACATTTCTATAAACACTTCTGTTCCGGCGAGGGTAGTTAAAGTTAATTATTACGTAAACAGAACCCTGCGGGTCTAAAACGGCCGCATTGGATGTTTAATTTTTAATCTGATTCATTTAGTGAAATGTAGCGGAAATGCTTTGCAAACCCTAAAACGGCCACATTAATAAATGAATCATATGCATTTCATTTCATCAAATGGATCATATTTGATGCCGATGTCGCTACGTTAAAAAAATATAGTGACGCGTCCAATCTTACTTTACCGTCTTTGTGAAAATGAATGTTTTTAACAACAACACAAAGGAACAATCAAAATACTCATGTTTTGTATGTTCTACAAATATCAATACAAAATAATAATAAAAATAACATTAAAATGGTGGTTCACCAATTTGACATTTAATACGAATTACTCATTTCATAATAAGTAGACCATATTACGAATTTCCATACAAAACTGTCAAATTAGTTGAACTGCAAATATGAAATGTTCGAGGCTCATTTTATGATTCATTAAATAACTTGTCATTTTAAGATTTGCTAAATGAAACATATTATGAACGAAATATGAAACATCCTATGCGGCCGTTTTAGACCCGCTGAAACGAAAATGATTTTTTTTTTCACAAGCACAATTTAGGACCGATCCAGACCGATCCGCTTTTTAAGATTCTATTTCACTACTTGTGCGGCGTGATCAATATTTTTAAACAACCGGTTTAGGCTGAATTCGACGAAACATTAAGTTATCCCAGTTTAGCTATTACGAGAATATCTTAACTCGTTTCGTTTACGTTTTTCAAACTTACTTATGGCACACACTTAATATTGTAGTTCTATGGTCCAAGCGTGCATGATGAACGAATGTATAAACCTACCAAAATTTATGAAATCCATTTTCTTCTAGGTTGTCTTGAAATGCCTCAACCATTCAATTTTGTAGGATTAGAGAGTGTCAATGCCAATTATTGACATTTACCTTGTCAGTTACTATGCGCCTAGTGTCAATTTGGCGTGAGCCACATTTGACATGAACCGTATAAAAATATGTTCGTTACCTTATTCTGAGATTTGTGGTTTGTAAAATGTAAAATTGGCCTATTTCTAGAGCACTTAGCTCAGGTCGCGCACAAATGTTGGAATTCCCTGCCTGCGTCTGTATTTCCGAGTGCATATAACCTGACTCTCTTTAAGTCCAGAGTGAATAGGCATCTTCTGGGCAAGCTCGCTCCATCGTAGATCCCATCTATGCTCTAGAGCAAGATTGGGGTCAAGAGTAAGCCCATCTTAAGTAAAAAAAAAAAAAAAAATGTTTGCGCGGGTCCATTGTTATTCAATTGTGATCTTTTTTTTTCCGAGCATACAGCCTGTCGATTCTGTAAACAAAACCGCGCTCACTTCGTCGCTGCACTCGCTCATCAACGATAAATAATATGAACCTTCTTACTAACAAGATAGAGGCTATGTTCGTTTGTACGGCTAAGTCGAGTTTTAGAGCGAGTCCGTTGCGTTTTTCTTAGAGAATCGACCGGCAGGTGCTTGCTTGCAACCAGCAGTGTTTTACCCTCGAGTTAGGTAAGGGTTACTCCGGCTTAATCGAATCCGGCCTTTTAGTTCTTAAGAGTGTCTGAACTGAGCCGATAAAATAATAAAATAAAATTAAATCTATTTTTTATAAGACTATAGAATAACAAGCAATCTAATTAGGTTTGCTTGTTGACTACGAAATCCTATAATTGGGATCTTTTATTTGTTATAATAGTTTTTGCTTGCGATTTGTTTTCGTATTTTTAGAATTAAGCTGAAGGCTGAACGGGATTTTTCCACAGGAAAATACAAGATGGAATAAAATCTATTTAAGCTAAATTAATATCTACACGTTTGCCAAACTACAAGTAACAAACATACAACATTTATACACCGTGAATTTTTAAATACCCGAGAAAATTAACTAACATACTCAGATATCGACATACATCGAGTTTGGCGAATAAAAAAAAATATTTTTTATGAAAAATTAATTAAAATGTCCCTAACATTCTTAAAAAAATATGCACAATAAAAGTCCTGCTAATTCAAATAGTAATCATTATCATTCCAACATTAACGGAACCAAAATCCACCTAATTTGGTCGCGTAATATTGGCGTACGGAAGGAATAACTATGAATGAAATTTTTTTTATCCATAGTTATTCCTTCCGTACGCCAACGCCGTACGCCATTCCGTTTTTTTTATTCGCCAAATTCGATGTATATCGATATCTGAGTATGTTAGTTAATTTTCTCGGGTAATTAAAAATTCACGGTGTATAAATACTAGCTGACCCGGCAAACGTTGTTTTGCCATATAAATGAAGAATGTTAAGGGTGGACAACCCTTATCACTAAGGGGTATGAAAAATAGATGATAGCCGATTCTCAGACCTACTCAATATGCTCACAAAATTTCATGAGAATCGGTCAAGCCGTTTCGGAGGAGTACGGGAACGAACATTGTGACACGAGAATTTTATATATTAGATTTTTGGTTGTGGATCGTCAACATTACAAGAATTCAATTTAAACTTTTTGGTTTTTTTACATTTACAATAATGCTAGATTATTTTTTATCCAGGATAGGATTTTACTGGTAGTTGTTAAAAAAAATAAATGTTTAATTATTTAAGGATTCAATTCAATTCTATATTATATACGAGAATTACTAAGTAGTTTACATTAAATAAATAAATAAATATTGGACATCACATACATTGCTCTGATCCTAAGGTAAGTTGCTAAAGCACTTGTGTTATAGAAATCAGAAACAACGACGGTACCACAACACCCAGACCCGAGACAATATAGAAAAGTTCGTTTTCTACCTCAGAGATGGCGACGCCATTTAAAGTCCGGCGTGCTCGCCTCTCGGCTACGGAGGTCGTCACATTGGTGGTTTTGTATTTTAAAACTACTAAACTATAAACTTACATCACATATCACGATGATTTTAATGAAGAAAAATTATTAAACTGTTGCATTAATGATTATTTAACCGACAATAATATTTGGGCTTAAATAATGTCCTGCACGCACAGGTAAATTGTATTTTGTAATTTAAACATATTTAAATAGAGGCTGGAATGAGAAGTTGAGTAGTAATATAGCTGAGTTCGCAGTGGGCACGGCACATAGGACGTAGAACTTACGGCCAATAAGACAGAAAGGTTCTAGTATGGAGGCCACGTACCAGCAAGCGCAGCGTAGGACGTCCACCCACAGAGTGGATTACTTGTTTAATTCAAAACCATCGACCTGTCCCTCTAGCACGAGCAACAAAACACGATATGATACGATATGATAAAGCGATTTATCGCCTCCTTACTTTCAAAATGTGATACCAAAGCCGCCATCTTAAACTTTTATTGAAACAGTGAGCATGTCCATACCTGCGTCTTCACGGTTATGCTCGCTTTCTCGATAAAAGTTCATATTTTGACAAAAAATATGCGATAGATCGCTATATTATATCGTATCATATCGTGTTTTGTTGCTGATGCTAGAGGGGCTGGCATAATTTGTTTAATTCACAACCATCGATTATAGAGTTGACACTTCTCACAAATTGCTCTTGAGAGGGAGTTGACTATATTTTGGACACAAAAACTTGGACAGTATCACATACGTTGCTCCGATCCTTAGGTAAGTAGCTAAAGCACTTACGTTATAGAAATCAGAAACAACGACGGTACTACAACACCCAGAGCCAATATAGAGAAGTTCGTTTTCTACATTGACCCAGAGATAGTTCAGTGCATTTGTGCTCAAAAAGTCTCGTAGTAGAAAAGTTTCGGGGTAGTTGTAGTATCCTTCAACTAAATAAACAAATACCCGTTTCAAGGTTTTGTTATTTACTGTGTTTGACATTTATTTATTTACTCGAAATCAAAAGCTAGATAGTAATATATAAAGTAAAAGTTGGTTTTGAAGAGACCGCTTTAATATGCCAATTTTCAACTTGCAACTGTGTTGTGGCCGAACGGTTCTTTTAAAATAAAAACTAAAAAGTTATATTAAATACTTTAATTTTTGTATACAGGCCATTAACTAAAAGTTAATAGTATCCGAGTTTTTTTTAAGCAAAATTTCGGAAAATAGAATAGAATAGAAAAAGATTTATTTGACACACACAGAATACAAAAGGAAAAACATTTACAGGATAATAAAAAGCAATATGTGTCAAAAAGGCCCCCGCTCAGCATTTGTCGTGACAGTCAGGGACTTATCACGACGCTGGTTTTCAGCAGGGACCCTGACGGTAGGCTCGGACCATACCCGACCGGAAACCCTGGTTAGCGCGGAATCAATCCATCGCAGCGCGGCATCAATCAATCGCTAAGCAAAAAGGTTGTTTTGAACGGACTCTTGCGGATGCTTACGGATTCCGGCAGAGTCTAGACCGAGCCAGAGGTACGAAGCACAGCACGCACTAGCACATTTTTTTTTTTGCGATTTTGTCCTCAGATTCGGAATCAGTACCCCAAAATATATCGAAAATAAAAAATAAGAAGTACCCCAAAACTTTCCTAGTAAAAACAATTCACTGAACAAACGCGGCGACACCAAGTCCGACGCTCGTGTCTGGGCTACAGAGGCCGTACAACACAATACAATAGGGAAAACGGTTAATTAATTTCTTTGTCTCTCAGGTAGATTATCAAGAATTATTGGACACGTATTTTTTTTCTTTCTTAACATAATCAAAATATAACAGATATACTGATCTGATATGTCTCATGACGTCACTCCTAGGTACAATTTGTATTTATTGTTACTCGGATTAAAGAAAGTAGGTAATTAATTTTTGGGGAAATGTATATTCATTTTTGGGGAAATGTATATTCATTTTAGGGGAAATAAATATTCAATAAAGTACCACAAACTCTTGTAGACTTACCTGTTTATGAGTTCAAAAACCACATTAAAAATCCTTATGGAAAAAGGATATTACAAAGTTGAAGATTGCTTGAACGACAAGAGTGTATGGACTTTATAACCTGCCTAGCTCGCACTTACACTATCTTGTAATTAAATTTCCTGTAATAAAATCAGGCTGACAAGGGTGACTGAGTTTGTTGCGCCGCTTCTTCTCATATGTAGTCCCGAAGCGGTGGTAGGTAAAAAAAATGGGACATGTAAAAGTGCCATTGATGGCCAATTTTCAGAAATAAATGAATTTGAATTTGAATTATAAGTGACGTCACGAGCCACTCTCCCGAACTTTGACGCGCTTTATATTAACTTTGTATTTTTTGGTTGATTGACCAAAAAAAAGAGGCCATTATTTTTTAATAATCTAAATTACGGACTAAATAGAATTTCATTTTCTTTACTCAGTCGTCATCCCTATTAGCTATGCATATACCTTTGATTATATACATGTCTGGATTCCCTGTTCGAGTGTCATAGACGTCAAAAAATATATAAGCCAACTGTTGGCGCCAAAGTTTGTTTCGCCCGCTCACTGGCGCGCTAGTTACCATAGCAACTCGTAATTGTTAACGTAGTAACCATTATTGTTACCAACTCAAATCTGGCATGTTCTTTTGGTGACAATTCTGCAATTGTCACAGTGCTGCCACCACACTCTATCTAGACATTTTTATAATCATACCACCGTCACCTTTCTTCCATCGGACATACAGACTCACGGCCGGCTACCATCCGTTCTTAGTTGATATACCCATAATCCGCACTAAGCGCTTCTCATCATCTTTTATAATGCGCACAGCTAAAGATTGGAATTCCCTCCCTGCGTCTGTATTTCTGAGTGCATATAACCTGACTCTCTTTAAGTCCAGAGTGAATAGGCATCTTCTGGGCAAGCTCGCTCCATCGTAGATCCCATCTATGCTTTAGCTAGAGCAAGATTGGGGAAAAGAGTAAGCCGATCTCAAATAAAAAAAAAAAATCAAATGCATATACATACCGGCAATGAGCGTCCCGTTAAATAGACAATAGTTAACTGATGTGCAATATCGCACGTTGCAAGTTGCCCAATCCACCCGGTAAGAATTATAATGGCGCTTGTAATAGCCGCTTCGTATGCGTCGTAGTTCCGCGGCCCGCTTCGAACATTTGTAAAAACACTTGAGGAATTTGATCTTGTCACGGGACGTCCTCGGTAGCTTAGTTGGTAAAGCACTCGCCCGGCTTGCGATGGGACGTGGGTTCGAGTCCCACCTGAGGTCGATGTTTTTTTTTCAAGTGTTATTTATCTTCAATTAAACCTTGCATGGAATTGCTAAACACAAAAATTTACAATGTTTAAGCATTTCTGATCTTAACCAATAGTCAAATATTTGTAAAAATATTTCTATAGGGTGTTGACGGTAGTATACTACTCAGCTATACATATAGCTACAACATTGATCAAAATACGCTGGCTTTGACAGCGAGAAAAAACACTTGAGGAATTTCATCTTGTCACGTGACGTCCTCGGTAGCTTAGTTGGTAAAGCACTCGCCCGGCTTGCGATGGGACGTGGGTTCGAGTCCCACCTGAGGTAGATGATTTTTTTTCAAGTGTTAAGTTTTATCTTCAATTAGTAGAGAATTCAGACATATAGTTCTAAAAGAGCTGGATAAATAAACACATCATTTTAAAAACAGGATATACAATGTGATATGGGGGGTACTTTTGACCCGTTAGGGCTAAGATCGGTATCTAATTTTATGGACAAAAAATAATTTGAGGTCAAAAACAAATCTGCAAAAAATGCAAAAATATAGATTTTTTTCAAAAATAATTTAATGTTTTTTTTTTGTTCTAGCCAAGTTAACCCTAAATATCAGAAATGAAGTTTGAGGGTTTGAGCACTATGAGGCCCCAATATTTTTTGGATAAAATTAAATAAATACATATAGTATGTACATATTGGACAACTTCACATACATTGCTCTGATCCTAAGGTAAGTAGCTAAAGCACTTGTGTTATAGAAATCAGAAACAACGACGGTTCCACAACACCCAGACCCGAGCCAATATGGAAAAGTTCGTTTTCAACATTGACCCGACCGGGGATTGAACCCGGAACCTCAGAGATGGCGGTGCCATTTAAGTCCGGCGTTCTCGCCTCTCGGCTACGGAGGTCATCAAGATAAATTTCGGTCGTCAAATTAGATATTGCACTTAGCCTTAACGGGTTAGAAGTACCGTCTATATCACATTGTATATCACAGTAGCACTATATAAGGTCCGATTTTATTAGTGTTCATCCTGTTAACCTGTGACTATATAGGTGAAAAGCAATCGTAAAAACCAATTTTCAAATGTGTACCATAAAAACTAAAAAAGTTAAAAATCAACAAAATTGACTTCATATTGCATAAACTCGTCCTATCTTTGCTACGTTTAACCATCTGATTATCCGTCTTATTTCTTCCCCTTGTACAGAGCGAGAAAGAGTTGAAGATAGGTAGTTTTATGCAATATAAAGTCGATGTTGTTATTTTGTAATTTATTTTTAACTTTTTTAGTTTTTATGATAGACATTTGAAAGTTGGTTTTTACGATTGCTTTTCACCTATATAGTCACAGGTTAACAGGGGGCCTAGCGCGAAAGTGTATCGTTCGGTCGGTCGTATTAACCGATCAAATTAAAACATCCATTCCCCCGTATCAAAGGTTTGACAATTTTTGAACAATTGAAAACAGTCGAGTTTTTTACACGGCTAGATTGAGTGGGTCATATTTTATAGAAGGATTGACACATAAGACGGGCCATTTTAATTTGTTAGGTTTATACGACCGAACGAAAGTGTATGTCTTGTCTAGGTTTTTACGATTGCTTTTCACCTATATAGTCACAGGTTAACAGGATGAACACTAATAAAATCGGACCTTATATAGTATAAAACAAAGTCCCCTCCCGTTGTCTAGCAGTCTTAAGAGTCTGATAAAGATCTTTGTCTAGCATTTTAACGGGTAATAAATAAAATTTTCGTAATTTTCGACTTCGATTTTTCCATTAAAACATAAAAATCTGAAAAGAAATAAAACACTAGCGGCATTATTACAAACAAGATAGACTAGATTTAAACACTGTCTAAAGATTAGCCAACTAATTTTAAATGTAAGTCATCATTACCGAGACATGTCTGATGTGTCAACATTTTAAATTGGTTGGTTATTCTTTATAGACGTCGTTTAAATTAAACCTAGTCTATCAGTGTTCGATATTCAATCGAAGAACGCAGGATTCACAGGCCTTTTTTTTTTTTTTTTATACGTCAGGGAAATGCCATTACGCATACCACTCCAGCCACGGGGGTAGCCGGGGTTGGATTCACAGGCCTACGCCGACGCTTCACCAACACAAGGACCTTATGCAGTATGTGCACTGCAATTTAATTGCCCAATCGTAAATTTATTAAATAGCTCGTTTTTTACAGCCGATGGGAATTATTACGAATAAAAAACCTATAACGTTGATATTGTTGAAATTAGCCAGAATTAGGCATGGCAATGATTGCTATTTTTCATTCATTGTCATATGATGAAATGATGATTTGTTATATGAAATGATATCAATCTGTGATAAATGATTTTATTTCGCAGTGTCATAATGTAACACTTTTGCTATTTGCTACTTAAAATGAAATATGTTTTATTGTGAACAGTTGCTCCTTGCAACTTTTTTATGAAATGTCATATTATATACCGTGACTTTTTAATTACCCGAGAAAACTAAAATTTGCGTTGATAAAAATATGTATATCAGTAAGTAACACACAAATATTATAGCGTTCATACAAAAATATCGTTTTATAGGACTTCAAATAAATCCTGTTAATGCACCTAAAACATGGAAACCATCTTCGTAGTATTTGTTGAATGAGAGAGAGAGAGACGCATGCATTCATTCAGACTCGCGCGGCACTCGCGCAGTCTCCCGCGCATGCGCGTCTGCTACGTCTGTAGTGCTAACGATTGTCAAGATCGCCAAGCATCGCGGGTTCGCATCGCATCCTGCACTAGCATTTAATAAACGTGATATCTGTTGATTTGTATGTCGTGGCCATTACGAAGTAATAAAAATAGCACTTTTCACGAGTTTTTTTTATCTGCTTAATAAATTGTTTATTTTAATTACTTAGTTAAGGTGTATTTTAAAATATGAAATCCACTATGTATTTACAAGATACAAATACCTAAAAACCTTAAAACAAATATCAACGTACCTTACACGTATTGCAGTATTTTTTCAAAATGTCCTCCTCTCTCCGAGATACAAACACGTGCTCTTTTCCGCAAGTTATTCTTCAAAGAAATAAGCACGTTTCTTTGAGCTTGAACCTCTTGAAAAGCCGTAATGATTCGGTTTCGCAAATCACCAACACTAGTAGGTTCACTCACAAACACTCGGGGCTTGATCTCCCTCCACAAATAAAAGTCCACAGGCGTAAGGTCCGGGGACCGCGCTCCGAACTCGCCAGTACTGATAGGCCATCACGGTATTCGTCACTTCACTTTAAAGTAAACACAGGTGCGGAGGTCGCGTGCGCCGGTGACCTTGCGTGACACAACCTTGACCGTTTAAGATTCGCGACGGACTGAGCTGAGGTCAATGATGGCGCGGGCGGGCGGGGGATGCGCGTGAGACTCCGCCCGTTCATTGATGAAGGGAGAGCTGGCCAGCTTCGAGCTTAGACGCGAGTTTGCCGAGTGAGATAGAAACGTCTTTTGTCGGCAGGTTGTGTAATTTGTTTTCATTCATAGTTATTCCTTCCGTACGCCAATAATACGCGACCAAATTAGGTGGATTTTGGTTCCGTTAATGTTGGAATGATAATGATTACTATTTGAATTAGCAGGACTTTTATGGTGCATATTTTTACGGAATGTTAGGGACCTTCTAAATAAATTTCTCATAAAAATAAATGTTTTTTTTTATTCGCCAAATTCGATGTATATCCTTATCTGAGTATGTTAGTTAATTTTTTCGGGTAACTAAACATTCACGGTGTATAGTTCGTGCGCTACGTATTTTCAACCTGCCACTCGTAAGAAAAATCATGACAAACGAATCTAAACTTTACGTTCATAAGTTTAAAGCTCTTAAAATGCTCAGTATCGTTATCGTTCGTCACCTATGATGGCATAAAAAAATTGTACAGCATGTTTGTATTTTTCTAACACGCACCTGTAGCAAATCTTTCCTACTCGCTCGCGCGCTCAAGGCCTTCGCTCAAGTGCGCTCGCTAGACCCGCTCTCCTACATGTCATCATTGATATATCATGGCATCAACGAATGAAAAGAAATGCGCGTGATATATGATTTCACAGTCTGTGATTCGTAGCAGTGAATATGATAAAAAATAGCAGGTGTGATAAATAATTTTCAAATCATACGATTTTTCACCTGCTACTGATGAAATCGTCCATGCCTAGCCAAAATACGAACTTACATAAGGGGTCATCCATATACTTCGTCACACGAATTCATGAAATTTTGACACCCCCCCCCCCCTTCTTCCACCCTTGTCACATAAGGTCACACTTCGATACTCTTCAGAGCCCCGCTATAATCAATAATGTTTGTTATTTCTACGCAGTTTCCTCTTGCACAAATAATAATTGTAAACAATTCTTGTTTACGTCCTAAACTTGATCTGGGTAAGGTAGGTAGATATTATTTTCCACGAAATGTTTTCAGTGATTTAAAACTGTTTGTTTACATTTCCAAATATCCTGGGACATTAGTGATAGTTGTAGTACTTTCAAACTCCACACTATTTAAATAAATTAATTTAATTGAAGATAAATAACACTTGAAAAAAATCATCGACCTCAGGTGGGACTCGAACCCACGTCCTATCGCATGCCGGGCGAGTGCTTTACCAACTAAGCTACCGAGGACGTTAGTATACTACTTAGCTATACATATAGCTACAACATTGATCAGAATACGCTGGCTTTGACAGCGAGAAAAAACACTTGAGGAATTTCATCTTGTCACGTGACGTCCTCGGTAGCTTAGTTGGTAAAGCACTCGCCCGGCATGCGATGGGACGTGGGTTCGAGTCCCACCTGAGGTCGATGATTTTTTTCAAGTGTTATTTATCTTCAATTAAACCTTGCATGGAATTGCTAAAAACAAAAATTTATAATTTTTTTAGTACATAAACGAACTAAGGTGGAGTAAGGGTGGCTACATATATTACATTTGTCGACCTCCGTAGCCAAGCCGAGCACGCCGGACTTGGCCGCGTCGCCATCTCTGTGGTACCGGGTTCGACTCCCGGTCTAGTCAATGTAATTACCTCAAGGTTGACTGGTAGAGAATGATGTATAGCATTAAGTCCGCCAGATGTACTCAACTGTGCAATAAAGTTTAAATAAATAAATGTAGAAAACGAACTTTTCTATATTGTCTCGGGTCTGGGTGCTGTGGTACCGTCGTTGTTTCTGATTTCTATAACAAGTGCTTTACTTACCTTAGAATCATATAAGTAATGTATGTGATGTTGTCTAATAACTAATTATATTATTATTATACATATTCGGGCCGGCATTTTCGGTTCGGTAGTATTTGTAAGGTATAGAAATTGAGAAGGCGATTCACATCATTATAATACTCGTACAAGAAATAAAAATTAACTTGCCGTTTCGAGCTTTAGATAATAAAAAGATGGTAGTTAAGATTTTGAGGATATGCTTTTCTTTTTTTTTTTCGATATAGTACCTCCCACAAACTCTTATTGACCTGCCTGTTTATGAGTTGAAAACCCACATTTAAGTTTTCAAGTCCTTTTAAGAAAAGAATATTAAAAAGTGTTTGATTATTTGAATGACAAGAGTGCATAGACTTGATATCCTGCCTAGCTCGCAATTCATCATCATCATCATAACAGCCTGTTGCAGTCCACTGCTGGACATAGGCCTCCCCCAAGGAGCGCCACAGCGCACGATCTCCCGCCCTTTGCATCCAGTCGCTGCCACCTGCCTTCTTCAGGTCATCGGTCCATCTGGCCGGGTGGCGTCCTACACTACGTTTGCCTAAGCGTGGTCTCCATTCGAGAACCTTCCTGCTCCACCTCTCGTCGGTTCTGCGACAGACATGGCCAGCCCACTGCCGCTTCAGCTTGCTACATTTTTGGACAATATCAGTCACCTTAGTCTTATGCAATTATAGCTCGCAATTATAGTCTTGTAATTGTATTTACTGTAATAAAATCAGGCTGACAAAGATGACTAAGTTTGTTGCGACGCGCCGTTTCTTCTCATCACTAGCCGATATGTAGTCCCGAAGCGGTGTTAGAGCTAAGTTATATTTTGGGACGTGTATAAGTGCCCGGAAAAGGGGCAGATATACTGAATAAACGACGTTGAATTTGCCCAGGCAAGTGAACGCCCGAAATATTCTGTCACGAGTCAAAGCGACTGTTAGTAAGTTAACACACAAATTACGTATAGCGGCGGCGCGCTAGACAGATAGGCCACTCGGAACTAAGCGTCAAAATCGTTACGCACAAATTGACAATTGCGTTTACATGCAATCTCGGACGATCCGGGGCAGTAATACAGCGGACTGTCACTCACGACAGTTTACTACGCATTGATTATTGTTACGTGCGAAAAATGGATATAAGCGTTTTTTACTACTGCTGCAGTGTGTTTGGATGTTTGAATACAACACAAAATTGTGATTACACGTTCTTCAAATATCCAAAATAATATTAAAAGGTATATAAAACTAGGTCTAGGTTTTCTCTTGTAAGTAAGTAGTAAAGGTAAAGATAAGTTTTGATAGCGATCAATCATTCATTTCATTCATCAGGAATGAGCTTTTAAATTTTACTTAAATCGTCATTGGTTTAACACCACTGTTTTAGGTAAGCGTTGAATAAAAGATTATAACATTATTATTGCTCGAAAAATTATTCATTGTTTTTTTTACATTGTCGTTGCTAGGATAAATACGTCACCTAGAAATGTCAGTATATGTCATAACAGTACCTAAGTAATGTAGTTAGTACGTATAATTTCTAACAACGCACAGCTGCAGCCGCTGTTAAAAACGACAGTCATTGAAGAAGCCAAGTTGGGGAGAGTAATTATTGCTCTGTCTTGCCATTTAGGCCTGGACGTATGATAAGATGAATAAATAAACTAATCGTTGTATCGGTGTAATAAAGCACACTAATTTATTTAAAAAATCAGAATAGCAACCCTATAGGCAGTCAGCCCAATTTAGGCAGTTGTTTTCGAGAACGGCGGGAGTGGACCTTCTGTATTTTTCTCTATTTTGTGGTTAACATGTGTGACGACACCGAGTACCCGCTTTAAGTATTCAAATCATTTTATTTAACAAAATTTATTTCATTTCATAAATCCGTAATACTCCCAACACTCAGTGAATCCTTCATCTGAGGTTCCAAGAAAACTGAATTAAATTCAAAGCAATTTCAAGGTTTAAAACCACTAGCTCAGCATGACGCAGTTCCAAGTAAACGCTAATCCTGTTCTACTACCACCACGCTTATCCTGTACAACTACGACCTTAGTATAATAAATAAATAAATAAATAAGTATTGGACAACATCACTTACAGAAAATCAAATATGGAAATCCCACCCCAAAAAATTAAGCTCGTAAAACCTTATAAAGACAAGATTTTCTTTTCAAATGTTTGATGTGACGCCTCGTTCGTACATAATTTAATTCGTAAAAGAAAACTCGAAGGACGGCCAGATTCACTTAGAGAGATATACTTAGACGTAAACTAATGTACTTAGACGAGATCAGCCTGTCGATTCTGTAAACAAAACCGCGCTCACTTCGTCGCTGCACTCGCTCATCAACGATAAATAATATGAACCTTCTTACTAACAAGATAGAGGCTATGTTCGTTTGTACGGCTAAGTCGAGTTTTAGAGCGAGTCCGTTGCGTTTTTCTTAGAGAATCGACCGGCTGTACAGTGTTGTTCATATTTAAAAAAAAACTATGTGCGCCAAATTTTACCTAATTCCGTGTAGCGGATTATGTGTGTTTAGTAACAAACATCAACATTTACATTAATTTTAGTAAGATAAGTATTGAGGCACATTATGAGAAGTCCCCCTTGTGAGAAACGTACCTACTGCTACTACTGTGCTCCTGCGAAAAATGTACATTTTGAGTCGAGTGCTCATTTTGCAAAGTGCATATTCTGCGTCAATCCCAATAAAACAATTAAAAGGCCACTCAAACTGTTTTATAAAATTGTTATTATGATCAACATAAACTAAGATAGCTAGCTGATAAGTTGACCTTTGAAGTCCTAGCGTATTTCAGTCGCGTCAATCTTCTTAAAAAAACTTCCAACTTATCACGATTTTCAAAGGAAAATATAATGTGAGAGCATTAGTTTTAATATTTTCATTGCATCGTTTTTTTTTAGATTAAAAACGTATCTTGGACTCGAAGTTTAAAATTATATTAAAATTGATTTATTTGACTATATTATTGATACAATTATAGTACATTATGATACAAGTGTGCAAAGTTGATCATTACACACGAGGCATTATTGTAAGCGCGAGCCGCAGGCGTGCGCGGCAAGCAAGCCGAGTGTGTAATGTACAATTTATAATATAATGAATTATGAACCTAAAATCGGTGTAATAAGAGTCAATTTACGAGCTACTGTGTTGAAAAAGCTTTTATTAACATACTAGTAAAATAAACTAAATATACGAGTACGTCCCGTCCGTTACGTAAAATAAAAGCAACATATGATTTACACGATAACAATTATTAAATTAATCTTATATATAAAATTCTCGTGTCACAATGTTCGTTCCCGTACTCCTCCGAAACGGCTTGACCGATTCTCATGAAATTTTGTGAGCATATTGAGTAGGTCTGAGAATCGGCTAACATCTATTTTTCATACCTCTTAGTAATAAGAGGTTGTCCACCCTTAACAGAAATTACTTAAAAATTATTTATATGGCAAAACAACGTTTGCCGAGTCAGCTAGTAATAAATAAAAATAAAAAAACAAAAAATATATGAAAAAGGCGATTTATATTCTAACGATATAATTTTACAAACCACCATCCATGTAAAACTAGCACATAAGGAGCGACATATAATATAATTTAATAAGCTCCCAAAATTTAAACCAAAAAAAGTGCGGAGTTCGAGTCTGCAGACTGTAGTAAATAAAAAAATATATACATATATACAGGGTGTCCCGTAAATCAAGGTCAACCTTGTAACCACATATTCTATACATCATGGTGAACAAATTTTGTTTTATCACTTTTGCAAATTTGCATGAAAATTTATCGACTTCCCATACAAAATTAACAAATTAGTCAATTAGATTTGTAAAGACAGTAAAGAAAAAAATATGCATAATAGAACAAAAGTTGTTTAATATTATGTATAGAATATATGGTTACAAGGTTGACCTTGATTTACGGGACACTGTATACGTCCCACTGCAGGCAGGCCTCACCTCAACTATGAGATTGTTTGGGCCATAATCCGCCACGCGGGCCCAGTGCACCGCAGTGGAGGGGTGTTATAAGGCCAGTGATTAACCTTACTGTCAGATTTAATCAGGCCGCCATGAAGGCCTCTGACTATCAAGCGATATCAGTCGGGACCAACTTTTAACGTACCTTCCGAAGCACGAAAATGCTAGTGATAAATGACACTAAGTATGGTCGGAATGGTCACCCATCCACTCACAACCGCGGCGTAGGTTGCTGAACTTTAGTATTTTTGTAAAATATTACTTTAACTTACACTACGCTTCGATATTTAAAATCATGTTAGGTACACTATTTTTTGACTACAGTTTAGTCTATATCTGAGATCTCTTTTTAGTTATAAGCAAGTTAAGACTGTAATCTGTCTGTGTACTCTTCAAATAAATAAATAAATAATCGATATCAAAACGCTGCCGCCACTGAGATACGAGCACCTCATTAACCTGGCTTGTTTGAATTGTAGTCGGAACAAATGCGAATTGGCAAAGGAAAGAAGTATCATTCTTGTGTTACGAGGTAGCTGTCAAATTTGACATTGGCGTTGCTCAGCACATCCAGAACCTAGTCAATTGCGAATTGATGACCTATGAATACGAAACCGAAAATTTTGCAATCAAGTTTTAGCTAATCGTGTTTTTTTTCCATTGCAAAGTCGCTCCCGTAGATAAAATAGATGATTTAATTAGAATTATCATGAAATTATATAGCTAAGAACGTTTAATTGCATTGGTATAAAAAAACAGATTGAAGTTTTGAACTTACTCTGAACCAAATCTTATACTAAACCAAAATATCATTTATAAATCTTATAAAAAAATATTGTAATCGATAAATTTATCGCGGATTTTAATTTCCTACAACAGAACATACTTATTTTTTTTACCGTTTTATCATAATTAAACATCAATAACATCATAATTTCAGCCACTTTAAATCAGACTGCAAATAAGCCTTCTTCTTAGAGCGCCATGCACTACGGTCATGTGCTATGCGATTTTAGCTAGGTAGTCCGGTATGGATAAGCAATATTGGTGTCTTAACCTACAAGAATTCTAAAGTTTCTAAATTTTTTTCTGTGGATACATTTATCCCTACAAAGCTTAATTTAACGTTCTGTGTCAGATGTTGCAATCTTTTTTTTGTTTTTTTCTTATTTAATTCGGTTTAAAACCGCCAAAATTGATTTGAAGTTTAAAATTATAATTGTATTGTTCCTAATATAGCATGTTTAGAATACAACATACAAGCCTAGTTTTTGTCACTTACGTCAGGTAAAAACTGTCATCGAATAACTTTGCCAAAAAAAACTTGCAATTAAACAAGATGTGTCTCAGTTCATATAAATATAAAAAAAATCTAAACTTATTATTTTCATCCGATAATGGCCGAAAAGACTAATACCTAAATTTCTACCAAAGTAAACACCAAAAATGATAATGTGTTAGGTTAGGAAACTGGTCTGGAAACTATATGCAAAAAATCACAAACTTTAGAATTTTTGAAACCTCAAACCTCAGCCGTACCGGACTAAGGCAGACTCCCGTCGTTTTAGTGATTTGAGCCATCTAGCAGAAGGACCACCCCTACCTTTTGTTCCCATTCGCGGCCAACATTCAGTCAAGGACATACTCGACATGCCATCACCACGTTACATATCCTTACTTAATATTTTAAATGCGAAAGTAACTCTGTCTGTCTGCTACGCTTTCACGCCGAAACTACTAAACCGATTATTGTGAAATTTTGTACAGAGATAGACCAGAGCTTAAGAAGGGACATAGGCTACCTTTTATATCGAAAAAGAAGGCTTGAAGGTGTGGAAAAGGGCAAACTTATACAACGGGGAAATGTTTTCATCGTTTATTACTAGATGGCGTTGTAGGCTAATGACTCGCGCAAGTAACATGTTTTTTATTGAACCTTTAGTAAGTATAATATAATACTTTGTGGTACAACAGGGTAATGTTTTCATCGTTTGTCACTAGATGGCGTTGTAGACTGATGACTCTCGCAAGTAACACGTTTTTTGTTGTATGTTTAGTAACTTCGTATGAATTGATATAAATATAAATTATAATTGACTGTCTGGAATGTGGTCTTTTTTGGTTGTATTTTCGCTTTGTTTCGTAAATCCTTTCCGTTTTCTTGCAGGTTACTAATTTTGGCTGTTTATCTGTAATTTATCTGTTTTTTTATTATTTCTTTCTTCGTAGTTTATTTTCAATTATATATTCTTTCACGTCGGTCGGTATTGTTGTTTTCATTAGGTAATTAGGTTACTTCGTCATTGCAGGTACCTAGAAAAGGTAACTTTTTTAGTTTAATTTCGATCTATTGCTTAAGTTAATGTTGTTTGTTAGATATTGTTTTTCTAGAATAAAATCCTATCGCTTTTCTTGCAGGGTAATAAATATATTTTTTGCTGTCGTCGGGTCGTTTTTTTCCTTCGTTAAATGAAGTTTGTTTTCGAATTGGATTCTTCGTAGACTACCTTATAACGGTAATTTCGTTAATTTATTTATTTTGTAATAAGTAAATACTTGTTTTTACTTTTTCTTAAGCCAATTCTTGATTTCGACGTGTTTTTATTTAGTAAATAGTGTAAATGTACAATTTTTTAATCCTTACTTGATATTATAAATGCGAAAGGAACTCTGACGGGTCCGTGTCTTACGCCCCCAGTGGTGTATGCACCTGTGGTCGTAGCACACGAATCTGATAATTTTGTGATTCATTTTTTTTGTGCTTTTTCACGTAGTACAGGTAATGTCAAAAGTGTACCCGTCGGTCCATTGAGTGGAGACCGCGCCAAGGCAAACGTAGTGTAGGACGCCCCTAGCTCGATTTAGGCACTTGATAAAAATTAAATAATAAACATTTGCTCATGCCTGAAGCACAGGTTCCACCTAGTTCAGGCAAAACATCATTTTCTGCACTGTTTAGTTTTAAGTTTTTACCATAACCAAATGTAACTGCCTTTAAGTATTTAATAAACAAATTTATATGTTGTAAATCACAGCAGGTTGTCTGTGCATTATTATTAGAATAAGAATAATAAAAAAATATGCTGCCTAAAGCAACTTTTCCATGTGGACGATATCGAGGGCAAAAACTAGGTATATACCTTTTTGTCTGTTACGTTTCATGCCTAAAATACTGAATCGATATTGAGAGGAAAATTATAGCGTTTTCGAAATTTTGATCTGTGGACGAAACGTATGAAAGTACCGAGTCACGCTTTTACGCCTGTTTGTTTTTTTGATAAATACAACCGCTGTGTTTCAAATCCAAAGTAAAAAGCTCATTTTTGATGCGTGCTTCCGCGCAGAGCACAATGTTGCTGAATTATGAGACACACCAAATTCATGTAGTCCACGCGAACGAAGTCGCGGGCACAGCTAGTAAATAAATAAATATTGGACGGCATCACATACATTGCTCTGATCCTAAGGTAAGTAGCGAAAGCACTTGTGTCATAGAAATCAGAAACAACGACGGTAACACAACACCCAGACAAATATAGAAAAGTTCGTTTTCTACATTGACCCGACCAGAGATCGAACCCGGGATCTCAGAGATGGCGAGCCATAATCCGGCGTGTTCGCTTGACCTACCGGAGGTCGTCATAGTTTCGTGCCTACTGCTGTTTTAGTATTGTAATCCGTTTGGTAATATCTGTTTTCCAACGACGTATTTCAATATCGGAAATACGTTCACCAATTCGGAATCATGGGATAGTGGTGCGCGACATCTCTCTTTGCCCAACACTCGTTCTTACAGCGTCGTTTGTTTCAGTTCCGTCCGTCCGTCCGTGTTTCATTTTTAGCAGGACGCCATAAGTTTAAGGCCAGGTATTCCTGCCCGCGCGACTGATAGGGTCTGCCGAGCCGCCGCGCTCGCGTGTTTCGTAGTTATTTAAACATAGTAATTCAGAAAATCATTTTATCGAGTCAAACTCTGCGAATTCGTCTATAAATATTTAGTGGCTATAATTGAATACAAAAATCAAATGCAAATTATCAGTAGATAAGACATAATATTGAAAAAACATTACAAAAAGGGGTAACTTTGGGATTTTTTTCTATCGAGTAAAGATTATTAAATCGTGTAACTGAATGCGACTTTGACTAGAATAGATCATTAACTGATACATATATTTTTTGCGGAATTGGAAACATGATTTTCTATGTCTCAGATGGTTTAAAAAAACTCAAAAGCTAGAATCTGCTAGAATACCCAGCCTTAAAAAAAAAAAAAAACCCGATGATCTTTAGGTAAACGGCTGATCAGGTCAAGTTTACCTTACCATATACTTTCAATATCATTGAAAGTACCAAACACGGTTCCAAATTTCGAATCGGTCGGACATAAATAAGTTAGTCAGATTCATCAACTAGAAAAGAGCTGATGATCTTTAATCGGCTGAACAGATTCTCATGAAATATAGCTAAGAACACTCGGGATAAAATTATCTATGACATAAAAAAAACAAAACGAAAATCGGTTCATCCGTTAGCGAGCTACGATACCACAGACAGACACGTTAAACTTATATCACTTCTTTCTTTTCAAAACAAATCAGTCCTTGCGTACTGAACCTACTTAAGTTCGAGTACACTGTGGTCTACCAGTTCAGTCGTGAATGTCACGAGTCAATGAGCAAACAATATGTTTTAACAATATAAACGCTCCAACAGCTTAAATTATTGTTTAAACAGTCATTTGAAAACCAATTTAACGGAAATGCTATTGGGATTTCTGAAACAAACGGACAAATTAGTTAATGTTACATTATAAATGAGAGGTGCTCGTAGCTCAGTGGCGGCAGCGCTTTGGTATCGATTACTAAAGTTAAGCAACCAACGCCGCGGTCGTGAGTGGATGGGTGACCATTCCAACCATATTTAGTGACATTTATCACGAGCATCTCCGTGCTTCGGAAGGCACGTTAAAAGTTGGTCCGGCCAATATCGCTTGATAGTGAAGTGAAGCCTAGTCAGAGGCCTTTAGGCGGCTTGATAACATCTGACAGTAAGGTTTAGTCACTGGCCTTACAACACCCCTCCACCGCTCCGCACCGGGCCCGCGTGGTGGAGTATGGCCCAAACCACCTCATAGTTGAGGTGAGGCCTGTGCCCTGCAGTGGGACGTATATAGGCATACTTTACTTTTACATTATAAATAAGGTATATTATATTATTTGGTCCGTTAGTTTACTATTAATTATAAAATTAATTGAACTTAGTATTCAATAACAAGTGAATTCTAATACAAAAACCGGCCAAGTGCGTGTCGTGCCACGCGCAGCCTAGGGTTCCGTAGTTGCCCGTCGTTACCACAATATATTTCAGCAATTACTTCATTTAAGTCCCTTTTAATGTTTTTCTCTAAGGAATTTTCGAATGACTTTTTTCAAGCCAATAGTTTAACTTTTAGAGGGGGAGGGACGCCCTACTCGAACAAAATTTTGCAACCCCTGAAGACCT